>JAJTUV010000420.1:1165000-1765000 GCA_021653895.1 Mastomys natalensis | reverse complement strand
TAGATTTCATGTTTCTTCATAGATTGTTAATTGCATTTTATTTAATTCCTCATCTTCTTAAAAATGATATTGGACCAGCTAGATGGCTCACTAAGCCAAAAAACATAACATATATGCAGAGACCTAGCACAGACCCATGAAAGCTCATCAATTGTATGTGTCATACTTCAGTGTATGTGAGCTCCTATGAGCCCTGCTTAGATGAATCAGTTGGTTGTGATCTTTTGGTGTCTTTAACCACTCTAGCTTTCAGAATTTCCTTTTCTGAGCTCCTAGAGGAGGGACACTTATGGAGACCTTCATCCTTTGCTCTCTCTCTCTCTGCCTAAAGCTTGGCTGTGGGGATGCTCTATCTGCTCCCATCAACTGCTAGTGGCAGCCTCTCTAGAGATGATTCAGCTAGGCACAAATCTATGAGTACAGCAGAATACCATTAGGAGTCATTGACTTTTTTTCCCCAGTCATGTTTAGTTCAGACCTTGGTCTCTGGGCTAACCAGTCACCAGTCCTGGCTATCCAGGCAATGTTGGGCATTGGCTCTATCTCTCATGGCTTGGGTCTCAGATCAATCATTGGTTGGCCACTTCTATGAGTTCTGTGCTAACATTGTCCCCCCACATCTTGCACGTAGGGCAGATTGTTGGTGGAGGGTTTTGTGGCTGGGTTGGTGTCCCAGTCCTATCAGATTTGGTATTTCTCCTTTACTAGAAGTTCTTGGTAGGGTCACCCTTGTAGATTTGAGAGAGTTTACACTGCACATTTTCTACATTGCATCCTAAATTATCTCCAATTCTAGTCATCTCTCCCAAGTTCATATTTACTTCCTCCATTCCTCTTTCCCAACATTATCTCTCCTATTCCCATCCCTGACCTGCCCCTAGTCCACCCAAAAATTTATTTTATTTTTTCTTCCTAAGGAGATTCATGCATTTCTGTCTAGATCCCTCCTCGTTACTTAGCCTCTCTGAGTTTGTGGATTGTATCATGATTACCATTTACATAATAGCTAACATTCATGAATAAGTGAGTCAATACTATGTTTGTCTTTCTGGGTCTGAGTTACCTCACTCAGCATGATTTTTTTTTCTTGTCGCATCCATTTTTCTGCAAATCTTACTATATCATATTTTAGATTACTGAATAACTTTAAAATAATGTTTCAAATATTATTCAAATATCTTGTTTTATGAAGATCATTGTAGGATATAGTTAACCACTCAATAAATGATTTGAGGATATGAGTAAGTTGTATTTGTTTATCATATTCACAGTCTTTAAATTGGATATATCATGTATAACATGTAATGAATCTGTTATGCAAAATATACCATTCACTTAACCAGAATAATTTATGTTTTAGGCATTTTGAGAGAAAATGAATTTTAATATTTTGTAAAGGCAAAACAGTGTGATTCTATATTTAAAATATATGAGTATATGTATATATATTTGTGAATATATATTTGTGTGAATATGATTACACACATGTTTATGTCTATTTATCATTAAATCATCCTAGAATTCTTGCAACTAAAGAAGGAAGAATAAATCTGAAGAGAAAGATCTATTTTTATTGGACTATAGTGAAAGGTATATCTCACAAAGGGTAATTCCATGACAATATTGTCTACTTGCCTAAGACTTTGATAGCATTTCCCTTTACCTACACTTTTATTGGTTGATTGGTTTGGACATTTCCTTTTCTTTTCTTTCCTTTCTTTTTGTTTCTTTAAGGTACCAATATACTGGAAGTGAAGGATCCTGGAATTGCTTTCATACCCAGAGCATCCTACCACAATAATAACACTCTGAATTGTTTACAATTTTTGTAGCACTTTGTTTCATGTATAATTCATTAATCAGAAATTCACAAAACACAATCTTCTTTTAAATATAACATTTATTAGTTCCTAAAGTTAGTGAAAATTTTCTGTGGAAACAGTTTAACTTGCTTTTCAGGACATTGAATACTATTTTATCTTCAACAAATGCCTTTGGGGTTTTAGAGCCAACAGTAAACAAATTTCAATCTACTTCTAAGTACTACATCTTTTAAAATTTTTTTACATTTCATGTTCACCTCAAAGTTGTTAGTTATACTAAACATTCTATGTGATTGTGACCATTCTACTGATATTTATACTGAAGTTATCACCATGGATTCTACATGTACACTGCTCCTTACTGGTCAAAAGATAATCTATTATTTCTGTATCCATCACACAATTTTTATGTTTAGCTATTCAGATCACCTTTGCAAGCATCTTCATACATATGTCCTAGTGTCAGAATTTCCTCAGGAAAATACCTGGATAGCAAAGGAAATAGCACACTACACTCCTTATTTTGTTTTTTGTTTTTGTTTTAAATTGAGAACATATTGATTTCTAGAATCCCCAAATAGGTAACAGTAATATGTGTGACTATGGAGAACTAATGCAGTGCCGCCTTGGTATTTTTCGATATGCTAATCAAACCATTTCTTATACTATCCAACATTAGAAAACATGGTCCCAAGTATATCATTGCATCTAAGAGAAGTTCTTCCTTAGTCAATCATGTGCAGAAAGATTTAATGTTTAGTTTTTGTTGTTGTTTCAGTTGGTTAGTTTATTAGTTTGTTTGAGATAGGGTCTCCCTTTGTAGTCCTTGCTATCCCAGATCTCACAATGTAGAACTTGCAGGCAACAGAGATTCACTTCCTTCTACCTATACTTCAATTCCTAAATGACTATGATAGCTATACTAGACTAATATACCCAGAAAAACTATCCACCATAATTGTAGAAGAAAGGAAAACATTCTAGAATGTAAAAAGCCTAAAAAAAATTATAGCCAAAACCAAACCTAATAAAAATATAGAAAACAATATTTCAAGATGAAGAAAAGAATGAGCATACCCAAGAGACTGTAAAAAGAAATAAGAAGCCATATTTACTAACACACAAGTACTACTGACAATACAAACAACATAGAAATCAATACAGTGACTGCAATAGACTTCTGTTCCAATAATAACTTTAACTGTAATGGCCTAAGTCTTTGGTCAAATGACACAGGCTGGCTAAATGGATCAAGAAACTAAATCTAAAAAAAAATAAAATAAAGACATTAAATTTATTTGCCTTTTATCTGTAAGAAATTCAACTTATCTTTAAAGATATTCCCCACCTTAGAGTAAAAGGACAGACAAAAGCACTCCAATCAAATGGGATCTGAAAGCAATCAGGTGTCCTATTGTCTGACCAAATAATCATAAAATTCTAGGTAATCATCAAGAGAGATAAAGAGGGACACTTCATTTTAGTCAGGAAAACAGCTAACCAAGAAGATATTACTGTCTTAAACTTATAAACTCTGGTGTAGAAAATATCATAAAAATATAGTTCTATATTTAAGGACACCAATTTATAATATTTCATTACTAGTAGGTGAAATCACATTTGAATATCCAACATTCTTTAGTAAATGGACTTAAAAAGGAACATCTGAATTAAAATTGACATCACATATCAAATGCATAACACCTACATAATAGCCTACTCAAACACTGAAATCTACACATTCTACAAAAAAAAAAAAAAAAAAAAAACCATAAAAATTCTCTAAAATACATCATAGCTTGGGACAAATATCTTTGCAAATTCAAAACAATTGGAACAAATTCACATGGTCTTCATAATCATAGTACAATGATACATAAAACTAACAGCAAATAAATCCTTAGTAAATGTTTAAACTCATGGAGATTAACCACCTCTTTAGAGAAAGAAGAATAGGTCAAATAAAAAAATCAAAAAAGAAAGCAAAATCTGCAGGAATTAAAAGAAAATGAAAGTAAAGCACAATAAAACTTCTTAAACATATTTAAAGCAGTTCTATAAGAGAAAGAAATACATAGCTCTAAGTGCTTACATTAAAAAAGAGAATAAAGCACAAACAAATGACATAATGATTCACCTCAAAATTTGAAAAATGGAAAACAAACCAAATCTATATCCAGGCAACAGTAAAACAATAATAAAATTTTGAACAGAGTTTAATGAATCATGAAAAAGAATAAAAAAGAATCAAAGAATCCAGCAGCTGGTTCATTGAAAGATAAGTAAGACTGTCAAATTCTTGACCTAACAGAAAGAAACAAAGAGACTACTTCACGTTAACAGAATCATAAATGAACAAGAAACACTGCCATATACAACAAAAAATTCAGAATATTAAAAATGCTTTTACAATCTGTACTCCATTGAGTTGAAAAACCTCATTCAAACCACCAAAATTAAACCAAGATAAAAATCAACAACCTAAACAGACCCATAAAAAATGAGAAGATTGAAATAGAAGAAAGAGCCTTCTAACTAGCAAAACTCCATGGCCAGATGGATTCACAGCTGAATTGTCCCAGACTTTTAAAGAATATCTACAACCAACCCTTCTTACATTTTTTTCAAACAATGAAACAAAACGAATATCTACAGCCAATGCTTCTTAAACTTTCCAAAACTCCTACAATGCCAGTATCTTTCTAATACCAAATTGTGTAAAGACAAAACAAAACAGAACAAAACAAAAAACTACTGGCCAGTATCCCTGATGAATATAGATTCAAAGATGCTGCATAAAATACAAACAAAATACAGACATACATCAAAAATGTTATTTATCATGATCAAATTGGTGTTAGACCTAAAATGTGAGGATGGTTGAACATATGTGAATTAATAAGTATGCATACACACACACACACACACATACACACCCACACACACACACACACACACACACACACACACACTTAGAGACAAAAGTCATATGATCATCTCAGTATTTTCAGAGAAAACCTTTTGACAAAATCCAACATAAATAAATCAAAAAATAAAAGGTATGTATAAGAAACGCACAGCTAACATAATCCTAAACAGAGAAGAAACTTGAAGCAATCCTAATAAAATTGAGACTGTCATCGAGCATTGTATCCCGAAATATTTTTTTAATACTGTGTTCAAAGAACTACCTAAAACAATTAAGTCAAGAGAAAGAAACCAAAGGAATACAATCAGCAAAAGAAGTCAAACTGTCCCTATTTTAAGATGAGATGATACTATACATTAGAGAGCCCCAAAATTGTACAAGAAAACTTCTAGGAACAATAAGAAAATTCAACAATGGGACAAAAGACAAAATTAACTTGTACAAATCAGTAGCTCTTCTAAACATCAGCAAGATATACATAGAAAATAGATTGTGGACACACGCCCATCCGCAATAGCCTCAAAAAACAAAACAAACAAAGAAAAAACAAAACAAAATACAAGGTATCACATTAAAAACCTTAAGCCTGTGAAGATAAGGAGAAAGAAAGGCACTAGAAAATGTAAAGATGTCCCATGCTCATGACTGGCAGAATTAATATTATAAAAATGACTGTTCTACCAAAAGATGCTTATAAAATGAATGCAATCCCTAGCAAAATCCCCACCTCATTCTTCAACAAAATTAAAATATATATATATCCTAAAATATATCCTAAAATGCAGAACTATAAAAGACACCAGACAGAAAAAACAACCATGAACAAAAGGAACAATGCTGTGGGCATTGCCACCCTGTATCTTCAGCTATATTACAGAGTTGTAATAACGAAAACATGAAGTTACTGGCACAAAACCAAACCAAAACAAAACACATAGACCAATGGAAAAAAAAAGTCAAACATCCAGACAAAAATACATATAACTTCAGTTATTTAATATTTGACAAAGATTCAAAAAACATATATTGGGGAACAGAAATTATCTTTAACAAATGGTGCTGGAAAAATATGATGTTTACATGTAAAAAAAAATGGGAATAAACCAAAGTCTATCACTGTATACAAAAACTAACTCCAAATATATCAAAGGCCTAAATGTGACCCAAAACACTGAAACTGCTAGGAGAGAATATAGGCAGAACTTTACATGATAGAGGAGTGGAGACGTTTCTCACGTCACAATTCCCACAGAAGACCCCTGCTCTATTGGAGGCTACATAAGCACTAGGACCCCAGGTAAGACAATCCACCACCCACCAACATTGGTTAGAGCCCACCAATGTGTTCCCAACAACACCCCCTCCCACCATGTTCATATCCCACCCAACAACTCTGGCAGAAGAACCCTGCTTTACCAGAAGCCTAGCTGACACTTAGACTGATATGCTTGGCCCAGAGGGTAGCACTACCAGGAAATATAACCTTGTTAGAGTAAGTATGGCCTTGTTAGAAAAAATGTGTCACAATGAGGGTGGGCTTTGAAACTCTCCTTTTAGTTGCCTGGAGACAGGCTTCTATTTGCCTTTGGAACAAGATGTAGAACTCTCAGTTCTTCGAATGCCTTCGATGCCTGGATGCTGCCATGCCTCCAGTCATAATGATAATTGGTTCAATCTCTGAACCTGTAAATCAGCTGAAATTAAATGTTTGCCTGTGTAAGAGTTGCCCCAGTCATGGTTGCTCTTCATTGCAATGGAAAGCCTAACTGAGACATGACTACATGGGTACTTAGAACCCCAGAGGACATGTCATTATTCAGAAATTACTGTCAACACAATCATAGAAAACTTTCCTGACCTGAAGAAGGAGATTCCTATAAAGGTACAAGAATGTTATAGAATACCAAATAGATTGGACCAGAACAGAATCTATCTCCAATTGATAACTACTTGCAAATGAAAAATTAGTTTCTCTAGCAAAATCTTACTGGAAACTCCTCTTAAGAGTGTGTTGAAGTCCCAAAATTGCAAAGTTTCTGTAAGGCAAAGGACACTGTCAATAGGACAAAACGGCAACCAACAGATTGGGAAAAGATCTTTACCAATCCCACATCCGATAGAGGACTAATATCCAATATATACAAAGAACTAAAGAAATTAGACTCTAGACAACCAAATAACCCTATTAAAAAATGGGGTATGGAGCTAAACAAAGAATTCTCAACTGAGGAAATGCGAATGGCCGAGAAGCACCTAAAGAAATGTTCAGCATCCCTAGTCATCAGGGAAATTCAAATCAAAACAACCCTGAGATTCCACCTCACACCAGTCAGAATGGCTAAGATCAAAAACTCAGGTGATAGTAGATGCTGGCAAGAATGTGGAGAAAGAGGAACACTCCTCCATTGTTGGTGGGATTGCAAGATGGTACAACCAATATGGAAAACAGTCTGGCGATACCTCAGAAAATTGAACACAGTGTTACCTGAGGACCCAACTATACCCCTCCTGGGCATATACCCAGAAGATATTTCAACATGCAACAGGGCCACATGCTCCACTATGTTCATAGCGGCCTTATTTATAATAGCCAGAAGCTGGAAAGAACCCAAATGTCCTTCAACAGAAGAATGGATACAGAAAATGTGGTACATTTACACAATGGAGTATTACTCAGCTATTAAAAATAATGAGCTCATGAAGTTCTTAGGCAAATGGATGGAGCTAGAAAATATCATCCTGAGTGAGATGACCCAATCACAAAAGAACACACATGGTATGCACTCACTGATAAGCGGATATTAGCCCAAAAGCACACAATACCTAAGACTCAACGCATAAACCTCATGAAACTCAAGAAGAAGGAGGAAGACCAAAGTGAGGGTGCTTTTGTCCTTTTTAGAATGAGTATCAAAAGATTCAACCAGAGCTCCCAGGATCTAAACCTCCAGCCTGAGAACAGACAGGGGCAAGTTGGCCTCTGAGAGGCTCTAACCAGCAGCTGACTCAGACAGATACAGACATCCAGAGCCAAACAGTGGATGGAGCTTGAGGACTCTTATAGAAGAATAGGGGGAAGGATTGTGGGCCCTAAGGAGATAGGAACTGCACAGGAAGATCAACAGAGTAAACCAACCTGAACCCTTGGAGCTCTCAGAGACTGAATCACCAACCGTGGAGCATACCTAGTCTACACAGATCTAGCTCCATGGGCTGGACCTAGGCCTCCCTGGACATATGTTGCAAATGTGCACTTTGGTTTTCATGTAAGTCTCAAACATCTGGAGTGGGGGCTATCCCAAAACATGTAGCCTGTATATGGGGTATGGTCTTCTAGCTGGGTGCCTCATCTGGCCTCAATGGGAGAGGAAGCAACTAGCCTCTCAGAGACTTAAAGTGGCAGGGTGGGGGATACAGCAGGAGGGGGTACTCAGAAAAGAAGAGATGGGGAAGGATGTGGGAGGGGGTGACTGGGACAGGTTATAAAGTGAATAACCAAAAAAATAAAAAATTAAAAAAGAAAAGAAAAGAAAAAAAGAGATGTGGAATAGGCATAGGCGGGGGGTGCACTGAGGGAGGAATAAAATTTGAAATTTAAAATTAAAAAAAAAAAGAAAAAAAATGATTAGACCTCTAAAAGTATCTTCCGGAACCACAGTAGAAGAAAAATATCAGGAAGATGTTGTCTTTTCCCATGAGGAAATTCTGTAGATCCTATATAGATTCCACAGAATTTTGGGTTCGTCATGGCACTATATCAAGGAGTTTCACAGAGTTTCTGATTTAGACCTTCTTAATTCTTGTAGAGAGTGTCTAACATGTACTTAAAACAACTGGCAAGGCAACATCTGTGACTTCAAATGTGCTAACTTCTAGACTATAGGGATAGTATATGTAAAGCTTAAAAGACTTATTGTTATTTGTGGAGGGGAGGATGAATCAATCAGTTAAGAATACAGCTTGATTGACTGGAGAGATGACTCAGTGGTTAAGAGCATTGACTGCTCTTCTAGAGGTCCTGAATTCAATTCCCAGCAACCACATGGTGGCTCACAGCCATCTGTAATAGGATCAGAAGCCCTCTTCTGCTGTGTCTCATATTGTGCTCGTATACATAAAATAAATTTTAAAAATCTTTGAAAAAAGAGTTTAAACAATAAAGGAATGCAACTTAACTTTTATTCATATGTCCTTATGTTCTGTAAAGTCCTAACCTAGAGGACCTGAGGTCATTCCCTATCACCTATTCTTTAAGTCCACCATTAAGGTTCCCAGATATTTGATATGCCTTTATATATTTGATTTCTCATGTCCCATAAATTTTTAGTCTAGCTGCTACTTTTCTTGAATGCTTCTTTCCACATTTTCCTCTTTATCAATCTCTAGTTAAACTCTTATTTTTTCCTGACAAAGTTATTATTCTTACCCATCCATATTCATATCTGCCTAACCTATAAAGGACTGATATTAGGGCTCACAGCCTGAAAGGACAGTAGAGTAGCAGGAGAATAATGTGCAAGTGACCTTGAATGTCTCTATCAAGAGGTGATGGTATGGGAGGTGTGAGAGAATACTGAGATCTGAAGTAAGGGCAAAGTGAGGTAGTGGGGAGAGCATGATTTTTACATTGTGGCAGTAGAAAGTCGAGTCCATGTTCAGATCCTGCTTATGGTATGCTCAATGTTGAGTGAGTCCAGAATCACCATAATGGGAGATGCAGCAACAAGAGTTAGAAGAGAAGACACACAAGGATACAGACCTATTCAACAATGTTATGAGATTTGGGACTACAAGTTGGAAAAACAGGAAGTCAAAGGATGCAGGGATACTTTGGAATTTTACATCATTGTCTTTCTTGACAATGTCAATATGGGCAGTATTATGGTCTCAACACAATGTAGCACTGAAAACTCATATATTGAAATACCAAGCTCAAGTAGTGTTACTTAGAACTGTTGAGGCTTTTGGAAGTAATTAGGTTATGAGGATGGTAATTTGGAAAAAATGATCAGTAGTCATATTAAAGAGGCATAAGAGAACTCACTTGGCTCTCTGTCTATATGAGTTTACACTGAAAAGCTGCCATGTATAGGGATGTCAAATTCACAAGACACCAAATGTACCAGTGGTTTGATCTTAAACTATTCACTTCCAGAAATGTGTGAATTAAGTCTAGTATTTATATGTCATGGAGTCTCTGACATTTTGTTTTAACAATCCAAGATAGGTTCATCAGATTTGAGTTGTGTGAAACACAATTCAGACAGTGACTTAAGATTTGGGGGTTGAGAGCTGGAGAGATGACTCAGCTGTTAAAGGCTAGGCTCATAACCAAAAATATAAGATTTAGGGGTTGAATTTCAGGTTTCTCAATTGGAGAAGTCAATGAAAGTTACTTTAAATTCAGTAAAAGTATATCAGCTCTGGCAGGACCTAAGATTACTATATGAATAGGACTCGGAATCCAACTCCAACACCTGTGACACAAGTCCTCTAACCTCCATAGCTCCAGAGTATAAACTCCTATGGTCTCAGAGGTACTTTATACTGTGATTCTGATTAGCTGGTATGCAGACTCTAGTGGGTTTGTTGTTTGGACTCTTGCCTGAAACAAATTCACAGAATCTAAGGACTCAGCATGGTATTATCTCCTTGGTTTCAGTGAGTGGCCCTGCCCTCAGTTGTGTTGGTGCACAGTCAATACAGGATCACTTTAGTGATTCCATTTGACAAGTAACAACAAGTTTCACCAGTTCTGATATCTAAACTTCATGTAAACATTCCTCTTAGAACACTAGAAGAAGAGGAAGTCATAACCGAAACAAAATCTTAAAAAGAAAAAAATACACAACAAAGAAATAGGTGCAAAAACCATCAATTATCCTCAGCTAACCAACTGTTCTATAATGAAATTGAGAATTCACAAGATAGCTTATATATCTGAGGAATAATCCAATATTTAAGAAAAATTCAACAAGGTAATTGAACCACTAAAAAATAACCAGACATACTTGATATGAAAGAATCGGTCAATTAAATAAAAATATCTCAAAAAGCATCATTAAAAGACAAGACCATGCAGAAGAAAAAAATTATATGGATAGAGGACATAGTGGAGATGAGAATATTAACAGACATATAAGGAGGAGGAATTTAAGACTATGAATGATACTGTCAAGAAGTCTGGTATACATTTAGCAGGCCAAACCTGAAAACCCGTAGTGTGGAAAAAAAAATGAACAAAGATAAAATCAAAATAAACACATAGACTATAAATGAGACTATAGGAGAAAATTCTCCAAACTTAGAAAGCAAAGAAGATTCTGGAACACAAAACAAATATTGAACTGCAAGTAGACATGGCGATAAAAAAAATAGGTAGCTGATTAGAAATGGAAAGAATTAAACTGAGTAAAGTCATGTCTGTCTTAGTTAGGGTTTTACTGCAGTGAACAGACACCATGACCAAGGCAACTCTTATAAGGACAGCATTTAATTGGGGCTGGCTCACAGGTTCAAATGTTAAGACCATTATCATCAAAGTGGAAACATGGCAGCATCCAGGCAGGCATGATGCAGGTGGAGCTGAGAATTCTACATCTTCATCTGAGGACTACTAGCAGAATAGTGGCTTCCTGGCAGCTAGGATGGGGTCTTATAGCCCACACCTACAGTGACACACCTACTCTAACAAAGCCAGATATACTCCAACAGGGCCATATCTTCTAATAGTGCCACTTCCTAGGCCAAGAATAAACAAACCATATCAAGGTCTTAAAAGACAATTACATATTCTCTCTCATATAAGTCTCCTCACATTTAATTATTCTATTTTATGTGTATAGCATAGAGTACATATAGACCCTAAGAAAATAAAAATAAGCCATTCAGCAGGGGCATGAATTTAAGAAGTGAAGATAGTAGATTATAGGTGAAATAAAAGTAGAGACAAATAGTAAGGCAAATGAACATGTTTAAGCAAGTAGTGGAATCACTGGGATGGTGAAATTATGTGCCAGGATAACGCTTAACCAAAAATGAAGTTTGCATGAAGAAGCGACATGAGAAACTATGCTCCTGCAATTTAAGTACATATGTAGTATTAAAGAATAAGGGTAGATCATATGAACATATGGAGCTAAAGATTTAAGCAGGGATGGGGAGAAAGTATATGTGGAAAAGTAAGGCACAGGATGGTTTAACAAAAACTAAGGTTGTTTGAAGAAGGCTTTTTAAATACTATTAGTTTGTAAGGTAACTTAAAATGTATTTTAAAGGAGTTTTAACAGAAGTATTGGACATTAGTGAACAGTGCTGCTGCCAAAAGATGAGTTATTAAATAAAAATCTCAGTGCCAAGCACAGGGTATAGTTATTCGTTATTAGCTAGAGATGCCTCAAACAGTACAGATTATTGCCATTGCTCTTGGTTGTCCATCATTACTAGACAGTAAGACTGTTGATGATGATGTCACACACTTTTGTTCAGGACACAAAGAAATTAGTTGTGAACTGGCCAGGGAGAGTTTCCTGGCTAGCTACACTAATGTTGGAAGAAAAAAAAAAAAGACATCAGTGGTCTTATCCAGAATTGGAGCCTGTATGTTACAATAACAATCTCTAAGTAAAGATGTGACCACTCTTGCAATAGTGGCAAGACTTTTGAGGAGTAATCAACTGTTCTTTTGGTTATATTAAGTCCTACTTCACAGGAGGGGATTCATACTTGGTTCTGCAAACATTTTCAAATCCATATCTATGAAAGTCATAGGCTGTGTGGAAGAACTTATTGATGTTGATTTTCTTAAGTGATCAAATTCTCACAGTCTTCTAAATATCTTCTAAATATCCATTGATTTGTTCTACTAAGAACCTTGATCAGAGAAGCTTCTTATATAGTGGGTAGTTAATTTAGAAATAGCTTGCTGTTCAACATGTTAAGTGAGTGACTAGGAATGCTTAGCTATAGATGGAAAATCGATATCACACTTCACTTTAAGACTAAAAGTGATGGTTAAAGAAAAGGGTAGAAAGAATGTAAGAGTGGGAGGATGAGGAGTGCTTTGAAATTCTTTCCTCTGGACATGAAATGGCTCGTGCACACATGAACTCACTACAACAGTGGTTATCTACACATACTGTCACAATATCAAGCCAGTTAAAAATTCCAGCATAGAGGGAGGAATACCACCCAAAGCCCCATCCCAGCTCATGAATGCTACTTTTAGCAAAATCTCAAACATTCAATTTACTAATGAAGACCTGGAAGTCAGAATCTGGGGTGAAAACCTGCTATGTTAGAGAGACAGAGAAAGCACCCAGCTGACATTCCTCCTCAGCAAACATCCCAAAAGAAAATAGACCTCTCTTTCTCTTTCTCTACAGTGTCTGAAAAACAAAACAAAACCCCTCAAACAGAATGTCCCTCCCTTCTACTTCCTGTGCATCTCTCTATGCAATCCTGATTTCCTCTTCTTATCTATATAGTGAACTTTATGTTCATTCCCTGTCAACTGGTTTCTTGCTCTGCCTCTTGACCTATTGTTGACTTTCTTTATTTCTGTTTACAATAAACAGAAAGCTCTTGGATTAAAGATGCGTGCTACAGTTGAGCCACACCACAACTAGAAATAGGTTTTTTTCCAGTAAACAAAACAATCTGAGTGTTCATAGTGTGATCAGAATCCTGCAACAGAGAAGTTATTACCAATTGATGGCTACTAGAAGAGGAACATTCACTTTTCTTTTAGGAGAATGGCCAGTGGTAGATTCCCAATGTCCCAGTAAATTCTCCATGTCTGGTGCGTTGGGAGCCAACTCCTAGCAGAAAGTGGCTATCATCTTTGCAGCCATCTAGAGCCATATACCCTGACAAGAGACTTGTTTTCAACAGCCCACTACAGCTGAGCACACTCTGATAAACATCTTGTTTTTCACATATCTTGCTTAGCTGTTTAGTGCCCCAAGCTTCAAGGCCCACGTGGTCTCCATGCTGCAAGGCACATGACATAGTGCCTTCAGCTGTGTTCCCCTACTTGTCCATGAGGACAAGGCCGTGGTAAAGGGTATAAATACCCAGGATTTCCTTTCATTAAAGAGAGACTTGATCAGACCCTCTGTCTTGTCTCCATTCTTCCCATCTCTTGCCCCTCCATCCCCACTCTCTCTCTTGGAAGACCCTGTTGACTGACCCAAACAGGCGGTCACACTGGTGGATTATCCCACATCTGTGCACATACTGCAGTTAAATGGACTCTATGGCTTAAAACAAATAAATATATAATGGATAGATAGATAGATAGATAGATAGATAGATAGTAGATAGATAGATAGATAGATAGAAACTAGTAATAGATTTTTGAAAGAAATGTGATGAACATCTTGAAGGGAGTTAGAGCAGATGGCAAGAACTGGATATGATCAAGAAACAATGTATAAATGTATGAAAATTTCAAAGAACTAACAAAAATTAAAAGATCACATCATCGTCAAGATGTTATAAATACAAAGTAAAGAATGAATTCTAAACTCTTCTTGAGTAAAGCGACAGCAAGTATAAAATCCAAAAGAACAAGTTGTAAAAGATTTCAAACTCTGAAAATAAACAAATGGGAAGCAAAAATGACATATTCTGTAAAGTTATCTTTCAATGTTGTTAGAGAAATGACAATAATTCCATACAAATAAAAATTAAGGGAATTCATAACAAGCAAGCGTCAAGCTAGCATTACAGAAAATTCTTTAAATACTACACTTGGAGGAGTAAGAAAAATATCTCTCTTCATAAGAGTACACAAAATGTATATTCCATGAAAGAATTAGATGGACAAACAAGACTCAGGAAAGAACTATCCATATCTATCACAACAAATAAGCAAGCTCCCAAATATAATGTGAGATAAGAAAAGGAATACTAACAATTCAGCAAAACAGACCATCATCTTACAAATTCAAAAGAAGTATTACTTTTCTACAATAATCTTAAATATAAATGACATCAACTAATGACAAACATGAAGATGACTAATAAGATAGATTAGATAACAAAACTCATCTATATGTTATTTCCAAGAAACATATTTAGCTTGCAAAGACATCAAATAGACTTAGTATATAAAAGATAAAAAGCAAATTACCAAGCAAATTGGAGACATAGATCAGCAGACATGGCTATGTCTGATAAACAATATTCCAAACCAAAACTAAGAAGTGATAAATATTAGTATTTGTTAATTAAGCTCATATTAATAAAGAGAACAATTTCTCAAGAAGATAAAATATTTCTCAATGTTTTTCCATCAAATATAGGATTCCTCAGTTTCATAGAGGAAACACTAAAGGATATAAACTGGCATACACAACAAAAGACAGGACTTCAATCTTAGGTAAGTTTTTCAAACTAAAATAAACCAAGACAGTTTAGAACAAAAGTATACCATTAGTCAATTTGGCTTAAGATATACAGAATTTTCTACCCAACATAGGAAATACAATTTTTTTATGGGCACACAGAGACATCTCTAAAATTGATTATATAGAACACAAACCAAGCTTCAGAAAATAAAAACAAATGTATTTTCTTGTGTGCTATCAGATCATAATATAATAAAAGTATAAATTAGAAAGAAAAACTACAGAAACTTAAAAGAAATTACTTTCAGGGTAAACAATACATTTTTGGGTGAATAATGAGTTTTGCAAGACATCAGAATAAGTTTAAAATTTCCTTGAGTCAAATAAAAATGAGAAGCAACCCACCAAAACCTCTGAGACACAGCTAAGGTACCCTAAAAGGAAATGTTTTAGTTATTACTATTCATATTGAACAAATCTCAGATTTCTCAAATAAACAACCTAATGATGATATATCAAACTCTCAAAAAAGGAACAAACAAACAAAAGCAACAACGATAACAAGAAGAAATAAGAAGCCATTATAAATTATAACGAAAAATCTATAATAAGAACATGGTGTTGGGGAAGAGGAAGAGAAATCTTAAACATGCATTTTAAGAAAATCTGTTTTAAAATTTTTATGTTATTAGAACTATTGAAGAGAAATAATAGAATTCAACATATGTTTCTTTTGAGTGATTTTAGGTGAAAATAGATAACTATATTAATATTTCACATGTACATTATTTTATACTACTTATAAAATATGCTGGCACATACCATTATTATTACCAGTATTTTACATAATGGGAATGTTTAGTGCTAATCCTTGAGCTTTTTTGTATCATGTTAACAACAATCAACTACAGTAAGTATTTCACACACAGCCCACACACATAGGGCTTTATAATCTCCTTAATTTTTATAATGCTATTTTTGATTTCTGCTAATTTGTTTAATTTCCTATTCCTTTGCAACTCTCTGGAATTCATGGGAAACAAAACATAACCTTATGAGGTTCATGTCCTGAGGTGATTTGATTACTTTAACTATTCCACAAACTCACAATGCAAATAATGACAACTATCAAACAGTCTCAGGAAGATTCACTTTTTTTCTAGACAAGTGTTATTTATTATTTGAAGATCACAAATATTATAATACCCTTTAAGAGGTTTAACATGTTAGCAATTGACAACACATGAGTATTTGAGCAGGTTTAAAAGCTCCAGTGTTGTGATATTGCAAGAATTTCTCTGTCTTGCTTTTCTAATCATCATCATAAGCTAACTATTGATATTTAATTCAGTTACAAAAAAAGAGGATAAGTAGAACTTTTCACATGAAAATTTGCCTTTCAGCAAAGTACTTTTCATTGTGAATGATTCAGTGGCTAGTTCATAGAGTCTTAAAAACTATGAGAATACCATTATGAAAATAATTTATACTCTCCGATAAATCATACATTATAGGTTAATAGTTATATAAAATAGGAACCTAAGTTTGCAAACTAGACCAAACTGATCTAGCTTATGCATAAGAGGACAAAAGGAAAAAAGAAAAGGAAAGGAAGTATATAGGAGATAGGTAAGGAAGGAGAAGGGGAAGGAAGAAGGAAGGAAGAAGGAAGGAAGGAAGGAAGGAAGGAAGGAAGGAAGGAAGGAAGGAAGGAAGGAAGGAAGGAAAATGAAGAAAGCAATAAAAGAATTAAGGAACTAGGGCCTTGCAAAGATGCAGAAATGTTTAGTATACATAAACTAGAGTAAGAAATCAAACAACTAGGATCCTTGCTAAACCTGAGAATTGAAAAACATTAGCATCTTCCTTGGCACAACATGATTTTCAAATCTATATGACATCGCTTGGCTCCATTTTTAGTCAGCATAATTTTGGCTTCTATTCTTGTGTGGATAACAGCCAAATTCAACTGTCTTCTATGTCCAATCCTAGCCTCTTTGTTCAGTTCTTCGACTGAGATTCTGTTTTAAATAGCCTGAAACATTACAGTAAAGAAAGATTTTCTTGTGCAATTTGAGGTACCTTTGTGAAATCATATAGTTATCATGTGAAGCTTTGTTTCCAGTTCAGTGGTTTGTAGAGTGTAGCTTTCTTTCTATCACTTGCTACAAGATTTCCATGCCTGCTTTCACCAGAAATTGCTTTGATTAATATAATTCTCTTTATGCTATGATTTCCTTTGCTAGTCACTGCCCTCTTTGATGAGTGAAAAATGCAGGTGTGAGGTTTCTCAGAAAGGCTAAGCTTGAGATCAATGTGTGCATTCTCATCGTTACTACAGCAAACTGCCTTTACAGCTTATGTTTACCCTGTGTTCATAAAAATTCAAGGTTCTTTTTACTTTTTGTTTTTGGTTTTGATTTTTTTGGGGGAGTGGGGATCTGGACCTAATTGCCAACAGATCCGGTCATTCTGATAGGTGAAGAATTGTTTCAGAGGCAAAATTTGCATCAGTCAGTGGCAAGTGAATTCAAGAAATGATGGGCAGCAGAGCAGAGCAGCCAATCCCTTTTTAAATTATCTTGTTCTGTGACTCCAGCTACCCACTATAGTATCTGATGTAAAGCCATGGTGATATTGTCAACAAAAGACACTCATGATTCTGGGATTCTGTCTTACCAGTGACTCCTTTGACTGGCCCACTCAACAGTGTGAATCAATTATTCAATGGAGTTAACCTGCAAATTACCTGATGGTTGCCAGTCACTATCCTGAGCTATCTATCACAAGATCAGTTAATTACTTATTAACTTGTCTTTTCTGTATAATTTTTGGTTTGTGTTTTGGTTTATGAAACGGGTCTCACTGTGGATCCCAGGATGGGCTGGTACTCACTGCAAAGACCAGGTCATGGAAATCACAGAGATCCGACTGCTTCTCCCTCTTCAATGCTGTATTAAAATAGTGCCCCACCAGCCACTATACCTGGCCTTTAAAAATATTTTGAGTCTTTTATGCATCAGTAAATAGATCTCAGTTGAGGAAATACCACTTTCTAGCTAAATATAAGTAAAGAGATTTTAATTTAATTACTTTACTTCTGATATGTTCAGAAGATTGTTTGGGAAAGTTATTGAATCATGTAGTTACATACTAATAATATGCAAACAAAACAAACAAACAAATAAAACTACTGTTTGGAATATCCCCATAATGGAAAGTTTGCCCATAATGGGCCTGTACACAGAAAATCCAGTATTGATTGATACCTGAATACTTGAAATCCATTGGAGGGTAAAACCATTGAATTCTTTATATATTATTCATTCATGGTATATAAAAATGTTTTTACCTTTTCTACTTATAAGTTAGATTTTAGACCAAGTGCTTTCCTTTGAATATTTAACTCCAGGAAGAAAATTGAATAGATATAAACTATAAACCATGGCAATGAATTATAATTAAACTGTAATTGGATCTAACTACTGATGTTTAAAAAAAAAAAGACATGGAAATTGGTGTGCCTGGTTAAATGAAATAATAATAAATAAAATAATCAGATCAATTTCTAGCACTATTTTGTGATTAGTTATCACAATGCTAACTCATCTTCAAGTTGCCACTATTACTGTATCACAAAATTTATTTACATTTTGGAGTATTCTTAAGTAAGAGTAAGACTAACATGGTAACAAGATCTAAAATACATGGCTATTTCTGTACCTTTGTGCTTTCTGCAAAGTATAGGTTTTGCTTCAGCTTTCCATTTGTTTCAGCTAAGGAGTGATAAGGTTGATATGGAAATCATTTTGTTGCCCTTACACATGAACCTCTATCCCATTTGTACAGACGTCCAGTCACACTCTGGAAAGTGCTGTGAAGATTTAATTTATATGGTCTTTGTGTCAAATAGATAATACTCTGGGACACAGATATAAGACATAAGGTCAAAGTATTGCAGAGAAAATGCCCAGTCTTTGTGCAGCTTCCCATCCTTGTCATACTCCATGCCTAAAAAAAAAAAAAAAAAAAAAATATAAAGAATCAAAGATGATGGACACAAGCCCATCAAAACAATTCTTGTGACCTTATTTGTAGGCAGCCTGTTTAAGATAGCCCTGGGACAGTTGCAAGTCGTATGACTGCACCTGACAATGTAAGCAGCTGGCTTCCAGTGTGGCCAGCTCAGCTAAACTGGTAAACAAGTCCTTTGTGATGGTCAGCTCGTGCCCCTCCCAAGCGGGCTTATGCTAATGAGATATTGGCAGTCTAACCTATCCTGAGATAACAGTCACCCAGACCGCCTTGGAAGATATATAAGCAGGCATTTCTGCTGCTGGGGGTCCCTGTCCGCGTCCCGTCCCGTCCTTCCGTCCATAAGTCAAGAGTCTTCCTGCAATAAAGCTGACTGAGAAGGATCTGACCGTGTTGTGTCTTAATTGCTGGTCAAGGCGGACGCGACACTTATTGATTCCCATATATGAAACTTTTGCAAAACTATAAAAATCATTTTAAATAGATCATCATCAGGTAAATGGTTCTACTTGGCTATGATACAGCATATGATCTTAGAACAGAATGGCCCCTATGTTATCTCTTTTCTCATAAGTGAAGATTGTTGTAATTGATACACCTGTTCTAGGAAGCAAGCCTGGATGAACTCCACAAAGTTTATGATGAAATAAAAATGGAAACTTCTGTTTGATATTGCTACATATAGTCAAGCTTTTGTTATACTGACTTAATATTTATGGTCTCATGATATGCTAATGAAAGACATTCTAAAGCAAATATTCCTTTGAAACATTTCTTTGAGACCAGTAAAATGGCTCAATGGTTAAAAGTGCTTTCCTAATCCTAATCCTGATGACCTTACTAAGCGTCATGGAACCCACAAGGAAGTAGAGAAGCACGTTATAACCTCTTTTCTGAAAAGGGCATAGCAGACATACCAAGGACTTCATGGACTTTGTGGTTGCCCTTCCTTCCTAAATTCTCTGTCTCTTGATACTCTGTGCATTATAACAGTAACTCTACTGAATTCAAATTAGTATGCTGTTTATCAGTCTTCAATGTACAGATCACCTGGGTTTAGTGAGAATTCATATTCTAAATTCACAATACTGGGAATGCCCTGTGAGGTTCCACTTCTAACATTCTCGTGATGCGGCCTACATGTGGCCCGAAGATGACATTTTGAGTTGTAAGGAATAAAATTTTCTGACTCTCTTTTTTCGAGGCAATATGCTTCTTGAGGACAGGAACTGCTGCTTGCTAATCTCTGGGTACTAAGGATCAGACAGTAAATATGAGACAATTTCATGAAGCTTTTAGCACTTTCATTTCCTAACTCTTCACTCACTTCCCTGAAATAATGTGGTATTGATCTTCTATAGTTCCTAGATAAGAATTCCAAACGTGAAATATGTTTATATATATAATTACATATATGCATATAGATAAAATATATTAACCATAAAGTTATATATTTAATGTGCATATATGTATATGTTTTCAATGTGTTCTTAAACAACATTGTAAAGCATATTACAAATGAAAAGTAGACATTCTGTATGTATGTATGTATGTGCACACACATACATTCATGCATATATATGTGCATAAACATGGAGGCCATAAGTGAATGTTACATATCTTCCTTGCTACAGAGAGAAGGAAGATACAGGCAACATGGTGCAGACTTAATAATTCCTCAGTGTGGAATGAAGCATACCTCAGTGATAAAGCACTTGTCTTCCAAGTGCCTTGGCTTTGATTATCAGCACTGAAAAATAATCTATACTCCATTGTATATTTGAAATTTGAGTTGATTCTAATAATCATAGAATAGAAATTGTAAAACCAATGAATGTACTGTGGGTAAAGTTCTTGCTTTTGATCCAGAAACACAAACCAGTATTAACCATTTTAAAAATCAAGGAATCTAAAATACTATGTGTCAGCTGTGTGTATCTGTGTGTGTGTGTGTGTGTGTGTGTGTGTGTGTGTATGAGCATGCATGTACACACACACATGGATGCCAGAGGTAAATGCCACATGTCTTCTTCAACAACTTCTAAATTAATTTTGGATGGTGTCTTTATAGAACTCACTAGTTCATCTAGATTGCCTGGACAGCAAGCCCTAGAAATCCTCTGGTTTCTGCCTCACCAGCACTGGAATAAGAGACCTCTGATGCCTTTATTTGTATGCAGATTCTGAGGATTTAACTTAGATGCTCATGATTGGCAACTCTTTTATGAACTTAGCAATTTCCCACCCTCTCTTTTGTATTCTTGACTTTGTTGACTCGTATGTCCTCTTCTTTCCTTCACTCTTTCCTTCTCTCTGTCTTATCCAAAGAAAGGATGTGATGGAGAACACTGGGCACTGATTTAAAAATAAATAAATATAAATAATAGAAAGATGGAAGAAATTGAAATTCTAAAGAGTAACAAATGCCATTTCCCTTAATCTGTTGGTATCGCTATATGTCTAAGTATAAAGCTGAATTGTTTCTATTAGAACATTTTCTGAAGCACTAAGCACTTCTAGATGCTGAAGGTGTGGAGGGATGACAGCTCATATGTACCGTTGAGTACTCTGACAGCATGTAAAAACATCCTGGCTTCTGGATGGTTTATCTTAATGTACCTATAAATGCCATACTGTATTATAGCTTCTTTTTGCTTAAAATGTTTCCCACTGTTTTACAGGGAAGCTCTGTCTGCTTTCTTATGATTTTCTCATTAGGGCTCTCTCTTCAATCGTTGCAACAATTTATATTTCAGAATAATCCTCAGCTACTGCCTGTGGCAGCATTTTTGTGTACATTTTTACATTGTTAAGTTACCTTCAATCCGTTTTCTTTATGGAGTAAGATACTGTAATATAAATAGTAACAAAATGTTTATCCATGTCATTGCCATTTCATGTTTTAAAAATTTGAAAAATAATATCACATTTGGAATAGCACTTATAATCAATCAGAAACATAGCAGCAATTATATCTACCAACATGCATCATGTTATCAATATTTTTCAATATTTAATGATAATCAGGTGGTGTTAAATGTCCATTTGGCCTACGTGATACTAAGTACATTTTTATTTTTAATTAAGTTAAATTTTGTGTGTTGTACATTAGCTAATGCACTGTCCCATTTAGAATAATATTACCATCAAATTTTAGAACTTTATGGGACAACCTCTCAAAGATATAGTAATCAAGCTCTTAGAAAAAAATTCCAAGTAAGAATGGTTTGGTTTATATCAAAATAAACTAAATATTTCAAACACCTCAGAGGCATACAATGGCACTTAATTACCAGGAAATTCTATATTATAGAAATAAAAAAAAAAACAGAAAAAAAGAAAGAGAGAGAGAAAGAGAGAGAGAGAGAGAGAGAGAGAGAGAGAGAGAGAGAGAGAATGTCATTTTATACACATATCACAGAAGTTTGCTTGAAATCTGAAAAATAATCATAAACTGTAAGGAAAAATATTTTCTTTTTGCAATGTTTGAGAAAAATGAATGTTCTCAAGGATGAGAAGTTGGGAGGGGGAAGTGGAGGGGGTCCCAAGAGGAGTTGGAGAGGAGATCAGGGTGAATATCATTAAAATACGTTGTATAAATGCATGGAATTCTCAAGGGATAACCAAGAACTCTATACAGCAAAATATAAGTTATAATAAAAATAGTATATAATGAAAAAATTTTAATGAAACAAATTGTAGAGAAATATTTGATGATTTGATAGGGGTCGCATAAACTATACTAGTAATAGTAACCACATTGATGGAGAAGATTTCAAACTTTCCTGGAAGAAAATGGCTTAAGCAGCCTGTTCCACTGTAGCCCTTTATGCTAAGGAATACACCAAGGAACAATTTACCATGCAAAAAGAAGAACATTTAAAATTTTTTGTTTAAATTGGGCAAATATAGAAAGAAACCTGATTTTAAACTATTCAGAAGGTCTTAAGATTTTTACAAGAAATTAAAAGGCTATTCTTAGTGGATTTCCCTCCATTGTTGAGGTTATTTGTTCAGTCTTAAATCTAGCATCCTTTTAAGAATCTCGGCCTGAATGCAGCATCTCTTTGGGTCTCAGAAATTCCTTCCATGAGTTAATATTTATTTCATAATTTTTCTCTGTGTATATTTTATACACTGTTTATATATTATATGTTCAGTCTAGTGTAAAATTGGATTCTAGAATTTAAAATGAAAGAAAATGTAGTATGAACTTTAAAGGAAAAGATGTTTTTATTGTTTAGCCCTAGTAAATGACTTTTTCTCTGTTAACCCCCCCATGGCTATTACTGACCACATGCTGCAGAGGTACACGTGCTCTCTCACTTAAGTTTTTATCCTTGCCAATGAATGCCCACAGCTGTTTGGCTCACTGGTAAGCAGCGAAGGCAGGCTCTTTTGCAGATCATTTTAGCATATGAGACATATTGACATGAATATAACATATGTGCTGCAGCAATACTATTCTGCTAACATTACGACGAGATGCAACATAAAATCTTAAATTACGTATTTCTGCATGTGCTTGACTCTTGTTTACTGTATCTGATCCAAAAATAAAGAGGACTTTTATTATGAAGTTACATTTCTAATATTTTTTGGGTTTAAAAATAATGAAAAGATAATGGATAAAACCCGACATTATCTTACCACTGCTCCAAAATCATTAGGTAGCAGCAATGGTAATCCTAGTTGAGTAGGATTTCAGATTTAAGGGGCAGGTATCCAGAAGGAGGGCATTGAGAGGCACAGATTTATCAAACACAGAAAGCAAGGAGATGCCATGCTTATTGGAAAACAAGGCAAAGATTTGATGCTCTCATGAAAGAATATTTAGAGCTGAGTTTCCCTTAAAAGAAAAGACAGATAGTTTTCCCTTTCTCAAGTAGAATGCTGTGGTTGGTTGGTTAATTTTTATTTATAATTAAAAAGGCATAACATTAAGGGCTTTAAATTATAGATGTCTCTTTCTTTTTCCTATCATTATTTAACATCTTTTATTGGCAGAAATAAAATTATCTTCTGCTGAAAATTTTTACATATATCTTTTGCATTCTGTTTCTTGCATACATATGAGAATGCTCAGTACCTTACCTAAAACAGTGTTATGAGTCTACTGAGTGTTTTCATATTTGCACACAACTGGATATTCAGTACAATTTAGTTTTCACAACACTAGTATGATTAACTACAATGTCTATACAAACTTCAACAATATGTTTCTTTGTTACTGCAATACTCTACATAAGACCTCAGACTACAGCATAAATCACTCTTGCATTGTGTAGACCCTAGAAGTCAGCAGCAGATATCAATGACCAGACTTCAGACACCAACTGAATGAGAAAGCATCGTTGGTCTAGAGCATAGACAGGTATTATTTCAGCTGCATTTGGAATTTCAGATTAAGATTTATGTTTTCACTTGATCTAGGTAACTATTATTTTATGTCTTGTATTAATAATAATCTTACTTGTCCAACCTTATTGAAGTCAAAAATCATAATATATACTGCAATCTGGCCCATGCAAGAAGAAGTTGTGAGAATCTGAAACTAATTTAGATCCTGGTTCCCTGAGGTGGGGTGAGGGAAAGAGGAATGATTTTTGTATACACCAAAGCCTGATGGGAGACACTAGGGCACTGGATACTCTACAGTATTCTATAAAACCTCTCTTGGTAAAGAGTTGATGTAATGTGATCTCTCCTTTTCTTCTGTCTCTCTCTCTCTTTCTTGCTTTTTTTCTCTCCCTTCTCTTCTCTCTCTTGTTATTTTCTGTTTCCTTTCCCTACCCTCTCTTACTTTTTCTCATATTCTTTCTTCCCTCTCTCTTCCTTTCTTTCTCTATCCCATCTCAGTACCTTTCCCTCTCTCTTTCCTCTCTCTTTCTTTCACCCCTCCCCCTCTCCTCCTCACTCAATGAAGCACTGTTTGGCTTCCAGACTATATATTCCAGATATGCAGATCTTCAGGAAATATCAGTTCTTCAGAGTACAGTCATGCTAAATATCACATAGATTCTGCCTTCCCTGGAGCCGACTTAAAAAAAGTAAAATCTTAAAGATAAAGGGAAAAAAATACTATCTATCTCTGCTGTAGGACTGAATTTTGCAGGAGAGATGGGGGGGGGGGGAGGAGGAGTGAAGAGAGGGAGGAGGGAGGAAGGAGGGAGGGAGGGAGGGAGGGAGGGAGGGAGGAAGGAAGGGAGGAAAAGAAATAAACAAAAGCTAAGAATCTGCTGGTAAATTCCTGTAGTTTCTACAAGATTCTTCCTTGTGAGGTTTCTAAAGCATTCAGTAGAGTTTTTCTGAATTGCTGGGACATACCAGTTTGGGGGACTTTTAATCCTGATGTGCCCAGAAGTAAAATATTTTCAATGAATCTGGTTTAAGAATACAGAGATTCACTGAAACACCCCTTTTCGATCATGTGAACAAAAGGATTTTCCCTAAAAGATCGATGCAGATTAATTAGATAATTTCTTTGGGTCAGAGTTAAAGTGGCAGTTGAACCTCAGCTTCAATCAGGAACTCCACAACTTTCAACCAGCTATTTGTTGCTCTGTGGAGTTGCATTCTTGTTAAGGGTCTCGGTGCCATTACACAATTTTGTGCTGCGTAATAGCAGAGACCCCAATGTTTGGGCAATTCGGCTAGAGTCCCTGGTTTGCTTCAGGAAAATCTTTGTTACACTTACAGTGAAGTGGTCTTAATGAAACTCCATTGCTGGTGGCTAAAGGGCTTCCTGTGTCTAGTTACAACGAGACGAGGTGGTTAACTGAGACCTTTCTCACTATGCCCAGGGGAATCATTGTTAGCTCCAGGAGAATTTGGTTTCTGGAAGTTTACATTTGCACAGATTTCATACTGTGATATCCATTTCCAGTGGGATAAAAGGACAATTTTTTTTCAATTGACACAATAATTCTCACATGAACAATAATTTATGTGATAGGCATGACTAATCCAAAGATAAGTATTGCAAAAGAAAGGAACATGTCAAGTCTGGCTTATGTGGTAAAGCATAAAAACATGGGAACACTGAAAACTTAGATGAATGTGTATCATATGTATCCATTCTAACTAATAAAAACAACAAAATTAATCTCACTGTCAGCAAGAGATGGGACAGAAGAACAGAGCATGTACTGCTCTTGAGGAGTTGAGTTCATTTCCCAGCACCTATGTCAAGCAGCTACAACTGCCTGTAACTTCATAGCCAAGAGATCCAGTTCCTCTGGCCATTGCAGCTACTCAACTCAACTCGTGTATACATTTACAAGCACACACACATACAGATACAAAAAGCCCCACAAAACACACAAACACACACATAAACACTCACATACATATGCACTACACTATTAAAAATAATAAGAATAAATCTTAAAAATATGATGAACCCCCACTGCAACACACGTTTCTTCAATTTCCTGACCCTCTGCACTTCTCCTTCATAGCGGTGAGAATGGGGAACTGGGGGTAGTCACCAGAAAGTCCCAGATGACATGAAAGCAAGAGGCTCCCAGGACCCAATGGGGATATCATTACTGAAATACTCAACAAAGGGGAGAGAGAACCTGTAGAGATCATATCCAGAGGTTAAGACTGCCCCTGGTTCAGGGATGGGACTACCCAACTTTCTCAAAATTTAAACCAGAATTACTTCTGTCTCAAGGAAATACAGGGACAAAGAGTGGAGCAGAGACTGAAGTAAAGGCCATCCAGAGACTGTTCCATACGGGGATCCTTCCCATATGCATTCACCAAACCCAGACGCTATTGCTGATGCCAAGAAGTGCTTGCTGACAGGAGCCTGATATAGCTGTTTCCTGAGAGGCTCTACCAGAGCCTGACCAATACAGATGTAGATATTTGCAGCCAACAATGGAACTGAGCACAGAAACCCCAAAGGAGGAGTTAGGGGAAAGACTAAAGGAACTGAAGGGATTTGCAACCCCATAGAGGAAGAACAAGAATATCAACCAACCAGCTACCTCAGAGCTCCCAAGGGCTAAACCAACAAGAGTACACATGGAAGGACCCCTGGCTCCAGCTGCGTATGTAGCAGAGGACTGTCTTATCTGTCATCATGGGAAGGGAAGCCTTTGGCCCTGTGAAGGCTAGATGCCCCATGTAGGGGATGCTAGGGTGGTGAGGCAGAAGCAGGTGAGGGTTAAGGGAGCACCCTCATAGAAGCAGGGGGAATTAGGGATGAGATATGGGCTTTGCAGAAGGGAAACAGGGAAGGGGAATAACATTTGAAATGTAAATAAATAAAATAACCAATAAAAAATATGATGATCAATTGAGAGAAATCATCCTAGTAAAACAGGTTCAAGTTGATTTGCAGTCTCTTATCAATCAATGGAAATAATATCTACCTGTTTTCATCTGCACACATACACTGGTGCCACTGGCTTACACAATAGCACATTCACACACATTAAACTTCAAAGTATATTGCGACAGGAGCCTGATATAGCTGTCTCTTAGAGGTCTGCAAGAGTACTGACATACTCAGAGGCAGATCTCACAGCTAACCATTTAAAACTGAGCATGGGTTCCCAAATGGAGAGATAGAGTAAAGGCTGAAGGATGTTGAGAGGATGCTAAACAACCATGAGAAAGCAACAATCCCACAAACCAGAGCCCCCGGTCTAAACCACCACTGGGAGAGCTTAGAGAGGGAACCATGGCTCCAGCTATATTGCAAGGGAGTATTATAAGTGGGAGAAGAGATCCTTGGTCCCATGAAGGCTGGACGTTGTGCGGGGGGATACTCGAGGGTGGGGAGGTGAGGTACAGGGGAGGGTGGGTGGGGGTACACCAACGTGGAGGCAGGAGGAGGGGGGAAGGGATAGTGAGTTCCTGGGAGGGAGGGGGGAAATGGGGTAAGGAGAGAACATCTGAAATGTAAAAAAATTTTCCAATAAAAAAAAAACTTCAAAGTATTTAAATGTTCATATATGAAATCATGATGTAAAATATATGGATATGGATATTATTCTTATTTTATGCTATTAGACTGTGTGTGTGTTTTCAGTGAGCTATGGTATTTTGTGAGAAGATACCTACATATATTCATTCCAATTTTATTTTAGGATATTGATTTTATGAAGACAAGGTCACCTTCAATTTTGTCTCCTTGTGAATGATTTTTTTTTTTTTTTAATTAAAACAAGAAAGATAGTTTTATAATGCTTCCCCCAGATCAGTAGTAGACTATTCTGAATAGTAATAGATAAATATGTATATGTGTGTGCTCATATATAATTACTGAAAACCATTGTATCCATATGTCCATCTATAGATATATTCACACAGGGATTTATTGTGTTATATATTTCTTTATCAGCAAACACTTATTAATTATTCTAGTTTTTAAACAACATTTGGCTTTAATTTGGCCATTCAGTCTCATCTGTTCAGTCTCAACAATGTGAATGGTTACTGATTTCTATCCCATCTGAGACAACCAAATATACTAATGAATTGTTCTGTGTTATCCTTAGTTCTATACTTTATATGAAATTTTGATATGCTATTATTAGTCATAATATTCATAACATGCCACATTACATTATTCAAAATCATGAAGATAGACACAAGAAAATAGGCAATGACTGAGAGTCTAGAAAACAAATGATCTTAGAAAGACATACATGCAGTGTTGACACAACAGCTCTGCACCACCATTCACAGACCTCCCTCTGATCAGGAGGTCCTTGAATTTTACTGAGTTTGCCTCACTGAAATAAACACTAAAGAGAAGAGATTCACAAAATTTAGTGATAAGCTTTCATGTACTTTCCAAATATGCAAATTCTGGTTTTCTAATTCAGCACACTACAAAAAGGCTGAGTTTCACTTATCAGGACCGCCTGCCCATCTCTAACATTTTGACTTATTCAATTCATATATCGAGTCAAAACTCAAGAAACAATTGTGGGTGCAATTAAATTTGGTAGCCAGTCTTACATGTAAGGTCAGAACAGAAATGAAAATTAGAGAAAGTGCCAAATTTGACTGATCTTGAAATGATAATAAAACCTCTGATTTTAAGTTTAACTGGTGTATAGTAATTTAAACCTCAAACTCTTATAGACATAATGTTTTGAAATATTGGAATGATTCTTTTCTTTTTAGTAAAATAGAAAATATTAGGTAGATATGAATCCACCCTTTTCTTACATGTCTAACTTTGGCTATATACTCATCTTTGGAACTGCTCCTGACCGTTCTCAGATTAGGTCTTTTTATCATATATACTAACCTGAGTCAAATGCCTATGCCAGTCATTTGCTTTCCATAATCTTATGTTGTCAAAGCAAATGTTCTTATAATAACTTTTTCTTACTGTTAGAGAATGGATCCACTTTAGTATAATTTTATCTATCTTTTAGTTCTTTCTACCATTTCTATTTATCCTATCAGTAAATTTCTTTTACATACCTAACAAGGTTTTTGTATTGTATGGGTGAACATATCTAAGTCTTTAGATATTGTGTCCTGACTTATATTCAAATCATGTTATTTTTCATGACTAATTATCCCACCAAAACCACTGAGGACTCTATGATATATATGCATAAGCATCATACAAGCACATGTATGTATGAGGTCTGTTTTATGACATGGAAGAGCTACCAAAACAGACAGTAGAGAGCCAAGATACAGTTTTTACTTAGTTATTTCCTCTGTTTGAAATATTCTTCAGTGGCGGGAAGGGGTGAAGCTCACAAAACTTGCAGGGAAATTAAGATCTTGGAAAGTTACAAGATTAGAAAGCCAAACCCCAACCCACACACAAGGTTATGAATACGGTTTACAATCAGAGGATGAGGAAGACATTTATTCTAGCTGATTCAGGCAACTGAAGTGATGAAGATTTTATGAGTCTTCACCCATGCTGGGGTAGGACTTCTGTGATAAAGTTACCTATGAGTTTCACTTATCCTGTACGTAATCTTCACCCATGTTGCTATGAGTAAAGTGATTAATAAACTCCTTGGATTACCAAGCTAGCATTGGCTTTATTATGTCTTTTATCTGTTATTTTCCATTTATATCTTAGGTGACTAGGAAGTCACACAACAATCCTGGAGCAAAAGAAAACCATACAAGAAGAGCCCAGTATGAATGCAGATTACCCCTCGATGACCTTTTCAGTAATGAGTAAATAGGGGAGCAGAGGATATGATAAAAATGCATCATATGAAATTCTCAAAGAATTAATAAAAACATTATTTTTAAAAGATTTCCAGAGATATTAAAAATGTCATAGCTACAAGGATATTGCAGTGTAGAGGACCAAAGAGAAATGTTCTAAAGAGAAAATATCCAATCAAACAATAAAATGAAAATTTTCAAATACGGAAAAATTTTCTGAATAAATAAGCTTTTTCTGAAATGAGAGTAAGGATATAACAGCATTCTGAATATGCATTTTGAATTGCTACCTAAAAAGTCTGTGCAAGTGAGAGAGCTTGAGGTTTTCATTCTTAAAGGAGCTTTTATGTGTAATTATGAGGTAGTTGCATATATGTGAGGTAGGTGAAAACTTTCTCCTCCAAAATCATAGTACAATGATTCTTCCTTTATTATTAAATATCTAAAATATAAATATTTGAAGTATCAAAAATATTAAAGAAAATAAATGTCCAAGGTGTGAATAGAAGAAATTTTTCCAAAACTATAGAATGGTTTTGAGACTAAAAGGGATAAAAATCAAGTCAAGATGATCAACCTCAAGATGGATAAATTCAGAGAAAACCACACTTCAATGAATCATAGTCCACTGTAAAGGTAGAGAGAAGATTTAAAAGTATCCAGAGATTATGAGTTCTCACAATCAGATACCATGAACAGGTCATATTCAGAGACATGACAGTATGACAAATCACTTATTCTCAGTAGTTACAATAAATGTGATTGGATATTGAAATGATAATCACTTTTGAAAGTATCCCTGTAGAATTGTGTTAGTGAACTATGCTCTTCATAAAAGAGGCCAAATGAAGTAATTATATGAGCTTAGCAGATTCACATTGAAGAAATACAGAAAGAAGTGCCGTGGGCATATAGACTCAAGGGCTTTAGAGAGAAATACCAAACAGCAAGAGAGGGTAAAATGAACACAGACACCTTGTGACAAACAGGCAATCAATAGCCAGGTACTGGGTTCAACCCAAGTAATCAGCAATGAGATATGATGCAAATGAACAAAACACCCCTGGCAATGTTCGTATTCACTAGACTATATTTCAAAGAAAACCACATAGAGCATAAGAGAAACATATATTAAATATAAAGATACATAAATATTCATAGATAAAAATGTAAAAAGAGACACTGTATAATCTCCAAATAAAAGTCTAGCTGTGTCTATGTGTACAGACGAAAATAGGTCTTGCTATAAGTGGTCTTGATAAAAATAGAGAAAAATGCCAGCTCATGGGAATTTGTAATTTAAAAATTTTTCTCCTTCTCTCTCATGCTCTCTCTCTCTCTCATTACCTTCTAACCACCTATCTTATCATCTATTCATAAAAACAAAAGGCTGGTAATACAATATCTATTATCAAAGTAATAATATTAAAACTACCAACTTCCAAGAACCTTTCTTATGAGGGTTCTTGGGATTGGATGGCGATATCTTTTCCTACACGAACTTCCTCTTCCTCCTGCTCTCTCCTATACTGTCCCCTCTTTATTCTTCCTTCTCTTCTGTCAGCTGTTTATTTAAAATTGTGATTTAGAAAGTTGAAGTTGACAATATAAAAGGTGCCAGAAGATAATGAAATTTGATATGTGTTTATTTTGTTGGTTGTGATTGATCCTATTATATTAATTATCTGTAAAGAATTTCTTTGGAAACTAGGTGTTACCAAAATTATGTCTATCAAATATCAAAGTACTTATATTCAATCCCTAAAACCACCCACTTAATTGACGAAATAGTTGGAAGTTCCTAGTTTCTTTCATTACCTTCTATGCAATCTACTTTTAAACTTTTTCTATTAAGGTTTAAAATTTTTTCTCCTTTGTTTTGTATGAATTATTTATAATCAGACAACACAGGAGCTACATTCTTATATTAGGTATAGATTGGTTATATTTATTGTTACTAAAACATTCAGAAATCAAAATGGACTAGTTAACTTAAAATAAACATGTTTAATTTTATTTACTTGCAAGCAAGAGTGATTCAGTGCAGTTTGACTATTAATTACTTACACATGCCATTCATTTTCACTAAGCATAGAAATCACAATAAAATTTTAATCAGTATTAACAATAATGTTCCCCTATAGTTGTTTGATATTTTCTGTATCCCCTGTGTCTCCTTTTCTCCATTCAATTGGTAAAGTCTTATCTTGAAACAAGCACAAGCATATAAATCCTAATTATATTTTATTTTTTATAATAGATTTATGTATTAATACTCATATCTCATTCAGTCTCCATTCAGATGTACCCTGAATTTTCCATCATTGATTGATTACTTTATGTTTATTTAACTTAATTCCTTTTAGTTTATTAGTTATTCTAATCTTTAGCTTTGTTTCAAGTGACCAAGATGCACAGTTGAGAATAGAATACCTTCTTCATTATTTGTCTCACTCCCTCTGAACCTCAACCCCAGCAAGCAAGTTCCTTAAACCTGTAAGAAATTTCAGTGTTCCATGCAGCTTAGACTTTTCTATTGCTACACAGTTCTGTAAATTGTCTTCTGTCAGTGACCAAAAGGCAAATTTGCTTTGGAATCTTTTCCATGTTTTTCCAATCCTACTCCAGCTCAAAACTCAAACTCAGGTATGTCATATAATCCAAGTGACAGTTGTCTAGTTATTTTCTGGTTATAGCCTTTTATATCTACAAATAAAAAATGCCTACTAGAATTTCATTTCAAAGTAATTTTTAAAGGCTAGTACAAGAGATGAACTTAAAGAGAGAAATTCAATGGCAATTCTATTTAGTGCTAATCGTTAAAGCTTGTTCAGTAAGGTAAATAATGACTAATTATTTAATTAAATTTTACAACAGGTTCTTGTATGCCATGGCTCTGAATCCTTTAGACAGGATGCCTCAACTCAGAAATCAGTCTGCAAGTGTGGATTTAAAGGCTTGCCCAACCCAGGATCATGACTAATATTTATTAATACACATATTATCCATGTCTTTGCCCATTAGAATGTCAGATGCTTGAAAACTGTTTTTAACATACACAATATAAAATGCAAAATACAAACATCAGCAGACTGAGTAGTTCTCCAGCACCTACAACTCTAGAAGTGATTTACTTTAATAAACTCACCAATTAAATAATCATGATACTGTAGGCTTTTTACCCAAAATAGAGATGACTGTCTCTTTCTTAGAGACCCTCTACATTTTAATATCTGTTATTATTAGAATACAAATGAAGCTTATTGGTGTCGACAACCTTAGGGACAACCAAGCTCATCACAAAGAGAAAACACTGAAGTATTGGCACAATAGTTGTCTCCAGCTAAAATTGTCTGAAAAAACAGAAGTTGCTGTCGAGCAGTTGATGCGTGCTGGCAAGAGTTCTCTGAAACACTTGAATTGCCTCTTCCTGCAGTATGTCTAGCATGTCAAACTCTTAGTTTCCTGGGGAATCTAGTATTCTATCAGGCCTTTCATAATTAACTCAAGGTAGTTGAAAGCAACAAGTTCCTGATGACAGTAAGATGAAAATCCAGGCAAATATGGTAAAATGAGAAGTTTTATAAGAGAAGTGAGAACTCGGGCTGCATCACTGGAGACATGAGGCATGGCTTTCCTTCTCAATGATATATCATTTACTTCCTGATATTACATTTACATGCTCTGGGTCTAAAATGCTATTCCTTTAAAATAGTTAATCTTTTCTTATTAGTCTATCGTTAATTATTCAGAGATCAAATTAGTTAGGGGAATTAGGTGAATTCTGAGTCCCAGTCATTAGAAATTACAGTTAGTTATGTAGAATCGGTGTTCTGCAAATGTAAATATCTTCTGGCATTACCTATTCACTACAAGGTTTTGGAGAATAAACTCAATGTTCTAGCTATTTCATCACAAAACAAAACTTTCTTGTAGATTCCAAACCCACATGGTTGCAGAGAAAAAAGAGAATAATCCTTCTGTAAATTAAGCCAGGATGCTCTTGATGATCTGGTCACACCAGCTGATCATCACTTAGAAGAAACGCAGCACAGCAATTGACTGTCATGAAGATTAGCATCCATTTGCTTAGCTAATGAGTGCCACATGCATAGCATATCCAAAGCCCATGCTTTAAAAGGTTGTATCCATTTTTATCGTCACATCTGGAATCACATCCAGTGTGATATACAGCTGCAGGGCCGCTTTCTGTGTTTGTGGTCTGTAATCAGTCTTGTTAATTTTCAGTTATATTCCATATATACTGATGTACTTAGAAGTATGTTATTGACATCTGGAAAGTTTCATTTCTCAGGTGTTTATAAATGTATTGCACCATCACTTTTCCTCTTTGGACTTTAGTGCATTCTTCTGTGCTAATTTTGACATGTGCAATAGATGACTACAGTTGATCCTCATAGGTGATGATGTAATTAAAGTTTACAGTACAGCAATGAGTGATTGCTTTAAATAGGTATTTTCAACTACCAAAGAGCTGCATGACTTCATTTTGTTCCTTTCAGTGTTAAGGTAAATTAAAGAGAGAAAGAGAGAGAGAGAGAGAGAAGAGAGAGAGAGAGAGAGAGAGAGGAGAGAGAGAGAGAGAGAGAGAGAAGCTAAACATTGAATGGAATACTTAGAAAAAAACAGCCTTTGACCCATTTTAATTGAAATACATGCATGATATTTTGAAAAATGTCTAAGTGATGTGTCATGATATGTTCAGTATCAACTTTCAAAATAAATCCTGCCCCTCAAGGATATCTATATCCAAAGTAGCTGTGCTGTAATGTAGACCATAATAGCCCTTCTGTGCTAAGAAGAACAAGGACAGAAATAGATACTGTATGACTAAATGCTGATTGACAATCTATCACAGGCTGCCTGCTACTTTGGATAAAATGTAATAAAGATACTGACTATCATACTATTCAATAAACAAAATAAGCCAATGTACAGGAAAGTAATTATTTTATTATGAAGATAAGAAGTTAAATATTTATGTTTTAGATATTTTTGATAAAGACCATAAAAGCAATTGTGGATTCGTGGGTAAACTTTTCTCAAGTATTCATTTAAATATTATTTTCAATGGAAATGACACTGTTCTTAGGTATCTCTAAATGCATGAAGATAAACATTTTCTTAGACTCAAGACTATTTAAAACATAGATATCTTCTAGTTACAAAAGGTAGACATTTATAAAGCTCCTACCAAAAGAAAAACCCATTTTCAAAAATGCCTCTGTATATTTGGGGAGGAGAAAACAGAGAAAATTCAAAGAAAGAAACATAAAATTGTATGAGTAGAGAGGCAGTGATGATCTGGAAGGAGCTGTACGAGAGGAAAGGAATATGACAAAATATATTGTATAAAAACATTTTAAAGAAAAATGCTACAGCAAAAAAAAATTGTGAAGAATAAAGAGGATTCTTTCTAAAGGAAAGTTTTCATAATCACAGATCACACAGGACAATAAATGCTATAATTATTGTGGAAAACAGAGACTCATCTAGATGCACCCTTGAGATCATGGAGCCCTCAAAAGCTGCTACCAGCTTCAAACATTGGTATAAAAAATTATGAAGTAATTTTAGACCTTGATATTGACCATCTTATTCATATTTCATATGTGAAAGCTTTAATTTTAAGGATACTTCTTTTCGGATTCTTTTCCATTTTCCATCACTGTTTGTTCAGGTAACTGCATCTCTAATATTATCAAAATGATTATAGAGAAAAATTGGTCTAAATATGGTAGAAGCTACTTTGTCTAAATCAAAAATCTACTATCCAATTTGATGAGTTATTTCTCTGGGTAACAAGTTAATCATGCTCCTGACTGTTTCATCTTTGCTATGATGTAATAATCTCCAATAATTTTTATAATTAATATTGAATATATTTTTAAAAACAGACATCAACAGATGAGGAGTTAAAAGCCATGTCTGTTTTGATCAGCATGAGGGAACTGAATTGTGACACATTCAACGACAGAGCAGGAGAGAGTGACATTAATGGTAGCCACACAGAATCCTTGGGACATATAGAGTTTCTGTATCTGTGAATTCAGCGATGCCATCAGTGTTTTGGCTGGCAGCCTATAACCCCCTTTTAACCTGAGCCCAGCTTACTCAGCAAGCTATGGCAATCGACTGCTGAGCTGTTAATTTCTTACCCCAAAATATACCTCTAGGTGAGAGGGACATGCTCTTTTACATATGGAATGAGATTTTGCAGGGGGAACTCATTTTTCAATTATGAGTATTTTTGAAGAAGTGAACAGCAATGGCAATGGAACAGAAAATTATGTGGAGCGTTGGAGAGCAGAGAGGGAGGGTGAACTCAAAGAGACTGAGATACAGTCCTTGTTTTAGCCAGCTATAAAAAATGTGGAGAAACATGCTGTAGATGGGCCAAAAATATCTATCCTTTTGGATGGGGACTACAGAGTGCTATGCTCCAGACTTTCTAGCCAGGCTGATATGACACCATACACAACCATACCCAGCATCTTTACTTTCACACATTCACCCATCATGAGAATCAGGTTCATAGGGCTGATGAAGAGAGGCAGAGATTATACTAATAGGGTGTGAGGAAGAGGATACGTGAGGAGAATGGGGAGAAAATACAGACAAATGTGGTGAGCCACCTTCTAAAGACAGTGACTACAGATCTCGTGCACCAGACGCTTCCTAGGACAAACCCAACTTTGTAATTTTAGGTAAGTCGAGTAGATCATACAAGAAAATGTATATCCATTTATTAAGTTCTATATCCATATTTATTGAAAACAATGTATATTACAGAGTCCCCTTACGTATTTTTGATGTTGTTTTGAATAGGATGAAGACTTTGGCCTCATGAAACGTATGTGTTGGAAGAATTGAAGCAATAACAACACTAAAAAGTTTAACTGTGACATTAATTTTCTCAGCATAGAAATTAACCCATATATGGTGCGATTCCTTCCTACTATATCATTTAGAATTTTTATCATTAATTTGGACTATTCTTCTATTTGTCATTTTGTTCTTCTCGTCTATTACATTTAAAAGGAAATAAGTTAGTGGATTTTTGACATTTATCACCTACCTTGGTATTTCTATTTTACCAGTTAAATAACATCACTGACTACATGATTATGTCAGCATCTACAAAGTTTTTATATTAGATTCATTTGCATTAATGAGAAAATGTTTTGTTTTCCAAATGTACAAGATTTTAAATAAGAAATTATCAAGAAATGACTATCTTAAGTTACATTTGTAGACAAAATGTAATATTTGGCAGCATTGCAAGAAACTTTAAATAAGAAATGGACTACAGTAAGCTTCTGAGTGTGATATATTTTTCCAATGTGTAAGAAGCAAACATTGACAGTGTTCATATTAAGTATTTACTTATGGTTTATGTAGATCCAGATTCATTTTGTCAGACAGTTATTCTATGAAGCAACCTAAATCATGCCACTAGGAGAAGGCTTGGTTTAAACTCATATGTTATGGTTCTTGTGAAATATCTTGTATTCTGAGTAGTTAAGAAAAAAGTCCCTAGCCAGGCAGTGGTGGCGCATGCCTTTAATCCCAGCCCTTGGGAGGCAGAGGCAGGCAGATTTCTGAGTTCGAGGACAGCCTGGTCTACAGAGTGAGTTCCAGGACAGCCAGGGCTACACAGAGAAACCCTGTCTCGAAAAACCAAAAATAAATAAATAAATAAATAATAAATAATAAATAAATAAATAAATAAATGAAAAATAAAAAAAAAGAAAAGAATGAAAGAAGCCCCTAAAATTGATGTAATGGACCCATTTTTTCAAATATTAGGTTTTATTTCCAGCTATACACTATTATTTCTAAATATAATTCTGATTTATAATACTCTGTATACTACGTGGGATCTTTATATAATACTTGTGATATCGTATCTTATTAAAATTGGTTGTTAATTAATTTTAAAGATTTAAAAATGGTTTTTCTTAGAGGAAATAAAGTTTATTTTTATTTTAGGTTTTATGAGTATTTTTGTCATAAATTTAAGTAGTTATATACTAATTCAAAATATGTGTTTGGAAATATCATCATTTGTCCTTTCTGTCCAACTTGTAAACATGAGATTTTTCTTAGAGTTCAGTTCTAGCAATCCAGTATTGAAAGGCTAGCAGTCCCATCCTTTCTGTTCTTGCCAAGGCCATAGAATGTTCTCTCGATCTCCTACCTTACCTACATCTCCTGTTGTTATCCACTTAACCTCAGTCCAGTCCTGCCATGTTCTTAGTCCATCCTTGCTACAAGCTGTCAACATTTTGTGACTTTTCATTGAATTTGTTAGGACGAAAATTTGTATTTCTCAACCTCATCTAAACTGTGTAGGCTTTCCTCTGCGTCTAAGCCCCTTTCTTTATGAAAGCAAGAACCTTCCTCTGCTGCTGTCACAGCAAAGCCCAAACAAGGGTTAAATCCTGACCCTGCTTAAAGTTGAAAACTTTTCTCACTCTGAGAGAGGCTTAAAGCTACAAGAAAAAAAATCTGATAGACCATCTCTTTCCCCAGTCATGTGCAGGGATAGATTAAAGCTAAACATGGCTCAGATCAATGGAAAGTTCAGGCTACTGAAAGCTACTCTTAGACTCTGAGAAAGTGGGGAGCTTGCTGCTAGGTGGAAAATCTATGTACTTAAAAGGACTATTGTTGAGAAAAAAATGTAATAATACTCAAGCACTCTGCTGTAACCTTCAGTTAGGATAGGGTTATGAAACTACTGCAAGTGTGATGGGTTACTTCCTGTAGCAGTGGAAATTCATAAGAGGAAACATGGCTAACCTGTTTTATTTTTATGGAAATATAGATGTGGTGCTTTAAAACTTGTACAAAATATGTCCTTTAGAGTCTAGTCAAATATGGACATTGACATGAAATCAAAATTTAATTTGTGGACTCAACTGCTAGGATTTCCCAATTTTTTCTTCCATATATTGTTATAAAAAGAAAAATATGTCCAACTTGTCATGGTTCATATGTACATAGAAAGTAATTCTTCAGACTAAAATCTGTGACTAGAAAGTAGTATATTAAACTACTGGAAGTTTAAACCTCTATCCCTTTTGATTTGACTTCTTAGATACATTTTATTCATGACCTAATCATGTATGTAAATTTTTTAATTAAAATTATTTACCTTTCCCAGAAAGTACCTAAATCTCTTTTAAAACATCATCTAAAACAGTGTTATAGTAAGCATTCTTTTTCTTGAAAGTAAAAAGAAAAGATAAAAGAAAAGAAAGGAAAAGAGAAGAAAAGAAAAATACCCAGTTTTTAAAGTATTGGCTGCTCCCTCCAGGAAAGGGTCTGTAGCAGCAGGGTTTCTGAGTCCTTTGCTGCAAGCTGAAATACGGCAGATTGGGCCCATATTCCCACTTAAATGTCTTGGGTTAGAAAAACTCAGGAGGTGAATCTTTCGTGAGGACACAGTATCCTAAACTCTGCTGCTTCCCTGGCAGGAGATGGAACCTGGCAGAAAAACGAAAGGCTGTGAAAAAATGGGTTTGAAAAATGTCTTGAACATGGGCATATATTATGAACAAAGATTAAGTACCACATGCTTGAAATCTTCTCTTTCCAAAGAATGTGATATGAAACTTCTGATCTTAAAATAAAAAAAAGTCTGCTTTAAATTTTTGTTTTTTAAAATTTTTTCACTCCTTAGCCGATACATGTTCAATAATGTTACCGCTCTGCTCCCAACACAGCCTGCTCATTTTCTGAGCTGGCAAACTGCAGCCTTGGCTCAGGGCTCCCTCTCTTTGACCAGCCCCCACAGGGCCCAGAATCTTGCAAAATAATCTCTGACTAACTAATTACCAAGGAAATACCATTTTGAGTTTTGTACCAATCAGGCAACAATCTGGTAGTGACTCTTCAGGCTTTGACATATAGAAACATTTAGCTGTGATTACCTATGATGTCATGCGGGTGAGTTTGGATGGGTTGTGCTCATCAGCCTGTTTTCTTCAGGAGCTGATAAAGAAGAAAATCACTTCACTTTGCATTGATGATTTTCCCTGTTTGACCTTTTCCAGCACCTGCAGGGAACAGATCACGCAGTGATCACTCATGCCCTTCACATGTGTACTGTCACCCTAACACAGGCAGACCACAGCATATGAACCAAGTATTTAAAGACAACTGCAGCTACTGAGATGTGTATATTTAAACCATAACACTGTTTATTTTCGTAGTCTAAGATATCCTTGATTTTTACAGTAATGGAGTTGCTTCAGCTTTTTCCAACTGAACTTGACCTTTCTGGATTAATTCTTAACACTGAGACAACAATCTAAATTTTAGAAAAATTAGATCCAAATAACTGATGGCGTTGTTTACCCTATCCTGGAGGAAAGAAACTAACGAAAAGCAAAAAGGGCTATTTTTAATGGGAGATTTGTTTTTGTAAAAATCTTTCAAATAGATTTAGCTTACAGAGTACATCTACTGAAATTTTTCTCTTATTAAGTATAGAAAACCTGCACCTCATCAAATCACTTCTGCCAGTTTCCCCATACATACAGTAAATGATTTAAAAATTAACTGACTAGAACTCTTTGTTAAAATTTGTCATTTATCTATTAAAATTCTTTAACTTTTGTCAGACAATGTACTTAGCTCTGTAATAAGAGTCCCTGAAGATATGTGTGTGATTTGTCAAAAGAGAGACAAAAAGTGTATAAAACTCTAAAATGTCAGCAATCAGGAGATTTAACAGACTTCAGTAAATTTACATAGAATGAATAGAAATCTTTGATATTAATAAACTTAGCTGGGGGATGGGGGGACAAAGAATGATAATTTGAATATAATTTCCACTGTCACTTATTCCAAAATTAAAAATTATTATGGATAAATGTGCGAAGGATTTTTAATAACATAAATGTAACTGTTGATCACTACCTCAGAACTTCAAACTGAGACTTGTTTTCTTAAAGAGACAAGTTAAGATTATGATTCTTTTGTATTTCCTTTCACACAAAGATTAATGTAAACTTGGGTGTAGAGCACATGAGTGTCTGACAAAAGTGTGTTTTCTCCTTTTAGTGACCTCTAAAAGAATAGGGGTGGGCTATCCCATAGACAGATGAACATTTCCTGACATCAAGAAGCTGACCAAAAACTAGATCATGTATGATTGCAACAACCTCAACAAAACACATTCCTTGAGTACTATAGATAGACAGGTTACTTTTACAAAAGGTAGGTGCTATAAGATTAATCCAACTATGGAATTTTCTGCAAAGTTAAGTTGATCATGTTTTAAAGGTCAGGTTGATGGGCATATTAAGCAACACTATGGACATCAATAGGCAAGTTTGGGCCAGTGTAAGAAGGGGCCAATAATTTAACTTTGTTGAATCAAAAAGATATGTTGTATTTGCTTACTAAAACTGGAATAGCAAAATGTCACAAACTGGTTGGTTTATACAACTGAAATATATTTTCTCATAAATCTGTAGGCTACAAGTTCAAGGTCACAGATCAGTTCTTTGTCTTTTGCTGAGGGTTTCTGATGGCTAACTCCTCATTGTGGCCTCATGTGGGCTCTGTCTATGCACAAACATCTACACTCTATTTCTAACTTTCTTCATGTAAAGACGTCAATCTGATTACATTCAAGCCCACTTCAATGGGCTTATTTTAACATGGTCATATCAGAGTTTCTAGACATTAGAGAATTAACATACAAGTTGGGAGGAAAGCAGTTCAGCTGTAGCATATATTCTTAGGTTGGGCTGCTTATGAGTGTAGCGGTTAAGATCTTAACAATTCTATTAGTGATCAGAGGTGAACATTCCTTGCTTTTACAGTGTAGGATCAAGAGAAAAACCTACCTATACATGCCATGAAAAGGGAGGTAGAGTCCCAATTACTATGATCTGTACATGATTTGATCTGTTTCTTCTAATACTTGGAGAATATTGTAGATATTAAATAGAGAGGGGAAGTTCTCTTTAGATCTTGTAGCTTTAATTGGAAGACCTCTTCTCTCTAACTACCAAGTCTCTGATTTTCCACATATTTCAGTTCTTTTTGTCTTCTTCTCAAGATGCTTTGCCTTACTGTTCCTAAGCAGATTGTGAAGCAGAATGCTGCTATGGTGCTATGGACATGTTGGTGTATGGAGAGCACTAGGAGATGGCCTTTGTATCGCACCAATATACATGAAAAAAACAATTAGTTAATTAACAGGATATGTTAATATTTTCCTAGAAACTGAAGGTTTGATTGAGAATGTCTCAGAACAGAAAAAAGAAAAGAATAAATAATATCCACATGATTTATTTTAGCATTCAGAATCTCAACAGTAAACCTTTATAAACCTTATATGGACTCAAATTGCCCAGTATGAAGGCATTCTATTATAAGACTGATTTGTTGTTTGGAAAAGTGTGAACAGGTGAATGTTAGTGGTAACAAAAGCTGCATACAACTTACTTCATGGTCCCACATGAATTCTGTCTTATAGAAAATAGTATCTCCATCTTGAAAATAAAGCAACTGAGGCACAGAGAGATTAATTGACTATGCAAGGATATGAAGGGTCAGAGCTAATAACTATACCAAGTCTGGTTCCAGACTCTTAGAGTGTAGCCAATGCTTACTATATCTGTAAGAAGACTTCTGTCCCAGTGACCAGGATTTATGACAAATAGCCAGTCTAAATTTACAAAGAGGTCTGCCCTACCATTAACAGGGAAGAGATGCTTTGTTGTTGTTGCTGCTGTTTTGTTTTGAGAAAGAAACACATTTTTGCTGAAAAGCTGGACCATATGGTAAGGAAATACATGTCTTGGTACTGAAGCCTTCCTGTTTGAGGCTGTTTACAAGTGCACTCCTTGGAAATTTGCCAGAGCCTCTTACGTATCATCTTATTTGTCCTAATATACTGTGAGTTCTCATAAAGCAACAGGCACACAAAATATGTCTGCCCAGATTATTTTAAGTACAGGATTTTAGAACTGTAACTGTCATTTTCATAATAGATTCAAATGATTTTTTAAATGAAATTTCTGTCTTCCCATGACTATGCAACTCACCAAAGCATTTTTATGTATGTCCTTAAAATCTTAACTGTTTGAAAATGTTCAAGTTGTTGCTTCACTAGCTAATACAGCTTATGTGCGTGTGTGTGTGTGTGTTCACAAATATTGACCTTACTTCTTTGTTTAGACAAATGATGAATAAAACTAAATGATGAATAAAAATAACCAGTAAGAACAAAAATGCAACAAATAAATTAAATTTGTTATTAAAATAGCAAATAATAAAATAATTTTATTTTTCTTCTTGGATTGGACTAAATATGGAGAATATTCTAAAAGCTTCATTTGCCATTTTTGACAGGCTTTGCTAGCATAATTCCATTCTACTTCTTAGCTTTACTTCAGTTAGGTCAGAAGCTTGAGACAAATGTCAGATACCAGAGGAGAGAGTCTTTTTTGGTTCTCACCATTCAAGAATGTGACTGCCAACTCCAGTTTGCCATTTCTGCAGTGGCTTCAGACTCTACTCTTCCAGGTGGAATAGTACAAGATCAAGAGCTGTTATCGTTGTTAACTCTTATTAGACACTGAGATTGTCTGTGGCAAACTCATGAGAACCACAACATAATGGTGCTTAATGAAACTTGTGGGATGAGGAATTATTGTACAATGGGTAAGGCAAACTCAGTGGCCCCTTCATACATACATCCCATATCTACAATCACACACCTTAAAGATCCAAAACAGTATTTCTTTTTAAAATCATGTTTCTAAATATATTTTTAAATATTTCATATCTAAGGTGAGATGTGAATTGCAGCTGCAAATGTGAAGAATAGTACAGGGAAAAAGTTTCTAGAAACAAGAAAGACTAAGTGAAATTCAAAAGACTTTGCCTGTGTTTTATGAAATGCTCTCAATTGTTTAGCTATCCATGAACAGAGATACAATATGGTGATAGAGAACTCCCTTTGCTTCAGTGGTTATGATGGCACAGGTTCCAGATTCTTTACGAACAAGCCGTTTGTTTCTCAAGATGACAAATGTGTCTGCTAAAAGCCTTCACAACTGAAGAGTGCATTCGGCCATGGTGTCCTCTTGCACCAGGGTTCCACCTGTCACTATCTTTGGAACATGCAGAGAGCTCCAGTATTTCAGAAACTTCATTTTAGATGTGTTGAGGCCTGTGCTACAATTTCAAAGCATTTCAGTGCCTTTGTCCAACAATACCTGGCCCCCTGCTATGTCACTGGGGGTTTTCCAAAATGCTCTCCCAAATAAACCTCTTGTGGGCAAGCCTACATCTCAGTCTGATTTCTGAAAAGTCTAAGCATGGCATCTCTGAAGTGTCAATTGATCGCAACTTATTTAGAAAGGATAATTTCTTCATAAAATTGGCGTCTATTCCATCATTTCTAAATTTCTAAGGTAAGTGACCTGACCTATAGTCTTTAATTTCCATAACTAACAATTACCATGTCACCTCATTTTGGGATATTTAATTTTCCAAAGAAGTTGCGAAATGCCACAAAGCGCCTTTACCATCTTTATTCAGTTTCCTTTGATACTGACATTAGCTTATTGTCCTGGTATACTGTTGTTAACACTGACAAACGAACATTGGCTTTTAACTTAAATTTATTGTATTTTATGTGTTTGTGTGCCATATAACTGTAAGTGCTTGAGGAAGACAGAATAAGGTGACTGATCCCTGAAACAAAAGTTACAGGCAGTTATGGGCCAACTAAAGTGGGCGCTGGGGACCCTCATCTTCTGCAAAAGCAAGTGCTCTTAACCACCGAGTCTTCTCTCCAGCCCCAGTTCCTAACTATTAATGACCAAAATTGTTTTGGATGTTATGTCCTTTATCATTAATACTCCTCACACAGGATGCATTCATTATATATTATTGTATTGAGACAACAGTCAATTTCGATTGACAAAAGTTAACATGTATTTATGAGTATCTATACACGATTGTGTCAACTTGTTGACAAATTAGAAAATAGTTTTAATGTACATGTAAATGCCACACCAGTCTGATACCAATTAGCTTTGTGAACATATTCACATTTCAATCTCTATTCTAGCATTAATGAACAAATTTCTAAGTAAGATGTTATTACATTTATGATGTTTCTGGTCCCTCGTATTTCTTGTATTCTGTACCTCCATGCTGGTAAATATAGCATGAAATCTTACAGGATATTATTAAGAGAAATAGAATTTTCAGTTACAAAAATTAAATTATATTATCAGTGTTCTCATTAGTGTAGATAAAACTGGTATATCTCTAGATGGTAGTCTGTTGCATATATATAATTAGCTGATAGTTCCCTTGAAGAAGCACAAAAATAAGACTGTGGTGAAACAAGAAAAATGTGTCTATGAAAAACAGAAGTTAAATTTGAAGGAGGAAGTATCTGTGCTGAGAGAGTCCGTAACTCATTAGTTAAGTATATTTACATAGGGTCAACAAAGAAATGGCCTGGATTGGTGAAGTGTGTGATTAGAAAGCCTCAGAAGATGTCACACCCTGATCAACACTTCATTATTTTTAGTAAATATAAAGCTAGTTCAACAGGTCAAAATGAGAATAATTATTATTCTGTAGACCACTAATTTCTTGAAAATAAATTATGCTAATCTTTGGGCATGTTATTTCAAAGGAAAATAAATCTAAAACAATACAGTACATGGTTTATTTAAAATCCTTTGCATTATGAAGAGTCATTTAGTAAAACTCTACTTGTAACAACTAATAATTTGTTAATGAAGATTAATTTAAATGTGAACATTAATGATATCATAATTCTTGTTTGCAAAAAAGCTATTAAAATGAATTACTAATATTTAAATACAGGCTAAATTTACTAATGCAATTTCCCTGCACTATATCTAGTCATCTCATAGAGAAAAACAATATATGTTTAATGATTCATAAAATTACAATATAGTTCAAAATTTTCATCATGGAGTATATTTTCTCTAACTTTTTCAAAGTATCTGAGTTCTCTAAGTTTTGGATTCTTGCTAATAAAACCCACATAGTAAGTTAATTTTTTAATTATGCACCTGAATGTTCAAGTATTTAATTTTTAAGTGATTGCATAATTTAGATGCATCACGTCTAAAATATTTCTGAGATTTGGAAGAAAGCATGATCTTTATAAGTGTGATAAAATTTTATTTATTAGAGAGAATGATGGTAATTATACACACATATTAAATGTGCAGCATTTTTCTCACAGATAACATACTCCCCCCTGCAGGGATACTCTTTTATGTCCAAGACCCAAACAAATCACATATTTAAGGAAGCCCCAGAAATTGACCAAATTCACTAGACCCTCCCTTCCCAAGGGTTTATTAGCAGAAAAGATTTAAAAGACATTGTTAGACCAGACAAATTGCCTGGAACAGGCTCAGACCAGTTGAGATGCTGGATCAAATCTACTGAGCTGCCTGCAGGCCATACAGAGTGTACCATGCTTCCAGCTTTATTGATCAGTTACCTGTCTTTGTGTTGGCTTTGGGTGATGCAGGCATTTTTTTTTTCCTGTAACTCCTCACTCATATTCATGTAAGTAACCCCAATGAAACTCACTGATCACCAAGTTGGACTTTGCTGGCATCCTGACTTTAGTCTGTTGTTGGTTCTCTATCTAGTGATTAGATAATTGTTCATATTTACCCTGGGGATTAGTGTCACATAACATAGTCAACTGATTCAAGCTACAAATGTCTTCCCATCTGACACAGTGAAAAGGAAGTTATTTCAGTAGATTCTGACAAAGGATATTTTAATATTTTGGCTTTTCTAATGTTTTTATAAATATGGGGAAGTATAAATTGATTCAAGTATCTCCTTAATTTTTGAAGGAAATTACATTGATGTAAATTTCTTGATTTGCAGGTGGGCTATGTAAACCTGGGAGTGGCTCCCCATGGATACGCCTGCAAGCATGTTAGGGGAGGTGGACTGTGATGTGACTGAGAGCTCTGTGGTCCTTTGTAGCCAGATATCACATCCTTTTTTCTCTTCATATTTTCATAGTGAAATAGATATCTAGCTTTGAATTATGGCAGTACATGGTTCTATTTCTTCTGGAAGAGGCTACAAATAACTGGGAAGGAATCAGCCTTCCAGCTCTTGCTCTGGCATAACAAACTGAAATTTGTTACTTTGATCAAACCACAGAGCCATGAGGTTACTCTCTTTAACAGATACCAAGTCTCTTTGTGATATGATTGGCGGTCTCTGTCACATAAGCACTCCATAGAAGCTGTAGCTGGAAGCTTTAGAAGGTAAATGGCATTAAAATATTTCGTAGTTGGCTTTGTAATGCATGATATTGTTATTTTCCCAGCACATTTGCTTTCCTAATTGTGTTTTGCTTGGATTAGTATTAAAAAGAGTTTGTCTTCCCTGAGCACACACCAGCTGGGTAGTGGGAGGAAAGGGCTTGGGAGCTAACCAGGCAGAGGGGCAATTCAGCTTTGAGATTCAAAATTAGTCATGAATAATTCACAAAGCAGATAATCCACCCATGGATAAACAAAAGGTACTGGAATCATCCCAGGATTAATTTTAATACCCTAATTCTGAAAACTACAAGATATTTCTCTGGTTTTGGTGGTGGCTACCAATATACTAAGATACCTTGAGTGATTCGTAACTGAAATTAGTAAGTTTTTAAATATGTATGTGTGTGGCCTTCTGTTATATGTATATTATTTACTTATTGTTATGGTTTATATTTAGCTATATACACATTAAATATTAAAATGTAAAAACTGCAGTGTCGAGTATCTATTGACATTTTATATATTAAAATTTTTTTAAATAATATCTTTCTATGCAGCCTGGCTGATTTGGACCAACCACTATGGAAAGCAGTTCTGCGATACCTCAGAAAATTGAAATAGTGTTACTGAGGACCCAGCTATACCCTCCTGGGTATATACCAGAAGATATTTCAACATGCAACAGGGCCACATGCTCACTATGTTATAGCAGCCTTATTTATAATAGCCAGAAGCTGGAAAGAACCCAGATGTCCTTCAACAGAAGAATGGATACAAAATGCCTCTCAACGTTCTTAATTGCTGCAACCCTTTGATATAGTTCTTCATGTTGTGTTGAAACAACCATAACATTGTTTTCCTGTCTACTTCATGACTGTGATTCTGCTACTGCTATGAATTGTAATGTAAATGTCTTTGGAAGAGAGGTTTGCCAAAGGGTTGAGACCCACAGTTGAGAACCACACACTATCAAGGCCAGTTTCTCCTCATTCAATTTGCCTAACTCCTGAGGGCTGAGGGGCCGGGAGTAAAGGTATGCACCATCTTGCCAGCCATGCTTATTTTTGTTATATTTTACTTGGAAGCTATTGTTTATGTATGTGAGAAGCTAATAAAGTCTAAGGATTAATATGTTTTCCAGGGTCTAGTAGTTTATAGATTTCAAATTCTGATCTCCTTGGACATTTCAAATAGGAAATAGTTATTTTCTACATTTTGTTACACTTTTAAATGTATGGAAATAAGCCAAACCTTTGAAAGATAGTGTGATGTACTAAATATAAAGAAAGAAAAATACAACATAAGAAACTTTGTCATTAACTTTTACTTTATATTTCCATTGCCATAACCTCTCTTAGGATAGCAGATTAATTGATGCTGAATTATTATTTATATATGTTCAAAAACACAGCATGGTCCTTAGTACACACAACTCATTGGATAAAATGCATATATTGTACTGAACTGAAGCAGAGGCACTTCAGAAACACATATGACAATTCACTAGAAAGTTTCTCAGTAAAATATCTTTCCAGTATATTGTCCTAATAAATGAAAGAATAAATACTTGTACGTAGTAAGTTGAGTTTATACCAATGCCAATTCATAAATGTTCACGTCTTACATATTTGCAGGCTGAAGAGCTCTTATCTCTTGAAAGAAATATATATATATATAATATTATATATATATATATGTTGAAAATCATTTTTCTTTGAAATACCATCCAAGTTGCTTCCTCCCACACCAATTTCTTCCAATCTTGAAAGTCAACTGAAATATTTTAATTATTCTAACAGCAGGAGCAAGGGCTGTATCTGACTCTTTCGCTTGCATTTGGATCCCCTTTCCCTACCTGGGCTGTCTTGCCTAGCCACAGTAGATGATGCATTCTAATCCTACAGCATCTTTATATGTCAAGGCTGCTTGATATCAATGGGAGGACTCCCCTTTTCTGAGGAGAAATGTAGGACAGGAGGATGGGTTAAGGGCGGTGAGATGGAAGGCCTGGGAGGAAAAGAAGGAAGGGAAGCTTCGATCCAGATGGAAAGTAAATCCATTAATAAAAAGTATTTTAAATCTCAGAACATGAAAGGGTAACCTTCCTTTTAATGTGTATGAAATCATTCTCAGGAGGCTAACGCTAGAGGATAGTGAATTTCAAGGCCAACCATCTTAAATAGTAAGATTCTTCCTCAAAATGAAAACATACAGAAAGGAAAATTGAAAATTAAGACATAATAAAAATAATACTTAAAAATGCCAAAAAACCTTCTGCATTTAACTTTAATGATTTAAAATAGATACAGTAGAATAGTGAGACAATATGACAGGCATGTTTAAACACAAATGCATTTTAAAGTATTTGTATATTTGATGGAAAAATCATTCTAAAAATGAAATCTACTATAATAATAATAATTAGACATATCAAACATCTATCACAAATAAGGTATTAACTAAATCTTTTTAATTTGAAAATGATTAAAAAAGAAATACGCAATTGGACATTAATCAGATGATGTTTATAGTAATGCACAATTTTACCACATAATAAATTATTATGTTGTGTATTCACAAAACATAGGATTTTTAGTGCAAGAAAATGATGGTAGTAAAATATTAACACAAAATAAATAAATCAAGAAACATAGAAGCAGACTGTTAGTCTCAAAACTAAATGGACACAATCTTTTTTTAATATGTTGAATACATATTAATTTTTGTTGGTTTTCTCAATGCAAACACTTACTGCCTCTTTCAATAAGACGTAGTAGTAACTAAAAACAAAAATAAGGTAGATTTATTAGATGTTGTCAATATTATTACATGAATTTTTCATTGTATTGTGAAAACTCAGAGTTAGTTCACCTACATACAATTGAGTTAAATTTGTCAATGCAAGCTAGTTAGACACAAAGTATAGTTGTCCCATTCCTTAACTCACACTACAAAGGGCTTACTGGTGTCAGAGACAAAGCCAAAATTGTAGATAGATTCAGAGATACCTCCCACCAATTTCTATTCTCATTCCAAGCACTTTCGCCCCTCCATCTCCCCACACCTGATTGCCATCCCCATTCCTGTCCCCCTCTCCCATTCAGTTCCCTCACTCTATCCAACTCCAGTGAAAATGTTGTTTCCCTTTCTGAGTGAGATTCATACATCTTCCCTTGGGACCTCCTTTTTACTCAGTTTCTTTGGGTCTGTGGATTGTAGCATGGTTATTCTGCACTTTATGGCTAATATCCAAATACAAGTTAGTTCATATCATATGTGTCTTTCTGGTTCTGAGACACAGGATTTAATACTAAGGATTAAATTCTCAAGTTCTATCCATTTACCTGCAAAGTTGATGATCTCTTTGTTTTTTATAGCTAAGTAATAGCTAGATTGTTTACAGTTTCTGGCTATTATAAATAATGCTACTATGAACATAGTTGACTAAGTGTCCTTGGTTGGACCTCTTTTGGGTATATGCCCAGGAGTGGTATAGCCGGGTCTTTAAGGTAGAACTATTCCCAATTTTCTGAGAAACTACCAACTTGATTTCCAAAGTGATTGTACAAGTTTGCACCCACCAGCAATGGGTGAGTTGTTTCCTTTGCTCCACATCCTCACCACCATGTGCTGTCACTTGAGTTTTTGTTCTTAGCCATTCTGGTTGGTGTAAAATGAAATCCCAAAGTCGTTTTGATTTGTATTTCCCTCATAACTGAGGACATTGGACATTACTTAAGTGATTCTAGGCCATTCAAGATTCGTTTGTTGAGAATTCTCTGTTTAGCTCTGTACTGCATTTTTCAATTAAGTTATTAAGTTTGTTAATATATAAGTTTTTCAGTTCTTTATATATTTTGCATAATAGTCCTTTAATGGAAAGTAGGGTTGGTGAACATCTTTTCCTATTGTGTATGATGGCCATTTATCCTAAGCCCAAGATAGGGGAGGCTATGTTCTATGGAGTGACCCTAGCTAAGATTCATATCAGCAGGCAATATAGAGACTCAAGTTGCCACCTTCTTTAGGTAGGCAGAACTTTCAGTGGAGGGAAGGTACATTAACCCACCCACAAAATCTTTAACCCTAAATTTTTCTGCCTACAAGGATGTACAGGGGAAAGATGGAGCAGAGGCTGAGAAAACAACTAACCAATGACTGCCCAAACTTGAGACCCAGCCCATGGGACGGAGCCCGTACCTGATACTGTGAATGATATTCTGCTCTACTTGCAAATAGGAGCCTAACATAACTGTCTCCTGAGAGGCTTCATTCAGCAGTGGATGGAAAAGGATGTAGAGACCATGGGCAAACATCAGGAGGTGCTCAGGGAGTCAGAAAGAGTCAGGGATAAAATTGAGGGAAGCAGTCAAGGAACCACCACAAGAAGACCCACAGAAGCAGTTAACCTGGGCTTATGGAGTCGTAAAGAATCTTAACTACCAACTAAAAAGCATGCATGAGCAGGACCTAGTTGCTCTACCCTCCCAGATTTGGAGCAGATGTGCAGCTTGGTCTTCATAGAGGTTCCCTAACAACTAGAGTGGGGGCTATCTCTAACTCTGTTGCTTGCCATTAGATCTTCCTCTACACAAAATGCCTAGTTGGGCCTCAGTTGGAGAAGATGTGCTTAGTCCTGCTGGGACTAGATATCCCAAGATGTGGTGGTACTCAAGACGGGCATTCCTTTCTCAGAGAAGAAGTGGAGTGGGTAATGGGCAGAAGGATTTGTAAAGGTGGGACTAGGAGGAGAGGAGGGGATGCTGAGATTGAGATGTAAAGTGAATAAAAAAGTTATTGAAAATTTTTAAAAATGAAAAGAAAAGAAAGTGGGAATTCAAACCCATGGCTCTTGGGCAATACAGACTCTGGCACCTGTGTGGCTCACCTCATCTCATCCCACTCTGAACCTAGTTCTTCACACGCCTCAGCCTTGCTACTTTCAGCTACTACAAGGCCCAAACTCTTGTCCTTAGAGACTTCTAGTATCCTCTTCCATCTACCTTGCACACTGTTGCATTTTCTTGACTAACCTTTTCCAACATTAGGTCTAAGTTTAAAAGAAGAACAAAATTGCATACTTTGAAATAAGAAATAAAACAAAACATAGCTTTCAAGATTATTGTAGTAAGTGAAGTAAACCAGAATTAGGAAGGATCTCGTCGTGTGCAGAATTAAGAATAAAAACCAAAAACAAAAATAATTATGGAAGTGGAAGCGAGACAATTTGCTAGGGAGCAGTATATAAGAAGGCAGAGGAAGATAGCACAGGTGGTACATGTAAATATGATTGAAAAACATTGTGTGTATGAATGAAAAGGCTGTAAAGAAACCTTTATTTTGTAAAAAGTAGTATACCAATAAAATATATTCTAGAGATAAAGAAATGAACAGTGAGAATGACACTAAGGAGCTGTGGAATGAAATATTTCTCTTTCTGTTTATTTCAGGTGTGTTGGTTGGCAAGTTTACAGCTTTCTGATACCCTCATAGAAGCAGGAGGAGGTAGGATTGGATAGGGGGGTTTCAGAGGGGAAACTGAGAAAGAGGATAACATCTGAAATGTAAATAAATAAGATATCTAACTTTAAAAGTGCATATCACTGCTCCAGAGCACCGGATTTGTTCATTTTTGATTAATATGATGAAGTTGCACAGTACTTTGTGCAGTGGTTCTGAGTCCTCTCTCAGATGGTCCCACACACATGCCATGTAACTCAAAGTCAAAGGTTATCATCAAGTCATTAAGACTAAAGGTAATATTTGAACAAAATACAATACCAATTTTCTGCTGAGAAGTGAGAAGTATCTAAAACTGTATTGCAATAGTCTTTTCTATCAAATAGAAAGTATGCTAGAAACCTAAATTGCAGCAGACCTGTGGGCTTCATCTTAGTTCTTTTTACCTATTCTGTTTTCCTATCAAACACAGACATAAAACATCTGGAGACTGCTCTAAGGTAGATAAGTTCTTTAAGGATGGGTTTGTTACTTTTCTGTTGCTGCAACAAAACACTATGTCCCAAAGTAGTTTATGGAATAGAGTTTCTATTTAGCCTACTAGTTGCATTAGAGTCCATTGTGGTGGGGAGGCATGACAGTAAGCAGTAGGCATCATGACAACAGCAGGAAGCTAAAAGATGACACATCCAACAACATGCAGAACTCTGAAAATAAGCTGGAAGTGAGGTAAGGCTATTAACTCTCAAACCCCAGCCCCAATGACATGCTACCTCCAGCAAGGCCATATCTCCTAGAGATACTATAACCTCTCTCACACGGCACAACAAACTGTGGACCAAGGAGGAATAATTCACATTCAAACTACTACATCTCATTATTTGGGCCTCATAGGCTCAGGACCATAATGTAGTGCAAAATTCATTTAGTCTAATTTCAAAAGACCCCATAGTCTTTCTCAATTCCAGCATTGTTTAAAAGCCCAAAGTCTCGTATGAGACTTAAGGCAATGTCTTAACTATAACATCCTATTATAAGGGTCCAAGAATCGCTGAAGGAAGACCCAAGACTCAAATAGTATCTAAAAGCAAAAAGCATTTATTCTGCAGAAGTAATCAGCATGCAGGGATTAGCCATTCATACTAAATCCCTCAGACTTCTTTTATGCAGGGTTGGGGACTGTTCTAGAAGGGTTAGGTAACCTCTAATATGATTGCCAAGAGTGCAGCAGGGATATTAGTGCATTTTTGATTAGTTGCTATATTAGCTGTATTATATCTAATGAGACCTTGAAGAATTCCAGAAATGACCTACTTAGACCTATTGTCTAGTTCTCCCAAGGAGTCTTCCTGGTTTCTTTGAGGAACTAAGATTTAAGGCCTAAGATGGCTGCCTGTTCTAAAATGGAGTAGGTTAAGTCCTCTCACTATAAAATTGAAAAGAAAATTACTTATTTTCATCATATAATACCACAAAATAGACAGTACCACTCCAAAGGGAGGAACAAGGACATAGTGAGGAAATAGTTGACAAAGCAAAACCAAAGCTCAGCAGGACAAACATCAAGTGATGTAGCTCTATATCCAATGTCAGTAACTTAGTTTCAAAGTGATGGCTCCACAACACCAGCTGTCTGCAACACATATGTCTCCCTTGAATGCTTCCACTCCTAGTATTTTACTCTCCTTGACAGATATTCCATGGTTCTAGACTCCGTGGAATCTCCCCTAGGTTTGACATTCACTGCTTCATGTAATGGCCTCTTGTGCTTTTCTGCCTTGTCAGGGCCTTCATACAGGGACTCCTTTGGCAACCCCTGTAAAAGGGTTGTTTGACCCTTAGCCACTGGTCTGCAGTCAAGGCCTCCAGAGTTTTTAACTTTCTGTGTTGGCATGTCAATTTGTGTTATTCTTGTTCAGTTCATATTTAGGCAGCCATCAAGAAGCCTTGACTGTACAACAGTTTTACAGGGGTTGCCTAAGACCATCAGAGCAATAGCAAATTTACACTATAACAAAAGCAAAATTACAGTTATGAAATATCAACAAAACTAATTTTATGGTTGTGGGTTGCCAGAACATAAGGGACTATACCAACGGGCCATGACACTAGGAAAGTTGAAGCATCTTTGGCCAGCTCGAGCATGGTGCCTCAACCATGGTCTTAGCAAGCCTTGCCTTTCTCTCTCATTCCTTCTACCTTGCTGAAAACCTCTAGATTACATTTTTAAAGCTATCCAGCAAGGTCTAGTCCCTTATTTTGGCCACTTTCTGAGGCTGACTACCAAGGTTCATCTGTTTAACTATTGAAGTCCAGCAATCAAGAGGCCCCTTGGTTCACGTTTAACATGCCCTCATTAAACATCTCACCCTACAAAGTGTTTCCCCTTGTACTTTTACAAACTACTATTTTCCTATGTGCCACACCCATGTCCTCTTTATCCATAGGCTGTCCTTTCTCTTACTGGACAAATACCCCTGCCCTCTTTCCCCTATTCCCTTCTCTACCTCCATCATTCTCTATTTGTTATACTTGTCTCTTATTCTGTGTTCTCTGTCTATCTGGGGCAAATGAATCTCCTTTGTGCTGAGAAGTTGGTTTTGGGGATCCTGAACCAGTACTTTTCCTTTCAACCACTACCCTTAACAAAGAACAACAGAAAACTAAGGAATGCTGAGAGGGGGTAAAAGTCTTCCTTAGGGAAAAGGATACCAGCTGGTTATCTGCACTGAACAGTCGGCCCTGAAAACACACATACAAACAACATTATGCAGGTGGCACAGACTGTTTAAATACTTGAGTTGACATGGGACATTTTTCATTCAAATCACTTCAGTGGTCAATATAAGAGATATATTTAATATTCATTCAGAAAACATTTTCAGCATCTGCCCATCGTTTTGTAAGCATTACAGTTTTCTAAAAACACATATGAGAGAATCTGAGAAGAACGGGTAGCAAAGAAGAATTAAAATACAAATTATAAGTTTAAAAGAAACATAAATATGAGGAAGAAGACTAATGTGTATGCCCTGCAAAATTAGTCAAAGTTGGGGCATAAAATCAGTATGCTAGTTGTGTGTGTTATCACTTACTACACATTTCAATATATGTTTTGTGGTAAACAAAGAACTCTTTGACATCTTTATACTTCACTGTGAGTATACTGATAAAGTTGTTGGTGGTTGTGGCTCTAGGAAGTTGCAGAAAGGAGAGACACCTTCTGATTTCAGGTAGGGTATAAAGGGCAAGTTGACTGATGCTGATGTCCCATGGAGTATTTCTAGTTAAGGGCCCAGGTCTCTGTTCATCCGTGACCTTGAAATAACCTTTCCTCAGCACTCTGAATCAGCACTCTTGAATGGTCTGTATATACACTTATCTTTTCCACATTTACACAGATAGAAAGCATTCCTCTAAAATCCCTTCTTTCTACTCCCTATGGCCCAAGGCTCAAAAGACTTCCATCATTGCTAGCTGCCCAACATTTATTGCATGCTCAACTATGGAATGCTGATCACACTGTTCCTCTCCTATCCTCTAGAGGATAAACGGTGGTTTACATAGCAATTCCATCCTATCTCAATCATCCCTATTATCTGGCAAGTGGTCTATACTCCTCTAGGGGCCTCTCAACTACTTCCAAGTCTTTTATTCATTAAATACCACATGCCCAGTCATAAGGGAAACAGTGTTTACTTATGTTATAGAGGTACTTTTGTCAACGTATGGTTTGTTTGTTTGGTTTTTTTTTTTTTTTATACATTAAGCTATCCCTGTTGAGACTACTGTGGATTTTCTGTTACAACTGGACCTATGTTTCAGTTTTCAAGGTACTGAAACTAAAACACAAGAAGCAGCTCACTGTGTGAAGGTATCCACAGAAGCTGCCATTCAAGAAGGCTCTTGAACTGAGAAGGCTCTTATATAAAGGAAATGACAGGGACAGTGTATCAGAAGAAAAGAACAAAATGATTAGATATTCATACTGCACATATGGCTTTTATATCCATTCTGAACATCTAAGCTCAGGTCGTTATGCCTACATCACAAGCACTTTTACCCACTGAACTATCTATCTCTCCAGCCCTCATTTTGTGAGACACTAGAGATTTTCTTATATAGTCAACACCACCAGTAAACCAACCATTAAGGCCAGCTGCCTCTTTTGTGAGAATACTTATATGCTATCTCCAATAGACGTCCTCCTAGTCTCTCCTGTCACTGTGCACTCTCATAAATTTTGACGTGTTTTTATAGATATTACTTCATTTAATAGTAGAATATTGAAGCTTGAAGTACACACGAGGAAAATTATCTAATCCAGGCTTCTAAGTGTATACATAAGGAGACTGTTGTCAAAGACAAAAACATTTGTCAAGGTTACACAGCTAAAAATCATTGCACTCAAAGCAGGAGCTCATGTCTCCCACAGAGAATATTGTCCTTTTGAAGATGCTGCTTTTTCCTGGAAGGCATATAGTACAATGACGGCAATACATAGTTCTCTGGATCTATACAAATACCAAATCAACACTGACTTCATCATGTCACAGGTTTTCTCTTTTTAAAAACTGGTAGAAAAGGCAACCAAACAAGTCCGTTTTGTGCCCTTGCCTGAATTATAAACACTACTCATAATGCAAATGGAAAGTACTGAAGACTAGAATACGTGGACATGAAGACTTCTAATCTTAGAAACCCTGGAAAGAGCATTGCAGCCACTTAGTGAGCATGGGAAAGCCCTGGCAATTCTGGTAATATGCAGAGTCTCGTTTACTGGCCTAGGGTTTTGCAGTTGAGTAACCTCCTTGCTGGAGTAGATGCTGTTGTTCAGTAGATTTCATTAAGTAAGCAGGGCACACACTTGAGACTCAAGTGTTTTCTTGGTGGCACCCACTGATGACACCAGCTGTTCAGGTTCTGTGTAGGTTTCATTCCTAGCAACTCATAGGATGAAAACGAGATATAGTTGATTAGAGTTATTCTTCCTTCTGATGGCTAACATTGTGTGTCAACTTAGCTAGGCTATGATATTTTATATGTTTTGGCAATTACTAATATTAATGTTACCATTAAGGTAGTGTCAGATACAATTGATATTGAAAGCATTGGAATATATGTAAATAAAATTATCTTTCACAGTTCATCTGAGACTCAGCCAATCAGATGAAGTCTTTAAGGAAAAAAATTGAGATCTCCAAATGAGGAAAAATTCAACAGAATTCTAAGTTGAGGCCTGCCCTGCATATTTAAGATTTTTAGGTATGGCAATTGTCTGAGTTGAACACTTAAAATAAGTCTTTAAATAGAAATGTAGGTAGATAAATTATCAGATATATATATCTAATACTAATATGTCTATTGAGGGAAAAAAGAGAGATTTCTGACTTTTGGCCCTTCCACATCAGTGTGTGTTTCTGTAGCCATGTGTGGGTAATTAGAAGTACAGAAGAACAATTTTCTAGCCTATTCTTATTGTTTTAACAAATAGTGACAGATATAAAAGTATATTATAAAGAACTCATTAACAATGTTTACTATACCTTCATCAATCATATCTGAGCATTATTCTGTGCCATGTTATTCTTTAGGCCGTACTCGTCACTTCTTAGCCTTTTGACTGAGATCTAGTAGAGATCATAATAGCACTTCTGCCCTCAGGTCAGAAATGTACATGAGGAAAATACAGAGGAGAAAGGTCAAAGTGGTAGAAAAGAGCTTTCAAAGCCGGCAAAACCAGAACTGGATTTGAGCAGAGACTCTTTACGTTAATTCAAATTTACCTTGCCAAAAAAACATGTTCTCCATTCATATGATTTTCCAAGTGCTTAGGAACAAAAATTTGAATAATATCCAGCAGTAAAATATTCATAGAAGCTGAACTCTATTGTACTCACAAAAAGAGCCTTACTAAAACAACAGCAGGTCAGTAGCCTGTGTCACTTGGGCTGCAGGGTAAACAGAGGTCTGATGGCCTAAATCCCTTAAGACACATGAGCAGTGACAGAAATACATACTTCATGTTGGGATTTAAACCTTAAAATAAGTTGTTTTTGAGCATACTAAACGGCCTAATTTATTTTGCTTTCGGAAGTACTTCTTTGAAGATATAATTTCAGCTCTCACATGACAAATGCTATCTAGCTATTGATCCTTCCAACTTTCAAGTCTCAACATTTGTTCTTCTGCTATTTCTTTCTGACTGGTAACTATTAGAGCTGTCATTACACAGTTCTATTCTGTTACCCATATGAAGTGCAGTACATAAAAGAAGTCATTGTTCCAGGGCTAGAATGTACGCTGGTTGATTCAAAGTGTAATCTTATCTCCTTACCTCAACCTAATTATTAAGTCTATATGATGAGTTTTGTGCACTTTTGTTTTTGTTCTTAAGACTGGGTTCTTCCATAAGATATAAAGGTAGGTAACAATGTTGCTATTGAGAAAAAACATAATGAGAATATTATAATAACTTTGGGGGTAGATTTCAAAATTTGCACATGAATGTGCTTCTTGCATGAGATAGCATTTTGGCTATCTGGTTTGCAAGTCCTGAAAGAAAAATAATGATTGTCAAAGTTATTTAATGCACTATCTCACATACATGTATTGGTACAAAAATTGTAGGATATATCTGCAGGGTTCATTTTAAACCTGTTCAAGTGCAAAGTGTGTGTTCCTTCTACACACTTTATTATTTTCCTTAACTTATTCAAGAAACAGAAGAATCTCCTGTGTTTACCCTAGCTCCCTCTTGTCAAGACAAAATGACATTTGTAATGTGTATGCTGCCCTCCTTGTCCACTCTAGCCTTCATCCTATCAAGAAAGAAGGACATTTGTAAAAAATACATAATATCCTCCTGTGCCACTCTAGCTTCCTCTTGTCGAGACAGAAGGATCTTTAAAAATATGTATCTTACCTCATGATCTTCTATGCCTAGCATTCAAAATGTTCCTATGGTTTTACTATTGCTGTAATGTTAGATGGAAAACTTTATACAATGACTCTAGACACCTTGTATTCTTGTTTACTAAAATTACCCCCAGCTTCACCAATTTTAGTAAAGACACCACTGTTTTTCACTTCCTCATTAGAATTTATCATTGTTTGTCTTTTTAATAAAATAAATCCCAACAAATATAAGGTGCCTTATTATTATGTTTTTTAATATAGCTTTTACTAACGAATACTAATGTTGAGCACATTTTCTTGTACCTATTGGCCTTGCTGCTGGTTCTTTGCCTATTTTGGTTTAATTATCTTCTGTTATTTATTGCTACTGAGCTCAGGAATCTTTTTGATAGTTTGTACATTAGCCTCATTCATTAGGTATGTGGCCTTTAAATATTTTCTCCCATAGATTACATTTTGTTTACTCGATTCACTCCTTTACTGTTTTTGAGTTTGATATAATACCACTTTACTATTTTCTTACCTGTGCTTTTGGGATTGTATCCAGGAAATCATTGCCTAGGCCATGATCCAGGATCTTTTGCCCCATATTTTTCCTTGTTTTTTAAATTAATAAATGTATTTGTTTATTTACATGCCAAACTCTGCCCCAACCCAGTCCCCTCTCACAGAGTCCTTCCCCCCATCTCCCCTTCCCCTGGCACATGAAGTTTAGGCAGGATTAGACAGATTCTCTCCCACTGAGGCCAAACAAGGCAGCCCTCTGCTACATATGTGCCAGGAGTCCCAATCCAGCTCATGTATGTACTTCGGTTGGTGACTCAGTCTCAGAGAGCTCCCAGGGGTCTAGATTAGTTGACACTCTTGGTCTTCCTGTGAGGTTCTTATTCATTTCATGGTCTTTAATCATTCCCCCAACTGTTCCATAAGGTTCTCAGATCTCTATCCAGTTTGGTTGTGGGTATCAGCATCTGTTTTAGTCAGCTGCTGTGTAGAGCCTCTCAGAGGCCAATTTTGCTAAGCTCCTGTCTATAAATATAACAAAGTTTCATTAATAGTGTCAAGCATTTGTGATTGCCCATGGAAGGGGTCTCAAGTTGGACTTGTTATTGGTTGGCCATTCCTTCAGTATCTGCTCCATCTTTGTGCCTGCATTTCTTTTTGACAGGACAAACTTTGGATCAAAAGTTTTGTGGGTGGGTTGCTGTCATTATCCCTCCACTGTTCATTCTGCCAGGCTACAGGAGATGGCCTCTTCAGGTTCCATATCCCCATTGTTAGACATCTTGGCTCAGGTCACCTGCAATGACTCCCGGAAGCCTCCCACATCCTAGGTAACTGTGACTTCCTAAAGATTCCTCCCCTTGTCCCTGGCAGCTGCAGATTTCCATTTATTCTCCTGGCCATCTAGATTTTCTGTTTAGCTCTGTATCCCATTTTTTAATTAGTTTATTTGTTTTTTTGGAGTCTAACTTCTTGATATATTCTGGATATTAGCCCTCTGTCAGATGTAGGATTAACTTGTAAGCTTTTTCCAGTTTGTAAGCTGACAATCGTTCTATGGACAGTATCCTTTGTGTTACAGAAGCTTTTCAGTGTCATGACGTCCCGTTTATCAACTGTTGATCTTACAGTCTGAGCCATTGATGTACTGTTCAGAAAATTGTCTCTCATACCAGTATATTCATGCTATTTCCCACTTTCTCTTCTATGAGATTTAGTGTATCCAGTTTTATGTTGAAGTCCTTGATCCACTGGAACCTGAGTTTTGTTACAGGGTGACAAGTATGGTTCTAAGTGCATTATTTTACATGCAGACATCCAGTTACACCAGCACTATTTGGTGAAGATGCTTTCTTTTTTCCCATTGTATAGTTTTGGCTTAAATCAAGTGTCTATAGATGTGTGTGTGTGTGTGTGTGTGTGTGTGTGTAGTGTGTGTGTATGTGTGTGTGTGTGTGTGTGTGTGTGTGTGTGTGTTTATTTCAGGGTCTTCAATTTTATTCTATTGATCAAACCAAATAAACTAATTAAAACATAGATCAAGGAAAACAGTTCTAGTGAGAAAGAATTGCATGTTTTTAAATACAGAATAAGAAAAAGTCTTTAGTGGAAAATAGGAGTCTTGAAAGAGGTTAGAAATAAGAGTTTGGTGTTAAGAAAATAAGTTACTGTTTAGAGAATGGATAGTGGTAAACCAGTGTGCAATAACACATTTCCAGCAGCCTGACCTTCCTCCCTTACACAGTATTAGCCTTTTGTTGTTTGGAAATGATGCTTTTGTGTCAAATCAAGAACATCTTCTAAGCTAGTAAACAACCTGATTTATTTTTTCATTCATGGGATTGAATTATCTAACTCAAGCTATAATGTCAAGGTAGAGAGAAGACTGATTAGAGATAGACAGGGAGATACACTGTAATCATCACAAGAGGCTGGTTTTACTGTACCCACACCACAATAAGCTATGTAAAGCCAAGCCACAACCCAAAACAATAGCCCAGTGTCCAACATGAGAAGATTTTGAAACAAAGCAGTAGTGTGGCTAAGAGGTGAGACTTTCTCACATGTTTTTTTTTCTTCTTTGAATACCACCTTTTACTCATAGTTTCAGATTAGACAATGGAACGAGTACAATTATTTATTTACCAAGAAATGTTCAGCTATCTACTGTAGTAATAAAAGGGATTCTTTAAAAAGCAGCTTGATCATTTGATTTCTGCCATAAAATATATGTAATGAGAATTATTCACAAATCCCAAAAGGAAATAATAAAATGAGTTTCTCAGATATCATTTAAAATCTCCTCAGATATAAATATTGAAAATTACCTCATACCTCATATGTGGGCTAGACATATTAACAGAAAGGACTTTTTAGTAAAATACTCTGACCGTAAATGAATATTAAAAGTGGTGGTCTAACAGAAGAACTTTATTTCCTGATTGATTAATCTGGATACCTTGGTAGAACAAAAGAAGATATCACAACAGTATATGGTGCTGTGTATTTTTCTGACAATGGCTAACTTTTAACTTAACAACTACAACTTTTAAAAAATACTTTTTACTACCTAAACTCAAGTTTTTAAACGATCTATTGAAGCTGTTAGAGATATCAGTTAAAGAGCCATGATTGAGAAGGTGGATTATTTAATCTACAAAGGTGACAGCTGTGTATTTTATGATTGTATAGTTATGGACTTATGAGCATTTATTATTTGCTTACTAGTATATAATGGCTTTGAATAGTCTGCTCAGTAAGCATATATTTAGTCATTTCCATAAATGCATATTATTATTCAGCAGATTTTGTATCGAAGCATGATAACAGAGGTGTTGTTTTCTCAGTACTGCTCTGTAGCCATGCGAGCTATTCACAAGTGATTCCAAAACATATTATTTTCTACAATTCATGTGTTTACAAAGTATACATTGCTGCCTTAATATGAACTATCAAAAAAAATTTCAGAGACACTTATGTAGAAGCAAATCTGATTTTTAGTTTGCTCAACCCTGTATTTACCTTTGACCTTGCCCTAGACAATCTTCTTGAAAAAAAATAATAACCTTGACAGCAGCTGATAACTTAATTGCCACTTCATTTCCTGTTTCCCCTCTAACTCAGATCTTAGAAAGATGTCTACACCTCTACTACCGGCGTCCTATTTCCTACTTCGCAGTTTGTACCTCTGAAAGTCTAGACTTTCAAGCATCTCATAGCACTGAACTAATTACCAACATGTCTGTCACCATTTATCTTTTCAGCTCCTCTGTTTGTTTTATAGAACTAAATATCCTTTTCTTGGCATCTACCCTACCCTTTGTTTCTTATTCTTCCATAGCTCTTCACTGAGCAATGTTTTTGTTTTGACTTCAAATGTTATCTATATGTACCTATTTTTATTAGCAACTAAAATTTGTAAATTTAAATGAAAAGATAACTTCAGAAATTGTAAGAGCTTGAGAACTGAACCTAGTGATAAACACTTGCTTGTCAAATGGAGAAAGCAATAATAATCAAGTGACTTTAATTTCACTTTTGGTAAATGACAATACCTAACTGAAATTCAGGTGCTGGTACTAATTACTTGGTGTGCCTGCTATGAATATTTATTATAAAATTGTACTGATATATTGTATATATTGACATTTGTTTAGCCTAATAAAAATTTGGTCACTGGTTGGGGGGGAAGAAAACAAATAAAGATCCTTATGTTTGTTAGTCTGTTGCCTAAAAGTGGAATTTTGGACATATATGCAATAGTAACAAAGAATACAGAATCCCAAAGCAAACTTCATTGGTGTTAGCTGCACCACTGTCATTACTACTCACACAATTTCCTGTTAATTTTAACATGGAAGCATGCATAATTCACTAAAAATTATTTATACTTATAGCATGAAACATGGATATTAAGAAGAAAACATAAACACGGTGATTGAAATCTGTATTGCTTCATTACACAGAACTATATGAAGTAGCATTACCAAAGGCAGTGGAACTCCATGGTACTTGTGCTCAGTAAAATTTTTGCAATTTAAGAAGCCCTTCATTGTTGCGTTAAGCCATTTAGAATGTTCCGTGTTTCAATTGACTGTAATTCCTATCTGCCCAAGTGCCCTGTTAATCACCTTCCATCTTCAAGGGGAGGAATTCAATGTTTATGCTTTGAAAATTCTCTACCACAAACAGATTGAAGGGTATGTTCTTTTTAGTCTGTCTTTATAATAGCAAGGGGGAGTAAACTGTACTACTGATTCAATTGAGGAAGCTAACCTTTAGTGACTTTAATGAAAGCCCTCACTGAAAACCAGACGCAGGTAATAAGAAAGCCACTTAAGCATGTTCCATTTCTTATTGTCTAACTAAAATTTACTCATATACTTTAAATTTGGTGCCATGTCATAAACTGGGCTCTAGGCTTCCTTTAAAGGTATAGCTACATTGTATAAATGAATGCCTTTCTCTGCAGAGTAAAAAAGTCTTAACATGTGGTAATGTTGTTCTAAAGATTTTCCAAGTTTATATATCCAGAATAATCTTAAAACACCAAACACATCAAATCTCTGATAAGTTATCAAACAAAGAAAAAAGGGAACTTCTCAGTGTTTAAATTTAAAAGATGATAGGTAACTAAAAATTTAGTGTTAAAAACAGTGTTTCAGAGACAAGGCAAGGTACTGAGTTTAATATATAGGCCTTTAAAAGCAAAGCATAGGCCACTGATACAATCTATCAACCAAAAACATGTGATCTCCCCTAGTGCATTCATTCTAAAATGTGTAATTTCAAGAGTGTGCTCCATTGTCCTGTGGGAAAGTGCTGTTGTGCTTTGCACAGCAACTTTCAGTATTAAAGGAGGAAGGGTCCTGACTCAAAGTAACAATGATCCTGTTTCAAAGTCCTGCAGATTCAGGAAAATATTCAAAAGATGTACAAAGTACATAATTTGTTTTAGTTAGAATATCTGCTAGTTGGTTTAAGAAATGACTACTCCAATTTTTTTTTTAATTCACTCATTTGTTTTTATTTATTTTGCATCCCAATCACAGCCCCCACTCCTTTTCTTCCCAGTCATCCCACCTTTATAAATTCCTCCTCTCCTCCCTGTTGCCTCTTCTCTTTCTCCTCAGAGAACTGGAGCCCGCTTGGGTATCATCTCACCATGGGACATCTAGTCTCAGAAGGATTAAGCACATCTTCTCCCGCTGAGGTCCAACCAGGCCTTCCAGATTGGGGGAAGGGGATATAATGGCAGAGACTGAGACAGCCCCTGCTCCACTAGTTAAGGGACCTACATGTAGTCCAAGCTGCACATTTGGTACAAATGTGTAGGGTGTATGTCCAGTTTCTACATACTCCCTAGATGGTGGCCCAGGCTCTGTGAGTCCCCCATTGTCCTGGGTTAGTTGACTCTATAGGTCTTCTTGTGGTGTCCTTGACCTCTCTGGCTTGCTTACTTCTATTCCCCATTCTTCCACAAGATTCCTCAGACTTTGCCTGATGTTTGGCTGTGGATCTCTGTACATTTTCCACCCACTGCTTAATGAAGCATCTCAGGAGACCCTTACACTATGTTCCTGTCTTCATAGTTGAGTCTCAAGTTGGGGCAGATATTGATTAACTGTGTCTTCAGTTTCTGCTCCATCTTTATCACTGCACATCTTACAGGAGAGACAAATTTTGGGTTGAAGTTTTTTGGCTGGACTGATGGCTATGTCCTTCTCTCTTTCAGAAGTCCTCCCTGGTTACAGAAGATGACTACTTCAGTCTCTATATCCGCCTCTGGTAAAAGGCTCAGCTAAGGTCACCCCTATTGGGTCACCCTATCTTTCCCAGGCCTCCAGCTTGTCCCAGAGATACCTCCCCACCAATTTCGATTCTCACTCCCAGCCCTTCCCACATCTGATTGCCATACCTCTTCCCTTCCTTATCCAGTTACTCTCTTACCCAGTTCTCTCTCTCCACCAACCTCCAGTGACAATGTTGTTTTCCCTTCTAAGTGAAATATACTCATCCTCTCTTAGGACCTAAGGGAAGACTAATGCAATTCTTTACAATACAAATCAATATATTTTTCAGTGGAATTCAAATTCATTATATTCACCATTATCCCATCATTTTATAATAAATATTAATAAACAAAGTAAAATATATTACTCACTCTTCTCACATCAGGTAATGTTAACCAACTTAGGAAGGATCTTTTGCTAAAACTGCTTAAAGACATTTGTTTATTCTGTATCACACATGAAAGCAGTTTGGACAAAATACAAGATAATAAAAATATTACAATGAAACTTAACAACAATTTAAGTAACATAGGAACAAAACTAAGTTATCTAAGACATTGTGCCAATTGACTACCAAATTTTTCTTATTGCTGGAGAAGGAGGTGATATATGCGACCAGAGAGGAGGATGACACTTGATAAGAAAAATAAATCAAATAATGTAGAATATAAAAATGGAAGTCAGTTTGGGACAGAATGAAAAATACTTTACTTGGGAAGATTTTTTAAGTCACTGAGTTTGCTACTTATTTAAATATTTTAAAGATTTATTTCTTTTATGTATATAAGTATTTTCCTTGCATGTGTGCATTGCATCATGTGTATGTCTGGTGCCTGCAGAAGTCAGAGGATGCTAACAGATTCCTGAATCTGAAGCAAAGGGTATTTGTCAGCTACTGTGTAGATGATGGAAACCCACTTTGTCTTCTGAGCAAGAGTATCCAGTTCTCTTAATAACTGGGCCCTTATTCTACCATTTTTTTTCAGACAAGTTTTCTTATGGCTCTACCTAGACCAGAACTTGCTATGTAGAGCAGGCTGGCCTTGAACTCACAGAGATCTAGCTGCCTTTATATCTCAAGTGTTTGAATCAAATTTTGCACTCCTGCCTTTTTCTTCTAATTTTTTAATATATACATACTGTGTCAGTCTTCAGATGTACCAGAAGAGGGCATTGGATCCCATTACAGTTAGTTGCGAGCCACCACGTGACTGCTGGGACTTGAACTCAGGACCTCTGGAAGATCTGTCAGTGCTGTAAACCACAGAGCCATCGCTCTAGCCTAGATTCTTCTAATTATATTTAATGCTATATTATTATTTTTATTTTATTATTTTATGTGTATTAGTGGTTTTTTTTCTGTATTCTTTTTATGTATTCTGTATGCTTCCTACCATGTGCATTTCGCATTGGGTCTCCTGGGCTTGGTGTTAACAGGTGGTTGTGAACAATCATTTGGATACAATGAATAGGTCTCCGGAAGACCAAAAAGTGCTTTTAACTACTGATCCTAAACGTGTGAAGCTCTCAGGGTTAGATTTTTGTCTCACAAAATCATTGAAAACCAAATGCGGTTTTCAAGCGGGAGACAAATTCTGAACTTTGAGTTTCTGTGCCAAGAGCCAGCAGAGAAATAACTATCATGATAAATGTCTCTGTGGCTAAAGATATGAGTGACCACTTCAGTGACACAAGTGTGATGCTTGTCAACAACTTAAACATTCTCCAAGCCTGTAAGCTCTTTGTCACTCAGCTACACCCCCAGACCCCAGCATCATTTTTAATCTATCCATAGTTTTCCCTCTTTAAATTTATATTTTCAGTTTATATTTATGATATGCTTCACACTAATGAGGCCTAGAGATCTGAAATCATATGGTAATTCCTGTATTGTTTTGTTGAATATTATAAATTTCTATTCAGAAAACTTTGCCTAATATTACTTTTCTGTCAACAGCATCAGAGAGTGACCAACTCCATGCACTCCCACTAATACTTTTTAATATAATTTTCTCTTAAAAAAAGTCTTTGACAAGTTGATAGATTTAAATAGTATGCCCTTTTGTTTTGATCTGAATATCTTTGATAACTAGTAATTTTGAATGTTTTAGGCTTGTTAGTCATTTGTCATTTTTATTTTGTACATTTCCTGTTTGTGTCTTGACATTTTTATTGAGGTATACATTAATTTTTGTTATAGACAAATGGAGTTGGGAATAAACGCAGTCTGAGAGAAGTGACTAATAAGTACATGGAGCACTTAAAGCAGACTAGTGAGAAAGGTTGGGGAAGAATGTGTTCTTGCTGTAATACAGAGCAGTACAATTTACTGCGTGATATTGAATACTTGAGTATATCAAGAAAAGCACAGAAGAATGAATCCACATTTTTCAGCATAAAATGAATCACATGGACTGGAAGAGGTTGGTGAGCAGTAAGAACAGCATTATGTGTAGAAACTCCTGGACATCTTGTCCAAGGAAGAATGTTGCCTGGTATTGACAAGGATAATGAAAACTGAGAGCATCTGCTGGCTCAGTTGTGGGAAGATTTCAAATGGCATCTGAAAATAAGGTAGGCATCAGTTAAGGCAGCTACTGAGTGTTATATTGTGTTTAATGATGCTTTTCTCCCCTCACTGTCTTTATTGTCCTCTGTAGTCCTATGCTGCTAGCCCTGCTAGGCAAAGAGAAGCCAATGTCTGCAGAGTATGTGACACAGTCATCATTCCTTCCAGAGAAAAGATCTTTGTGATTCATGCCCCTAGTATGAGTATCTTGAGAACCATAAGATCCGTGCCTTGCTCATGTGGCTTATTCCCAGTGTCCCTCCTCAATGGTTAGATACAGCCCTCTATGCATGTACCGAGAAAGAAATTTACAGTACTGACTGACATCCCTGTGTGCCAAGCATTAAATCAGCTAAAGTCACTTCCTAATAAGATAAAGAATGCCTACACCCATGTCTCAAAATTTTTGTCCTGCTCTATCATAATTCCTGACATTTATTGAGTCCGTTCATACTACTGTTATTTCTTAGACTGTCATCTCTATACTTTTTTAACTTTTTAGCTTTTACATCTTTATTTTAGTGCTTTTATAATAACAGATTAAAATATAAACACATTGTGAAGCTTCCTTAGTCACTGTTCTGTTGCTTTGAGGAGTCACCATGACCCAGTCAACCCTTGAAAAGGAAAGAACTTTAATTAGGGGCTTGCTTACACTTTTGGAAGGTTGGTCCATGATTCTCATGTGAAGCAGACAGGCAGGGCACTAGAGCAGTAACTAAGAGCTTTACAACCTGATCTACAGGCAGCAGAGAGGCGTAGAGGGAGAAGGAGAGACAGTGGACCTGTCATAGACCTCAAGGTCCACTGCTATGTCATCCTACAAGGATATGCCCTCTCCAACATGGCCACACCACCTAAGTCTTCCAAACCTGTGGACTAAACATGCAAATAAGTGCCAATGGGGGGTCATTTTCATTCAAAGCACCATATTACCTTATGCAAAATATTTCTTTATTTCATAGATTCTCTGTAGTTTTTCATTTTTAAATATTTTCACTTTTAAACTTTTTGTTACAACTACCAGGCAAGCACAGCTGTTACTCTAGATCTACACAGGGCAGGAAGACTAGCCTTAAAATTAGAGGATTTCCAGCAGAAGGTGATGTGATATATCTAGTTTTACGGAATTTCTATATTTTTCATCTTTTCTTCGTTTATCAAAAAATCTTTCCTTATACCATATGTGTGTACCTGGAGTATCTGTCTTATTCTGAGTTCATGTGTGTTGTGTGTGTGGTGTGTGTGTGTGTGTGTGGTTTTATGAGTACATGCATGCTTGCACATGCACAGGAACAAAGGTCAACACTGAATATCATTCTTCATTGCTGTCCTCCTTACTTTTTATTTTTTCAACGTTATGATCTTTTTCTCTTAATCTGGAATTCACATATTGACTAGACTGGCTGGTCAATGAGCTCTGGAGATTTGCCTATCTTTGTAGCTACAGCAGTGTTTTTACCAGGTCAAGTCACCGTGCCAAGGTTTTTGGCTTTTTCTTTTCTTTTTTTTTTTGTTTTTGTTTTCGTTTTTGTTTTTCTGGTTTTTCTTGTTTGGTTGGTTTGGTTTGGTTTTAAGCATGACATCCAGGAATTCTCTCTCAGATTTTCCTACTTGCACAACAAGCTGCTTATTGACTTAAATGTCTCCCTAGCTCGCAGTGCTGTCCTTTATATAATGAAAACACAGAGTATCATTTCTTACTGAGAAAGATCAAGAATAAAACAATGAAAGACATGTGTCTGGAACAACTCTGTAAAAGGTAGATTGTACATGGACAAAGGAGAGAGAAAAAACTTATTTTAGAAATGACAAAAGAAAGAGGGACAATCAAATGATGGGGGAGGCGATGACAGGGCAACGAATGCTGATCAATGGGAAGACAGAGATGGGCACATTAGTATGTGAATTTAGTGACTGAGAAGCCCTGGTGTGAGCAGACATTGGGTTTGAGGCTTTGTGCATTTATCATAAACTGAACTAAAGAAAGAACTTCCTGTGAAATAGCACTTTAGATCTTTCCAAAAGGGGCGGGCTCAACCTTTCAAGACTAGACGACATTTGCCTCATATCTCCAAGAAAATAATGTCAAAATTTAGCAAGATCAGCCTGGATATTAAAGTCAGTAGTAGTGCAGGTGTTTAGCTTGGGTGAGATTTCTACCTCTAAGACCCAGAAAACAAGGGAAAACTGTATTGGAGGAAGGGAAGAGGAGGGAAGTGAATGGGAGAGGAGGACAGATGGGAAAGAAAGGAAGGGAAGGAAGAAAGAAGTGCTGGAGAGAGGGAAAAAACGAGCTCAACGTAAAGACAAATTTCCCACCTTTTTGTACCCTGGCTCTAATTAAGATTTTACATTTTAAATATTATATTCAGCACAAATATCAATGGAGAATGATTTGAATATAGTATATCCCTACAGGTTTTGCATAAAAAACTCTGAACCAGTAAATTAAATCTTACACCCTAGAGATTAGGCTTTTAAAATTCTGCTACTAATGAAACATTACAGAAACTTTAGTCTTTTTTTCTTTTTCATTTTCGTAAAATTTCTTGATGGCAGCAGCTTCTGCCCATATGGTAGAATTTTGTAAATAATAATTAACATTTGGTAAGGATTCTGAACATGTTAGCAAAAGCAAATCTAAGGTTTATTTTAATATGTTTAACTATGTTGCTTATATTGGTGTCCAAAATTTACCATAGCATTAAAACCTTATCGAATTAACTGATCACTTATAAAATTAATGTCCAATTAAGCAATCTTCCCAAGGCAAAATTATCTGCTCAGTGCTCATATTGAACAACTTTTACATAACTGTTTCATCTTTCAAAAAGTTTCAATAAATTATTTTAAATGCAGTAAAAAGTTGTCATGGTATAAAATATAACATATTATAAACAGAAATACAGTAAAAGTGAGTTTAGGTAGCTGCTTAGCAAAATAAACTTCAAAGTCTCTGATAAAGGACAGAACTTTGGAAACCGACAGACCAGTTAGAGCTTTAAGAAAAGCTCTGTGTTTTGGGGCTAATATCGCTTATCAGTGAGTGCATACCATGTGTGTTCTTTTGTGATTGGGTCATCTCACTCAGGATGATATTTTCTAGCTCCATCCATTTGTCTAAGAATTTCATGAGCTCATTATTTTTAATGGCTGAGTAGTACTCCATTGTGTAAATGTACCACATTTTCTGTATCCATTCTTCTGTTGAAGGACATCTGGGTTCTTTCCAGTTTCTGGCTATTATGAATAAGGCCGCTATAAACATAGTGGAGCATGTGGCCCTGTTGCATGTTGAAATATCTTCTGGGTATATACCCAGGAGGGTATAGCTGAGTCTTCAGGTAACACCATGTTCAATTTTCTGAGGTATCGCCAGACTAAAAGATTCAACCAGAGCTCCCAGGATCTAAACCTCCAGCCTGAGAACAGACAGGGGCAAGCTGTCCTCTGAGAGGCTCTAACCAGCAGCTGACTCAGACAGATATAGACAACCAGAGCCAAACAGTGGGTGGAGCTTGAGGACTCTTATAGAAGAATAGGTGGAAGGATTGTGGGCCCTAAGGAGATAGGAACTGCACAGGAAGATCAACAGAGTAAATCGAACCTGAACCCTTGGAGCTCTCAGAGACTGAATCACCAACCGTGGAACATACCTAGTCTACACAGATCTACCTCCATGGGCTGAACCTAGGCCTCCCTGCACATATGTTGTAAATGTACAGCTTGGTTTTCATGTAGGTCTCAAACATCTGGAGTGGGGGCTATCCCAAAACATGCAGCCTGTATATGGAGTACGGTCTCTCTAAAAAAAAAAAAAACAGTTGTTCAGTTATTCATGGAATATTATTTTTTTATATCTCTTGTATTCAGTTTGCAACTACTTCATTGAGAATTTTTGTATGTATATTCATGAGGGATACTGGACTATAATTTATATATTTTTGTTGGGTTTACACTTGATTTCACTATTTCAATATTATTTGCTTTGTGAAGGAGCTTATTGTGGTTCTGAATTTTTTTAAACATAACTCAAAAAGTGTTGCTTGTTTGAAGGCTCTATAGAATTCTTGTATAAGTATATCTGACCCATGGTATTTTGCTTGTTTGTTTATTTTCATTTTATTCTGTTTGAATGCTTTTTAAATTTTTTTGATTTGCTGAAAATAAAAATTAAAAAAATAAATAAATAAAATGAAACGAAATAAAAAAAAAAAAAAAAAAAGAAAAGCTCTGGATGACTCCAGTGATGTTTGGGGAGAATTGTTTAAGCACCTGGCTGTGTATCACAACATGAGAGCTCTGTGAAGCAAGTACAAAGTACAAGCCCTTCGGTCCATCCCAGCATTGGGAAAAAAAAAAAAAAAACACAAACTAGAGAATTACTTTTGATATAGTGAAACTATTTCTCAGGAGTTAATGAGTTAGTAAACATGGCTGCAAAAATTTGTGATCTCTGAAGTTTAAAACCTCCAATTAAATTTGTGGCATGCTATTTCTTCGATTGTTTGATTATTCATTTTTAATCTAAGAATCACCATAAACAGTGATTATAAAGCTTAGTTTTCCTATTTTGTGGCAAAAATACAGCCTATTTTTGAGCATCTTGTTCCATTTTTCCAGCGAAGTATCTACCAGATTCTCTTTCTTATTTGTTAATCTGAAAAATTATTCTTTGCTATAATATATTTACTTTTGTTCTTTTTCTGGTATAAAATAATTTCAAATTATGAGACTATCATGTAATTCAATATACATATTATCTACTATCTTGTATGTAAAATATCAGTCCAAAAATGAGATGAATAGTAAAAACAGTAAAAAATAGCGGTTCAGTAAAACATAAGAAAGAAGAAATGCTTGATTTACTATCCCATGCCCATTATTATTTTCTGACTGACATTATATAACACAAACTACTCGGTCAGTTTTTGCCTCCATTTTCCCATCCTATTTATCATTTTCCATGAGGTTTGAGTCTCAGGACCTGACCAAGGAGACCAAGGAATGAAGAAATGACAGATAGATACATTTGTAGAAAACATGGGATCAGGTGGCCCATGAGCAGTCTGATGGAATGGCTGGCTGCTATGATCGAATGGCCGGCTGCTATGAGGCAACAACCAGAGCCTCAGCATGTTTATTATTCACAGTACGGGGTGGAAGTTGGTGTTGGCTCATTTGGATAGAAGGTCTCTGTTGGCAGAAGTCTCAGGCTATATCCATGAGAAAGAGAAAGTATTTATGCACACTGATCAATCCTTCCTAAACACTGGTTCGTGCACACAACTACCAACAACTCACTCAGCCCAGATGAAAGCTTTGTCCTTCTTCTGAGCCTTACCACTGGAGGGAAAGACTTGGCTATGCCCATGGCACTGAGGGATTAGTCGTTGACATGGACATGCACATGTTAAATAATACTCACTCCTAACTTCATCTGTTCTTTATACAGTTGCTCATGGCTTCCTCTGCTCCCATACCTATGTTCAAGTCCAATGCCTATGCAATTACTAGCACTCTCTTGGGATTTTGTTTGTGTGTATGTTTCTTTCTTCCTTTTTTAGTTTAAGAGTGAATATATGGACTTGTCAACATGTAGAGAATAATTCACCATGGGTATCAAGCACAGATTGATACATAGACAACACAACCCATACAGGGAAGGCTCAAGGATCATTCTGGAAGATGGAACAAAATTATTGTATATTCTCATTGAGTTTAATTATTGTTGTTTGAATGCACATGTATACAGTGTTATTCAATAGGTCATTATTTACTTCCTTGTCAATAATGCAGAAAAGTACCTCTGTAGAAAAGTAACTCCCCCACCCAGGCAGTAATTAATTGCCAATATATACTCAGAGAGGGGAGTAAATTTGTGAGCCTTTCTTCCAATCAAGTAGAAATGTTGACAGGCTCAGTCTTGTATAGGTCTTGTGAAGTTCAAAGCTATTGTGAGATCCTAAGTGCAAAGGCCTTGTTTTGCTCAGGAAGTAGCTTTCATAGTGCCCATCCTCCAGCCTGCACATTCTTCCCAAGTACTCTTCCTACATGTTCCCTAGACCTTGAAGGAAGGTGATATTGATACCATTTTTCTCAGAAGGGAGACTCTAAAATGAGTCTCTATTTTAAGTACTGCTCATTGCAGAAAGAATGACCAAGGCAAAGAGAACTAATTCTTGTGTATAAACATAAACATTGAGTTCCTAGTGCATGCAATAAAGGTCCTTAGGCTTCTTCCTTCTCTATTTGTATCCCAGTTGTTTGCTTCTCTTTCCACTATGGATAATCCATCCAGTTCAATATTGAGTATGAGTGGAGAAAATGGACATTTGTGAATTGTTGCTGATATTTTCACATTTAATAAAATGTAGGTAATAGGTTGAGTACACAAGTATCATCAGAATATCATCCTTATCAGCAATGCAAGAATAATTCATTTTCTTTCACTTCTAAACTTGAAAAACGTAGACACACACACACACACACACACACACACACACACACAAAATTTTGCCCAATGCCTACCATACACAGTCACTATCAACTGAAACTTGAGGTTAGAACTTTGCTTTTCCTGTGCTGTAGTACTTTGGTAAAAATGAAAGGAGATATGATATGCATACCACTTTGTCTTAGAAGTGAATTCTGATGGAGCAAGTATATAATGCCATTAATCACTTTAATAGTGTGGGAGTACAGGCATTCTGAGTCAGTTTCCTTGATTTATGTAATATCATTTAAAAGGCAACTTGACTACCAACTAGTTCTTACTAAACATGTTTTGATTAGCAAATTGGAGAAATGATTTACAGTGCGTTCCCAGTGGCTTGTTCACATTCCCAGTGAGTACCAGTACTTTCCTTTTTCTTCTGGTCTCTGACCTGGAGGAATTTCACAGAAAGAACAAGAAAGTTGTCATTTGCACATGTCTGGTTAGCCTTGAACAGAAAACAAACAAATAAACAAACGAATGTTTTGAAATATTTCTTCTCCTGTTCCAATTTTTCTTCCTTTTGCTTGGTTTGTTAGAAGTTGATTTTGATTTTTTTTGTTATTGTTTTGTTTTGGCAAAATATCACTATACAGCCCAGATAGACTTCAAAGTCATACTGATCCTCTTCCCTTGGCTTCCCTTGTACTGAAGTTACAGGCACTAGCTATAGATTAAAAAATTAATTTAGCAAATTATTTTTCTAGAAGGAATCAGAGTAGTTCTGTTGTCCTAATGATATGACTACAGAATACTAGCGAAGTTCACATATGATCAAAACTGGCTCTGGTTCTCTTATTATTGTGTTACCACTTCCATCACACTATTTGAAGTTGTAAAATCACTTCTAAAGTCAGAACACTACAAGTTGCCTTATCTCTAGCTATCTACTTCTAAAAAAATCACAGAATGTAATGGAAAAAGACAAATCATAACCTCATTATTCACATTGTAGGTTGGTATTGTATAGCACTTACAAGAGTTTGAGAGTTCATCTTGGTTGTCTCCTTGACTGGACTGAGAGACATCTGCAAAACTTGTAAAGCACATGTCTCAAAAACATTTATAAGAATATGTCCCATAATGGCTAGAATGTTTGATTACAAAGACCTGCTAGATAAGGTAAGAGTGTTTCCTGTCTCAAATCTTAATGATTTGTGTTAGAACCTTTGCACCTACATGGTAAAAAGAAATATATGACTCTGGTTGTCCTCTAATATGATATGCAAGCATACATACACACGTGCACACGCACACACCACATCACACACAACACACACCATAAAGCAAAATGAATGAATAAATGAAAAATGTCTTCCTCATTTTTTATTAAACAACAGGGTCTCACTTTGTAATGTATATCATAGAGGGTAGTTCTGATGTTATGTCCAGTTCCCCAACTGGTTCTTGATTGATCAATAAAGATACAAGCTACCAATGACTGAGGACAGGGTGAGAGAATTAGAGTTGCAGTGGAGGACACAGGGAGAATCAGGAGAACTGGGGAAGAAGAAGGAGGCAGTAGCTGCAGGAGCTAAAACTAACCAGCCATGTGAGTTTTCGGTTGGAGTGGCCAATGGCCGCTCTATAGGATTAAGCCTAGAGTGGCAGGGGAAGTTCAGGAGTGCCCAACATTGAGTTAGCAAAGGCATTTTAAAGATTAACTGCCGTGTGTTCACATGAACACATACACGTGTGTGTGTGTGTGTGTGTGTGTGTGTGTGTGTGTGTGTGTGTGTGTGTTTTTTTATATCCATGGATCCAAGGAAATCTGGGTGGGGGCTGGCACTGTCTGCATGGAGCTTAAAGCAGGGTAGCAAAAACTGTCACTACATGTATCTGGCCTGTAACTTAATATGTAGACCAGGCTAACCTAAGATATACAGGGATCCATCTGCCTCTGCTTCCTGAGTGCTGGGATTAAAGGCAAGCATGACCATACTTGGAAAAAAAAACCCTTTTAGAAGTAAGACTATGTTTCTAGAAATTGAAGAAAGAAGTCCTACCTTAAATGTTGGTGAAACATTCCGATAATCTGAAGATAGAGAGAGGGAAATGCAGAATATGGTTGACCCCTAAGATGTTCAGTCTGTATTTTTCTTGAGAGTATTTGGCCTTTGTTCCTACTAGACTAGACAAGAGATTCACCTTTAAGCAGGTTATGGTAACAGTCATTCCCAAAGAAGCATTCAGGCCTTATCACATGGACTGTGGCTACTTTCGCCTATCATCCTCTAAATATAGCAGCCTCTTGGTCTGAGTAGCTACTCATTTCTCATTTCTATAGCATGAAGTGTGTGTGTGTGTGTGTGTGTGTGTGTGTGTGTGTGTGTGTATGTGTGTGTTCTATGAGGTCTACTCTTCTTGATAACTTTGATTAACGCAAAGCAAGAATCATTCTTAACTATAAAACTAAAAGAACAAAGAAAAAGCATGCCATCAAAAATCTTGATGTTCCTGGGAGGAAATGCCAATGTATAACTAGTTCACAGACCTGGAATCTCACAGACTTCTGTGCTCAGTACAAACCAGTACAGGGAATATCAGTTAATTTGTCCCCTGATAATATTGATAAGTAAAGTAGAAGAAGTGATTACCCTATCTTGGTAATAATAAATATATCTTAATTTAAGAACACAGATAATCAGGAAAGTATCTAACAGCTAATCAATAAAGTACAGGAAAAAACATAAATATCACCCTCATTAGGTCCTAACAAAATAATATACTTGAACATTGATCATAAATTACTGTGTAGAAACAGTCAGATAAACCAGGCATGGTGGTATACACCCAAGGCAAGAGGATCACAAATTTAAGGCCTGAGCTATGTAGCAAAATCTGGTGTTAATCCTCACCATCAAAAAAGACAGGCTGATTTTATGAGAAGTGTCAACCATGACAAAGGTGCCTTTGATCATTGTCCACTCCCACCTTGAGAGTACTCTTTGTTATTCTAAGGTGAGCTGTGCCTGTTTTCTACACACAGGGAAAAGAAAGCCAGACCTGGTGGCACATACCTGTAATCTCAGCTGTTGAGAGTTAGTAGCAAAATGATAAGGCATTCAAGGTCATCCTTAACTAAATACAGAATTTAAGACCAATGTAGACCTATTCTATAAAACACAAATTTTAAAAAAGAAAGCAAAATTCATCAAGTTAGGACTTTTTGCCAAAATCATGAATGTAAGTCTAATCAACTACCCTAAATTCAATTTACCAGCCTTCAAGAAATGTCAACTGAAATGCCAATTCACAAGGAAAATGTTAATGACATCACTGGGTGTAAGCATTCAGACAGTATGAAATTTCATGAGATGAATGACCTAGTTTCTTTATTTTTTTTTTACATTTTTGTATGTTTAGTTTTTTTTTTTTTACTTGTGAGTGTGTGTGTGTATATCTATGTGTATGTCTCTGTATATGTACATCCTCACACAAGTGTTCCATGTTGTACATATGAAGAACATTGAATAACTTGCAATATATTTGGTTCTTTCTTTCCATTGTTCAGGGTCTGGCATTTGAACTTAGGTCATTAGGTTTCACCGTAGGCAACTTTATACAGGGAGGCATCTTACTTCTCCAAATGACCCAGTTTCTTTCACAAGCAAATCATAAAGTGGAGGGGTCTATCAAATACAAGAGATGGATGTGGCCTGTTGAGATCTTATTCAATGGAATGATATGGTGTAGAGTCAAGGGTTGGCAACAAAGCAAAACTTAAAAATCAAAGACCATTATGATTCTAGTCACCCAAAAGTACATGACTTAGTGTTTCCTCCATGCCTAACCTGACCCCTGTCTTATGCTTTTTGGTGCTTAATCCTTATCTTCCTCTAACATCCACCAAACTTGAAACAGACAGAAGGTGAGCTTATAACCATGACAGAATAATTCCTTGCCCAGATCATTAAAGTCTAAGTCATTTAATCAGAGTTTCAAAATCCAAATCTAGGTCTATCTAGTCCAAAGAAAACCAATAGATGAGGAAATATGAAGCCTACACTCCTTGGTGGTTTTATCAATTCAAATTCATCAATACAACCTTCATTTCTTCTCCTAGAAAGCATATATATGTTACAAGCAGAGAGGGTCTATGTATGTAAAACTTCAATTTCACTGAGAAAATTGAGCAATTTTTTAAATTTAAAAATTTTTTAGCAGTAGTCCTTCCTTATAAAAACTATAAATGGGTTGAGCAAGAAATTATGGAAACAGTACCATACACAATAGCCACAAATGATGTAAAATATTTTGGTGTAACTCTAACCAAGCAAACGAAAGACCTATATGACAAGAATTTCAAGTTTCTAAAGAAAGAAATTAAAGATATTATCAGTTATCAAGAAGATGGAAAGATTTTCCATGCTCATAGATAGGTAGTATTAACATAGTGAAAATGGCCGTCTTACCAAAAACAATATATAAATTCAATGTAATTCCCATCAAAATTCTTTATAAATCTTGAAGGAAGCATTCTCACCTTTACATGAAAAAGCAAAACCAAAAAACAAAAATTAAAACAAACGAACAAACCAACCAACCAACCAAACAAACAAACAAAAAACAAGATAACTAAAATAATCCTGTAAATAAAAGACTTTCTGGAAGTATCACCATTACTGATTCAAGCTGTACTACAGAGAATATTAATAAAATCCATATGGTCTTGGTGTAATAGCAGACAAGTCCATTAATGGAATGGAACAGAAGACCCAGAAATTAGCCAATTAGCCAGAAAGACCCAGAAATAACACACACACCTGTGAACATCTTTTTATGTTTGTTTGTTTGCTGTGGTTATTGTTGTTGTTTAACAAAGGAGCCAGCACAATCTAAAGGAAAAAGGAAAGCATCTTCAACAAATGGTGCCGGTCTAACTGGATATCTGCATGTACAAGAATACAAGTAGATCCATATTGATCACCCTGCAGAAAACTCAAGTTCAAGTGGAGCAATGACCTCAACACAAAACTGGACACACTAAATCTAATAAAAGACAAAATGGAGAATAGCTTTGAACCTGTTGGAACAGGAGACAACTTCCTGAATAGAACACCAACAGCTCAGACACTTAATAAAAGAGACCTCATAAAACTGAAAAGCTACTGTAAGGCAATAAATACCTTCATTAGGACAAGAAGGCAGCCTACAGAATTGGAAAATATGTTCACCAACCCTATATCAGAAAGAGGGCTAATATTCCAATTTTAAAAATCCTCATGAAGTTAAACACCAGCAAAACAAATAATCCAATTTAAAAAATGGGATACAGAGATAAATGGAGAATTCTCATCAGAGGAATCTCTAATGGTTGAGAAGCCCTTATAGAAATGATCAATATCTTCAGTCATCAGGGAAATGCAAATCAAAATGACTTTGAGATTCCATCTTACACCCATCAGAATGGCTAAGATCAAAAGCTCATCTGACAACACTTGTTTATGAGGATGTTGAGCAAGGGGAACACTCCTCCATTGCTGGTGATAGTGCAAACTTGAACAACCATTATGGAAATTAATCTGGTAGTTCTTCAGAATATTGGAAATAGCTCTACCTGAAGACCCAGCTATACTACTCCTTGGTATATACCCAAAAGATCCTCCACCATACCATAAGGACACATGTTCCACATGTTCATAGCATCTTTATTTATAATAGTCAGAAACTTAAAATGACTCAGATTTCACTCACCTGAATAATGGATAATGAAAATGTGGTACATCTACACAATGAAGTACTTCTCAGCTATTAAAAACAAGGACATCATGAAATTTACAAGAAAATGGATGGAATTAGAAAATGTCATCTTGGCAGACGCTCGAAGCTAGCGGGAAGCAGGCTGGTGGCGGCGCAGCTCGCTGCGCCTTTTTCCACCCGCGCCCGCCTCCCACAGCAGAAGCACGGTGTTCCGGATGCTGAGCAGCAGCTTTGAGAAGGACCCCTTCTTCTTCGCTGATTCTTTTCTTGCACACCAAGAAAGTATGCGCAACATGATGAGAAGTTTCTCTGAACCTCTTGGAAGAGACTTCCTCAGTATCTCTGATGGTAGAGGAAGAACCCATAATCATAGAGAACATGATGGTGGTGAAGATTCCTTAACTCATGCAGATGTCAACCCTTTTCAGACAATGGATCAGATGATGGTAAATATGTGAAGTGGTATACAGGAGTTACAAAGAAACTTTGGTCAACTTTCAGTGGATCCAAATGGGCACTCATTTTGTTCTTCCCCTGTTATGACCTATTCCAAAGTAGGAGATGAACCACCAAAGGTTTTCCAGGCCTCAACACAAACCCATAGGGCTCCAGGAGGAGTAAAAGAAACCAGAAAAGCGATGAGAGATTCTGACAGCGGATTAGAAAGAATGGCTGTTGGTCATCATATCCATGACCGAGCTCATGTCATTAGAAAGTCAAAGAACAACAAGACTGGAGATGAAGAGGTTAACCAAGAATTCATCAATATGAATGAAAGCGATGCTCATGCTTTTTATGATGAGTGGCAAAATGAAGTTCTGAAGTACAAACCTATTGGACCATCAGGAAACACGGGAATGCGAAGCGTGGGTCATGAGTACCCAGGGTCACGTGAACTCAAAAGAAGAGAGAAAGTTCATCGAAATTCAGCCATTGAGAGTGGAAGAAGATCAAACATTTTTGTGGACAAACTCGATGTCAAAGGATCACCTGTGAAAATCACCAAAAATAAATAGCCGTGCATTTCATTTGTTTAGTTGGTTATTTTAACAAAGAAAGTCATGACATGGTGCTCAGTAATACACAAAAGACCAGTCTCCTGTTGTTAAATAAGTGCTGTACTTTGCAACTTTCTTCTGAATCTGAATGTTCTTGTAAGTTTTAGCTTTACATTGTTCATACTTTAGGAATAAAATTTTGATGTTCAAGAAAGAAAAGAAAAAAAGAAAATGTCTTCTTTAGTGAGCTAACCCAGACCCAGATATATATATATATATATATATATATATATATATATATATACTCACTTACAAGTGGATATTAGCCATGCTACAATTCACAGACCCAAAAAAACTAGGTAACATGAAAGGCCCAAGAAAGGATGCTTGAATCTTACTCAGAATGAAAAATAGGATAGACATCTGGAGAAAGGAACTGGGTGGGATAGGGGATGAGAAGGAGAATGAGAGTTGAGATCAGGTTTGGGGGGTAGGATTGTGGTGAGAAGGCTGGGGCAGAGAAGGGAAATCAATCAGGAAGCCAATACCTTGGATGGGGGAGGCTCCAGGGAGTACATGGGAGTGACCATAGCTGAGACTTCTAGCTGCTGGGAATATGGAGATTGAAATGGTTACCTCCTGTAGCTAGCCAGGACTTCCCAGTGGAGTGATGGGGACACTGGACACCGACACATTCACAAAACCTTTGACCCAAAATTTGCTCTGCAATATGTGAAGGAACAAAGATGGAGAAGAGATAGAAGGAATAGCCAACCAATGACCAACTTGAGATCCATCCCATGAGAGACAGCTGACCCCTGACAGTATTAATGTCACTCTGCTACCCTTGCAGACAGGAATCTAGCATAACTGTCTCCTGAGAGACTTCATCTATTAGTGACTGGAAGCATGCAAAGGCCCATGGCAAAACATTAATCAGAGCTGAGGGAGTCTTGTGGAAAAGTTAGGGGAATGATTGAGGATGAGGAGGGTTCAAGGACACTACATGAAGGCCTACAAAGTCAACTAACCTGAACCTCTGGGGGCTCACAGAGACTGAACCACCATCTAAAGAGCACATATGGTCTGGATCTAGGACCCCTGTGTACATATATATCAGATGTGCAGCTGCTTTTTATGTGGCTCTCCTATGTGGAGTGAGGGTTGTTTCTGACTCTGTTGCCTACCTTTGGGTAGTTTTACCTCGTCTGGCCTCAGTGGGAGGTGATGTGCTTAGTTCTGATTGGATTTGAGTGTCAAGGTGAATTGATACCCAGGTGTACAAGGTGTAGTTCCAGAGAAGGGAAAGGGGTAATTTGAAAAAGGGGGTCATTAAGTGTGACTGAGAGGAGCAGAGGGATGGGGAGGGGTTCAATTGGTGTGTAAAGTGAACAAATACATTAATTAATGAGAAAAGTAATTTTAGAAAAAATTCCAGCATGTTATTGAATTTTATTATTGAGATATCAATATTTCAAGTGTTTTCTGTTTTATTAATTAAAAACTACTGGATATATTCAAATATAAACCCACTTTTATCTAACCGAGGAGCCTGTTTTCTGTATAATCCAAACACTTGCCCTAAAATAAGCAGCACAATATTTAAAGCATAATAACCTTTCCTGCAGGTGACTTGGACCAACTCATTTCCAATGTTTCGTCAGTGAGTAAATTAGCTACATTTTATTCATGGTGTTAATTGTGTATCATACTTTCCAAGTGTGTGTTTTGAGTTGAATACTGCATTAATTTGCAGTCTGTTTCTGTTCTAAAACACAAAGACAAAAGAGAACTTAAAGAGAGTTTATTCTGGCTTAAGTTTGCAGAAGCTTTAATCCCTTAAAACCCACAACACCTCCCCATAACCTTTCCAACAATGGATCAAGTGGTCAAATTCTAGATTCTGTGAGGGAATTTTTTTTATTCAAACTACCAACTTCTGCTCTCTGACTCCCACAGGTTTATAGCCATATTATAATACAAAACGCATTCAGACTAACTTCAAAATCACCATATATTTTCAAAGTATGGCTTAAAAGTTCAAAGTCTTTTCTGAGACTCCAGATGATCTCTAAATTGTAACCCCCTCAGAAATCACAAAGCACATTCAATTGTTTGAATATATAATTGCACAGGATGTACATTATCATTCCAAAATGGAAAAATGGGTATAGTGCGGAAATTTTAGATGAAACCAAAGCCAAATCCCAACAGGACAAACCCCAAATCCTTTAGCCTCATGCTCCCAAGTCAGGGACTTTAGATTCAAAGAGCTAGCAGTTACACGTCTTCAGCTTTCCTGTCTGCATCATAGAGTTCCCTTTCAGGCTGGCCTGAATCCTTACATGCAGCTCTTCTTGGTAGATGTCTCAGAGATCTGGCATCTCCAAACCCTTGAAGTCTATACTGCTACACATCCTTTCCTGTCAGAACTTCACACAATGACTTCTATGGGTGTCTATCTGTCAGGAATGGTATACAGGAATCCTTTGACACATGGTGCGTGACATAAGCAACACCAAGAAGGAAGAACCCACAGTCTTATCACCCTTGTATCCTCATGCTTTTAGCCCAAGACCACATGCATGATATTGGTAAATCCAGTTGTCAGCTTGAGATGGATTCTCACCCCGTGAAGCACATTAGCAGCTTTTGTTTGCAATTGCTTCATAAGGAACAGAAAACTGCTTAGGATTTTTCATTTCAGAAGATGGAAGCTTAGGTGGTTTGGGTCTTGTCCTGGGAGACCCCTTCCTGTTGAGCCAGTGTAGATCAGGTCTCTCCTCAATGGTGGAAGTCTCCTTAACATTTTACAGCCTCTCTTCTAAGGCTTGCACTGGAGATAACATTCAACTTCTTTGACTATTTTTTTGTCGGTCTCAAAGCTCTATATTTTGTATTTTAGTCCTACCCGGTCTTTTTTCACTGTAGACCTGAATATATGTTATCTAGAACAACCATATCACAGGTTCAAGGTTATGATGTTTTAAAATTTCTTCTGCCAAAGGAATGTTTTATAATTTAGACTTAGGCACTTTCTTAGGAAGAGGGTGTAAGGACTCATATTCTTCCTCAAAATGTCACATATATTACCTTTAGCTAAAATGCTAATATTGTTCTTCACTGAAGTTTCTTGAGCTATGCCTGCCATTCTACATTGCACTTAGCAATCTTAGCACTCTTAGCTCCTACCCGAATGACCTTTTAAGCTCTTCAACAAAGTCTTCCACATTCCTCCAAAACACATTTCAGTAAGGTTCTTTCCAGCATTAGTCCACTGTCTATATTTGGGTTTTGTCATTGATATGATAAAACAAAATGGTCGACTGCAGCTTATGGAAGAGCTTTATTTTTGCTTAAGATGCCATAGGGATGCATAGTGGAAACATAAACAGCAAGTAGTAGTGGTAGCTGGCGAAGAAGCTGAGAGCTCATCATTTGATAAAAATCCATCCCGTTTTGTCATCCCTTCAATTCTTTCCACATTCCTTTGACCATCCCCCAACCCCCTCTAATTTGGGACCTTTTTTTTTTTTTTTAATCCTACTGAGTCCACTGTGTGTATGCATGTGCATGGGTGTAGAGTAATTGCCTTGGATATATATAGTCACTCAATAACCATACCACTGCATCTCTGGGGAAAATAAGTTAGCCAGATGAGGAGGATGTTGCATAACATGTGAAATTCCTGGATTGAATTCCCAGAATTTCAAAAAGAAAGAAACAAAGAAAAAAGGAAGAACCCAGTTCATCATAGATAACGGCTTCATATGTGAATTCCAGCTCTCTTCTAATGATCTATCAATAGAATACTTAGTATTATGTTCTCTTAATTATATAGTACTCTAAGTCCTAGTCACAGCAGTTACACAAGAAAAGGAGGTCAAAGGGATGCAAATTGGAAAGGAAGAAGATGAAATATCACTATTTGCAGATGGTATGATCTTATACTTAAGTGAATGCAAGAATTCCACCAGAAAACTCCTATAGATGATAAACAACTTCAGCAAAGTGACTGGATATAAAATTAACTTAAATCAGTAACCTTCCTATACTCAAAGGATAAACAGGCTGAGAAAGAAATTAGGAAAATGATACTCTTCACAATACTCACAAATAATATAAAATACCTTGGTGTGAATCTAACCAAGCAAGTGAAAGACATGTATGACAGAATTTCAAGTTTCTGAAGAAAAAATCAAAGAAGATCTCAGAAGATGGAAAGATCTCCCATGCTCATGGATTGACAAGATTAATACAGTAAAAATGGCCATTTTGATGAAAGCAATCTACCGATTCAAAGTAATCCCATCAAAATTCCAACTCAATTCTTCATAAAGATAGAAAGAACAATTTGCAAATTCATTTGGAATAACAAAAAACCCAGGATAACTAAAACTATTCTCAACAATAAAAGAACTTCTGGGGGAATCACCATCCTGACCTCAAGCTGTACTACAAAGCAATAGTGATAAAACCTGCATGACATTGTTAGAGAGACAGACAGGAAGATCAATGGAATAGAATTGAAGAACCAGAAATGAACCCACACACATATGGTCACTGATCCTTGACAAAGAAGCTAAAACCATCTAGTGGAAAAAGACTGCATTTTCAACAAATGGTGCTGGTCCAACTGGCAGTCAACATGTAGAAGAATGCAAATTAATTCATTCTTGTCTCCTTGTACAAAGCTGAAGTCCAAGTGGATAAAGGACTTCCGCATAAAACCAGATGCACTCAATATAATAGAAGAGAAAGTGGGGAAGAGCCACGAGCATATGGGCACCAGGGAAAATTTCCTGAACAGAATACCAATGGCTTATGCTCTAAGATCAAGAATTGACAACTGGAACTTCATAAAATTGCAAAGTTTCTGTAAGGCAAAGGACACTGTCAATAGGACAAAACGGCAACCAACAGATTGGGAAAAGATTTTTACCAATCCCACATCCAATAGAGGACTAATATCCAATATATACAAAGAACTCAAGAAATTAGACTCTAGACAACCAAATAACCCTATTAGAAAATGAGGTATCAAGCTAAACAAAGAATTCTCAACTAAGGAAATGTGAATGACCAAGAAGCACCTAAAGAAATGTTCAGCATCCTTAATCATCAGGGAAATGCAAATTAGAATGACCCTGAGATCCTACCTCACACCAGTCAGAATGGATAAGATCAAAAATTCAGGTAACAGCAGGTGCTGGTGAGGATGTGGAAAAAGAGGAACACTCCTCATTTGTTGGTGGGATTGAAAGCTGGTACAACCACTCTGGAAATCAGTTTGGCAGTTCCTCACAAAATTGGACACAGCCAATTGGGACCTGAGGACCCAGCTATAACACTCCTGGACATATACCCAGAAGATGCTCCAACATGTAATAAAGACACGTGTTCTACCCAGACACTCTTGCTGATGCCAAGAAGTACTTGCTGACAGAATCCTGAAACAGCTGTCACCTGAGAGGCTCTGTCAGATCCTGACCAATACAGATGCTCATAACCAACCATCAGACTGAGCACAGAGATACCAATGGAGGAGTTAGGTGAAAGACTGAAGAAACTGAAGTGCTTTATTTTGCATCAATTGGAGAGGAAGCTTGATGTCCCAGTGTAGGCCAATGCTAAGGCAGTGAGACAGAAGTGGGTGGGTGGGTGGTAGAGCACCCTCATAGAAGCATGGTAAGGGAGTTGGGATAGGGGTTTTGCAGAGAGGAAACTAGGAAACAGCATAACATTTGAAATGTAAATACATAAAATAACCAATTAAAAATAAAAAATGAACATATTTGTAATTCAAACAAAACTATAATGCCTAATGAAATAGAAGCAGTCATTAAATCTCTGAACTAAAAAAGCCCAGGGACAGATGATTTTAGAGCAGAATTATGCCAGACTTGCAAGAAAAATTATTGTCAGTAATCCTCAAATTATTCCACAAAACTGAAAAGGGGTGGGGGAATATTGTCCAGTTCTATCTAGAAGGTCAGTTATCTAGATATATTAACTACATAAGGTTCACCAAAGAAAGAGAATTGTACACTAATTTAATGAAAAATTCCCAATAAAATACTTGCAAACTGATCCCAGAACAGATCAAAAAGATCATCCACCTTGGTGAAGTAGGCTTCATCCCTGAAGTGGAGAAATATTTCAACATACATACATTGATAAATTTAGTTCTCCATATAAAAAGAATGAAACCCCAAACTAACATGTTCATCTCAATAGACACAGAAATATTCAAAATCCCTTCGTAATAAAAGTCGTTGAGAGATTAGAGATACAAAGGACACATATAAACATAAAGGTAAATTAGAACAAGCTCAGTCAACATTGGCTTAAGTGAAAACAAACTCAAAGCATATTCTTGAAAATCAAGACAAGGTTATCCTCTCTTTAATGTAGTATTTGAAGTCTTAGCTAGAACAATAAGACAACTAAATGGGACCAAAGGAATGCAAATGATCAGGGTAGAAGTCAAAGTATCTTTATATGCAGATATCATGATTATATGCATAAATGGCCCTAAAATTCCCATCTGCAAATTCCTACAGTTGATAAACACATTTAGTAATATTCAGTATAAAAAAATTAATAAACAAATATCAATAGCCTTCTGATATAGAGAAGACTAATAGATGATAAAGAAATTAGAGAAACATACCTTTCACAATAGCTTCAAAAAATATCCTCAGGTAACTTTAACCGAACAAGTGAAAGATGTGTATAATAAAACCTATAAGACTTCGAAGAAAGAAATTGAAAAAGATATCAGAAGATGGAAAGAGCTTCCATGCTCATTGGTCAAAGGATTAACATGGTAAAAATGGCCATCCTACCAAAAGCAATAAACAGATTCAGTACAATCCCACTCAAAATTTCAACACAATTCTTCACATATCTTAAAAAGGTAATTTTTAGCTTCATATCCAAATACAAAATACCCATGGTAGATAAACAATTCTGAATAATAAAAGAACTGCTGGAAGTATTATCAGAACTCAAATTGTACTGCACAGCTATGGTAACAAACATACACACACACACCAGCATGATATTGGCATATAAGCAGATACATTGATCAATAAAATAGAATTGAAGACTCAGACATATATTCACACACCTATGGACCCCTAATTTTTGATAGGGAAAACAGAATTACACATTGGAAATATGAACATTACAACGAAGAGGGCTGGTCAAACTTGATTGCTCAATATAGAAGAATCTAGACAAGTCCATATTCATCACCTGTACAAAACTCAACTCCAAATAGATCAAAATCCTCAACATAAGACAAGATACATTGAATATGACAAAAGAGAAAGTGGAGCAATACCTTGAACTCATGAAACTGAAAGGCTTCTGCATGGCAAAGGATACCATCACTCAAACTAATAGGCAGCCCAGCGAATGAAAAAAGACTTCTATAAACTATACTTCTGACTGAGGATACTATTGAAAATACATAAAGAACCGCTCTTTCCCAAACAAACAAACAGAAAAAACAGACATAAAGAAACACAAACAATCCAATTTAAAATATGAGTATGCATCTAAACAGAGAATTCTCAAGAGCATTAGCACAAATTGTTGAGAAGCATTTAAGGAAATATTTAACTGCCTTATTAATCAGGAAACAGCAACTAAAAATACTTTGAAATTTTATGTTAGACCAGTTAGTGTGACCAAGATCAATAAAACAAATGACATCTCATTCTGGGGAGTATGCAGATAAGGGGAGTATTCATCCATCGATAGTGCAACTGCAGTCTTGCACAGCCAGTGTGGAATTCAGTATGACAGTTGCTCAGAGAACTGGAACTAAATCTACCTGAAGATCCAGCCATAGTACTGTAGGACATATATCCAAAGGACATTTCATCTTTTTACAGAGACACTTGTTTGACTATGTTCATTACTTCTCTATTCATAATAGCCATCTATTAATAACATCCTAGATCTCAGTCAACAGATGAATGGATAAATAAAATATGGCATATTTATACAATGAAAGATTACTTAGTTGTTAAAAATATGAAATAATGAAAATTCACAGGTAAATGGATGAAGCTAGAAAAAATCTCAAGTGAGATAACCTAGCTGCCAAATCTCAAATATGGTATGAATTTGCTTATATGTGAATGCTACTCTTAAGTCTTCAGAAAGCAAGCCACATTTCATATAACCACAGAGGTTATCTATAGAGTAAAGAACTAAAAGTAGGAGGTGAAATCTTCCTAGGAAGAAAACATAGAATAGATAAATATGGGTAGGCTAGGGGTATAGGGGTGGTAGGAAAAGGAGGATGAAATGGTGGAAGAAGGAGGAAGGGGTGAGGAATGATAGGAAAAGACAGCTAAAATTAAGGGCCATTAGAGGGGTCATAGGGTATCCTAATTTTAGAAGCTTTCAAAATTATATACATATATCAAGGCAATCTAGAAGAAATTGTCAAAATAACGGAGATGAAGACCCACCTGGACATCCCTTATCCTCAACTGAAGCATCTAGTGTTGAGAATGACTTACAATTGAGTTACTGGTCAAAGCTCTTCCATGTAAATTCCTGACCAACCCAGGCTATTGAGAAGGCTAATGTTGTCTCTCCACAAACTGACAAAAGGCCCCATTACCAAAGACAAATCCTACCCAACTCATTGAACATGGAGAAGTCAAGCCGCTGTCTACATAGACCCTTCACCCCTCTAGAAGTGTGCATGATACTGGAATGTATTCTCCAAGGAGAAAAGTAAACACCAACCAACCTACAAACTCTGTAAACTACAGTGATGGTTTGCCTGCAAGTTACTCTTGCAACAGTGGCACAAAGCTTGTGGGAATTACTAACCAGTATCTGATTGGATTTAAGGCCACTCCATGAGACGGCCCTTACATTGTTCAGGTGGCCATGAACCTCAGAACAGATTTGCCAGAGACATAAGAAAAATCCAAACATTTGTGTCTGGGTCTATATGGGTTTGTGGTATTTTTCCTTTGACTCTTTTTCTTCTGTTTGTATGTTTTTTTCCTATTCTATTTCTTTGGTTTTTTTATCTTATTTTATTGTTAATATTTCGATGCCTGTAAGTTTTCTAACAAGAAAAAATATGGATTCAGATGATGGGAGATGTGAGGTGTACATCAGAGGAATTGGTGGGGAGGAAAACATAATAAGCATATATTGTATTTTCAATAAAAGAAAAAAAGGTCCCCAAAAGATATTAGTGTATCTTTCATGCTGGAACATGAGGTGTTCACATATACCATAAATGAAACCTAACAGTGGCTACCTAACAATATGTTTACATTAAAGAATTTATGTCAATGCCCTATTATAGAGGGACATTATGTATGTAAATTATCATGGAAATTAGATGAAGGGGCTCTATTAAAAACTTTTATTCAATTTATACTTTGCAAGATAGACTACTGTATTACAAATGTCATCTACAGTGTTTTTCAAACTGCACAAAGCCCTCTTATGCCTATATAAATCTCTCATGTATTCAATTTTATATTATGCTAGACTTAATAATTTGGTGTCATATGCCAATACTTGTAGAAATAAAACTTTGAAATTATGGCTTTCAAGTTTCCATTGTTCATCCATGAATTTAATATGCAGTTGAGTTTCTCACTTGAATAGTAACTTTGAAAGCATTTCAGCATGCCCACTTTTTCCATCAGCTTGACATGTAAGTGTGAAATAATATGTGCTCCTTTTGAGCCTTCCATAGATGAGCTGAAACACACCAGAAGGAAATCATGATGGTTTTGCACAGTGTCCAAGATTGTATTGCAGTTAATGGCACTTGCAAAGTTGGTGGTCTGGTTATTAAGTAAGAATCAATCCACAGCTCATGTGCTTGCATACAGTAATGAGAAATCCTAGGTGGTCATTTGAACTTTGTGACAAGGAACTTTCATGGCAAGAAGCTACACTATTTTCTTAAATATACAAGTGTAGTTCTTACTGTCATCAGAAAACGTAAATCTTAAGCTGAGTCAAAGGTTTTTTTCTTCCTCCTCTAGAAATGCTACAAACAGTAATTTTCAACACCCCTTAATACATCTTAAAAAATAGAAAGTATAGGTGCAAATAATGACGGAGACCAATTCTTTTGTCATATAAAATCAGCATGAAAGAGAAACCAGGAGAAATGACTGACTTATCTCTCCTTTAAACACAAGCTATGTTTAAATAATTACATCTCAGCTTCTTCAAATGTTTTCTCTACCCTGACTTGAAAAGGAGCTCTAAATTCCTGCATGCCTTAAACAACTGTGTTGTTTCTGACAAAGCATCAGTATAAACTGTGGTTTTCCTATGATATTATCTAAATAAATACAAGTTACCAAATCCATTTTTCAACAAGGAATACTCAGAAAAGAAAAACTGAGCTAATCCAAAGTTCTTTGCTGTTTTTAAATTATCTTCAGCCAAGATTATTTTAGCTTCTCAAGTTACTTCCTTCGGTAATTTCATCTACCCTTTAGTAAGTACGTTAATGTGATAAAAAGTTTAAACACAGCACTTTCAGACAGCAGTCTTCCTCCTTTCATTGTATAAATTGCAGAGTAGAAAGTAGCTCAAATTTCAAATATAAATGATAGTTTCAAGTAGAGAAATTTATTTTATTGATAAAATAAAAAATAAATCACTGATTAAAATACAGTCAGTACATTAGGCTAGAACAAAGAAGTAATTTCAGGCATGAATCTAAATATTAGGTTAGAACAAAGAAGTAATTTCAGAGAGGATTCTAAATTTTGACTAGAACAAGGAAGTAGGCTTCAGACATAAAAATGGCCTTAGGCTAGGATAAGGAAGTAGGCTCAGATACTCTGGTCATCCTGATAAGCCCTTAGAAAGAGTGATCACGGGAGTGTTTTACCTAATTGGGTTTAAAGCCTTGCTTTTTCTTTGACTATTTGTGTTTATTATCTGGCTTGTTCCTTAACTATTTGCATCTATTGTATTGCTAGACCCTCAACCTAGCAGTGACCTTAATACATGCATGTAATTAAAATGGTATAAAAGCAAAACAGAATGGGCGGATGGGATAAGGGTTTCTGGGGAGGGGAGACAGGGAAAGGGATGACATTTATATTGTAAATAAATAAAATATCCAATAAAAAAATTTTAAAAATACAGTCAGTAATTGTGTAGTTAAAATATGAAAGTGGTAGCATTAGTATTATAAGACATGTTATGTGTTGTCTGAAAAAAAAAAATCACTGCATGTAAACATTTCCTGATCTGTTGAATGGGAATGAAGAAAGCCCATAAATTATCTAAATATGATGAGAAACCATCAAGATACTAGGTAAAACCTGACTTGTAATGGTAGATCATGTACATTGGACTTTAAAAAATATAACAATAATTTTAGAACATCATTCAATATATTATTCCTATGGCACTAAGGCTAAATAAAACATTTTACTATAAACAGAAAACACCAAAGCAAAATTGAAAACTATAAGGCAATGGGTACAATATTAAAATTTGGTGTATTATAAAATTAAATAAAATACAAACTATATTGATTATATGTTTTTGAAAAGATCTGCAGAGGCTCTGAAAAGGATGTTTTTTTTTTTAATTTTTCCATAAATTATTTTAATGAAGTCCTATTGGAAAATTTTAAAAATATTCTTAAATCCATGTAAAGAAAATATTATGTTTCTATAATTTAAAATCACAACTTGTCTTCTTGATAAATGTCAACTTATTCTTTTTAATCAATTAATCTAGTCCACTTATAGAGTTAAAATATTAATTAGTAACATAGCTAATACTCATATTCAGCTCATAACTACTGAGCACAACTACCTCCTTGAAAGACAGTGTTTAGTTTTTCATGTGTTTTATTTTCAAATATTTGTGTTTAGCATATTCTAAATTTAAAATTATCTCTTTCTTTTATTCTGCTTGCCACCAAAATCTTACTCCTTTTTGAAAATGTAACACAAAAGACAATTCATCAAAGAAACTTCCTCTAGTGGCTCAGTGGAAATGCTTTTCTGTTCCCTTGGCTTTTCTGACATAGTCTTTAATGGATCTCTATCAAAGACATTATCTGATTTTACATTTGTCTCCCTTACTGAACTGTTCTGTCCCAGTGGGTTTTTTAACATTTCCCACCTTCCATATCTTCATGCAGATGCTTAGTAACTATTGAATGAGTGATTATCAGCCAAATTTGAAGAAAACTAACAACTAGCTATTTAATGGGATCAAAGCATTGGATAAAATCTGAAAAGAATGTTATATGATATGTCAAATGTCTTTCATCTGAAGGATGTATCTTTGCTACATAACAGTCTTCCCTTTACAATCTTCCACCTTCTCCATTCCTTTCCTGTTTTTTATAGTTAGTTGAACATTTTTATCTAAGCAAATAGTTTGTACTGAAATCTACTATATGTCAGACACCATCAAGGAAACTCATCAACTTCCTCTAGAAAACAAAAATACACAGGTAGAAAGGTACAATGTGATAATGTAAAATCCATACACATACAGAAAACAGAAGAAAGCAACCACTCTGTCTGGGATGGACAAAGACAGTAATCTAACTCTCCTACAAAGATAACCACACAGCTTTTGTCTCTTAATCCAAAAAGAAGTTTTCTTTCATAAAGAGTATAGAGTAGCCCCAGGTTGGGACTTAACTCTGGAATTTGCAATGAAGAAGGTTCGAGGGTCTTTTTTATATTCATACCATGTGCACAGTCAGCCAGGAGGAAAATAGAGAGATCCTTACCTCAGGTTATAGCCAATTCTTCAGAAAGAGTCATATATTCTTCCTGCATTGATTTATCTACATCTCCCATTGCACAATGGTTGAGATATATAGATGAACAGATGCAATTCTTGGTAAAAGTAGCTGATGTTAGAGTGATAGCCATGTAGAGTCAGGAGGTAGAGATAGAAAGACAGAGAATATGAGTCCAGAATTACCTAAATAGTGAGATTCTGTCTCAAATAATACAAAACTACATAGGCAAACTAATAACAGCCTAACATTATGTTTTAAAAGATTATATCACTTTGTTAATCATTTAGCAAAAAATGTTACTAATGTGTTGAATATACAAGAGGCTTTAGATAGGCATTTGGAAAAAGGGATTGATGCTCTTTATCCTCTCATATTACTGGAAGAAGGTTCAGAATTTAAGGGTAAGGAGCCATCTTGAGTGTCATACCAAATACCATTGGATTCATGTTAGTTCTAAAATTCACAGTGGTAGTCACTATAATTCAGAAGTTTAATGACACTTTCAGTGTATTTGGCATAATTCTAGCACCTCTCTGGAAGTTTTAATGATACACAGGGAACATATGAATTTCAAATATGCTGCTCTGCTGAGCATTGATGTGGTAGATGATAAAATTACCCATGGCCTGAGGTCAGTATTTCTATTTTGGTCAAGCTTCAAAAATGGCATTTATAGCTTGATCATTCTAGCCCTTTTTGTCCTGGGAATCCTTTTATTCCTGCCCATCATGTTAAAGCTTGTCTTTAACAACATCAACATATTGGCAGCCAACGTACATGGCTTGAACCTGAAAATGGACCCCCCCCCAGACAGAATTATTAAATTAACAGGCTGGCAAGCCAAGGACGGGTAAAATTCTGCACAGAGCCTTATCAACCTAAGATAGAAGTGCATTGCTTTTGATAATGCAAATTCTATGAAGGGTAAGGAAGGCATTCTTGTCAGAGTGACCTACGACAGGCTCGGTCTTGTTAATGAAATAAAAAAGGAGGAGAGGCAGAGAGCCTTTGGGGCTGCTTGGCAAGAATCTGACATGGGCCAAGGGCAAGGAAATGGGCTACTTGTCAGGAATATAACATTGGCCAAGGACAAGGAAGGAATCTGACATTAGGCTAGAACAAAGAAGTAATTTCAGGTAGGAATCTAAATCTTAGGCTAGAACAAGGAAGTAGGCTTCAGACATGAAAATGACCTTGGGCTAAGATAAGGAATTAGGCTCAGATACTTTGGTCATCCTGATAAGCCTTTAGAAACAGTGATCACGGGAGTGTTTACCTAATTGGGTTTAAAGCCTTGCTTTTTCTTTGATTATTTGTGTTTATTGTCTTGCTTGTTCCTTGAATATTTGCATCTATTGTATTGTTAAACCCTCAACCTAGCAGTGACCTTAATACATGCATGTAATTAAAATGGTATAAAAGCAAAACGGAGGAGGGGGGATGGGATAGAGGATTCTAGGGAGGGGAAATGGGGCAAAGGGATGACATCTATATTGTAAATAAATAAAATATCCAAAAAAAGAAAAAAGATTACATCACTTACATCCTTGTAGATTTCCCATTTTCACCCAGAAAATGAAAATAATAAGCAAATTAATAACTCCTTAATCAATTGCCATTATATGGTTGTCATTACTATCCCTATCTCTTTACACAGTAAATGATTAATCAGCTTTGCCTCTCTAAATGAAATACCTCAGAAAATTATCTTATAAATAAAATAAGATGACCTTAATACATGCATGTAATTAAAATGGTATAAAAGCAAAACAGAGGAGGGGGGATGGGATAGAGGATTCTAGGGAGGGGAAATGGGGCAAAGGGATGACATCTATATTGTAAATAAATAAAATATCCAAAAAAAAGAAAAAAGATTACATCACTTACATCCTTGTAGATTTCCCATTTTCACCCAGAAAATGAAAATAATAAGCAAATTAATAACTCCTTAATCAATTGCCATTATATGGTTGTCATTACTATCCCTATCTCTTTACACAGTAAATGATTAATCAGCTTTGCCTCTCTAAATGAAATACCTCAGAAAATTATCTTATAAATAAAATAAGATGTGGGACTCATAGCTTTAAGCAGACTAAGAAAGAAATCAGAGAAACTATCTATTCACAGTAGCCATACAAACATAAAATACTTGTAAGTAAACTTAGCCAAAGAAACAGAAGACCTCAAGAAAAGTTTTAAGACACTGAAAAAGACAATAGAAGATGGAAAGACCTCACATGCTCATGAATCATAGGAATTAATCTGGTAAATGGCTATCATACAAAAAGCAATCCATAGATATAGTGAAATCTCAATTTAAAAAAAAAATTCAGGGCCATTTTTCACAGAAAGAAAAAAGTCAAAACTTTATATGGAAGCACAAAAGACCAATGATAGCCAAAACAAACCTGAACAGAAAAAATACTCTGGAAGGCATAACCTTACATGATTTCAAGATATGTTACAGAGAAAAGCATCATGGTACTAGCACTAAAACAGTCACAAATATCAATAGAATAGAATAAAATCCATATATAAATCCTCACAACTCCACTTACTTGCTTTTTTTTTAGATGCAAAATACAGTTTGAAGACAGCATCTTCAAAAGTTAAAGTTAGGAAAAGTGGATATCACCATGTGACTGAATAAAACTAGATCACTATATCTCTCCCAACACAAGACTTCAATTCCAAGTAGATGAAGTACATTTCAACATAGAGTAAGGATATTCTACATAAGATTCCAGTAGTACAGGGAATAACATTATTACTGGACTCTCATGAAATTCAAAAACTTTTGTAAAATGAAAAAAGGTACCACCTGAGTGAAAAGAGAGGTACAGAGACTGGGGGAAAGCCTTGCTACCAATGTCTCTGCTGAACTATAACTATGTAAAATGTATATGCAACTTAAAAAACTGAACACACCAAAACTAAAGAATATAGTTAAAATGGCCTATGGAGTTTAAAAAAAGTAAAAGGAGTTATCAAAAATACAAATTCCTAGCAAACATTTAAAAAAGCATTTAATATCTTTAGAAACTGGAAAATTTTTAAAAATTCCATTTTATGATGACATCTTATCCCAGTTAAAATGTCAATCATCAAGAATAAAGTAACAACAAACACTAAAAGGCTGTTGTCGGGATGTAAATTGGCAGTGCCACTATGAAAATTAGTCTGAATCTTGCTTTAAAATCTAAATGTAAAGCTACCATATGACCCGACTATGTTGCTCTTAGAAATGTATCCAAAGGACTCTGTAACCTGCTACACACATGCTTTCTCTACCATGTAAATTGCTGCTCCCTTCACAGTAGTTATAGCATAGAATTAGCCTACATATTCACCAAGAAATTATATGTCAGGAATGACCTGGAGGTCCCCAAACAGCATAGGCTAATTCCTTACGTCTTTGCTGTACACCATAACTAGAAAAAAAGACTCCATGACTGAAGAAACCACATAGTTCAGTTATAGGATGTAGAGCATCTAATTACAAAAGGACTGAGAAACTTCATATCTTCTGCTGAACTTTCATGGTTCTGGAAAGAAGTATACATGTCATTAGAAGAGGAAAGAGATCATGATATTTCCCAGAGCTAGACTATGCATGCTAAAATAATGACTTGACTAGCAAGATGTGTCCATTGAGTGCAACAAATGAATAACTCTTATTGAGATAACCATAAATGTCTGATTGGATCTGGTCTGTGCCATCAGGTAAACCTAGACAGAAATCCCTTGGCTGAAGAGATCATAATCTCTGGGAAGGAGCCTACTAATTATTGTTTTGCTAAATAATCATGCTGTTCAATTGATTTACTATAACATTAATTAATAAGTACTTATGTTATTTTTATACCCATAGTTTGTTGTTGCTCTCAACCCTGATCTGAGAAACTTCTTTTTGCATTGATCAGGGATTAATATAGAATACCCAAACTGGCCAAATAAGTGAAGGGAATGTCAAAGACAAGGGGATGGTGATGAGTGCTGTGAAATGTTGCCTTCTAGGTATGATATGGTCATTACTCCCACGAACTCATAGCAGCTGTGGTCACCTGCACAAGATCAAGCCCATCACAATTCTAACACAGATGGTCTGGGGAGAGAGTTACTCTGCTCTGCCTCTAGTTGAGGATCCATTGGTAGTTAATAGTCACCGGGGGAAAGAAAGTCATTTTTTTCTTTATTGATATGGTCTTTTGTAGGTTGCCCATGCTTCAGGGGACAGTTTTTTTCTCTTATGCACATGTGAAGCACTAATTGGACTCACTTGACTATTTAAGAGAACATGAAGTGGTGAGGGGGATGTGCTGAGGAGGTTTGCCAAAGGGACATTAGGGTAAATATGATCAAAATATGGAGTACACATGTGTAACATTCTCTTTTTTTTTTTTTCTTTTTTTTTTTTCTTTTTTTATTGGAAAATTTTTTATTTTTTACATTTCAGATGTTCTCTCCTTACCCCATTCCTCCCCCTCCCTCCCAGGAACTCACTATCCCTTCCCCCCTCTTCCTGCCTCCACGTTGGTGTACCCCCACCCACCCTCCCCTGTACCTCACCTCCCCACCCTCGAGTATCCCCCCCCACGACGTCCAGCCTTCATAGGTCCAAGGATCTCTTCTCCCACTTATATATAGCTCCCTTGCCTATATAGCTGGAGCCTTGAGTCCCTCCCTAAGCACTCCCAGGCTGGTGGCTTAGACCCTGGGGGCTCTGGTTGGTTGGGATTGTTGCTTTCCTCATGGTGTTGCGAATCCTCTCAACTCCTTCAGCCTTCACTCTATCTTCTCCATTGGGAACTCCATGCTCAGTTTAATGGTTAGCTGTGAGCATCTGCCTCTGAGTATGTCAGACTCTTGCAGACCTCTAAGGAGACAGCTATATCAGGCTCCTGTGTAACATTCTCAGTAAAAAAAATTAAACTATTTTGTCTTGTCTTGTCTTCAATGTGTTCATTCAAATTTGTTGTCACCATGAGAAAGAAAACTGGAGTTTAGAATGCCCTGCTTCTGTTCTTCCAGAACTAGCTGACAAAACCCTATTGCTGAAAATACTGCATATCTTGGTTGCAAGACATGAAGAAACCAAGTTAGTAGTGACTTTTCTTTTATTGGTTAGCTCTAATATTCCTGGAATATGCTACGCCAGCTGCTAAAGTAGAAAAGATATCGAGTCCTAAGTATTTATGACCCCCAAGAACTGTAATGAAACCTTCCCAACAAGTTGTGCCCATCTGAGAAATAGTGGCACAGTTCTTATGAGGATAATCAGCTACTCTTTCTTTGGACTTAGTTTTAGGTACTTAACTGGTGATTTATCAATTTGCTAACCCATGGAAGTACATTAGTGTGATAGAAGGTAAGGCTTTCAAATTGTAATGCCATTGAAGAATGGCCTGCAAGCTGAAAGCCAAGATAAAGTTTTATTTGAACTCTTAATTCTTTGACTTTATACTCAGTAGTGTATTTATACCAGTAATTTTTTATCAACATTCAAGTGTTTTTAAAATAACATTTTGTTTCCTGTATTGTTTTAGACTATGCTATGAGGTACAATAATAAATTTTGGAATAAAATATGCTTCTATTGTGTTAGATAGGTAAAGGTCTTTACTCATAGAGTTTGTGGCCAATTAATTAGTGATAAAAATATGTGTGTTGCTTAAACATTTTATATATATTTGGAGCATAAGTGTAGAAGGTAAATAAAGTGAAAAGCAGAAAAGAATATAAATAATAACAAAGGCTGATATGGAGACAGAAATTAGAACCCTATACACTCTGGTAAGAGTGTAAACAACTATATCCATTTGGTAATCAGTCTGGATATTACTCAAAACAACAGAAAGAGAACCTAGCATATGACCCAGATATACAGCTCCTGGGCATATACCCAAAAGAATTCATATCCTACAACAAAGATACTTGCTCCTCCAAGTTCAGTACTGCTCTATTAATAATAGCTAGGAAATTGGAAATTGAATCAGCTAAGATGTACAAGAATGGATAATAAAAAGTGATATGTATATGTATATGTATATGTATATGTATATGTATATATGGAGTAGAATTGTATTGAGCCATAAAGAAAATTAAAATTATGACATTTTTAAGTAATCAAAGGAATGGTAAAAAAAATTATACCAAATGAGGTAGCCCTGGATGAGAAAGGCATGATCACATCCTCTGTCTCATATGTGGATGCCAGCTTGACTCTTTAGTTTTGTATGTTTAGCTTAATGTACTTCCAGAGGTTAGGAAACTAGAAAGGGGACAACAAGGAGTGCTTTTAGGACAGAGGATAACAAAACACAGGTAAACTGAAGTAGAGAGGGGGAGAATGCTGGAATAGAAAGCTTTAAACTGGGAGAAAGTGAAGAAAGGAGACTTAAAGACTTATCCACAACAAAGGTGTATGAAAAAGTCACATAGAAATCTATAATCTCTAAATGTGCAACTTGGCCTTCATGTGGGTCCCAAACAACTAGAGCAGGAGGCTATCCCAAAAGCTGTTGCCTATATGTGGGATATGTTCTTCTAGCTGGGCTACCTTGTCTGGCCTCAGTGGTAGAGGGCATGCTGGCCTAGACTTGCAGAGATTTGAATCACCAAGGTGGGGAATGACAGCTCCTCCAACCTGCTCAGAGGAGGGGAGGGGGGATGGGGGAAGGTTTAGTGGGGTTGACCAGGAGGAGAGTGGGATAGCCAGTGGTTAAGATTACTTGTTCTTACAGAAGACCCAGATTCAGTTCTCAGTACTCAAATGACAGCAAACTTGTATTTGTTGTTACAGAAGATCCATAAATTCAGTTCTAGGGAATCTTACATCTTATTCTGGCCTCCATGGGTACCAGACATACAAGTGGTACATGTAAATACATGAAGATGGAACACATATACCGATAAAATTAGTTTATTTTTAAAAGTATTTAGGGGAAGATAGACTTCCTTGGGTAGAACTTACTGTTGCTGATTAGCTAAATAGACATAATTTCAGACCATGAATTATGAAGACACAGTCTACAAAATATTTATGTTTATACCAACTATCAACTCATTCTCTCAGTTTAAAGCAGGGAAACCTTCCTTTGCAGTAATGGTGGTAAACTCAAAGAATCATTGCTATTCAAGATGTTAAGAACAAAAGGCAGTTGAGTTTAACAAGGGTTTAAACAGGATATTTATACCAACATCTCTAAGGCTAAGAAACGTCACATAAGAGTATGTAAAGAATGTAAGAGTTGGAAGGTAGAGAAAGGAGCTATAAAATGTCATTTTTAGCTGAAACACAGACTTTGTAATCATGAATTCACAAAAGCTGCAATTTAGCTGGCGGTGGGCTACACAAGACTAGCTTTGTCAGTAATCAAACATAAGCTGGAAAATTGTCATGTGTCCTCAACCCTTTCTTCTGAACCATTGGCTACTGACAGATTCACCAAAATGGAGAGTTATTGTCCTGAGTCCACCAGGCTCTAGTGTAGTGGTTCTCAATGTTCCTAATGCTACAACCTTTTAATATAATTCCTTGTGTTATGGTGATCTCCAGCCATAAAATTATTTGTTTTGCTGCTTCATAACTGTAATTTTGCTACTGTTATGAGTTGAAATGTAAATATTTGGTATGCAGGACATCTGATATATGACACCCCCCAAAAGAGTCAAAACCCACAGATTGAGAATCAGTGGGCTAATGGATAGCTGACTTCAGTGGTCAACAAAACAAAATCATGAACGAGAAGAGATTTGTTGGAGAACACGATGGCTGACAGAGTTCAGAGAGAGGTGAGAAAGAATGGGAAGAATATTCTGATTACACTATGTACATGTATGGAACTGTCAAAAGCATTTCATTAATAAAGAAATTTTACATAATTACTAATCACCTTGGTGCTGCTGCAGGACATACTTTGGAAGCCTTACAGTAGATTGTAAACTTAGTGAAACGACCAATATCCACAGCAGCATGCCTAGAACATTGCCTGAAATTTAGTACATACTCAACAACTTTCTTCTTGAACGTCCCCATTACTGTGCCCTGGATAAATGAAGACTGATTTTTAGAAGGTTCTCAGATCCAATCATTAAAGATGTTCCTGGTTCTTTTCCAGAATTTCCACGTTGCATCCAGTTTTTAACGAACTCTGTAAGTGAAATCTGTGAGATAAATTCTCAATTTGTGACTTCTTACCACCTCAACAATTAACAGTGTATGTGACAATCTATTACATTCTGTAGCTGTGGATTCTTAGCTGGACTTCCAAAGTGTACTTTTGTTCTTTGTCGTGTTTTGTTGTGGTAACAGTACCGTGTTAATACCTTAAGCATGAATTCATTCTTTTATAGTTCTAAAAGTCACAAGTCTGGATCCCTTTGCTGGCACTGAGGAGAGAGTCCATTCCATGCCTTTTATAGAATCTTTAAGCTGGCTGAGACTTCTTCCTTGGCTCAGGGCTACTTCCTTGCTTGTCTCCAATTTCTTGTTGCTATGGTCACCTGACCTTATTCTGGTCTGATTCCTTTTTATAAAGGCTGTTGAGATTGTATCAGATTTATCCTAATAATCCAAGTTAATCTCATCTCAAACATCTCAGTTTAATCAAAATTTCCCCTTTGCCAAATGAAGTAACAGTCACAAATTGTGGCGATTGTAACTGCAGGATGGAGGGTTGCACTGTGCTTGCCACACTCCCTTACTGTCCAAATGACACAATCGGAACATTCAGATCTTCTTTGTGCTTCCCACTTTGTATAGCACAAAATCTAAAGAGCATACATAACCCAAAGGCCATATGGGATCAGACCTGTATAAGTTCTTCAGCATGATTAGCTGCCATAAACTGTGCTCCAGTCACATCTGTTTGTTGATCACCTTTCAGATACACACCAAACACACTCTCTTCTCAGAGCTTCTGCACTTACTCTACACTTTGTCAGGAGTGTTCTTCTACCGGAGGAAGTCACAAGCACAGCTTTTTACCACTTTTCAGCTTATGATTAGATGTTATCAAATTGCAAGGTGTCTGTGGGCAAGTCATGGAAAACAGCCCTTTCTACACCTGCTTGCTTACCAGCCAGCATCCAGTTTTGCGATTTCTTGTAGCAAATTAAATCTCTCTGAGTTAGTACTAGTTGTTTGCTTACCATCTTCGCCCCACCCCCTTTTTGAAGAAAACTGCCCCTCCCCCACTTTTCATTCACAAAAGTGTCCCAACATTGACAATGTGGCTGATATGGAAACACAATTAAATATTAGTCTTTATAAAGCAAAGGAAGAACTGATGTTGAGTTAATGATTTCCAAACAAGACAATCAGAAACTCCCTTGAAATATGTGTTCATGTATTCCTTAACCACAATTCTTTTATTAAGATTGAAGTTTCAAAGTCATTTATCATCTCGTCTTCACAATGAATTCAAAATAATTTCTAAATATTTTGAAATTGAAAATGTTTGTTAGACGATATTTGTACTAGGACTCTGGAAGAACAGAACTGATACAATGATATATATATATATTAAGAGCCTGTGGCTTACAGGCTGTGGTTTAGCAAATCCCACAAGATCTGTTTCCTGTCATAAAGTTCAAGATTCCAATAGGTTTTCAGTTTATGTGGCTAGATGTCTCTGTTTATATTCAATATATGTTGGAACCCTGAAAAAGTAGGCTCTAACTCCAGTGAAGGAATGTCTCTGCAGCAGGATATATGAACTTTAGCAAAAATTTCCTTCTCCCAGTTCTTTTGCTTAGGTAGCCATGGAAAGATTTAGGGTGGGTCTTTTGACAACAAATGATCCAATCAAGGAGTCTCTTACAAGTATGCCCAGCTGCTTGGGTTTTATTAAATTACAGATGTAGTCAAATTGAAGACCAATAGTAGCCATCACTATATTACTGCCTTATGTTGGCTTATATTTTTCAAATTCTACTTTAATGAGGTTGTTAAATGGTTTAACCTTCCTTCTAGCCTACCACTCACCAGAGGTATGTAAAGGAAACGTTACTAGGCAAAGGAAATATGGACCAGTACAGAAATAGTTCTTTAGGGGCATATCCAATCTGCATTGTCAGGATATCAACAGTTCAGTTCACACAAATCAGCAGTGGTAGCTCATTCCAATGGCAAACACCATTCACGAATCAACAATGGCAGTTTGATCTAGAAGAAACCATTTGGCCCTGTCAATCAGTTGGGGTCAGCAGAAGCATCAAGAAGCCTTCATAACAGTACCAGAAGTTTTTTAGTACATTTCCCTCTAGGAAGTCACTACAAACAATGATCAACAAAGAAGGCAGGATGAACCCATGCCACTGCATCCTTAGTGAAGCACAGTATCATTAAAGCCCAATGATGGCCAGCAAGGCGAACCAATGCCACTCAGTGTTGTCCACTCTCTGTTGGGTAATATTTATACCTCTTCTAAATGTCACATGTTCTCTTATGTGTCTGGTCTAGCAAAACATTGCATGCCCTTTTTCCAGGCAGCTTCCAGAAAAACACTATGTGTCTCTTCTTAGCAAAACATCCTCTCATAAGACAGTTTCCAGGAAAACATCACATTGCACAACTGAATTTCCAAAGTAACTAGAAATGTCTCCTTTAGCTTTGTCTAGATGATTAGTAATACACAATTAAAGGATTCATATGATGTGAGTTTTTGGGTAAGTGGCCACTGGCCACTTCCTTGACTGAGCTTTAGGTAGCATGGGAAGGTTTAAGAGTGTCCAGTCATTGAGTTATCCAGGGCATTTTAAGAATAACTGGCATGAGTGAGTGTATTTTCTATTCATGGATCTGAGATAGTTCCTGGACGGGTGCACATGTGCAATGGGCTAGGAGCTCAAAGTGGGCAGTAAAACTCCTGTAACATTGTGTATATTTATAGTTTAATTAACCAGAATGTTTGAATTCATGGGGGGTTGCTTAAATGAATCAACTGTGTTGCAGTAAACGATAACAATATTTAGAATTATTGTGACACTTTACCAACATTAATTGCTCCTCACACTATCAATGCATTGTTGCCTCTCCTTTACAAGTTTGGAAGCTCAGGGATGAGGAAGTCATTGAGGAGCTCAGTGTTAGATTAAAACTTGGTGATTTCTTAATCTTAGGATGTGTGCTGCTAGCTCAAGCAACACTCTTCCCTCCAGAGAGAGGATGTGTCAGAATGGTACTGAAACAAAGATATGAAAGGTAACTCACTAATTTTTGTCTGATGGGTAGAAGACCTGAGAAGAATTCACTAGTGCCTTCAAAGGCAAATCAGACCTCAATAATACTTTTAGAATCCTGCTGACTAATCCTATCAGGCAAAGTAGATGAAAAAAATGAGGTGCATTTGAGAGCATAGCCCCATAGTACACTGAGACTCTGACATTTGTCTTGGCCTCCAATAATTCGAATAATTATCTTATGATTGGCTTTCTTACCTCTTAAGTGAATCTAACTCTGTGTGAAAAAAAATGGTGAAATTCATTCATTTAATTAGAAGATTTTGGTTATAAAAAAATCTAGGACTTAGTGTTCTTTCCCATTTGTGGAGTATAATAGATTTAAGGCCTATGGTGTAACTCCCACTAGAGAAATAATACACAGGCATGCTTGTCCATTATTAAGCTGTGTGTTGTGTGTGTGTGTTTCCTTAATACCTTTCCTTTTGGAAGACACCCACACTTCTTTAAAAATAAGTTGGGCAAACATTGACTGTGAATGTGTTTTTGTTTTCCTAATGGAGTATCAATGGGAGCTGTATACACAGATCAAACCCTGTACACATATTATTATCTCCAAATAATTAATATTTGTGTATTATTTCTCTTGGGCTGGCTTTACATGAATGCAGAGGCAGTGGTAGAACTCCACAAAATAAAATGTTAGCTGGTTCCAGGGGTGTCTTTGTGAATACTCCCTGCCAGTGGTTACAGGGACTGAGGAAGCACCCTGCTGTGTTCCCTCCCAGCTCCCGGCCTCCTCAGGGAGTATATGCTAATTCTATCTTCTCCAATTGGGAAAACTGCCAAAAGCAAAGCAAAAGGGACAGCACTGTAGTTCCTAGAGAGTTAGGTGCCAGCAGTCAGGAATGGAGGAGAAAAAAATGAGAATTTTACGGAGTAAAGATCATGGAAAGAGTGGTTAATATTTTAATCTTTCCATTATGACAAAAGAAGAGTAGTCTCTATCTTGTGACAGCAGACAGAGTAAGAGCTTCCAGTTGTATCCATGTGTGTGTGTGCGTCATGCATTTGGAATAAAGGGGAAAGCAAAATCACCCATGAGATTTAAGTTGAGTAGAGTCCAGCTCAGAAACAGAAACGCCTTCTTAGCAGCTATATCAGCTCACTGATTAATTCTGACCTTAAGAGTCCATAACAATTTAGTATCTACTGTTTATAATGTTACCTTTTTCATTTTAAGAAAAAATTATGAATTATTTGCATAATTATTTTTGTATGGCTCCATTAATAGAATATAAGATAGTTTGTTTCTATGAAGAAATAAAAAGCAGATGATGTCTAAGAGTAATACTGAATTCTTACTCAACTTGGTTGAAAAGACAAGGAAGAATATATCCATGGCAAATCCTTATTTATCAGTAATATTGTCTTTAGTATATTTTATTATTCTTTGAGAATTACATGTGTGCACACAATGTATGTTGATCATATTCAGTTATGATGTTCAGCTCTTTCTAGATCTTCTCCATACTCCCCTTTGAATTTACATTCTCCTCAAAAATACATCTTGATGGAAAAACATATTATTATCTGTTATGTATAAGTTAAAATAAGCATATCTGAATGGCAAGTCGTTGCTTTATGGTACAGAAAAAAATACGATGAGTAGAGCCACTGTTTGATGTTTATGATTTGATACAAAGGTAAATATTAAATATAGTTTAGAATTTACCACAATCCTAATGAGAACTCAAATCATGAAGAGGAGAGAAAGAAAACAGATTCTACGTGATGACTGTTTACAGGAACATACGAGTTCCAAGTGAACATAGGTTTCAAACATGTTCTTGGACTGAAACCCTATGATGAAAGGAAATTAATTTGTTTTTAAGGTTCTTTTAAAATTAAAATGCTCAATTTTATGTCAACAAGTTATTGCAGAACTAAGTAGCAATTGAGTGGACAATTAAAGAGCAATTGCATGTATCTGTATCACTATGTAGTACTTAATTGTGCAGGAAAAAAAGGCATTACAAAACTGAGTAATTTAATGTTTTTTCTTTAATGGTGAACAGTGATCTGTAGTTGCTTATAATGTTAAAGTCTATAACTTAACCCTAACTTAAAATCTAGAAAATAAAATAGGAATCAGAAAGTTAATTCAAAGGATATTAAAAATGTTAACTGTGTCATATTTCCAAGGCAGTCAAGGGATAAAGGAGTAGTACTTGAAAGTGGAGGTTTCCCATAATTTTTGCATTTTTGAAGAAAAATCTTTAAAGAAAAGAGGGAAGCTTGAAAAACATTTTACAGGACTTGAAGGGTCTTTTCTTTATTTTGTCTTTTTGTCTTTTTCTTTTTCTTTCTATTGTTTTTTCTTTCATGCAAATATGACATTACCCAGAAATCTCCTTCATTTCTCAACAATCTCCTTCCAAAAGCTTGTCCATTCTCTCTCAGATTTACTGTATTTTTAATTAGTATTGTTATGTGCATATATTGCCTGTAGCTCTTCAACTGGAAAGAAGTGAGAATATCCTTACCCCTGTTGACCTGTTAAATGGTTTTCACTGTTCAGGTCCTGTTTAGGCACTCCTATTGTTTAGATTTCAAAGGTGTGTGCCATACAAGCCACAATCTTGCAGCAGATTCCCTGGTTCTCTGTCTGTTACAATCTTTCTACTTTTACTTCTGTAATATTACTTGGATATTAACCTTCTGTCAGATATTTATCAGGAAGAGATATTTGGACCTGTTCTGTATGGTAGACATCCAAGTCAGAATCTGCAGTCACTCATTCTGATAGTTGAGAAATCAAGAGCAATCTATGGCTCAGAGCCTTGGCTCCTGGGAGTCATGTGTTCAAATAACATTTCAAGACCACAATGGCAGAAATTTTACTAGAAGAGATTCTTTCTATGGAAAGACTGTTCTCATAGCCCCACAATTATAATAGCTTGGCAGAGGACTTGGAGACAATAGAGTCTAGAAGCCAATTTTTCCAATGGCATTTGCTGGTTTGAGAAACAGGTGCTGTAGAGCTCAAAGGATAAATTTCTCAAAGCTTTAATTTTGTGCTTTTGTATAAGACTTGGGAAAATAGAAGGATGTGGTTACTGTTTCTAAAAGGATCAGATCAGGCAATTGTGAAAAGATGTTAGTGGTGCACTTTTGATATTATTATATTGTTTGAGGGGCTGGAGTGATAGCTCATCAGTTCATAGCACTCCTGCAGACGCAGACGGTGTAAGTACAGTTCCCATCACCAGCATTGGATGTCTCATATCTACTGGCAACTCCACTGCAGAAAATCCAATATCTCTATAAGCATCTACCACACACGGCAGACACACAGACAGACACATCCATATAAGCACATAAATAAAATGAAACAAATCGTAGTAATTAGTAGCAAAGAATTTCAACTTTACTATTAGTATCTTTGAATAAAAATTTAAAATTAGCTTAACCATAATCATTCAAACTTCAGAACACCCATTCATTACTAGATTATCAACACTATGACCTGAAATAATGGACAAAACACCTGTGGATTATATTGAGAACATATACGAAACAAATACAACAAAATAAATATTTTTAGACTCAGAAGCAAACTTAGTGATATGAAAGTACACCCTAGTCATAGTAAAATGTAACAAGTTAGACTCAAGCATGGGGTATCTCTTGCCAGCAATCAAAGGTGTTTGTTTCGTTTTATCTTAAGCATAAGAGATGAGTATGTAAGACCAAAATTTAAATCGCTATTTCCTTTCAAAACCATTAAATGATTTGAAAAGGTTGCTCTATGAGGCTCTAAAGTACCTCTCCTTATACATTCTGTTACTTTAGTTAAAGCAATGAGCCTCAGCATAAGTTGACTGATAGAACAAATTATTTAAGACTTACAGAAGGCCCTTGCAAAAATATCTATGCTTGTGTTAATGAGGTTAGACAATAGGGTCAAAAACATAGAGCAGAGATGCCCACTGGCATCTGAGATATTTTATGTTATTAAACACAACTACAAAACTATCTTTAAAACATGGAGTTACTATTCCCATGTGCTTGTAAAGCCTAAGTTGTTAATAGCCTCCCAGGGCCTTGATTCTGTCTATGGTGCCTTCAGTGATTTTGTCACTCCTTAAACATTTTAAGTAAGTTATCACAGTGTATCTTCACAAAAACGAACCCTAGTCCTTTTGAGACCTTGCTTATTTTAAAATAAAATGTGCAAATTTTCTGAAAAATGAGTAGATTGTTGAACCATAGAAATCAAATACAAGAAATATTAAAACTGTGGAGAATTAATGCAAAGACCAACTCTCTAGAATGATCAGATACGCTGGACAACATGAAATAGTCTTTACCATTTTGTATCTTAAGTGCTATATTCTATGCTACTAGCACATACTGAGGAGAGCCCTAAGACATATGTAGAAATAAAAGTTTGAATCATAATTGTTTTCAAGAATAAATAGGCCATAAAATGAGTATATATTAATGTTTTATTTTAGGTATGATGATTCTTAATCTGTTAATTAGTAACAGTGAGAATAAATAAGCCTTTGAAATAGATGCTCTCCAAAGGTTAGAATAAATTCTTGCAGAAGGACAAATACACACAGAATAGGTGTTAGTTCCTAATGCTAAAGAATTCCTTCCTTCTTTGTTTCATTCCTTCCTCTCCTTCATCTTTCTTCCTCTGGGTCTCTTCTACAAACCTTAGTCACACTCATTTTCATCATTCCTATCAAATAATGTTGAATTCCATACTGACTTCTCAACAGACCACTCACAGACAAATAGGAATATTAGATATATAAAACATATGAATAAGAATAATAGAGTACATGGGTGCACAAGAACCACCTGGGGCTCAAGGAGGTCTGGAAAGCTTTGAAAACAGACATTGGACAGTTACAGGATGTTCATGGGCAAACAAGAGTTGATAGGCTTAGAATAAAAGGAACAATTTTCATGCCAATATACCTTCTTACTTTCACCACACATGTGTGTGTCTTTTAAAGCTATGTGTCTTGCCCACATACAATTGTTGTATAGATAGCACAAACACTTGTGTCAGGTGGTACTTTCAGGATAAGATAAAACTTGGCTGTTATTTTTCTCCACTAGTGGGACCTACTAGCTAATTCTTATTTTTTTTTTTTTATTTTTTATTTTCTAGCTAATTCTAATTGAGAAATGAGGGTTGGAAGGATGTAGAACCATGTCTCCCAAAAGTCATTGATTATTGTGTGTAATGGTGTGCGAACCAATAAGGACCCATGGTATAGATTAAAAAGAAACTTCGAAGAAAAGTATACAGAAGAAAGAGTGAATATTCTAGTTTTGGGCAATGAAGTAACTATTACCCTTCTAGGGTACTGTTTATGGGAAACTATACAAGAATAAGATTGTTGGTTGTCAGAATTTGGGAGATATGGAGGCATGGTTTATAGTGTTCTATGTAAAATTAAAATTGGTTTTACTCAAGACTACCATATAAATATTGAGGATTGCATAAACTAAAATGGTCTAATCTAATTTCACCCTGCTCCCAAATAATTGTATGAATAAGGATGCTGGTGACGAGGTGGTAGATAGCTGTATCCAAAAGGTACAATGCAACAACTGAGAACAGGAGCGTACAGCAGGAATCTGTCATATAGAAGGTACCAAGGAAATATTTCTGGGAAACTGTACACTTGTCGTCATAGAGCATAGAATTGTCCCTAGTGCTGATCTTGATCCTGTTAATATTGGTTTAACAGAATCTCTGTGGGAATAAATGGGCAAGGGTGAAAGATACCAGAGCTCCTGGTAGGAAAAGAAAGTTTCTCATACTCTGCAGAGAAAAAACACCTAGCCAGAAAATATGAAAAACAAACAAACAAAACAAACAAACAAACAAAAAACAACTATAGAGGACAAGAAATGGAAAACTTAAAAGAGAAATAAAGACAGGATGAGTTTGTACAGTTTAGTTATTTGCTTGGTTTCCATTTGGGTTGAGGGTTTGTTTCTTCATGTGGGTCCCTTTATGTGTCCTACCATACCTAACAAGTGAAGCTTCCACTCATGCTATAAAATACAATATTTTTTCTCTCCTTTTCCTAAAAAAGAACCTAGGTCAATTTAAACTTCTTCTACGAATTACCTCAAAGTATTAATTATTTATAAGTTGAAAAAAAATTTAAGAGCTATTTTAATTTATTGCCATCACGGGCAAAATAATTGATGAGAGTGGATATTCTTTTCTAGACACACTAATAAAGTGCATTATTAAAGAAATTCAGAATAATTTTAGAGATCAAATTTCAGAAAAATGAAACAGTCTTTTAAAGCTTATTTGAGGCAGATGCAGGGAGGAACTGGGTGGGAAAGGGGGTTGAGAGGGAACAGGGTTTGGGACCAGGTGTAGGGAGAGTCTGGGAGAGAAGGTCGAGAGTGAATGGAATCTGCGTTCCATAGTTGGCGAAGGGAAATATATGATCTCTAGGACTTGTCAGAGACATGGGTTGAAGGAAGTTCCTGGGAGTCTATGAGGGTGGCTCTAGCTGAAACTTGTAGCTGTGAGGGATATGGAGCCTGAAGTGATCACCTCTTGTAGCCAGGCAGGAGCCCCAGTGAAAAGATAAGGACATCAACTCACCTAAAAGAACCTTTGATCCAAAATGTGTCCTGCCTACAAGAAGTGCAGGAACAAAGATGGAGCAGAGACTGAGGGAATGGCCAAACAGTGACTGACGCAACTTGAGACCCATCCCACGGGCAAGAACCAAACCCTGACACTATTAATGAAACTCCGTTATGGTTACAGACAGGACCCTAGGAAAACTGTCCTCTAAATTATCCTCACAGTGATAACTTAAATGACAAACATGTTTATACAGGATTGTTAAGCAACACTAACACTGAGGACGAACTTAGTAGCAAAGAGTGAAACTTGCTGATGCCTGGAAACTATGTGCTCATAGGTGTCTGGTTGGACATTTTGAACATGCTTCTAAAGTGGCAATAATTCACAGAATGAATAGCGTAATCGAGACCAAAAGTTTTTGTTCTTAATGATCAATAGAGAAGAGATGTAAAAAATTATCTTGAGTCAAATATTTTGATCTCTGTGTCTCTCTCTGTCTCTCTTTGTCTCTCTCTGTCTCTGTCTCACACACATAAATAAATAAATAAAAAATAAATAAATAAATAAATAATAGAAAGATGAGATCAAATGAATTGGAATCCTGGCTTCCTCAAATATTGGTTATATTATTTTTCTATTGTCTCTTTTCCTTATTTATCAAAATGTGGCTAATGATATTTGGTAGTATTCTCAAGAATTAAAGTAAAGCATCTTAAGAGCTACATTTGGTACCTGTTATAATTACAACTTTACCAGAGATTTTCTTTTACATTAAGAAAATCAATAATATGCACCTCACTAGCAATATTTTTCACACAAGTACAATGTTTTTTTTTTTTTTTTTAAAGTAGGATTAATGGATAAATCTTTCCTGTGTTCCTAGCAGACATTAGCTTGTAACTACAATCTGAAGTGTAACAAGTCAATAGTTTCTGGATGTAAACAATGTGGAAACTACTCATTTATTTGATTTTGAAGTTCACTTCTGTTGTTTTAGATTCATACTAATTGACCCCTGAGTTAATCACTGTGGTTTTGAACACCTTGCAGAAAAGTGTTTTGCAGAAGATCCACATTTTACCCTTTAAATTCTTTTGTTCATTTTAATTCATTTCAGAAGATGTCTAAAGTCTTTAAAGAAGCACTATCTTCATTTATTAGTTGAACTATAATTTAGTGAACTTCTACTGCTTAAAGTACAGGGATGACACAATCAATTATAATTGTTTTAAAAATGTTTTATCTTTTTTTTAAATTCAAAGGTAATAATAGCACATTTCATTAGTGGAACACGTTATAAAGGTGAACTAACAGGGAAGGATGTTCCGCAGTTATTCAAGAGGACATTGAAAGTGCAGAGAGCTGAGTTCTATTTCTGTCTATGCTGTTGACTTCCTAAATGTGAGCTTAGGCAAGACACTAACATGTGACCCACAATTCATATGTAGTACTTCTCATCATAAATGTTGTCAGAGGTCTTCCTGATTACTAATGCTATGCAGGATCATAATTGCTCTTTGTCCCTCCTCTGCTTTCCCCTATCTCTCCCCTCCCTCTTTTACTGACCCCATCCTTGACTAAATGGTCCCAATCTGCTTTCATTTCAGATGTATTGTGTCACCGCTTTCCCCACTAGACTTCTTCTGCTCTTTCCCCACTTTCTCTCCTTCCCCTCTTCTTCACATACATTTAAACCTAGACTATGAAGATAAGGCTTTACATATGTCACCCTAGCTTTTTATTTGCCTTTCTATTTACAATATGGATATTTTTCAGTATATAGAATATGGGAAGAAGGAAATGATCAGTTATTTAAAATTAAATTGTCTCATTTTGAGATAGAAAAGTAGAAGTCCAAATTCAGTTTCTCTCTTGAATTTGTGATGTTCAGTGAGTCACTACATTATTCTAAATTGTTTTCTTGCCTTGAAAGGATGTTTGGTGAGATTACTATTTCAATGTTGCACTAAGAAATAAATTGAATGATATTTAGTGTATAGTTTATCACCCAGCTTAGCTTTTGATTACTTTGGTATAATGTTTATTGAAAGTCACTTAAAAGTGTCAATTCCAGTGTTAAAAAAAACACAAGAATAAAGTCCTTGTGGTGAATTTTTCTGTACATATTCCCATGTTCCACTAAATAACACAAACACACATAACACACACACACACACACACACACACACACACACACACAATCATGTGCACTCACACAGGGTGGTTGGGAAAACAGAAAGAGATTCTTATTTTCTAATCTCATTACTTGAATATCTTATTTTTACTGATTCCATTTTAGCTGTAATATATCCTTGCATTTTCTAAATATGTAGAATTATTCCTGCCTTATGGCCTTTATACACTTTTATTTCTTTTAAAATTTCTTTCATCAGAAAGTTGGGTAGCTCAACTTTTTAAAATTTTTGTTTGGACATATGTGGATTCTTCCTTGACTTTACTATTTGAAATTTTCATCGGCTTCCAATTGACGAGGAGTTTCTAACATTTCCCCAAATTAATGTTTTAAAATATGTTCTCTTCTTCATATATTATAAAATTATCTCAAAACTCTAGTTTAAACCAGTAAATAATAGTTTTTTATAATGTCTGTCAATGAGAACTTCTGACAGTGTTTGGCTAGGTGTCCATTGACTAGTATCTTCAGAGTCACAGGCTGGATGCAATAATGGTTCTGCAGGCTTCCCTAAGTCTAGGGTAGTGCTTACATTCAGATTCACTTGTGATTAGCAGGATTTCATTCTCATAGGCTGCTGAATGTTGGTCAGAGGCTTTGTTGATATCTTTTCTACATATATCTTCTTTTTCTTCTCTGTGTATAATTTTTCTGTTCCCTTTCCTTCCTCTAATCCCTCAATCATACAACCCCTTGCTCTCTCCTCTATTCAAGGCCTCTGTTTCTTTAATTGTTAAGAACACAAACACACACACACACACACACACACACACAAATACACACTTGAATATAAAATTAACTTGTTTGGTCCATATACTGTTACTTGCACCACACATATCTTTTCATGAAACAACTCACAACATACAGGAGAAATCAAGCCAGTGAGAGATGACATCCACAGCAGAAGCCATAGTAGAGTTCTTGAGGTGACAGGAGTACCACATTCTCTTTCTTTAGTAACTTTTCCAACCCAAAATCAGAGCGATGAGACCACACTCAGGAATGAGGAGATCACATCTAGAGAATTGCCCAGAAATGTGGAGCCCTAGTGACCATCTTAGAACTTACCCATGCTATCATGCTTGTAGCACTTTTAGCTATTTTTGGTTTTGGTTTATGCATTGTTATGCTGTAAGAGTTGTGAATAGTGATCTGGACACAGTGTAATATCTATAAACATGTGCTGGATGCATGAATAAAACCCAAAATCTTCAAGCTGTGCTTAGTAAATAATTCTCACTTCTGTACATTCCCAGTCATGCTATTTCCTATCTGCCCTTATATTTCTTTAGATTATTTATATTTTAACTTGATTCCTATGACATTACTGAATTAGATAATGAGAGAGAATGGTAAGGTGCTTCCTTTAAATCTTTATGTTTTGGAGACAGTGAGTCTCTTTTGGTTATCATAGCTGTAACAAGAGCAAAACCAAAAAGAATACATGAAAAATTATATGAGAGTAATGGGAAGAAAATCAGAGGTCATTAGACTAGCCTATGTTTGTTGACAAATAAGGTTAGTGTATGAGCATAATTCATAGCTCACAAGTAGATTTCATTAATTAGATTCATGGAAAATTACTGATTCTTTTCAGTTATCCAATTTTGTGCTTTTGTTATTTTCTTTTGGGGAGACATCTGGATCACTATTAAGTAATCTGTATCCATTCCTAAAGAATATTGTAATTTATCATAAGAAGGTCTTGCTGCATAGAAGCATAGTTCAATGTGTACGCCATGCCTTTTTCATACAATTAAATTCAGAAAACCTCAGATAGTACAAACTAGCAGTAGAAGAACAGCCGTGGCAGAAAGAACATCTCGTTCCCATTTGAAGCTAGGTGAGATTCAACTGAAGAAAAGTGCAGTTTGATGAGCTCAACAACATCTGTTTCTCCTGATTTCACTGTTGTTGTGAGTTAATGAATAGTGACTGGTGCATAAGAAGAGGAGGAATACCAGTAAACTCCAACCTCCGAGAGCATTCTGTCCTCCTTTATTAGAATTGCCTTTAAGACTGTTCTCAAGATGTTGCCTTGGCTCTCCTTAAGTTTCAAACGTTCCAGCCTCAGAATCTCAAGTTGCTGAGAAGACAGGCTTCATGAACCATGCTCAGTGGCTGTTCTTCACATCATTTGTGCAATAGAGGAAAGCTCAGTGTCTATCAAGGCTAGCATGAGAGAACATATGTGCTAGCCAAAGCACTTTCCTGTGAGAGGTATCTTGCATTTGAGCCACCACAGTAGCGTTTACGCATCAAGTCTTTCCATCACAATATATACAAGAGTGGTGTACTAGTCCTTTTTCTTGTCTCTGTGACCAAATTCCTGTAAAAAAGAAACTTAAGAAAGAAAAGATTTATCTTGCCTTCCAGCTCAAGGTCACAGAGCCCATTATGGAAAGAACATGGGCAGGAGGTGGCTGCCCACATTGCATCTACAACCAGGAAAAAAATATATGCAATAATGCTACTGCTCAGCTCACTTCCTCCTATTTGTTCAGTAAGAATCCTAGACATCAGCGTGCTCCTGCACACCCTTAGGCTGGCTTTCCATGTCAGTTAGTGTAATCTCGAAAGCCCGTGTCATCATGCCATGAGTGTTCTTTCCATGGTGAGACTCCTATCAAGTTCACAATCAAGATGTCCTATCACGGAGAGAAGATACTCCTTCTCCACTAGAGACCAAGGATGTAATGTAACAGACGCTCCCCTGCTGCTCCTCTGAAACTTGCTCTAGGGAGAATATTTCTCTCCTAGGCCTGACTTTAGAAAAAACAAAAGCCTTGAAAAGATTAAGTGGCTTTTCTTAGAACAGTCTATCTTATTTACCTCAGCATTATAATCTCAAATGAACAACCAAGAAGGGTTATGGAAAAAAATTAATGATCACCACAAGATCAAAAATAACTTACCAGTCATGAGATCTAAAAGATGCAGGGTTTTTTTCCATATTATGTAGAACATATAAAAAGAACACAATTTCTCATCAATAATTGAAATATCGGATAAATTTAATTATATTAAAATTGCTCCCATGTGAGCTGCAAAGCACGTGTGCAGCTGGCACGGAAAAGCATGAGTGTTGAAGGCTTTCAGTAGACGTGAAAAATAGGAACATTTCTTTTAGAAAACAACTTAGAGTCAGTTCAGGTTGAGTTAGAAGAATCGCAAAAGAATGAGACAAATATGGTTAGGCTAGAGGTAGCATAAAGTGTAAAAACAGTCAGCATATTTGCTAAATAAAAGCTGTTATTTACATTAGCACTTAACAGAGTAAACAAGAAAAAAAAAAGATTGTTTTACTAATAAAGACAAAGGTAACAATGCAGCTGTAACAATCCAGGGTTTTAAAAATTATATTTCAATCATTCGGGATGCAGTATGAAAACTGTTGTTAAAGCAAATGTAAACAGCCGAGAAAGCAGCGGTGCAGTGTGTCTGGCGGATAAAACACTGAGCTGCAAACACCTGCCTTTTTCATCTGGGCTTCCAAGTGTCATGACTCACTGCCTCAGCTCCACTGTTTCCTAATATATAAGACCTATATAATCAATGTTAACTGAACAGGACTCATAGACTGTGTGCACTGACAAACTCAATCTCATATATACATGAAACAGAAAAATTCAAATAACTTCGTTTTTACTAATTTGTTTACGTTTACTGGTATTTCATCTCCTCTAACACAGGTTGCTTCTAATAGACAGAAGAACCACTCAAAATTTCACTGCCCTGGGCATGACAGTTTTAAAACATTTCATTATCAAGGTCTTAGTGGATGGATAATTGGCAGTAATTCAAATAAATATTTTTTTCTTGTTTGCTTATATAAGGTTTCGCCAGAATTATAATTTTAAAGCACGTTAAAAGTATTTTGGAAATTCAAGTTTTAATATTATGCTTTCCTTGATAGTCACAAAATCATGAATCAGAATTACAAATACACTTTTTTCCTTGTGTGTGTGTCTGTCTGTGTGTGCATGTGTGTGTGTGTATATACATGTGGAGATGTGTGTGAATATGTTCATCTCATTGTGGTTACATGCATGCAAATGTATATGTGTACAAATGATTATGGATTCCAGAGGTTAAATGAGTATATCTCTAGATCACTCTCTATCTTATTTTTTGAGACAGGGTCTCTCACCAAACCTGGCTATTTGGCAAAGGAGAGCTCTCTATGATTTTCTGTATCTTGGAATTTCCAGTATAGGGGTTGCAGACACATGCTGTCCAGATTTGAGTTTTTTACCTGGATGCTAAACTCAAGCTCTCATGGTAGGCACTTTAGAGACAGAGACATTTTTTTAAACCTCCAAAATAACTACCACCAGTTCTTGAAGTTGTATTTCATTTGTTGACTAAGGATAATAAACCCATTCAAAATGCTGCATTCCTATATTTTAGAAATGTTACTCAGTGAATGAAGTTCTCATGACTGCAAAGAGCTTTCCACAGTTAGAAAACACCTGGGTTCTAAAGTTGTCATCTCGATTCTTTCGTTATTATCCCAGATAGTTTCAAGAAATTCTCAAAATATGTTTTTGTCTATGTAAAATAGGACTCATGTCCAAGAGCTGTAATCCAAGAAATATAGTAGAGATGATGTTTACAGTGATCACGGAAGTCAGGGTTTGTGGCCTCTTTTCTTAGTTTCATAAAGGCATAAGGTTTTGTCATAATAAATAAATAGATAAATAAATAAATAAATAAATAAATAAATAATAAATAAATAAATGGTGAAAAAACACCCCCCATGCAACACATTCTAGAATTGCAGTATTTTTATGTTTCCCAGACAAGAAACTAATTCTACTGAGGACTTTCTTGGCAGGAAATTAGGAACTGTGTCCTTCATTATACTACTACAATCCTTTACATGCATCCAGATCAGTTGCCTACTCCTCTAGTCCAACCAGGAAGGCAGACTCAGTCTCCAGAATGATGTTTAAAATTATTGCTAGTTGATAAAACCTCTGAGAGTGTGTAGTTCCCTAAACCTCCACTGAGGGTACTCTGTAAGTCACGACAAATTTAAGGGAATTTCAAAGGAAAATGTGTGTTCCAGGTAGGATCATGTAAATTATTATGCAGCCTAGTAATTATAAAAGTTGAGCTAGCCAAATGATTTCCACTAAACACCTTTGCTCATCAAAACTACCTAAACTGATAGAAAGTAGAACACCAACCCTAAGGTAATCCAGTCCTCACTTCAAATTGTCTGCACTGCTCCTAAAACATGTGCTTTGTCTTTCTTGATTCCTTTTCTTAATAAAATTGTTGTTTACTGGGCATTCTTGTCTGTCTATAAATTATTTACAAGACCAATAACCTGGACAAAAGGAGTCTGAACATACTAGCCAGTTCCCTTAACAATAATTCTTTCAATTGTGATGTTTTTTTCGAAGAAAATTTTTATTGACTCTCAACTGAGTCAAAAGATAATTGTACCTTAGATATTATGAACATGAACATCTGTTTGGAAAGGATGTGGTTTGGTGTCATTTTTTAAAACTATATTCAAAGGCTTAGCATGCCATTCTTTAATAGTCTCCCCAAACCTTCTTATTCTCCCCCTCTGGCTCAACCCTCCTCAAAGCCACCCTTCCTCCTGCCAGTACTCTTTCTCCAATTTTCAAACTGTAACTTTCCAACTCTTGGGTCAAAGTTCCAGTGAAATTTTTGCAACAGTGATGACATTTTAAATTTACCTTCATTGTGAATAGAATCAATTCTGGGCATGAAATTATGATTATGTTTAAAGATAGTTAATGTTTAAGTTAGTTAAAAAGAATGCACACTCCTCTCGTGGTTCCTCAGAAAATTGGAAATAGCTCTATCTGAAGACCCAGCTATACCACTCACTGTAAGAGTTGGTCAATTCTTCTTGTATAATATTTATTTCACTATAATTATGTCTACAAGAATCACATTACATTGCCAAAAACTTAATCTTAAAAATAATTATCTTAAATTTAATTCCTTAAAGTTGTTTTGATACTGTATATAACACCATTATCACTTAAAATGCATAAAGATAAAAATTACTAAACCTAAGTGAGCTATTTTCAATTGCAATGAAAACAACATTATTTTATTAACTTTAAGTGAACACAAAAATCTCACATCATAGTTTCTATAAAATAGTTTGCTATATAGTTGCAGCAAAAAAAAAAATATTAGGTTAGCATTTAGAAAATGCATTTAACTCTACAGTGAGTTTATTTACATGTTAAAACTTAAGAACAAAATCGTATAACTTATATTTTTCAACTGTCTACTTAGAGGTCTGCCAGAGTCTGACATATTCAGAGGCAGATGCTCACAACTAACCACTGAACTGATCAGGGGATTCCCAATGGAGGAGTTAGAGAGAAGACTGAAGGAGCTGAAAGAGTTTGAGGCCCCATGAGGAGAGCAACAATACCCACCAACCAGAACTCCCAAGGTCTAAACCACCAGCCTGGGAGCACATAGGGAGGGACCCATGACTCCTGCTGTCTATGTAGGGAAGGATGGCCTTGTCAGCATAGGTGGGAAAGGAGATCCTTGGTCCCATGAAGACTGGACACCCAGTGGGGGGGAATTCGAGGGTGAGGAGGTGGGAGTTAGGGGGTAGGTGGGGACACATCCTCACAGAAGCAGGAGGGGGGATGGGATAGGGGGTTCCTGGGCAGGGGAATGGGGTAAGGGGATAACATCTGAAATGTAAATAAAATATCCAATAAAAAAATTTAAAAAAAGAATACATGCATTCAAATGATTACAACGTATAATGCATCAAATTGTAGCCAATTTTTAAATTTTTAAAATTAGTTTCTAAGTTATAATTGTTTTTAATGGGAAGCTATGGTTTATGTCGTAGACATAAGGAGCTATAACAAAAAAAAAATCATCAAACTTGAAACCTCAAAGACAAGTATTATTATATGCATTCCTGATTTATATCACTAATACATCAAGAACTGAAGAGTTCTCTTTTTAATTGCCTCTCTATACCTCCTTGTGTCCTTCCATTGACTCGACCCCCTCAAAGTCACCCCGTTTCTTTTGTCAGTACTCTGTCTCCACTTTCAGCACCACAGCTTTCCAGCTGTTTTATCAAAATTCTAGTTACAGTCTTCTGAATTTTTTTGCACCTGTGATGACATTCTAAATTGTCCTACGTGGTGCATAGAATATATTTACCATGTTGTTCATAAGCAATTGACAAAATAAGAGCTGTTCAGCTTGACTGAGAATCTTAACCATGACTAAACCTTGAACCTGTTACTAGATTCTATTCTCTCTATTCACTTTAATGCAAAATGTCCCTGACCCCTGAGTTGTTGTTTGGTATTTCTGTGACCATAATAAACAACAAAGGCAGCTCAAGGAGGCAGAATTTATTTTGGCTTACAGTTGAAGGATATAGAGTCAATTGTGTAGGGAAGGCAAGCATAGTTGTGGCTCAACATGCAGTGGCTTGTCACATCTCTAAAACTCAAGTGGGAGAGAGGGCTAAAAGTGAAAGCAAAGCCAGATTATAGCCAGTCTTCACTAATTCACTTGCTCCAGGGTTCTATAATCTCATATATATGATGCCATCAGCTGGAGACCAAGCATTCAAACACATGGGCCTGTGGCAAGATAGCATTTCACAATGTTACCATGGTTCACCCTAATGATAACATGTTTCCACAGTATCCTTTCTTGGTCTTCAGTGGTGGGGCCATTTTAATGGGTTTATTCAAAAATGACTTTGTAGTCTAAACATTTCCTAGAAGAGTACAATATTTATGTGAAAGAAAAAGACATCAGACACCTATTAGATATATTATTGAAAGGACATTAACTGGTGTTCTACTTTTATAATTTCAATCAACTCATGTTAAACATGAAAAATATATGCAATCCACTTGTCACCTTGGTACAGAATTTTTAGAGGACAACAGCAGCAATTTTACGCATGCACTGCTCAGCACAGCACCTAGCACTTCTTGGGTGCTAATAAATATTGAACAACCCAGCAATCAAGCCCTCCAGGCAATGGTTGCAGTTGTTAGTCGACACATATGCAGACTGTACACAGTAGGAATTGCCAATCAAACAGCGAGATCCGAACACACAGAAAATAGCAGAGACAATAACAGCAGCATCACCTTCAAGTAGAAAGGACAATCTATATGTATAAATTGTGCAATGTATGAATTAAAGTATTCGTGCTTTCCTTTGCATTCTATTGTGAATTTACATAACTCACTGCATGTGAAATTAACCAAATGTGCCACCTTGACAATATGCTTATAAAAGGGTCAACAGTCACAAATCCTTTTTAAATGATAAATATTAATAATGTTGCCTAAACTGAGATGAAAATTGTCCAGAATGTGGGGTAGTCTCTTCATGTGATCTAGAATGGCATTTCTCCCAGTTCCACAACTTTCAATTGTACAGTCGTAAATCCCTCAAGCCTGAGCATCCACTGTGACATATCTCCTCACTCACATATCAAGTCACATATCTGGTTAAGAATTACACATGTGAACTTTCCTTGGAGCACACGGCAGTTGCCTTTAGTATTAAGCTGTTGTAATTAAGAAATCTCATTCAGGTTGTTCAGACAATTAAGATGCATTTAGTGAACTGTGTCATTGCCCTTTTGACAACACTGTCTTTCTGATGTCTGGGAAGAGTTAATGAATCTCCAAATATCCCCAATCTTTGAGCAAAAAAATTTAGCTTTTCCTAAGGGATGTGACCCAGTTGTTAAAAATAAAAGTTAAACTCTATGTAAGGAGCAAGATAAGCGGAGATCTGCCTACTGAGGTGTTGGGAAAAGCCTTAGCACGCTCGTCATCTCCCTTCTCACATACACTTTCCTGTGATCCTCGTTCTTGTGTCAACCCTTTAGTGAATACTGCTTGAGCTGCTGAAAATTATACATTCAACGTCAGTTCCATGCTCTAAGGAATATTTAATGTGAGGCATCATTCACTTTTGCATGGAAATTAGCTCTGCAGTGTGAAAACTGGCTTCAGGTGAATTCTACTTTAAAAAGAAAAAAAAGCTGCACGTGAGAAGACGAAGAGCCTGAGAGCAAGCAGCATGGTCATGAAGGAGTCACCCTGGACAGCTCCGGGCCGGCACGGCCGGGGTCATGGCACTCAGAGGCTGCTTCTGTGACTTCATCAGTGTAGAGTGTAGGACAGCTTGTTTACTGTAAAGAACATACACACAAACAGTGAAAACTTTGGCAGACCTAGCATAGCTAAAGCATAGATATGATTTTCTTTTTTTTTTTTCTTTTCATTTAAATCTCAAGAACAGGAACACTGTGAGTTTGACTCACCCTTTGACATTTTAAAGACACCGAAACCTCGGCGTAGCAAGCCTTTGTCTGTCTTTTTTCTCTTTAAAATGTGTTGTTGATATATTTATTCTCCTTGTGACCAGCAGGTAACATCGGATCACCTCACCCACCCACGGCGCCACATTGATGCAGATCATCTATTCAGTGTTAGCTGAGGGTTTATGACACATCAGGCAGAGTAACATCTGCAAACTGTCAAGTAGGAAGGCAAGCCCCTTCCTGCTCCAAGGGAACTAACACTACAGAAGAGAACATAGACACATGGAGACGACTATATGCTATGTGAGAAGGGCTACGGTAGCTGCATGGACAAATCTTGTTAGCAAAGGGAGAGGAGAAGCCACTTGAGGCTTTTATGAGAGAGAGAGAGAGAGAGAGAGAGAGAGAGAGAGAGAGAGAGAGAGAGAGAGAGAGGATTTTAACTCAGTTGAGAGAATAAGAGAAATGGACTATAAACTCCTGGAAGAAAGATCAGCTCTCTTTATTCTTCTTTGGTAATCCTTCAGAATGTGTAATTCTGGGGATTCTGATTTTCCACTCAGTTTTAGGAAATATAAAGTTATTTTTTACTCTAAAAGTAAAAAATTCTGCTTTGATCATTTTACTTTGTACTCACATATTAAAATAATGCACTACACCTTATATAAATATATAAACATTGTTTCTATCCAATATAAAAAAAGAAATTTCTTTTAAAAATACTTAAGGTATCTTTGAATGACAATGTTAATCTATTACCCCACAGGAGTGGTAAACTACTAACCTTTTAAATCCTTGAATCTTTTAGATATCACTGTGGTTTGACCTTAGGTAAAAGAAGGTAAGTATAATTCTGTTCAGGAAGTTCAGAATGTACATTCCATGATGAAAAACTGACATATCCTGCACCATAAGCTTCCAGTGTGATCTATGGAGAAACATTAGGTGCAATGGGTACAAGAAAAAAGAACAATTGGCTCATCTAGGAAAACATCACCGAAGGAAATAGTCTTAAATAATATGGTCTCTACTATGAGGAGAGGAGAGAGGAGAGAGAGGAGAGAGAGAGAGAGAGAGAAAACCAGGCAGAAGAAATGTGAGCTAACGCCTAGAAGCATACAACAGCATCCTAGAGATTTACAGGAACTCCGAAAAGCTAAACATCATGCACAAAGGGAAAAAAATCTTCTGAACTTGACATGGTCAATAGTTATCAGCTGCACAAAGGAATGATATGTTACCTTTGGAAAAGATCTCATTGTTAGTGTTACACTACAGTTGGTGGGCACAAAGTTTCTAAAAGAGAAAACTGACCTCAGGATTCAGTGACTCTAAGACAGACAATGGCAGTTAGGAGTCAGGTCCACATCTGTCCTTTTTCCAGAACCTGTAGTTGATCATGAATCCATAAATAACTATCCATCATTAGCTTGATTTTCTTTTTCCCTTTTCTTTCTTACATCTATGATATGGCAGGAGGTACAACAATATGAGTAGACCTGAAGGGAAGGAAAACTTCAGTCACACCAAAAATGTGCTCAGGATTCACAGTGTATAGACAAAATGAAAAGCTGTCATAGTAAAACATGTCATACAAGCAGAGATGTGCTATCAGAACACAATGGTTTTGTTTTCTTGATAAAACAACATAATGTTAGAAAATTAAAGTTATGGTTGGACGCAAAATTTTAACACGTGGAGCTGTATGGCACAGTCAGTAAATGATGAGGAAAACAGAAAGATGATAGAACTTAAGTCCCCATGGTGATTGAATTTATAGTCTAGACAATTTGAAGTGGGAACGGCATGAATGTAAGCTAAAAATAACAATGTTACTCAAAGAGGACTTCTTTTTAATTCTCTGACAATGATATACTTATACACAATGTGCTTAAGTTAAAAGTGAAAAGTATACCTACAGGCTAGAATATATTTTAAGGTAAAGGTCAACTGCAAAATGGCAAAATAATGTTATGATTTTGGGTCATCACAACATGAGGAACCATTTCAAAGGGTGGCAGCAGTAGAAAGATTGAGAACTACTTTTGTTCTCAACGTGAACTTTTCCATTAGAGCTCTTCAGACTATTAGGTTGTTTAATACATATTCCAAGAACCTCCGGACTTTTGCAAGCAGTGGCTTAACAGAAGCTCCTTTGCCCATTGGACAATGGCAGAACCAGGTGTTAGTTTCACATTTGTCCTTCAATGATGCTCAACTATTACACCAAGCTTCTAAAATATTGTCCAGGAAAATGGTTTTGCTGTACTCTTTGAGAGAACAGTGTAGTGTCAGTAATAGCTTACAATCAACGGAAGTCACAATTTTTCTCTAATACAAAGCAAACATGCCCCTCCCTTTTCCTCCTTCTCAGAGTGAACTGTAGAGGGAAAAAGATGTTGAAGTTAGAACAAGAATTAATGAATCTGCAGGTGTTGCCCATGCTGTTTAAGTTTAAGAAACAATGTAGCTTCTGTCCAATAGTTGTCCAGAGTAAACAACTAAAAGAATAAAGTGTCTATTTGAGCAACACAGGTGGCGTTTTCCCATTTCTGGTTTAAACATAAACGTGTTATTATATTGGGAATTTGGCAAAGAGAAATACAAGTGCATGAAATCAATTTTCTATGGATGCATTTATAAAGGTAATGATAATTTTAAAAAAAATACAGCCTTCTAACGTGACCATGTATACATATTTATTGATTTCTGTAGGCAAATTTGCAGGTGGCGATACGAGAAGTTTATATTTTGGCACTGATCTTAATCATTTTGTAATTGCAACATGTTCTGTGAAGCCTAAGTTGGTTTGGACTATAAATCATTCTTTAAAATAATTATTCAGTGTCTGTTATTTTGAAGGATTTCAGGGAAATCAGAGCACGTAATAAAGTATAATGTATCACCTGTGTCCTCAATGAACTTGTAAAAAGTTGGGAGAATGAGAGATTCCATTAAAATAGTTTTATGAAAATAGTACACATGAATGTTTGAAAAATAAGAGTTTGGAGACAAAGGCAGTCTACATGGATGTCAGTAGTTTGACCTTGCTGTATTCATTTCTACTAGACCCTATTCTTCCCAAGTGTAATCTCTTCCCAAATTCAAACATCCATAGAGATCCTTTATCTTCTTCTCAAAACATAAAATTCCTCCCCAACTAAAAGGCAACACAAACAATTATAAATCACATCAAACCCTAGGCATATGAATACAGTAACCTTTTATGGTCTTCATCTAGAATCCAAAGATTTATGAGTCTTTGCATGGTCAAAGATCATCTGTTAGAAGCCTGCATCTTCCCCTCTTTTATGGAGGTGGGAAGGAAAGAGTTTATTTCAGCACAGGTTACAATCTGTGATCAAAAAAAAAAAAAAAAAAAAAAATTCCAAAAAAGAAACTCAAGGTAAAGACTTAAAGTAAAAGCCAGGAAAGAAGATTGCTTTCTGGCTTGCCCCCTCTGACTTGTTCTGCTACCCCTCTCATATCGCCCAGGTCTCCTGAGAGGGATGCCACTGCTAATAGGAGATGGGAGTCTCTACATTGGCAATTAGTAATTTGATAAACGCCTCACTTGATTTGGCAACAAGCCAATCTTATCTAGGCAATTCTTCAGGTGAGGTTTCCTTTTCTAGGTGACCTTAGGTTTGTTTCAAGTTGACAGTTGAAAATAACCATGTCAGTAACTGGAAAAAAAAACATATATATGCATATATATATATAGTGTGTGTGTGTGTGTGTGTGTGTTTGTATGTATGTACAAAGTAGACCTAGCAAAAACTTTTTTAAAAAACTGCTTTTCCTTTTAAAATACATTTTAAAATTAAAATAGAATTTTATCACCTTGCCCCTCCCCCTTTATATACCACCTCCACCTTGTACTCTATACTCTACCCTCATTGCCCTGTTTCTTCTCTAAAATGGCCATAATCCATTTCTTCTTTATGCTTTTCCACTTACCATTTGTTCATTGCAAGCATCCTGCCCTGTATTTCTTGATATTCAACTTTTCCTATCAGTCAGTTCTCAGCAGGGATGCTCTGTAAGAAAACTCTTCCCCCACTTCAGTCAAGACAGCTCCTACTTCTCCTCAAACAAACATGTTCTACATGTAGACACATCCTGTTTTCCTCCAGCACAATGTGGTTATCTGAAGTATCTTAATTATTTGCTTGCTTTTGTTTTGTTGCCTTGACTGTTCTGGTTAGAAATATCACTCACAAAAGAACCTGACTAGTGTCTAGCAACTTATCCTATGCCTGGGCCACAAAGCAAATAATAAATAAATAAATAAATAAATAAATAAATAAATAAATAAATAAATGAGTGTTGCTGATTGAATGAAGGCATAGTAATGGTCCTGCTTGAAAGTGAGCCACAAAAGAGAGATATAAAAATATGTAGTATGTTGATTAATCTTATCAAGAAAACTGAGTTATGTAAGCTTCTAAACATCATGCTAAAATACACAGAAATGTCCCTATTTTCCTGTCAGTCATGCATGTAGAGTGTTAATTTTCTTTTTGTTTATTTTTGATAACATTTCTGACAGTCTGGCTAGTTGAACAGAGAATTCTCTAATAACACATCTGTGAATAGAATGCAGCCAATTACACGTTCATCAGTCTGCCAAAGAATGCAAATACTCCTGAATAACTGATTTTCTTTTATTACAAACCCCAGACACCAATAGTGTAACCATCCACTAAGTACCCCCAAATGATATTATAATGTACTTATGTCATGCCATAAAAAGATGGAAAGAAATATTTTGTGTTTTAATGTATACCTAGACCTATTGTTTTTTCATAATAAAAGCGAAAGTTATATTCAACAACATATGCCTTTGGTTTATTGACTTCTGATTAGATATTAAATATCTCTTTAATATAAGTTTTAAACAATCTAGAATATTCAAATGAAAGGAAATATTCAAGATTACTAAAATAAATTTCCACCGACATTTCTCTTTAAAATGCATTTAATTTAACGTGAATCTCAGCAATAGCTTTGGAAAATGAATTCCTCTTAGGGGACTTTTACTCACTTTCAGTTCCACTCTCTAAGATCTCACAGTCACTTTAAAATTAAGGTGGCTAGGATAGGAACTCCTACTATTCCTGAAAAGAAGCTTTTTAAGTAAAGATCACTTTTGCTTTTCTTAATTTTATTCTTCCAGCTACTTCCTTTAATGCACTTACTGATATAATTCAAGATAATGCTGCTCAGAAGTTCTGAACATGTAGTTATGGACTGATAATTTTAGAGGTTAGAACATTCGGTCAGAACACTCATTAGATTTCCATGTACTCTATCCTTCTATAATTTTTCATATATCCATATGTCTATCAAAACACAAAAGACAGTGGCTGCTCTCTGCGAGAGATGAAACGGAAATCTCCATTACAATACAGTGCCTTCTCTATGAATGTGCCACATTTTCAGCTGTCTTCCTGTATTAACTGATGTCATCTTGTAGATTTTTAGTCTTGTCTAAACGACTCTTACAGTGACACTAATGATGAAAAGATACACCATAGGAGCAGTTATTAATGTATATCACTGATTATAAAAACATTGCTTTGTCTAGTTCTACTATGTTGCACAAAAACTGCCCCATCATGTTCATTTAACATCGATATAGTCTATACTTGGAGAAGGATATTTTGAAAGGGAAGTTGGTTAACTCTTTTAAAAGTCTTATGAAAAGTGGCTTTGAAATTATTATATATCACCATCCAAGCTGTTATATAATTTGCTTTTGTGAGTGGAGATCAATACAAGTAGCACAAGTTTAATGATACAAGATGAATACAAATTATTCAGAAAGAGCAGGCATTTAATGTTTCCTTTTAATGAAAATGCTGGTAATGAAAGTAGGAATGCCTTATGAATTGGAGGCTTTCTACAATCTTGTACTTCCCACTCATGATGCTGTAAAATTACCCTATAATATGGAAAGACCACAGGCATTACTATGCTGGGGCATTGTGAAGCAATACCTACCTTTATTGGCTAGAATTTTCTAGCTAAAAACATATTCCAATGCCTTGTGATACAGAGACTACACAGAAGAGAATAAAGAAATACTAATCAACAACTAGTATTAGAGAACACTAGAGTTTTAAAGTTACATGACAGATTATGGTAAAATGAGATCCTTAGATATTAGTGTAATAGGCCCTATTTGGTCTGTCAAGGCAACAGGAAGAAGAAGGTATTGGATCTACTGGATCCAGAATTAAAATTCCATTTCTTTTATCTCTATTCTATCATTTCACATACATTACCAGTTTTTTCCTCATTCCAATTCTTTTAGGTATACATGTTTAGATCTTAGAAAGTCCCTCCTAATGCTACTGCTTTGCCAATGTCATTGCATTGTCATATATGCCTCTTTGCTCTTTCATATTTTAATATGCTGAGATACATAGTTTCTATTATTAAGATGCTCCAACATTTAACAAAGACACATGCTCTACTGTGTTCATAACAGCCTTATTTATAATACCGAGAGGCTGGAAACAACTCAGATGTCCCTCAACAAAAGAATGGATACCGAAAATGTGATATATTTACATAATTGAGTACTACTCAGCTATTAAAAACAATGACTTCATGAAATTCGCAGACAAATGGATGGAACTAAAAAATATCATCCTGAGTGAGGTAACCCAGACACAGAAGAACACACATGGTATGCACTCACTGATAAGTGGATATTATCCCAAAAGCTCACAATGCCCATGATACAACCCACAGACAACATGGAGCTTTGGAGAAAGGAAGACCAGGGTGTGAACTCTTCAGCCCTGCACTGAGGGGGAAATAGGATGATCGTTGGAGGTGGAGGAAGTCTGGCCCTGGAAGGGAGAGAGGAGGGGAAAGAAATAAGGGGGATAATATCAGGTACAGGAGGTAATGGGAGAGAGGTACAGAGGGTCAAAAAATCGAATTATAGTATGTAGCAGTGGAGGATGAGGAACTGGGAGTAGCCACTGGAGGGTCTCAGACGCTGGGGAAGCAAAAGGCTCCCAGGACCCCAACAGGAATGACTTTAGCTGAAATGCACAGCAAAGGGGAGATAGTACCTGTTGAGAACACCTTCTGTAGATAGGCATGGCCTCCAGTCTAAGCATGGTGTCACCCACCCATCTCAAAGTTTTTAACCCAGAAATGTTCCTGTCCAAAGGAAAGATAGGGACAAAAAATGTAGCAGAGACTTAAGGAAGGGCCATCATGGGACTGTTGCACCTGGGGATCCATCCTGTCTGCAGACAACAAACCCCCACAGGACACCATTGCTGTTGCCAAGAGAGGCTTGCTGACAAAAACCACTGTTCCCTGGGAGATTCTGTCAGCACTTGACCAATGCATATATAGATGCTTGGAGCCAAATATCAGACTGAGCATGGGGAATCTGGAAAGGGATCTGGTGGAGCACAGGATTGCAATGTCAACTGGCTAGACTACCCAGTTTATTAGACCACGAACTAAGGAGTGTATAGGGAGGTATCCATGGCTCCAGATACATAGGTAGTAGAAGATGGCCCTGTCTGGCATCAAGGGGAGGGGAGGCCCTTGGTCCTGTGGAAATTTGGTGCCCCAGAGTAGGGTAGGTAGGGTAGTACCTCATAGAGGCAAAGGGAATGGGAGAGGGCAGATGTAGGATAGAGGTTTGTGGAGGGGTAACTGGGAAGTGGGATATCACTTGAGATGTAAACAAGTGGAATGATTAATAAAAAAGAAAAAGAAAAGGAGAGAGTGAATCCATGAATGTTTATCATAAGCAATGGACAAAGGAATAACCCTCTTCTTCATGCTGGATTCATGTCTCTTGGTAGACTAAGAGCAGAAAGAACCAAGTGGTTTTAACTCAGAAATGATGGCTCACACTGTAGGCTGTATTATGCTTAGAAAAAAGCAAAACTACCGGGGCCAAGTACAAGTACCAGCTTGAGGAGTTTCAGCAATTCAAGCACATTTCTGTCAATCCAGGTAATGAGTAGAAACCTGTGACAATATCATATAAGTTAAATAATCAAACATTTTACATTAAAATGGGAAACAACAGACTTCTGTTTCCATACAAACTATACTTTTAGAGTATATGCCCTATTATTGAGAGCTTGCTTGGGATTGTAGGAGGGAAGCCAAATATACTTGACCAAAGACTGATCCTCATGAATCAGGGAAGATTGTCCTCTTCAATGGAGCATACAGCTTCAGGAGGGATGAAAGGATGGGCAGTAAGGGAGAAGAGAAAGCTGACCTTCCTAGCCAGATCATCAGAATCAATCCTGACAACCATCAAGAACAGATATCCCAGCCAGATCACATTCACAACACATGCTATGTTTCACTCTATGGCAAAGATCACTATCTTCTGTTGTGTGTGAGTAAAATGAGGACTCAACAAAATTTTGTTTTGTTTAATTTGTTTGGGCTAGTTTATTCATTGGTTTGTGACAATAAATCATCTCTAAGGCCAAGATTGGCCGTGAATCTAATTTATCATCTTCCTTCCTTTGTCTTCTGAGTGCTGAGATTGTGGGCATGTCCTTAGTTCAGCTCAAAACTTCAGGAGCTATGATAACAGCACTTCCTGTCTAATTCTTAGGATGGATTTGACATAGATATATACTTAGTAAAATAACTCATTTTGTATTAACCAATAGCTGATTGAAAATATGTTATTATTTTTTAAAAATTCAGTGAAGAAAATGCCTTTTAATTTAAATATTATGAAATCATAAGCAATGCTGATATGAATGAGTATATAAAATATGAAGAAATGATTGGAGTATTACATAAGTAAAAGTGAACAAAAAATTAGCATAGTTAAAAAAACAAAGAAACAAAATATAGAACTAGCTATGAAAATGTAGTGAAATGCTAATTTTGATAGTGACCATACCAACAGTAATTTATATTTCTTCTGATACTCTGAAATCAAGATTCAGGGGTGAACTCATCAAGGGAAAACAATACATGAGTCACTAATCCACATATCGAACAACAAGAAGGATTTTAGTTATCCTAGCAATGTAAATTATTCTATAAGATATCATGATATTTGGTGCTAAAACACTTTACGTCAGTGACGGTGAATGAATACAGAGTGTCATCTAGACACAATAGGCAATGGCACAAGTGAACTTGCAGAAGTTGTGATAGCACGCACAAGCTAGACAAAATCCCAGCATAAGAATATGTGGATGTGAAGTGCTAGCCCTAGCTAAGAAGTTATTGGCAATTGAAGCTGCTCTCTCTCTCTTCCTCTCTCTCTCTCTCTCCCTTTCTGTCTCTTTCTCTCTCTCTGTCTCTCTCTCTGCCTCTGTGTGCGCGTGTGATGTGAAAGGAAGAGAGAGGGGAAGGAGGAAGAGGAGAAGGTGGAGGAGGAGGAGAAGAAGAGAGAAAGTCAGTTTTCCTTATGAGTATTGTCCCTGGTAAGTCAACCACACACTCCAGTGGATAGTTACACATCCATAAGTAAATGAGTAGCAAAACTGGACTTGATGAATGAAAAACCAAAACTGAGGTCATAAAGTTGGATGGGGAAAGAACAGGAATGGATCTGGGAGGAACTGGAAGAAGGATGAGTATGAACAAAATTCATTATATAAAATTCTCCAAGAACAAAATAAATGAACACTGTCTTAGGGTTTCTGTTGCTGTAATAAAACACTATGACCAAATGGAAGGAAAAGGAAAGGGCTTGTTTCACCTTATAATTCTCAGGTCACAACCCCATCACTGAAAGAATTCAGGGCAGTAATTCAAGCCAGAAACCTGGAGTCAGAAACTGAACCTAAAGCCAGAAAGGAATGCTACCTATTGACTCCCCAGGGGTTGTTCAGTCTGCTTACATATATTATCCAGGGTGGCATTCTCTACAAGGGAATGGGCCCTCCCACAGGGATCACCAATTAGGAAAATGAACCATATGATTGTCCCAGTCTGGTGGAAGCATTGTCTCAATTGTGATTCCCTTTTCCAAAATGATTCCCAGCCCATGTCAGGTTGATTAGCCAGCACAAAATACATGTATAAACAAATAAAGAACACAGCCTATCAAATACAAAAAAAGATACTTATCCTTTGGGAAAAATAAAACATAATGCTACATTATAGGAAAAAATTTGAATTAAAAAATATTTCAAAATAATCAACAAAGCTTGTCACTTTATCAAGCTGGTAAATTCTGGTAAGACTGATTCATTTGCTATGATTGTATGAGCTCATCTTCTATTCACTGATATTTGTACTTTTATCATTGTAATTTAGCCTTAATTACCACAGCACTAAAATAAAGACATCATTATTTTATAATCAAGATATAAATCTTTCCAAGTAATATACATGTTTAACATTTTACTTTTGAAACAGAAGTCTCCTTATACTGAAAATACCTTTGCTGTGCATAAAATACTCATTAAGGCTTATTATTTATTTAATTATAAAAATATATTAAGGTCTCATCACACCTGGAAAACACTGGCAGACAGTTTTCATTCTGTCACCTGACTGAAATTAGAATCTCATCCATAATTGAATTTTAATTCTTTAAGTAAGGATAAGGAAGTTAATTTGCTTTGTCAAAGAATACTATTTTTGTATTATTCGAATATATTTAGTGAGTTATAATCTTCATCTAACTAAGTCTTTAGAATGATTTTTTAAATACAACTAAAGCTTTTCTTAAAAGCAAATCTTGTTTTGGTTCATTCCCATGTCACAATTACATATCAAACATGGTCTTGAGTCCTACTTCTGCAGTTTAATGCAATCATTATTACTACTCCCTCACTCTGTATCTTCCTTGTCATTGCTACAAGAATAATTAGCCAATATGACATTCTTTTTGTCAAAAGGACAAAGTCAATGATAATTTTAATAATGTGGTAAAAAATATCAGATCTACGCCACAGAAGGTCTCACTGAAACTTCATTTGGTTCACAATCCTTGGACCTCTATTACTTCTGGGCTAGAAGCTAGTGTTACTTATGACTAATGAAGTGAAACATTTAAAAATGTGACTGCACATATGTGTTGGTTAGACTTTTCATTTTTGTGATAAAATGTCAGAAGATAAAATGCCTAAAAGAAAGGAGGATTTATCTGGCTCATGGTTTCAGAGACTTCAGCCAGTGATTAGTGAGTTCTGTTGCCATGATCCTGTGGTGAGACATATTTGTTTTAATCACTTCTCAAAAACTAAATAATACCTAACTGTAGCTTAAATGGGTCCTCTTACAAAAATTAAAATAAGATGGTTCAGCTTCTTTTTTCTATTACTATGATAAAAATAACCTGACAAAGGCAATTTAAGGGAGAAAAAGGTTTTTTGGTATACAGTTCCAGGTTACAGTCCATCCTGGTAATGGAGTTAAGGCAAAAGCTTGAGGCATCTGGTCACATTGTATCCACTGTCAGGAACAGAAAGAGATAAATAACACTTGTCAGCCCCCTTTCTCCTTTTTATGGAGTCCTAGATGTTATCCAGAGAACGGTGTCACCCAAGTATTCAAGCTTTCCAGTTCAATTAAAGTACCTTAACAAGACAGTCTCACATAGACACGCACATAGGCTTATCTCCCAGGTGTCCCTTCCTCTTATTTAAATGGACAATTGAGATTAGCCATCACAGGAAATGTGACTGAAAAAACAGGGAATTCAGTTTAATCATAATGTAATTATCCACTTGATTTCGAGGAGATTTCTCCTTTATGAAACTGAATGTGGAGGCTGAGGTGATATCTCAGCACTTTTGTAAAATAGCCAGTGTGGTCACCAGGAATCATACCCTTGCACACAGGGCTCATTCAGATAGATTCTCAGAACTTGCCACTTAGCAACTGGTGAGATCTGGACTAGTAAGAGTTTCAGTCTCACAAGATAAAATGTAGGACAATAGTGGAGAAAACAAACATTAATGTCAACTTCTGGCCTACACACACATGCACACATATACACACATTCAAACACACAAAATATACTATATACATGCACACAGCATTACTGTGGGGAAATAAACAAAACCAATCAGTACATTATAAAGTATTTTATCTTATTTTGTGCACTTTAGTGGTCACATATATGAAATAAACTGTACTAGCTACTAAAAACAGTGCCCGAAAGATGTGATACTATGATGTATTTAATCTCCTTTTCTGAAAGAAATTTATGCTTCTTGAATCCAACTAGAAAGATAAAAGAATTGATTACTCTACAAATACTCTCATTAAAAAGCTTTTAAACTTAGCACTTCTTTTGTGGGATAATACTTTAATTCAAATAAACTAAACATGAGCTTTTTGTGAAATAATCCCTTAATTCAGATAAACTAAACAATAAACTGGACAATTTAAACAAGATTGGTGTTGTTAGCAGCTAAATTTAAAATAATAAAAGCTACCAGTATAGTGATATTTATATTTACAAGATTGAACTCTTTGGAAACGAACAACCAAAAAAAGAACCCAGCAGATTTCATTCTGCAGTATAATATTTAAGGACATAATGTATGAATTAAGCTTATATGATTGGAACATCTTTAATCCATAACTTACATGCATCTGTGCCTTTTTTTAAATATGCACATATATTTTTAATTAAACTTTTTTATGTGGGCTGACTATGTTCCTTCTATGAACCAATGACAATCTAACAAAGATCCCAATATCAGATATAAAATCCTACTTTTGAAATGTTGGCTGAAGCTGTACAAAGAACCCCCAAAATAGCCTTTCACTGTTGCTCCTGGTTATTCTTTCTTTCTTTAAATCAAATCATAATTTTTACTTATTCACACAGGGGTTATAAACACAAAAAGGCAGGACATGGGGAAGGGAATGGCACCGGAGCATAGGTGTTCAGGGAGTACAGATATCTTTCAGAACAGGGTATAGGCTGGGTGAAGGTCCAGGGACAGTCACTATGACTCTGCCTATTATTCTCTTGTTCTTATCTAAGTTGGTACTATCTGTCGAGGCTACCTATTTACAAGGTCTATGACTACTCAGGCTGGTAAATTTCCGTAAAAGCTCCCTGTTTACAATAGCTTATAGCCATTTGTTTCAGTGTTTTTTCCACAGAGACTCAAGACTTTGTATTAGCAAGAATGTATGTCAGTCCTATTGCTGACTTTAGGCCTATGGCTGATTGTAGGCCTTCAGTGTATAAGCAAGGCTGCCTCTGACATCTCCTCCCTTCTCTATAGAAGGGCCGTGGTGATTCTAATCTTGCGAAGGCAAGGATAGAGGCCTGACCTCCAATAATTGAAGGGGACCTTGTAATGGCTCTGGTCCTCCTGTCCTTGTCCAGTGAGGCATGAGGGACATACCCATCCTGATGTCTTTTTCCTGGAGAGGGGATACTTTTGATATCAACCCCTATGCAGTCAGGCTTGTCCCTCAGGGAATCCAGAGAGATATTTTTAACTTTTATTTATATTCCCTTGCAGTGCTTAGCAGATGTTTCAACATACAACAGGGCCACATGTTCCACTATGTTCATAGCAGCCTTATTTATAATAGCCAGAAGCTGGAAAGAACCCAGATGTCCTTCAACAGAAGAATGGATACAGAAAATGTGGTACATTTACACAATGGAGTACTACTCAGCTATTAAAAATAATGAGCTCATGAAATTCTTAGACAAATGGATGGAGCTAGAAAATATCATCCTGAGTGAGATGACCCAATCACAAAGAACACACATGGTATGCACTCACTGATAAGTGGATATTAGCCCCAAAGCTCACAATACCTAAGATGCAACGAATAGACCACATGAAACTCAAGAAGAAGGAAGACCAAAGTGTGGGTGCTTTGATCCTTTTTAGGAGTATCTAAAGTTTCAACCAGAGCTCCCAGGGTCTAAACCTCCAGTCTGAGAACACAAAGGGAGGGACTCATGGCTCCACCTGTATAGGTAATTGAGGGTGGCCTTGTCAGGCATCAGTGGAAGTGGAGAGCCATGATTCTGAAAGTTTGGATTCCCTAGTGTTGGGGAATCCAAGAGCAAGGAGATGGGTTTGGGAGGATGTTCAGAGCACACCCTCATAAAAATAGGAGGAGAGGGTATGGGATATGGGGTTTTGACGGAGAATGGCAGAGGAGATAACATTGAAAGGTAAATACGAAAAATATCCAATTAAAAAAAAATAAACAGACAATGGGTCTGGCAAAAAAAAAAAAAAAGAGTTTACTTATTTCAAATTATTTTCAAAAGTTTCTAGGAGATACTAATTGGCTAAGATCTTATTTTAAACTCTCCACAAAAGCATTTAAGTCTCTGTTTAATACTCTCAAGAGAGAAGTAAATCCTAATTTCCCTCAACAATTGACAAAAGAGGAGTAATTTTACAAAAAGTAAAAGAAACTATTATTAATCAATATATTATATAGACTGATTAGTTGTTGGCTGTTCTATAACAGTCCTTTGAAAAAAGAGATTATGGATGTAGATTTATATTTCTTTAAATAGTGTCTTCATGACTCTCTGAGTGTGGAAGGAGCGGCTGCTGGCACTTCTGCCCTGATTTTACAAGAGCTCTGAAAAATTGGCTTTAAAAATAAAAGAGGGGGAACTGTAACCACCCAGAAGTCTCCCGAAACACTCTCCATCATGCCTTGTTTACTTTTAACTCTCTAAAACTGAAAGCTCATGGCAAATCTGCTACATCTGTGCCCTTTTATAAGGAAGATACTTTTCTGTGTTTATCAGACTTCAGGTTCACTAAATCCATAGGAATCTACTATACACATGATAAAACCGAATAAATACTTTTTGAAAAGAATGAAAAATATATAAGAGATGAAATAAATAAAAATGAAAGTACTCAAAGTAAAAATTTCAACAAATTAAAATATATATTTATTCAAAATATATCATTAAGCTAATCATATTTAGAATACAGTGGGTTATCTGTATACTCGGTGACTAGAATACCAGAGAGCAGGCATTGGAAACTTCATTTGAAGCTCATTAAAAGAGAAAACTCTGTGTAGGATAGCAGAATACAAGTTCCCCCAGGCTGAGGAGGTGAAGATGGAGTCAAAATAGAGTTAAAATAAGAGTAAAAAGACTTTATCTCAGAAAGAACCTAAATAAGAACTTAGGAGTTTCCAAAAAGAGGTGATAGAATACAAAAGGAAAATTGCAGATTGCAACAGCAACATGGCAATAGAAAAGGAACCACTTCCACAGTTCAACTGGGGCAGCAGCCAATGGCTGTTAGATCCATGGGCCCAGTGCATGTATGCTGCAAAGGAAAGCCCCATCGGAATCCAGCACCCAGCATGGTGTTGAGAGCTGCTAGAGATCCAAACTGGAGGCCCAAGAGTCCCAGATACGGACTACAGGAATATAAAATTGAGGACACTCTAATACCCTCAGCCCCCCTTCTTCTCCGTAGTCCAAAGCAGAACATCATCAACCAAAGCTCTCCTTGGATGACCCAGAATGCACAATGAGTAAAAAGACTGTAGAAGTAGACCTTGACCTGAAGAATGCCTGTCCTTTCCCCATCCATATCTAGAGATAGGAGAAGGGGTCGTACATATGGAAAACTGAAATGCAAATCAAAACTACTTTGAGATTCAATCTGTTTTTTTCTCCTCCACTTTTAAATGAGATTTTTTTTAAATTTTATTATTATTTTCTTTATTTACATCTCAAATATTATCCCTTTGCCTGGTTTCCCCTCCGAAAATTCCCTATCCCATCCCCCTTCCTCCTGCTTCTATGAGAGTGTTTCCCCCCATCCACTCACTCCCCCTTCCCCCCGCCTGGCATTCCCCTACAATAGGGCATCGCATCGAGCCTTCACAGGATCAAGGGCTTCCCCATGGATGTCATCCTCTGCTACATATGCGGCTGGAGCCTTGAATTGTTCCATGTGTACTTTTTGGTTTGTGGTTTAGTTCCTGGAAACTCCTGCGGGGGGGGGGTCTGTTTGGTTGATATTGTTGTTAAATTATTAATTATTTTATTTGTTTATATTTCAAACTTTGTCCACCTTTCTGGTCTCTTCATGAACCCCCAACTCCATCCCCTCCCCTTTGCTTCTAAGAGAGTACTCCCCCACCCACTCCCCCACTCCCGCCTCACCCCTATAGCATTCCCCTTCTCTGGGGTATTAAGGCCCCACAGGATTCCTCGCTTCCCACTGATGATAGATAAAGTAGTTCATGTCGCATGAGCCATGGACTGGCTCATGTAAACTCTTTCGTTGGTGGTTTAGTCCCTGAAAGCTTGAGAGGACTGGTTTTTTGATATTCTTGTTCTTCCTATGGGATTGTAATCTCTTTCATCTCCTTCAGTTCTTCCCCTAACTCTTCCATTGTGGTCCCAGGGCTCAGTCCAACAGTTGTCTGAATCTATCTTAGTCAGGTCCTGGCAGAACCTCTAAGAGGACAGTCATACTAGGCTCCTGTCTGCAAGCACATCTTGGAATCCTCAGTAGCGTCGGGGTGTTGGTGTCTGTGGATAGGATGGATCCCAAGATGGGGCAATCTCTAAATGGCCTTTCCTTCAATATGAGCTCCATTTTTGTCCCTGTGTTTCCTTTAGACAGGAACAATTTTGGGTTAAAAATTTTGAGATGGGTGTGTGGCCCCATACTTCAACTGGAGGCCATGTCTATCTTCTAGAGGTGGTCTCATCAGGTTCTGTCTCCCTACTGTTGTGCATTTCAGTTAATGTCATCCCCACTGGGTCTTGGGAGCATCTTGCATCTCTGGCTCCTGGGACTGTCTAGTGGTCCCCTCTACCCATCCTCGCTACATATTACTGTTCATTCTCCTGGCTTTCTGGACTTCTCTCCTGTCTCTTTCCATACCTGTACGGCCTACCACGTTTCCCCTCCCTCCCCACTCTCCCACCCAGGTCCCTCCCTCCCTCTGCCTTCCATGATTATTTTACTCCCCATCTAAGTGTGTTTGAAGCATTCATACTTTGGCCTTCTTGTTAGGCTTCATATGGTCTATGAGTTCTATTGTGCGTATTCTGATCTTTTGGGCTAATATCCACTTATCAGTGAGTACATACCATGTATGTCCTTTTGGGTCTGGGTTAACTCGGGATGATATTTTCTAGTTCCATCCATTTGCCCGCAAAATTCGTGAAGTCTTCATTTTTAATAGGTGAGTAGTATTCCATTGTGCAAATAAATGTACCACATTCTTCTGTTGATGGACATCTGGGTTGTTTTTAGCTTCTGGCTCTTATAAATAAGTCTTCTAAGAACATAGTGGACCCTGTGTTCTTGTGATATGGTGGAACATTTTTTGGGTATATTCCCAGGAGTGATATAGCTGGGTCTTCCGGTAGAACTATTTCCAATATTCTGAGGAACTACCAGATTAATTTCCAAAGCAGTTGTACAAGCTTGCAATCACACCAGGAAGAGAGGAGTATTCCTTTTTCTCCACATTCTCACCAACATCTGCTATCACCTGAGTTTTTTTTTTTTTTTTTTTTTTTTTTTTATCTTAGCCATTCTTACTGGTATAAGGTGGAATCTCAGGGTCGTTTTGATTTGAGTTTTCCTGAAAACTCAGGAATTTGAACATTTCTTTAGGTGCTTCTCTGCCATTTGAGATGCCTCAGTTGAGAATTCTTTGTTTAGCTCTGTACCCCACTTTTAAATTGGTTTTCTGGAATTTAAATTCTTGATACATCAATTAAAATCTTGATATATATTCACAGCAATGAGAAACAGAGCTAGAACAGAAATGTGGTTGTAAGACTAGGGCCTTTGTTTTCATTAACATGGCCATGTGACTTTTAGGCATTTGGAGTTGATTTGTAGGAGGAATGTAGAAATGTTTGTGATTGCATGCTGGGAAAATCAGAGAGTGCCATAAAATGAGATTTTGGTGGGAGTTTGTGACATCAGAATGTTGAGACATATAGGACAGTTCATCAGGTTTCAGAGAACAAAGATTCTATTGGGAACTGGACTACAGACTATTCATGTTACATTCTGCCAAAACAAACAAACAAACAAACAAACAAACAAACAACAAAAATATGCTTTCACTCTACTTGTGTCCTTGAAATTTAAGTGAGGATAATTGCAAAAATAGTGAGTTAAGTTGTTTTGCAGGAGAAATTTGAAGAAGCATAACATACATGCTGTACTATGGATACTGTGCATTGTTTTGTTATAGAGAGAAAGAATAGAAAGATATTCTTTAAAATGTGCAGCTTGGTGAGAAAAGAAATGTGAGTCTAAAGATAGAGATGAGGCAAGCACAAATATATATTTTAGGTGAATCCTAAAATGTATCAGAAATCCCATGATAATGGAGATTTCAGTATGACAGCATATCTGCCCATATATATACAAGCACTGAATACAGCTAGGCCAAGAAAGAGGCTATGTGAACTGTAAACAGTAGAGATGTATGACAAATCTGCTCAGGTCTGTTTGAAACCAGATGATACCACTAGGAGCTTGAGATGTCGTACACTAAACTTACTACAGGAATTAATTTTTGCCCTGCTTGGTTTTGATCTCAATTGTGCCAAGTTTAGCCTGTGAACCCATTCATACTTCTTGAAATAAAACAAAAACAAAAACCTTTCCTTTGGTATTTTTACTACAAGTTTATAACTTCTTTTGGGATTTTATAGGAATCCCAATTAAGAGTTTATCTTAAATATTAGAAAGAAACTTTGAACAATGTTAGGTCTATTGAAGACTATAGAGAGTTTTATGTTGGACTGAATGTATTTTGTCTTATAAGATGGACATTAGTCTCCAAGGGCATGGTTGTAATGCTACGTTCTAAGACTGACATTTGGATATAAATATAGCAAAGGGTGGAATCATAATGGTTAATTTTCAGTGCCACTGAATGAAGTTATGATCTAGGAGACTTGCCTTGGTGTGTCTATGAGAGTATTCAGAGGTTTAATCTAGGAGAAAGACCTAAATGTAGGAAGTGTGGTCTAGTAGATTAAGGTCCGAGAGCGAATGAGAAGCAATAAAGGTATCAGCATCCATTGCTCTCTACTTCCTGAAAATGCACAAGGTTTCCGTTACTTATGCTGGTGGAGTGTACCCCCGATTCATTAGGTAAAGCAACTGCTCTTTCATTAAGTGGCTTTTGTCATGTGCGTTGTCACAGCAAGAAAAGCAAATAGTGCATATATAGATTTGTGAATGTGCATGTGTTGCTTCCATGCACTGTTCTGTGATTATGTGTGATTTGATTTGATAATGATGCCGAGAACAATCTCATTTTTTTTCTTATAAAGTACACATACATCCAGTTACCCACAGAAGAAAATTTTAGTAATATTTTGGCTTTAGGATACAGTTCTAAATTATTATTGTTCTCTGTTACAAAAACCTAGATATAGCTTTCTCAGTATAATTATTCTCTTTTGACTATTGAATAAGAAATGAAGTCATTGTAAATCTTTTTAAAAATAATCATACCTAATTATTAAAACATCATAGCCTCCCCAACCTTAATTTATCTATTCTAAATCTTGTTTATAACACTATATTAAGTATTATTGCTCTTCCTAGAAAATAAGACAATTTGTCATGTAGTTTCAACTGTATTTTTTATTTCTTTCAAACATATCATTTTACTTTTTGAAGTGCTTGGAGAAGTACTGAGTAGTAAAAATTTTCTATCCAGCATGACCATATGAAGGGGGCAAAAGTAGGGTGGCCCAGGAAGCACACATCTTCTTTCCAGTTCTATATGTAAAATTCATGGAGCACTCAGAAAATAGTTTATATCTCAATCTATGCAACTGGGAAGTTGAATTCCAAACCAAAAAAAAAAAATGTCATGCAGAGAGAATATAGAAGGGATGATGGCCAGAAATTGAAGTGGACTGTAGGGGATTCCCAACACATTCCTTGTTTCAGATGATGAACATTCCAAGAAATACAAGAAGGGGAGAAAGGCTCTTATCAAACATTGTCTTAGTCAATGAGAGGATTTCCTGCTGTCTGTGGACTCAGAGGGATGAGAAAACAGGAAGTATTGTTTGTTCTAAAGAATTTAGAAGTAATTTTCTCATGAAATTTACTTCTACCCTGTAAGCTGTCAGAAAACGCTGAAAGAAAAGATAGCTTTGGGCAAAGGAACAGTCATTGAATCCATCATGTACAAATTTTCCTTCAGTGTTAGGATGTTCATTTCCTCAACATCTAATTATCTCATGTTTTGAGCTGACATTTTTTGGGGAGAAATTTGATTTCAATTTATACAGAATTATTTTACTCTTTAATTTCAAGAAATATGCTAATAATTGATTCTTTTTAGGTTTTGCTTCTAGCAGTCATTAAGAAAAGCAGACATGAGCTTGATAAGTAATATCTCACAGCACCAATTACACAAAAATACTTTCCCCTGGCCTAAACAAGGCACTATACACTTGATTTAGTAATCAAACACTAAAGACTCTACTGGCTGTCAATATATATACATGGTGATCATCTATAAGGACTGGAAAAGAAAATCAGCAATGGGAAACATAATGATCACATCAGCCATTACTTACAACTCCAGATAACACAGAGTAGCATGTAGATATAGTAAGTTATCTGCTATATCCGAAAGGTAAAAAAGAAAGAAAGAAAGAAAAAAGAAAGAAAGAAAGAAAGAAAGAAAGAAAGAAAGAAAGAAAGAAAGAAAGAAAAAATTCCTTCGCCCTAATCGTGAACTATCTATGAATGCACAATTTATGACTACTAGAATTGTTTCTATGTTAAAGTTACCAACAATGGAGGGCTTCAGAATCTTCAGAAAACAGATGCTGAATTGCAACTTTAGGGAGATGTTTACCTTTAATCCCACAGAGACATGAAAAGCAATTCTTCTCCAGGGCAGATTTTCAAAGCTACCCAGTTAATATATACATTCTTGTCCCCCTAAATCATTCAAATACGTGGACTTTGAGCCTTCACAGTGTGTGAAGATTGCACAAATTTCACTGTTTTAGCATCCTTGACAATAAAAGAACTGGAAACAAGAAATTCCAGTAAAATAGTACTTTATTCCTTTAGTCGCCTGGATTTTGGGGCTGAAAAATCCATGATTTATCCTACTTGCCAGATTGGTCACTTGTATTAGGCCTCCATTTTAGAAAAATTCCAAATCAATCACTGATTTTTCACTAAAATATTAGTCTTACCCCTGACAAAATTGGTAATTACAACAAAATTAAGTAAGTTTAAATATATATAATGTATATTGTATGTTTTATTCTAAAAGAACCTATTATAAGTTTCTCTTTACAGCTAAAGAACATTCTCTTAAAACTGGTAGATTTTATCTATGTGATTTCAATTTTAAAAAATTCTATACTTTGAAAAAGTCCATATATCATTATGAAGATAATAGAGTTCTTAAGAAGCATATAAGAAGCAAACAATCAACTGTGGTTATTAAACTATATGTAATAAAAATATAGATCAGTATAAATAAATAAATATAACTAGTGGTTCAGAGTTTAAGAATGAACTGTTTATTTTGGTAAAATTACCTAACCCCACTATACTGATTATATAATAAAAAAAAAACCCAAAATTTTATTGGAGATGACTTATTTATCATTATAGTTTAATTTCATGTAACCTAACAATAATTATATGTGATTTATTTATTGATTAACCATTCATTATCTTTCCTCCTGAGATAATCTCTATTCCCAGTACATTACTGTTTCCAGGTCTCATTATGACCAGGAAGGATGAATTTTTATCGCAACGATGATTTAATTTGCTTAATTGTGCTTCTTTTGCAACATACCATCTGTTTGAATCAGGTCTATGCTGAAGACTTCAGAAAGTACTCTGGCTATTTAAGCAGAGAGGATTTAACACAAGAATAAACATTATGCAAACTTAATTGAGGCTTGGAAGACAGATTTCAGTAATACTGTGTATAAGTCTGCTATAATATCCCACCCTGTCAATTCACTGACTATGTATTTCCAAACAAGAATGGCAGTACCAAACAATTTCCAGGGTATCAAATGGAAAAAGTTCTATACAAATGAAAACACACACACACACACACACCACACACACACACACAACCAACCTTCCTAAGAACAAGAAGCTTAACTTCTCTAGTCATAGAATTCTTGTCTTCTGGTCTTACTCCACTAATTCCCATCTATATGTTTTACAATAATCCATAATGTGTGTACATTGTATTATCATTAATATCCATAACTTATGAGGAGCTAAAAAATTCAATAAAGCAAAACTAAGCCACATGTTCAAATGATGGTCAAAGAGCTGACTAGACACTTCTTACCTGGTTTAGGAAGCTTGCTTTCTTACAGAACCCAAGTCACCACCTAGAGTGACCTGAACCCTCCCACATCAAGTGCTAATTAAGAAAAGTAAATTCCCTACATACGAATCTTTTCAAAAACCTTTTTATTGATTATTTGTGAATTTCACATCATATACTCTAACCCCACTCTAATCCCACTCTTCTCCCAGTCCCTGCATACCTGCCCTCCACACTTGCAACCTCCACCCAAAAGAAAAAAAAAAAAAAATCTCACTACGGAAGCTGCAGTGTGCATGGAAGTGTCACAGTGTGTCATACAATATACCTTTTTCTAAAAAAATATTAATTGAAAATTTTGTGGAAGCATTTACTTAATTGAGATTCCCTTCTCTCAGGTCAACTCTAGCCTGTGTCAAGCTGAAATAAAAACACTAGCCAGCATAGTATAAATCTACTTTTGTACAGAATGAGAGATGGGTCCAATTCCATCTTCTCCAGGTAAATCTCCTGTTTTACTAAAAATATTTGTTGAAATGCTGTCTTTTATTCAGTGTACTTTTTAAAGTTATTTCAGTCTCACACAATGAGACAACTACAATTTCTTCTCCCTCCACTCCTCCCAGAAGAGCCCTTTCTCTCTTCTCCAGATACACTGTTATTCTGTTTCCCTTCAAACAAGGGCAGGCCTACCAGGGTTGGCAATAAACATAGCATAACAAGTTATAATCAGACTAGGAATAAACCCTTGTATAAGGCTGGGCAGGGCAACCCAGTAGGAAAAAGGGCTCTCAAGAGCAAGCAAAAGAGTCAATGACTTGCAGAGGACCGCGTGCAGACCCAAGCAAACTCCTTGATTACCACTTCAGTCTCTGTGAGCATCTATCAGCTCTACTTAGTTGATTCTATGGTTGGTGTTCTGTTGTCTTCAAACCCTCTTGCTCCTACAGTACTTCCTCCCATTCTTCCACTGGGTTCCTCAAGCTCGGCATAATTCTTGGCTTGGGACTTTACATCTACTCCCACCCACTACCTGAGGAATCCTCTCTGATGATGATTGAGATGAAAACCTCTATGAATATCTTAGACTATCATTAGGGGTCATTTTATTGACTTTTATTATTTTGGGCAGTTGTACTTGGTTCTGCCCTAGGTCCCTGGGCTATTCAGCTTCCTATTCCTGGTTATCGAGGCGTGATGGTCGTGGATTCCATCTCAAGGAGTAGACCTCAAGTTAGACCAGTCATTAGTTGGTCACTTCCATAAGTTCTGAGCCACCATTGCCCCTACATTTGTAGGCAGGACAGGTATTAGGTCAAAGGTTTTGTGGCTGGTTTGGTGTCTAAGTCCTACCACTAGAAGCCTTACCTGGTTACAAAAGATGACCAGTTCAGGTTCCACATTCTCCTTTGCTAGGAATCTTTATTAGAGTCATTCTCAAGGATTCCAGGAAGTTTCCATTGCACTAAGTTTCCACATTGCTCCCAAAATTCCCCCAATTCGAGTTGTCTCTCCCCTAGCTCTCTCTCTCTGTCCCTCCATCCCCAATGTGATCCCTCCAGATCCCATTCTCACATGTCCCCAGTCCACCCACAAAATCTATTCTATTTTATCTACCCAGGAAGATTCATATATTTCACCTAGATCCCTCTTTGTTATTTAGCTTGTCTGGGTCTGTTACTTGTAGCATGACTATCCTTTACTTCACAGAGAATATCCACTTATAAGTGAATTCAAACCATGTTTGTGTTTTTGGATCTCGATATTTCACTCAAGATGATTTTTTTCTACATCTATGCATTTTCTTGATGCATTTTTGACAGCTGAGTAATAATACTCTGTTGTATAAATATGCTATGTATTTTCCTTATTCATTCCTCAGTTGAGGTGCATCTAGTTTTTTCCAGTTCCTTGCTATGATGAATCAAGTTGCTATAAACATAGTTGATCAAGTGTCATTGTCATAGGTTGGACTGTTCTTTGGGTATATGCCCAAGTGTGGGTCTTGTGGCAGATGGATTCCCAATTTTCTGAGGATACACTGTATTGATTTCCATAGTGACTTTAAAAGTTTGCACTTCCACAAGCAATGAAGGAGTGCTGCCCTTCTACACAGTGTTGCCAGCATGAGCTATAACATTTGATTGATCTTAACAATCCTATTGGGTGTACAATTGAATCTCCATGCTGGCTTTTAACTAAGGAAGTCTAGTTAGCATCCAAATCAGGTAGCTTAAGAGTCATTGTGGAACTTAGCATGGGGCAGATCAGGAGCTCTCTACCCACCCACACTCAGAGAGAGCTTGATTCCCAGGAGGTCTTCAATAAGCAGGATCACAGGATGCCTTCCCTAACTAGGGACACAGGAACCCCCCTAACCTGAGATAGCATGGTTTTCCACCCAGAAGTCCTGCTCTAACCCAGCTCACAGAGCTCCACCTTGCTACAAGAGGGACAGGCTCCAGTCAGAGAAAGCAAGACTAGTTAACACCAGAGATAACCAGATGGCTAGAGGCAAGCGCAAGAACATAAGCAACAGAAACCAATGCCACTTGGCACCATCAGAATCCAGTTCTCTGACCACAGCAAGCCCCAGATACCCTAACATGCCTGAAAAGCATGATTCTGACATAAAACTCATCTCATTAAGATAGCAGAGGACTTTAAAGAAGAAATAATTAACTCCCTGAAAGAAATATAGAACACAGGTAAACAGGTAGAAGCCCCTAGGAAAACATAAATCCCTTAAAGAAATACAGAAAAATAAAAATAAAATAAAAACAAAATCATATATATATATATATATATATATATATATATGGCTTAGAACTTAGACCAAAACTTAAATCAGGAATCAACATGTACTGGATGGTAGAGTTAGCTGTTGCTATAGAATTGATAGCTTTCATGAATTCAACCAAAACTTATCAGGAAAACAGTAGTTATTGTAACCGGAACATTTTTCACAGCAAAGGTAATTCAATCATAATTAATAATGTGGAAAACAAGTAAATAAAATTGCTTTACCCACTTCCTGACATCGATGCTTGAAACAAGATGTGGGAGATGCATTTATAGAGAATGTCAGTAGTTGTATTTTAAATTCTAATTACATTTCCAACATTGTCCTTTAGATTTCAAAAAGAGTTAAAAAGAAAATTCCTATATTATAGAAGCTCAGTAACTATGATATTGAGAAATTTTCACCCAACCTCCAACTATAAGTGACTAATTTACAATGTGAGGACATGTTCAATTTCACAAAGCCAATAGAATTTTATTAGCAATGATTCTCTGGAATTTTATAAATGTCTTAAGTATAAAAATTATATAAATTTCTTAAGTAGAAAAATTATGGTCATAGATTTATTATTGCTTTCATTGTTGGATCACATAGCTAATATATTTGCCATGTGGTCTTTCATATACTGAATTTGATAATCGCTGCTATAGAGTATTTAACAACTTCATCCTTCAACCTACAATTGTATTTACAGCCTAGGGACCAAAGGAGTCTTTACATCCCCTTTTCTGGCAATGGATTTAAGAGGATTTAGAATGATTTTCTATTTTCCAAGGTATATATTTCTGGTATAAAATTTAAAATTTTGCTATTATATGTTTTTATGAAATAACAATTTAGTTCATTTTAAATAGGCATGTTTTCTATTTTCTATCATTTCAATCTATTGTGCTTTGGTAAAGCTGAGTTTCGAAATAATCACAGCCACAGAACACAGGTCTGTGGGAATTTAAACCTACCTAAATTTTGTTTCCTTTAAATGAATGACATGGATAGTTCATACTTACCCCTGTCCTGTTTCTCACTTTAATGGTCTTCTAATATTTCCAGCTTTAATCATCAAAATGGATCCTTGTAAAATTAGTAACTGAATACCGAGATCAGCATCTTGCATTATTAGACATAAATAAATTCCCGTTGATAAAATACACTAAGCTTGAAGAGCATGCCCTCATGTCATGTTTATTTTCATCTCCAAGGTGAGTGAACTGCTGAGATGAAATGCTGCTTTCCTTAAACTTGGAAGCCAAATTGACTCTTAGGCAGGAAACACCTCACTCCCTTAACATGGGTAATTACACACTGAACCCCACATGAGTTCATTAATGAGCTGTCCAGCTCCCATGGCATTCTTATTAGCCTAATACAGCTGTACTTTGGGTAAAAGCTATTGCACACAGGGTAAACTTGATAATCAGGAGACTTCAGTCAAGCAAAGTGCTGGGCTGGGTGTAAGAGAAATAAATAAAACCAATGATCTAGAAAGAATAAGCATCTGTAACAAATTATTTCTCTGTCAACTAATATTCTTTCCTTTATTATTGTAGACAAAAGTCAACATTTACTTTTGAATATTTCCCATTTCATAATTTTAATCATTTCTCATTGTCTGTTTCTACTAGATTCTAGTCAATTTTATAGCAAGCCTATCTTCAATATTTAATAAGAGATATGTAGCTAATATTAATTCTAGAACTACAATAACAGAATATAGTCCATTTCTTAAACTGATTAGTTACATAATTAAAAAATATTTCATGTACCTCTGATATTTTGATGCTCAAAAACTGTCTTAGGTAAATAATTTTTATCTACTCTTTAAGAAAGATACTTGGGGACTGGAAAGATAGCTCAATGTTTAAGAGTACTTGCTGCTTTTCCAAATTACTAGAGTTTGATTTCCAGTACTCAAGTTAGAAAGTTCACAACTGCTTGAACCTTTGGCCCCAACAAGTACCCACACACATGTGACATATGGACACACAGATGAATACATCAATAAAAAATAATTCTTTTTAAAATAGAAACTGATGCCCATCTTCAGGGATGAACCCTTGAGTAAGGTTTATAATCTTTAAAACATCACTTAGCATGTTTTACTATTTTCTCTAAAACATACTTTGACATGTAGAGTTGATGTATATCCCAGGCATGCTTGAGACTCCCTGATAGTTCAAGCTGACATCACACCTGGACCTATGTGGCTTATCTTCCTAAGTGCTGGGATTGCAACAATGGGCAAACATCTGAATCCTTTTTGTTCTTAGTAACATTGGTTTTTTTAATAGCCTGTGTTTCCTTTCAGTGTTCCCTCAGTTAGTTGAAGGGGGAAAAAAAGCATCAAAAAATTCCCCAATTAACTAATCATAGCTTCTTAATGCTAATGCCGTGCTTATATGGTGGCTTTGAACTTCTCTTCATGTACCATTCTGTTCCAGATATTGTTGGGTTTTGGTGTGTGTGTTTGCATGAATTACATCTTTTGCCCCTTTGAAGAATACCTTTACATTCATATTTGTAAACTGTGACCCCTTTTAATAACACTCTCCATAACTCAGTTTGAAAGACTTGAGTACACTACACTTTTAATAACAGATATAAATATTTTAAAGTGCAAGTAACTCTAGAAAGAAAATATTTGATATTCAATGTTCATTATGTTCTTATGAACAGCCTCCCAAAACATGATTACAGAGTGTATCAAAACTGTCACATGATTTTTTTTAAATTAATACATGAGTACAGAATTTACATAAAATTTCCATTCTCTCAACTCCTCCAATGTCTCCTGTAAACCTTCTCAATTTCATAATCTCTTTTTTAAAATTAGGTAAGTAGGTAGGTAGATAGAAGATAGATAGATAGATGATAGATAGATAGATAGATAGATAGATAGATAGATAGATAGATAGATAGATAGCCTGCTAAGTACATTGAGTGCTGCCTGTATGTGCATTTGTTTAGGACTAATCACTTGAAGTTAAATAAACTGTCAGAGAGACTGTTCTTGGAGAAGACTGGTTTTCCTTTTCTCAGCAACCATTAATTAATCGCCAGGAACTTACTGACTGAGGTGGGGCCTTGTGAAACTTCTCCCACCCATGTAAGTATGTTAATTGTCCTTTTGAAATCCTTTTTAGGCAACTGTAACTTTGAGATTTCATGGGTACAGCTTCCTTGTCATATGTTAAAGACACTACCTTATATTCATATAGCATATAATCTGGTCCTCTGGCTCTTACAGTTTTCTGCACCACCACTGTTTTCTGAGATGTTCCCTTCACCTTAGGTGTTGGGGTTTTGTTACAGATGCATCAATTTTGGTTAGGTTCTGAATAATAAGTTCTTCTCCACAGTTTGATCAGCTGTAGATTTCTGTAATGGTTACCGTTTGATGCATAGAGAAGGTTCTTTAATAGGGTTTGATACTTAGTCCTAACTATGGATATATGGATAAAACAGCATATTCAATAAATATCCACCAGCAGAATAATGAATTAGAGCCATATATCTCACTGTGCACAAAAATCAATTCAAAATGAATCAAAGATCTTAATTTAAAAAAAAAAAAGAAACAACTTTGAGGAAAACAGTTCAAGACATAGACATAGGTAAGAAAAATAGCTCCCAAAGTTGACAATTAGGTTTCATAAAATCAGAAACCTTCTGCACAGCAAAAGAAAGAATCACAGGGGTGAACAGATATACAAAATGGATGATTATCTTTGCCAGCTATACTTTGGATTGGTACAAGCTCTCCCATTGAGACCGGACAAGGCAGCCCAGCTAGAAGAACATATTGAACATATAAGCAGCAGTTCTTGGAATAGCGCTGTTCCAGATGTTCAAAACCCAGGTGAAGACCAAGGTGTATATCTGTTACATATGTTGCAGGGATGCCTAGGTTTGATCTGTGTATGTAATTTGGTTGTGTGTGCGAGAGCCACAAGGGTCCAGGTGAGTTGACTCTGTTGGCTTTCCTATGGAGTTCCTATCACCCTCAGTGCTCACAATCCTCCTGCCTATTCTTCCATAAGAGGCCCCAAGCTCCATCCACTATTTGACTGTGTGATGTTCAGTCAGCTGCTGGGTGGAGCCTTTCTGAGGGCAACAGGCTCCTTTTGGGACTGGGTTACCTCACTTAGGAAAGTATTCTCAATGAACTCTAATTTTAAAACAATTTTTATTTATAAGGAAGCAATTTATATAGGCAGCAATTAACTACTTACCTAGGAAAACTATTGTTATTATTATATTATGTTGGAAAAGTTAACAAGCAAAATTAACTTCTTGAGAAAAAGCTCTCAGTTTCAGAGGTAGAGATGGTGTACATGGAAGAGCCTATCAGAGGAAGGGCTTTCTTACTGTGTTATCCTATCACATGATTCTGATGAACAAAAATGAGCAAGAATCAATATGTTTATTATTAACCACTACAGTTCTACTAATTGGGACAGAGTCTTCATAAATGAATCAACTGTCCAAATGTCTGTCTTAACACGATTAGATTCAGATGACATTTGGAAGGAGGAAAACATCTAGTCATAGCAACATATGATGGATTGAACACTTATTGCCCTGAGTATCACAGAATCTTGGTCTTCCTAAAACAGCTTGCATGTACTGGAAGAAGTAAGTCAGGCTTTAAGCAGAAGCAAGATGACAGTGGGCTTGATTATTGTTGGTATAACAGCTTTAATTACATTAATTGCTAGCACCACTGCTTCTGCAATTGCTTTGACAAAAGAAGTTAAGAGAGCTACTTTTCTTAATCATTTAGCAAAAATTGTTACTAATGTGTTGAATATACAAAAGGATTTAGATAGGCATTTGGAACATTGAATTGATGCTCTTTATCCTATTCAAATTATTGGAAGGAGGTTCAAAGTTTAAGAGTAAGGAGCCATCTCCAGTGTCATGCCAAATACCATTGGATTTGTGTTAGTTTAAAATTTACAGTGGTAGTCATTATAATTAGGAAAATGTTTAAAGACACTTGCAGTGTATTTGTCATAATTCTAATACCTCTCGGGATGTTTCAACTTTGCATAGTGAGCTTATAAATTTAAAGAATGCTGCTCTGCTGAACATTGATGATGCAGACACTGCTGATAAAATTACTCATGGCCTGAGGTCAGTATTACTATTTTTCTCAAGATTCAACAATGGCATATATAGCTTGATCATGCTAGCTCTTTTTGTCCTGGGAATCCTTTTATTCCTGTCCATCATGTTAAAGCTTGTCTTTAACAACATCAACATGTTGGCAGCCAACGTACATGGCTTGAACCTTAAAATGGACCTCCAGACAGAGTGATTAAATTAACAGGCTGGCAAGCCAAGGATGGGTAAGATTCTAAAGAGAGCCTTACCAACCTAAGATAAAAGTGCATTGCTTTTGATAATGCATATTTATGGGGTAAGGAAGGCATTCATGTCAGAATGACCTAAGACAGGCTCAGTCTTGTTAATGAAATTTAAAAAAAGGGAAGAGGCAGAGAGCCTTTGGTGCTGCTTGTCAAGAATCTGACTCAATGTGGCAAGGACAAGGAAAAGGGCTTCAGACATGAAAATGACTTTGGGCTAGGACAGGGAAGTAGGCCCAGATATTTAGGTCATCCTGATAAGCCCTTAGAAACAGTAATCATGGGAGTGTTCAGGGAACTTTATTTAATGCCTTGCTTTTTCTTTGACTATTTGTGTTTATTGTCTTGCTTGTTCCTTGACTATTTGCATCTATTGTATTGCTAGTTCCTCAACCTTGAACTTACCTTAATACTTCCTGTAGTTAAAATGGAATTAAAGCAAACAGGAGGAGGGGGATGGGATAGGAGTTTTCTAGGGAGGGGAAATGGAGAAAAGGGATGGCATCTGAAATGTAAATAAATAAAATATCCAATAAAAAAAAAGAATAAACTTCACCTTTTCCTCCTAAGGGAGCTTGTACAGTGATTACCCCTCTGCTGATTATCTGGAGATACAGATGTTCTCAACTACTTAGCCTCACACTCAAAAGAATACCACACAAGTCTCAAGTCTGACCTAAGCTGGATAGCAATGCAGTTGTTCCCTTCTACCACTTCTACTTCTAGGTGCTGTGTATATCCATGCATATTGTAATATTTGCTATTTATAGATAAATGACTGGGCTGTTTTTGTCATTTTATGAACTTTTATAGTTTTGATTTGTAAATTCTGAAAATTTTCTTATTTTCGTCTTTAAAGAAAATCAACATGATATTTCCCCATCAATATAATAATAACTCAGTATTTTAAATACTCCAAATGTAATTCTGAGTGTGGGTAATAATTAGTACAGAATCACCACTTCTATTATCATTTACTGATACGGCATTGCTTTTACTGTCTACCTCATGAGTGTACTGAATTTTACTCATACTATCTAATATAATATGATTATTCTGTGGCTGGACCAAATGTTGTTCAGTTGTACTGGAAATATGTGCTTTATTTTTCTTTCACTATGAAGTAAGCTACATGTTGTTTATAAACTTGATATTTGTAATTAGAATTGAAATTTGTCATTTTCTTTGGTTTGATCTTTTTATGTAATTTATGAGTTTGGTTCCTAAGTGTGACAAAGACACATTACCTATCCTATTTATACTGCTAGGATCATTTTTTATAAAATGAGCCAATAATCTTTGAAAACTTGTCATTTGCAAGAAAATGGATAGAATTGGAGATCATCATGTTTAACAAAATCAGTCAGACTCAGAAAGAAAAAATTCAGTCAGATATTTTTCTCCCTTGTGGTACCTAGATCTTTTTAAATATCATGAAATAGAAGGGGAATGTTAGAAAAGAGGATCAGAATAAAGCAATGGATGGTATTAGAGGCAGGCATTATCACATTACAGGCTATGCATGTGTGGAAATGTTACAACAAAGTTAACCATTCTGTATAATTAATATACACTAATAAAAATAATAAAAAGAAATAGCATAAATGAAGTTTTATAAAAACTACATCAATACATTTGAGTGACGAATAAAACAGAAGATGCTCAAATGTAGTCTGGGGCCATGAACCTTATTTTATTTTATTTATTTTTTATTGTATATTTTATTTTCATTTCAGATTTCATCCCCTTTCCCCATTTCCCCCTGTAACCCAGAAACCCCTGGCAGATCTTGAAGGAGACAGCTATATCAGGCTCCTGTCAGCATGCACTTCCTGACATTCACATCAGTGTCTATCTTTGGTGACTGTACATGGAATGAATACCCAGGTGGAACGGTCTCCAAATGGCCCCTATTTCAGTTTCTGTCCTACACTTTGTCTCCATATTTGCTCCCTTGAGTATTTTGCTACTCCTTCTAAGAAGGATGGAAGCACCCACACTTGGTCTTCCTTCTTCATGAGCTTCATGTGGTCTGTGAGTTGAATTTTGGGTATTTCAAGCTTCTGGGCTAATATCCAATTATCATTGAGTGAATGCCATATGTGTTCTTTGTGATTGGGTTACCTCACTCAGGATGGTATTTTCTAGTTCCATCCATTTACCTAAGAATTTCTTGAATTCATTGTTTTTAATAGCTGATTAATACTCCATTGTGTAAATGTACCACATTTTCTGTATCCATTCCTCTGTTGAAAGACATCTGGATTCTTTCCAGCTTCTGGCTTTTATAAATAAGGTTTCTATGAACATAGTGGAGCATATGTCCTTCTTATCTGTTGGAGCATCTTCTGGGTATATGCCCAGGAGTGGTATAGCTGGGTCCTCAGGTAATGCTATGTCCAATTTTCTGAGAAACAGCCAGACTGTTTTCCAGAGTGGTTGCACCATCTTGCAATCCCACTAACAATGGAGGAATGTCCTCTTTCCCCACATCCTTGCTAGCATCTACTATCACCTGAGTTTTTGATCTTAGCCATTCTGACTGGTGTGAAGTGGAATCTCAGGGTTGTTTTGATTTGCATTTCCCTGATGACTAAGGATGCTGAACATTTCTTAAGTGCTTCTCAGCCATTCGCATTTCCTCAGTTGAGAATTCTTTGTTTAGCTCTGTACCCCATTTTTAATAGGTTCATTTGGTTGTCTGGAGTCTAATTTCTTGAGTTCTTTATATATATTGGATATTAGCCCTCTATCAGGAACTTTTCCCTATGCCCAATATTTGACGCTCTTAAAGTTTCATACCATGAAACTAACAGAAATGTTCCTGAACAGAACAACAATGGCTTATGCTCTAAGACCAAGAATTGACAAATGGGACCTCATAGAATTGCAAAGCTTCTGTAAAGCAAAGGACACTGTCAATAGAATAAAATGGCAATCAACAGATTAGGAAAATATCTTTACCAATTCTACATCTGATAGAAACTTTTTTAAATTCTTAAAAATACTACTTAGCTTTGGCTGTCAGGGCAGGGCTGCTTGTAAGCTATTGGATCATAGGTACCTTTGATATAAGAAGCAAGCAACAGCATTTCATGTGTATCTTAGTTAGTATTACTATCACGGTGATAAAATACCATGACCAAAAGTAACTAGTAGAAGAAAGGTTTATTTCACTCCCTGTACTATACAAGCTTTTATCATCAAAAGGGCCTTGAGGACAGGAACTCAAGCAAGGCAGGATATTAGATGCTGGAGTTGATACAGGGGTAATGGAGGGATACTGCTTACTGGCTTGTTCCGCATGGCTTGCTCACCCTACTTTCTTATAAAACTCAGGACCACCAGCCTAAGGGTGGCCCCATCCATAATGGACTGGGCCCTGCCATATCAATCATTAATTAGGAAAATATCCACTAGCTTGCTGCATCAATCTATTGGAGCAACTTCCTCAGTTAAGAAAATAGAGTCATCTCTCAAATGACTCTAGCTTGTGTCAAGTTGGCCTAAAACTAAACAGCACAATATGTGTTAGTGCAAATCATATTATGTATCTTAAATTTTGCTTCAATATGATAGTTTCATGTTTTCTTCTGATTTAAAAATATAAACATTTCTTGATGCTGTTGAAAGACTTAAGTTTTCACTGCTTAATTTTATCTTCAATGAGTCTGAAAGGATTTGTAAACTTATATTCTGCTTACACCCGTTTTGGCAGTGTGTTTTCAAATGTCATCATATTGCATACCTTGCAGCATGAATAAATTTTCTAATCAGACGCATAGCCTACCAAGATAGACCTTGAAGAAATAATATGGTGAATAATTCTGTAGTCAAAATTGTGGTAGATGCTATAAAAGAAAACACAGGGTATTCTAAGAGCACAGGAGAGGAAAATTACATCTACTTTAGTGCTAAAATTGGAAAATATGCAGAAATTTGTTCAGAGATTGAATAGTTGAGAAACAATGTAAAACATTGTAGGAGAATAAATAATATGGGGAGAATTCACAGGAAGAACTTCACAAATTCCACTTGCATTTTCAACAATTTTTCCTGTTTTTCAGTTTAATGTGTAACTGAGATATAGTCAATGGTGGAATAACATTAAATAATAATTATGTATAATGTAAAATTACCTCAAAATGTCACCTGTAAAATTTATATATACCAGGTTAAATAATGGGAAGACTATTATAGCTTCAGCTACTTCAAAACATTTTCTGTATTTCAAGTACATTATTTTATTATATTTAATATATTTTTTATATCATAATTAAATATTTTGTATATTCATTTAAATGTGGTAGGTATATATGTATATATAAGTGTAGATGTTTATATTTATGCCTTAACCTAAGTTAGTTTCTTATTCAGAAGCATTAAATATAATCATCATATTTTTCAACCATGATCAGCATCCATTTCTAGAACTTGTTTCCCCAAACTGAAGCCTTGCAATTATTGAACAAAATTACTTATAACTGCTTTTTCCAGGCCCTGGCATTTGTCAGCCTACTTTATGTCTCTAATGAATTGACTACATTAGGTGACCAATGTAAGAATATTTGTTACTGTTATATTGTAGAATGTGTCAGATTTTAATTTGAAAGGCTAAATAGCATCCTGGTGAACATTAATACAAATTATGATTATTCATCCATCATTCAAAAGATGTGGTTTATTTTCAACTTTCAGCTATTGTGAATAGTGCTGCCATGGACATGGGAATACAAATGTTTTCAGATCCTTGACTTTTGTGTTTTAGGTAAATATGCAAAAGTGAGATTGCAGGGTCACCTGGTAGTTCTATTTTTAGTTATTAAGGCCAATTAGATCACATCAAGCAGTGTTCAAGGTTTCTATAATCTTATCGATATATGTCATTGCAGTTATATTTGCATTTCGCGCTGTAGTGTGTGTTTGTTTTGTTTTTGATAAAAAGCATCTGAATGAGTATGAAGTGATATCATCTGTTTTTGATTTGTGTTTCTCTGGTGACTAATGGTGTTAAACATCTTTTCCCGTTCATTAGTAGTTTGGATAGCTCTTGTGTGCCTTCCCAGTTTTAGAGTTTTAGTTGTTGTTATCTTTATTGTTACTGAGTTTTATGTGTCTTTGTATATCCTGGAATTTGTTGGTAGAGTTCTTTTTTTTCCTCAGAAGAATTTAGCTACAGCATTGTTTATTGCATTTTTTAATGCCTGTGCATTTGGAACAATATGCAAAAAGTTACTGTTAAATCCACCATTACAGAGTCTTTCTCCAAAGCTGTTTTTCTTGTGTCTTATGGGCCTCACTAATACATTTAGATACTTAATCCAATTTAAGTGAAATGTTTTGGTGTGAAGCAGAAGTAAAAGTTTATTCTTTTGCTACTTCTTGAAAAAATTTCATTTTTACATTGAATGATTGAAATACTTTTATCAAATATCATTTTTTTTCTTTTTTTTATTATTGGAACTTTTATTTACATTTCAGGTGTTTTCCCCTTACCCCCTTTCCCCCCTCCCTCCCAGGAACTCCCTATCCCTTCCCCCCTCCTCCTGCCTCTATGATGGTGTACCCACACCCACCCTTCCCAGAACCTCACCTCCCCACCATCGAATACCACCCCCCACGATGTCCAGCCTTCATGGGACCAAGAATCTCTTCTCCCACTTATTTGCCCATGCATTAGAAGGCTTAGCTGTGGACTTTCTTGACTTTTCTATTTCTCTGTCTTCATGACAGTATCATATTCCTTTTTTATTTTTATTTATTTTATGTATGGGAATATTTTGTCTTCAGTCATATATTTGTACCACGTGCATAGTCAGTGCCTTAGGAGGACTGACGGGAGTGTTGGGTGCCCAGGAAATGGAAATTACAGATGGTTGGTAGTCACTATATCAGTATTAGGAATCAAACCATAGTCATCTGGAAAAACAGCCCAGTGCTCTAAACCTGTGAGCCATCTCTTCAGTGACAGTACCATACCATTTTGATTGCTGTAGCTTAAAAATAAGGTCAGGTCTGTAAAATCTCTAACTCCTTTCTAAGATTGTTTTAGCTACTTAGGGACGTTTGATATTCTGTTTAAATCTAAGGTTGAAGTTTCCTATTTTTATAAAAACACAGTTAAGATTTTCATAGGTATGCAATTAAAATCCTGTTTTATTACCAGTATCGATGATGATGATGACAATGATGTATTCTGTGAAGAATCAGAAAGCTAAAGGAGGGTGTACAGTCATAGTTGTGCTTACTGCTACACTGTCACCTTCATTGTCACTAGTTTACCCATTTTGTCGCCTGAAAGGAAAGTAAATATTAATAAGTATATATTCTTCTTCCTTGCATCTTCTCCTTTTCTCTTCCTTACGATCTTTGTGTTTTATTTTTCTATACTTTGAGAATTTCATACATGTATACAATAAAATGGGATTACACACAATCCCTGACTCCTCAATCTCACGTTATATAATTTAACTCTTTGTCTTTTACCTCAGTGTGCAATTTTAAAGTCTTTTGACATGAAATTTTTATTTTACTGCTATCATCTAGTTGCTTAAAAATAGATTTTCTTGAATTGCTGTGGCCTCCGATAATGCTCTGCTTCATTCCCCTTTGGTTGTTCTAATTTTCTTGTCTGATACTGGTATATACATCTTCATAAACTAGCAGCTTATTTGGGGTAAAGGCTACAGGAATAATACTTCTGCTAATAGGGTTTTTTTTCCTTTTGTACCTTTATGGCTTTTCTGGCTGCTGTGTGAAACACCATGGCTAGTTATTCATTTGTTATTTCTATTATATAATTAAATTATTGACTCCTTTTCCTGTTCAAAAAAGTAAAATCTACAATCTAAGCAGAATTATGGCAATCTCTTATTTATTTTCAAACAAAAGATACCCAATATGTTTAAAAATATTTTGACCCTTCAGTTTGTAGAACATCACATCAAAGCAAAATCCCACTGAAAGATTATGGTAGAGGGGAAGTCTCTGTCTTCAGCTGAATAGTCACGGGTGACTCTACTAGGCTCCAGTGGATTATTCCAAATCTGTCATTATTCAGATACTTCTGGTTAAACTCATTGGACCACAAAATGAACCGGTTAGTGGGAATCATTTATCTTTCAGTGAAAGAAGCTGCGTTGGGCATAGCTTTAATAAAAACACTGCACATATTCATGCACACAGCTCAAAAATTCAGGCCATTGCTACACAAATGTGAATGATGGAACAATAGCAATCCAGGTTCTCAGGAAACAACAGCCATATTATGTTCTCAAGAAAGGAAAATGAATGTGAATTACGAAAAATATAGAACATTTAATCACTCTGATGTTTATGTATTGTCCTTTTATTGGCATTTTAAATAGGGAGTGTGAGTGGTAGTGCCTGTAAAGCAAGAATAATAATGACCATTGAGAATTTTGTTCTGCCCTGTGGGATTGTAGGGTGTTTGAAAGAAATGAAAGCCAATCTGCATTATAATGCAACATATCAGTAGGAAGGAATGCAGCAGAAGAATGTCTGTCCGCCTGCCATAGGACTGAGGACTATGCACAGGAGATGAACAAAGTGTATGATTCGAATCTAAAATACTTGCCTACTATTTACAACAATTTGTTGTATACATAAAGTCTCTTTTCTATTAGAGAATTGTAGAGATTACACAAATTAACAATAATCAGAGTCACTATTACTTAAGTCATAGGCTTTTAGTCTCTTGTTCTGTTTTCCTCAAAGAAAATACACATAAATAGTAAAAACTACTCTTTTAAAAGACTGTTTTCGTTCATTTTTTAAAACTCAATTTACATACCTCAATTGTGTCAAATCGGGTCTTACAATACCGTTTTCACTGCTTTTAATATGCAAGCTTTTACAGTTTTTGGCCAAATTTCTTTTATTACAACAAATATCCTAAAAGTATCTTTTATTTAGCACTTAACTATATTTGATGATAGCTGTCCATCTTGGCATTTTTTTCTTGACAATTATGAATGTCTTCAGATCAGTCTAGCACATTAACTGTGTTTCTATGAACATAGTGATTCTTGAATTACTGACTCTTCAACTATCTTATCAACTTCTCTCCTGATTGCAATAATTTTAGTTAACACACATCAAGGCTTAGTATATTTAGGGCTTCTTCAGTAACTCATTCAGCCCTTATAGTAGCATGGTGATCATCACTACAAATGCACTAGAAAAAAAAATGGAGAGAGCATTTTTAAAATGTCAAGGACAAATGTCTAAAACTACAGCAGAGGCAGGATTTGAAATGATATTGCCTTACAAGAAAGAGCACTAGTCAGTCACTGCTACAGGACACTTACTCCAGAACTCACTTCTCACATAGACCTCACCGATATAGAGACTCAGTGGAGGTGATCTGACTCATATCATTCAACTTTTCATCGTGGGAAAATGACCATTCAAAGTCCATTCACGTATGATTTTTATTCAGATGCCCAAACTAGGGCATTATTAAGCCCTACAAAACATGTCTTTATATTATGGGGTATTGTTATGAAAAACATAGAGTACTGAGAACATCTGTAAATTAAGAAATGTAATTACCCTGCCACTAGAGGCATTGCAGGTGTGACTGCTGTGTCATATATCTGTCAGTATGTGACACAAAGGAAAGAGGCTATGTCTATACTAAGTGTTCTGACCTATGAACATCTAAGTGATTAGTAGCTTAACACTCCTGAAAAAGGAGAGCCTGAGATGACCACCACTACAGTGCCAGGAGGCCCAGAGAGGGAGCTAGCCTGAAAGGGCTACCAATCCAGTTCCAAATAGGCCCAGATGGGCTCCCAGTATGGAGGAAGCTGAGTGGGACCTCAGGCCAAAGGCAAGAGTGTGTCTGAAATAGATAACCTTAAAAGGGGTCACTTGGGCAAGGGCTCCAGGTGAAGAGATGAGTCCAAGAGGACCACAAGACCAGTGCCATGTAGCCAAAAAGAACACCATCAAGAAAATGAGAAATGATAAGTATTAGTGAGGATACAGAAGAAGAGGACTTTTTATTTATTACTAGTGAGGATGTAAAATCATGCAGCCACCATGAAAATCGACGTAGAACTTCCTCCTGGAGCTAAAAACAGAACATGTGTATATCATTCTTGAGTATGTATCGAAAGTAAATCTAAATTACTATTCCAAAAAGATATTTGTCATCCACATTTATTGCTTCATTATTCAAAATAGCTAAAAATGGAGCAAACCTACAGATCCATCAACAGGTAAATATACAGAAAAAGAAAAAGAAAAGAACCTAAGGTATACAGCCAAAATTTAACTTTATTCAACGAGAAGGCATAAGATTATTAAATGTATAGGAAGTTGTATGAATCTGGACAACATTGTATTAAACGATATTATATTTTGCTTTCTAGTGCTATGATCGCAACCAAAAGCATCTTGGGATTAAAAGGCTTATTTTATAGTGTAGTTTATAGTCCATCAAGCTGTGAGTTCAGGGTAGAAACACAAGGTGGGAACATGGAAGCCAAGTCTGAAAGAATTCTTCCTATTGACTTGCTCTTCATATCTTTGTCAGTTTGCTTTCAGATATAACTCAGGACCACCTGCCCAGGAGTGGTACCACCGCCCATAGTCTGGGCCCTCATTAACCAAGAAAATTTCCTGCATACTTTCCTACAGACCAATCTGATGGACACACCTTCTCAACTGAGTCTACATCTTCACAGATGACTCTAGACTGTGTCAGGTTGACAAAATACCATAGCACAATTGACCTTTTGTCAACATGACACACAAACATGAACTACTAAACCATAACCTCTCCTTTCTTATTTATCTGCACTGTCTCATTTTACTATCACATAAAGTATAACTTTAAAAGCTCCAAAGTCATAAAAGTTTTAGGGTCTTGAAAAGTCAAGTTCTCTTTAAAGATTCATTCTCCTTAAAAGTTTTAAGTCTATCAACTGTGGGCTCTAGTAAATGGAAAAATAAGCTATGTATGTCTTTCTCATCAAGGAGAAAATCATTGCAGTTTAGAATCAGATTAAAGCAAAAGCAAATTCAAACAGTGTAAGATATCCAAAGTTCCCTCAAAATCTTCTCAGCCTCATAGCGCTTGGGCAGCTCCATTTTTCTAACCTTGCCCTCCCCAGCACACAGACACTGACCAATAAGCTCAATTCATCTCCCCTTTATGTCTGCAACTGTCCTTGGTGGGCATTCCATGCTCCTGACATCTACAATATGCTCGAGTTTCTACTGCTACTGATGTTGCATTCACTAATGGCCTTTCCTGGCTCTCACAATGTTAAACTTCAACTTGTTTCTATGACTCCTTAAATCCTGTAATTCTCATGCCACCAATACCAAAAGTCCATAGGAAACTCTTATACACTTCCAAGTGCAGCTGAGAGCATGAAATGCAACCTTGGCTACCTCTGGACCAAAATTTTGTGTACTGATCCTGAGGAAAAGTTTCCAGATGATTTCAACTCGATGATTTTTGTTTCTTGTAATCACATAAGTTTTTCAGAGAAAATAGCATCAATTGTCCCAGTTTGAAGAGTTGGGGGAAGAAATGAAGGATCTTAAGGGGATGGCAATCCCATTATAATACCACTAATATCAACTAACCTGGACTCCTGGGAGGTCCCATAGAATAAGCTTCCAGCCAGAGAGCATATACAGACTGATCTGAGGCCCATGGTACATATATGGGAGAGGACTGAATGTCTTCACTGGCCCTTGTGGGAAAGGACAGACCTAATTCTGTAAAGACTTGATGCCTCAGGGAAGGGACACCCTCTCACAGGCAGAGGGGATGGGATATTGGAAAAAGAAGTCTGGAAGAGGCACTGGGGGCAACATTTTGGATGTAAATATAATAATTTTGAAAAGAAAATGGTTTTACTTCAGTTATGCTCAGCTCTTGTTAATAACAACTGATTTTAAAGACACTACCAACTAAAACTACAAAATCATAATATCAAATATTGTATGAACAACCATAATTGTGTCTTTAAGCAACTCTAACTTCTGAAACTTCTCAAATAAGCTTCCATTTCCTGCATCTCTCTGAGATGCTTATCTTCCAGGATCCCACAGATCAACTTAATAAACAGTGAGATCTCAGTTTCTTTCTGCACAAGCTCCAAAAATACTTCCACTATACTCCCAACCACAACATAATCAGGTCTTTTAGAGCAACTGCCCACTCTATGGTATCATGAAGGGATGTAAGTGCAGGACCTTAAGGCAGGAACCTTGAGGTAAATCAGAAGCAAACCATGGAAGGGGGCTGTTACTGCTTTGTTTTCTACAGCTTGCTCAGTTTGCTGTCTAATGCAACCCAGAACTCCCTGTTTAAGGATGCTATTGTGCATAATAGTCCATACCCTTTCACATCAATCATTAATCAAGAAAATGGTCCATAGACTTACCTACAGAATCATCTGTTACCCTGATATAGGCATTTTTTTTCAATTGAGGTCCCTATTTCCAGATAACCAGCTTGTATCAAGTTGGGGGAAAAATCCTAACTGATGCAGTCAGATTCAGAATGATATATGCCACATGATTTTTTTCATATGTATAATATATATTCAAATATATTTTCCTGTGTTTATGTGTATGGTAGGTATTTGTGTGTGAGTGTGTGTGTATGTGTGTATGTGTGTGTGTGTGTGTGTGTGTGTGTGTGTGTGTGTGTGTAAGTAATGAAAGTGGAAAGGGGATCATGAGAGTATGAGAAAAAAATCTTAAAATAGGACAAGAGGGAAGTAAGGGTGTAATATAATTACTAGGACATGAAAGCAAAAAGGAATACTATTTGGGAGTTACTTTGTATACTAGTCCCCAAAACAAATCAAAGATATGATTGTGGTCATGTACACCTTTAATTGAAGAAATGGGGAAGCAGAGGCAGGCAGAACTCTTTGAGTTTAAGGCCATCCTGTTTTACATAGTAAGTTCTAAGAGCAATGCCGTGAGATACAGTCTCAAAAAGTCAAATAAAGAAACAATTTACAAATAAAAGCTCTTAAACAGCATCACTGTGTCATCATTTTGCACAGGACTGTGTTGTTTAGCAAAATAAATTAAATTGTCACTTTTACAACCCATATATACACCCACATTCAAAGTTTATCATAAAAATAAAATATTTTGTCACAATATCATTGTAAAAAAAGTATCCAAATGCTTAAAAATAATGTAATTGTAAAATGAATGGCTTCTTGTTATAGCAATTACACAGAGATGGCTTTTCTGGTTTGATAATTTTATTTAAGCTAGAATTTAACAAAATAACATTCAGATACATTAACTAACACACTTTCCCAAATCATGCAGTTTAAATAGTAGATAGTTATTCTCTATTTATAGCAATTGTCATTTGTTCTACATGTGTCCTTTATGTAAATGCTGGCTTTTATAATGGCTTTATTTTAAATTTCATACATGAATACTGCATCTACAAAATTCTCCTTGCTGTACTCCTTTAACTTCTCCTTTTCCCTTTCTCAATTTTATGATCTCGTCTTTTTTGTTGTTACATATGCCCACAAATGAGATAGCTATTCTTGCTTGTCAACTGGACTACATCTGGAATTAAATAAGACCCAAAAATGGAGGGTATACCTATGAAAGATTTCAGCTTAATTTGAAGTGTGAAGATTAGAACTAGAAGTAGTTTTAATCCAGATCTTTGATTTAGGAAGACACGCCTTTAATCCAGATCTAATATGAGCCAGTCCTGTTGGGAGCTTGCATGTGGATATGGAAGAAGGAAGCTTCTGCTCTTTGTCTCTAACTCTTGCCTTGCTGCCTTGCTAGCAAGTCCACTTTTTCACTGCTGTTAGAGACTACATCAGAATTCCAGAGTATACTAAACATCCGGCATTGTGGACTAAGTTACTTATGTATTCCTGGAGTTTCTGTCCATAGCCAGCCATTATTTGGTTGTCTGGACCACAGTAAAGCAATCTAATAAACACACACACACACACATATTCATAAATTGTGTTTATCTAGAGAACGCTGATTAATATAACATATATGTGAGTATATAAATACTTGTACACATTTATATTATATTTATATATATCCATATAGCTTTGTTCATATGTATGAGTGTCCAGGGTAATCTGTTTCTTGCGTGGATCTCATTCCTCTAACTAAACTGCCTTATGTTGCCTCAATGGGAGAGGATGTGCCTAGTCCTACAGTGACTTGATATGCCAGAGTAGGGTGATACCAAGAGGGCCTCCCCATTCTCCGAGGAGAGGGGAGAGGGAAATGGGGGGAATCTGTGTGACAGGTGACTGGTAAGGAGAGGGCCCTGATATTAGGATATAAAGTGAATACATAAATTAATTAATGGAAAAAAGATTCTATAGCTGAAGACGTCATACACTCTGAGCATAGTACCTGGAGGAATCAAGACAGAATTGACCTTAAAGCTTCCTCCCTGAGGGCTAGCTCTCATAGAGTGAAAAAGAGCTATCCTAGATGCCAAGAGAGAGGAGTAATTGATAGCCCTACATAGTTACAAAACCATAATGACGGGAACCATTAGGATGCCCACCATAGTAAGTAGTGGAATTAAGTGCTTGGGATATTCAGGCAGCTGTTTAATTAGATTTCAAGCTCATCAACAGGAGGAATTCATATCTGTTATAAATTTAACCACCTACCCAGGGTGTAGAGGTCATAGACCTGAGAGGAGAACCTACTATTGAAAATATTCTACACCAATATAATTTCTGTCTTCTAAATGCTTTTTCTTAAATCCACAGGGAAGTGTACCTCTAACTTCTGACCAAAGAAGCTTATTTTTGCATCAAATGGAGACTATTGCACAGATACACAAAATGAACAGAATATCTTTAATTTCTTAACCAATAATAAGTGACTTTAGAAATTAACTCAGTTAAATTTTGCAATAACTGCAATGTCCCTACTAACTGGGGAGTGCAACTATAACTTCATAGAACCTATTTCTCCTAGTAAGGATTTAAATTGCTTTCTTAGTCGTTCCTCCTTGCCTGCCCACCCTGTGAGTTTCTCTCTCTTTCTGTCTCTTCTCTCTCTCTCTCCTCTCTCTCTCTCTCTCTCTCTCTCTCTTTCTCTTTTTGTGTGTGTGTTTGATTGTGTTGTGTTGCTGAGAACTAAAACTAAAGTCAAGACAGATGTCATTTCCTTTGGACATAAACCAATTGGGTGAATAGATCATACAGTATTTTATTTAATGATTTTTGAGGAATCTCCTTACTACTTTCTGTATAGATGAACTGATTTACTTTCTTATGGCTAGTGTGTAATAACCCATTTTTTATTTGCATCACCAGCACTTATTATCCCTTGACTGTCTGAAAATAGACACTACTACTGGAGTGAGGAGACATTGTACTGTAATTTTGATCCTTTATAATTAGTGATATTAAGGAATTTTTTTTAAAAAGGCCTCTTCTTACTGTTGACCATTTTTATGTGCTTTCTTAGAAAATGTCTATTTAGATCTACTCTCCACTCTCTACTGAGTTACTTACAGTTTCTTTGATTGTTTGATTAAAGTTTTAGAGTTCTACATACATTCGCATGTGAATTCCATGTAGGTATATAAATTGCAAAAATTATCCCTATTCCTCATTCTGGTGATCATTTCTTTAGTTATTACTGGATATTGTCTTATGTTGATGAATTAAAATATTTTATTTACCCTGATAATTTTATATATTATACACTGTACTTTGGTTATATCTGCCTCTACTTCTCTCCTCCCACTCTTCTCAGAACCCACCATTATCACCTCTCTAATTTCATGTCCTCTTTTTTAACTCACTGTATCCAGTCAGGATTGCTAGTGTGGGCACGTTTGTAGAAACATCCACTGCGTAGCAACTTCTCAGTGGTCACATCCTTAAAGGAACTGGTTTTCCAACAGCCATCAATATCAATAGTTTCTAAGTAGAGGTTAGATTTCATGAACCCTTCCCACATCCATGTTGAAATTTTGAATGCCTTGATATTGAGCAGCTCTTGTGCAGGAACTTACAGCTACTGTGAGTTTATGTGTGCAACAACCCTAACCACTCTGAAAAAGACTGTTTTGCAGTGGTTCTCTCTGATCCCTCACTCTTACAATCTTTCTGCTTCTACTTCCACAATAATACCTGATCCCTGTGGGAAGGAGTATGTGATATAAATGTCCTGTTTAGGTCTAAGCACGACACAGTTACTTATTCTTTGTAAGGTTAACTATTGTGCTGTGTTAATTGCTACCTAGTGCAAGAGGAAGCTGCCAATAATGAGAGCTGTATTAACGTATATAATAAACATACGTATTTGCAGAGATGTTTGATACTATCTTCATGTACAAAATTAACAGAAGTGAGGTTTTCCCCTAGTGCCTGTAAACTCCCCAGACAGAGGTTCTTAAGAAAGTTTACAGTTCCAAGTATGAGTTCTGTCTTGTCAAATGGGCCTTAAATCCAAGCAGAAAGTGGTTGGTCATCTCTATATCATTTTTGCCACTATTGCAAAATGGGAATCCCATGCCAGGCCAATGATTACTGTAGCTCATAATGTCCACCAATATGCAACACTTTTGTTCATTTTATTAAGTATGATGTTTCCATCGGTAAAACAGAAATGAGTAGTAGCAATAACAAATTTGAAGATATATGTACAGAATGAGCAGTGGGTGGCAATGAAAATAAAAAAAATTAAATTTTTAATCTAATGCTTAGAAGCTTCATTGTAGAATAAACATGTGTATGCTGAATATGTTAATGAATTTTATCCAAAGAAAATTAAATCACTATTCTAGCTGCTAAGGAGAAAAGGTGTAACTTAGGTCAGAAAGTTCATTTTCTGTAACATTACTCTTTGAATCATCTATCAAAAATTCAAAATTTATCTATTAAAAATGAATGTTGACTATAAATGGATAAAATGCCAGTAAATTCATCTTAAACACTGAAATTTGTGCATTAGTCATTGAAATTTTTCTATAGGTCAAAAGCATGAAAAGAAAAGGGTTTAAAAACTTAAGGGATTCAGAGTATAAGACAACTAAAACTGCTCAAGAAAAATGTAAAGTGAAAGATACAAGAAAGAGCCTTACCTATAGAAACAGGAAGACTAGAATTATCATAAAAGGAACACAACCTAAGGACAAAAGTTTATTTAAAAAAAAACTTTTTAAAATAGAAATTTATTATGTTAACAGAAATAGATTATGAAGGGGATACTTATGATGATACGGACAACCAATAATGAAAGGCCTTAAGTAGTTTAATAACTTGAAATTTTTTTGGATTAATATTTTTATTTATTTTAGGTATGTGTTTTATAGCAATAAAAATGAAATACTGTTTGATACGATTTTTTGTATGTATGCTACATGCTTATTGATTTTACTGGCATTAAAGCTTGTGATTCTATATGGCTTTTAAAATATATTTTTATAGTTCTAACATATGCATCTGTAATTTTACCCAAAATTTTCAGTCTGATTTTTATACTAATTATTTTGTAATTATAATATTATTCAGATGCTCTGATTCAACCTTTCTTCCCCTTTAACCCTACAAGCCCTCTCATACATCCTCACTTTGCTCCCTTTTAAATCCATGGCCTCTCTTCTTTAAGTATTAGTACATTCACAAATGTGAATATACTAATTACATGTACTAATACATATTCTACCTGCTCCATCCTTCTAATATTACATGTATGTATAAACTTAGGGTTTACCAATTGATTTTAGATAATTAATTGGGCTTCTCTTTTCTGGGGAAGACTATTTCTCTTACTTTCAGCATTCTCCAGTATCCCATAGTTCTTCTCCATGTAGCATGCATGTTCCATTGGCATTCTCCCTGTTCACGTGTTTGTGAAGGCATCTGTGTTATTAAAATTAATAGGAGTAGCTTCATTGATTTTTCTAGGATATACAATCTTACAAAAGATGCTCTGATCCTCTGGCTATTACAATCTTCCATCCCCTCTTCCACAATGTTTCCTGACCTTAGGATAGGAATTATGTTGTAGATATATGAACCGGGACTAATCACTACATACATGATCACTTGTTTCTCTACATTTTGATCAGTTGTAGTCTTGCTTAATCATTTTCAGCCATGAGAGGTGAGAACAATGTCCAAAGAAAACAGAAATTCGTGGAAAAGAGAGAGAGGGCTATAACTGCTTTATTGTATGTTTGTTTTGTAACATATATTATACTTCATTTGTTAATTTTAATTACAGGATATTTTATTTTAAAGGAAAAGGACAAAACCAAAAGCAGACAAGAAATTTTTGGAAAGATTGAAAAAGATGGTGTTGGAGAAACACAGAGCCACATGTAGACACATGTTAGCAGAAGACCAGGCACCCCAGAGAGGGTACTAGTCACTTGAGTTCTTTATGTATTAGCCTCCTTTTGATGTAGGGTTGGTGAAAATCTTTTCCCATTCTGTAGGCTACTGTTTTGTCCTACTGACAGTGTCCTTTGCCTTACAGAAGCTTTTCATTTTTATGAGGTCTGATTTATTAATTGTTGATCTTATTTCCTGAGCTGTTGGTTTTCTGTTCAGGAAGGAGTCTCCTGTACCAATGTATTCAAGATTATTTTCCTCTTTCTCTTCTATCAGGTTCAGCGCATCAGGTTACATGTTGAGGTCCTTGATCCCTTTGGACTTGAGGTTTGAACACGGTGATAAATATGGACCTATTTAGATTCTTCTAAATGAAGACATCCAGTTTGTTGCTAATGCCGCACCATTTGTTGAAGATGCTTTTTTCCCCCAGTGTATGGTTTTGGCTTCTTTGTCAAATATTAAGTGTTTATAGGTATGTGGGTTAATTTCTGGGTCTTCGATTCTATTTTACCAACAAATGGATGGAACTAAAACGTATCCTGAGTAAGATAACCCAGACCCAAAAGAGCATGTGTGGTATATACTCACTGGTAAGTGTGTGGCAGTGGACCCTGAGAGGAAACCTGATAAGATTGAGCTGGTTTGGAAGCCCAAGAAACCAAAGGGATGGTAAAAGCTTCTCCTGCTGTCAACACCAATCCCTGTCACATAGCCACAGCTCCCCATAGAAAGAATTGTGACCATCAGTCACCTAGGAGCAGCACCTCCAATCCCCTCCACATGTAGATGAGGCATCCCTAACATCTCAGACCAAGCCAATAGGAAGCATCTGCTGTCAGATCCCAACTCACCCCAAAAAAATGTATATAAAATACTAGTCAAAAAGAATTAAGGTGTGAGGAGAATTACTCCATTGCCTGAGAGCATCTGTCGTTCAAGAGCTATAACATTCCTGGGAAGAGATTGCTCTACGGAATCTTCACCACTTGATGTTCTCTACACCTCTGGCTTGGTTTGTGAAACCACAAACTGTGGAGCCACAGCAGCCTGGAGAGCAGCAGCCCCAGAACAGTGGGCAATGGTTGCACTTCCTCCTTCCTCCTCTTGCAGATACTGTGTGGTGCACAGACTGGCAGATAAGTAGATATTAGACAAAAAGTACAGAATACCTATGAGACAATCCACAAACCATAAGAAGCACAACAAGCAGGAAGACCCAAGTGAGGATGCTTCAATCCCACTAAAAAAGAAGGAACAAATTAATCAAGGGAGGCAGAGAAGGGAACAGAACTGGGTCGAGAGGGGAGGAGGGGAAATCGTGCAGAATCAAGTATGGGGGGACAAAAGAGGAGCCAGAGGACCAAGAGAATGAAAGGAAATATGCAGCTGGGGGTCGAGTGTGGGATGGGTGAACCTCTTGAGAATTCCGAGACCTGAAATGTAAGAGACTCCCAGGAATCAAAGGGGATGACCTTAGCTAAAATGTTCAACAGTGGGGAAAGGGAACATGAAGAGAACCCAGTAAATAGACAGGGCTCCCAGTGGAAGGATGGAGTCACCAATATACCTTCAAATTTTTGGCCCAGAAGTGTTCCTGTCTATAGGAAATACAGGGACAAAAATGGAGCAGAGATTGAAGCAAAGGCATTTCAGTGACCTGCCCAACTTGAGATCAACCCATGATCAGGCACCAAACCCTGACACTATTACTGATGCTATGTTTTGCTTGCAGCATGACTGTCCTCTGAGAGATACTATGAGCAGCTGACTCAGACAGATGCAGATACTTAGAGCCAACCATTGGACTGTGGTCAGTCTGGGACCTCTATGGAAGAGTTGCTGGAAGGATTGAAGGAGTTGAACAGGATGGCAACCTCATAGGAAGAATAACAGTATCAAATATCCTGGACACCTGGGAACTCTCAGAAACTAAGCCACCAAGCAAAGAGCACACATGGATTGGTCCATGCCCCAGGCACACCGCACACAAACACACACACACACACACACACACACACACACACACACATATATATATAATATATATTATATTTATATATATATAATCACAGAACTGCCTTGTCTGACCTCAATGGTAGAAGATGTGCCTGGCTAATCCTGTAGAAACTTGATGCCCCAAGGAAAGGGGGATGCAAGGAGGGGTTAAGGTGGGTGTGGGTGGGTGAGTGAAGGGTGTGAAGGTGTGAGGGCATCCTCTCAAAGGCGAAGGGGAAGGAGAATGGGGCGAAGAACTCTTGGAGGGGGACTGGGAAGAGGACAACATTTGGAATGTACATAAATAAAACAATTAAAAAATGAAATAAGAGCTACAGTCATTATTTATGTAGGGTGAATACAAACAGAAAAAGGTTTAAATGTTAAAGCTTTGAAATTATGTTTATAGAGGAAAATTTAGTGGGAAATAAAAGTCTTCATAAACAAGAAGGAATAACAAGACTTAAAAAAAAGAAGAGAAAATTCTAATGTAATTCAAGATTAAATTAGCTAGCGTGAATTTGTGGCAGATTTTAAATGTATGGTTAATATTCATGAATACCATAATCCAACTTAGTCATGAGTTATGACCTCTGTCTTAGTTACATTTTTATTGTTGTGAAGAGACACCATGACTAAGGCAACTTATAACACAGAAAGAACATTTAGTTAAGAGATTTCTTACTATTCAGAAGATGATTCTACAACCACCATGGAGGAAAGTATGGCAGCAGGCAGACAGGCATGTTATTGGAAAAGTCGCTAAGAGCTTACATCCTGACACACAGGTTGGTGCCAGAGAGACTGGGAATGGCATGGCTTTTGAAACCTCAAAGCCAAACCTCAATAGTATACCTTCTTTAGCAAGGCAACATATCCTAGTCCTTCCCAAAATAGTTCCATTAACTTGGGATCAAATATATGGAGTATGGGAGCCAGTCTCATAAAAGCTTCCACAGCCTCTGTGAACAAGTCCATCAAAGACAGTAAATTTTATAGTGATTAGATTTTATCTATAAAAAGGATGACTGTGTAAAGGACTAAGCACTGGAAACACTGAAGTTTATGATGAAGACACCAAAGGTAGGCCCATACGCATGAAAGTAAAGGAGTTGGAAAGTGAGTCAAAATGTGAACTTGTAAAAATATCTCTGCTTCTAATATACCTCATATACAGACGATTTAAAGCAAGTATAGATACAATAGGATTGAATAAAACATAATTATGTAAAGACATAAAAATTGTAACTTGTGATACTGCTGTTGATAGAACAATTGTAGAATAGTTATTGAGACAACGCATAAAATTAGAAGTGACTCCCCCTTTGCCAAGTACAAAGTGTCCTCAGAAAATGTGGTGACATTTTGCTGGACAACTGGAGAGAGAGATTAGATGGAAGTTTGACTAACAAAAACCATTCTCTGGGATCAATTGAGACCGTCGATAAAAATAAGAATATTGTTCAGTTTAAATTTTCCTTCCAAGTCAAAGCTCATTTGAAGGAGTATAAAATTGCCTTTAACAACTTTTTTCTGTATTACAAATTACGGCTAGCTGTGACTCCTAGCTTAGATCTTGATATATCAGAGCATGGGGCTACTAGGAGGCATGGGCAAGAAAACTTTCCTGAAAATAAAAGAGAAAAATCTGCCATTTCATAAGTTTAGAGCAATAGAATTCTTGTGACTGTATAGTATTGTATTATAGGGAAATATTTTCTTTCAGAATGTTTTTATTTCAATTATATGAGAAAACAGTTGGTATGCATATTAGAAAGAGTGTCAAAGCAACAAAAGCTCCTTAATAACAGAAATGGTCTCACTGGAAATACTTGACAAAATGAAACATTTCAATGATGGCAACCTTCCTGAGGCAGAATTCTATTGTTAAAATAGAGAAAATGTATCTTTTAATTCAGCAATAATTCCGGTCCATTTAAACTATATTCTCTATGATCTTAACAATAAATGGTAGTGTGGTGAATTAATACTACTTATAAAGAATATTTCTTATCTTTTTTTGTATTTTTGAGCAAGGAACATTTAGCATAGTTATCTTTGGTGAATTATACAAATTAGTATTTTTCCATTCCAGAATTCACACACATTTTGGGTTCCATTCAAGATACTTGAGAGCAGCATGAAATTAAATCCTTAGTAATGGAAGACTACTTCAAAATGGTGGGAATCCAGAAAAAAAGATAGGCGTGAACAAATTGCATGAAATAACAACTTAGAACAAATTGGATAAAATAACTTTTTAAAACAATCAGCATGATAGCTCAGTGATGTCATCTTTTAAAAAGGTAACTTTGGTAGAAAGAAAATCTATCATAGTTTTGATAAACTTTCTGAAAGCTATAATTCAAAATCCCATTTGAGAAATTTGAAATCAACCTCTAACACTAAGCTTGTAAATATTTAAATGTATAAACAAGAGAGTAGGCAGGAAAACAAATGCTATAAGAATATATCCATAAATTAAAAACCTTTATTCACTTAAACATGCATCAAATTTTTAAACTGTGTTTTCTCCATTAGAAAACATGGTGATCTAACCTACAAACGTGATAACCTATGAATTGTTCGCAACTTTGTCAAAGATGGTGATGAAAAGCAGTTAATTTACTCAAGGTCACTCAAATCCATGCCTTATACCACAAAAGTCAACTATTCCCAGATGGTGAGTTCATGGACCTAAGGGGAGAGCCTACTGCTTCCACTTTCCTAAACCAGTGTCATTTCTAACAGAATTATACTCTTATATCCACAGATAAATGCAGTTCTTTTTTTATTGGATATTTTATTTATTCACATTTTAGATTCCATCCCCTTTCCCCTTTCCCCATTCCACTTCCTAGAAACCCCCTATCCCGTCCTCCTCCTCCTTATTGCTTTATGCCATTTTAATTACATATAAGTATTAATTCATTCTAACAGTCATCAATGAAGCTACTTTTTCAGCAGACCAACCATTACAGAGAACAGAAACTAGCCAAAATGCTGATGATAATAACTGACCATGAGGTGGCATGATATATTTACTACATAAATGTTTATATCTAGGCCAAGGAACCTTGTAGAAAGGACAAAAGACTGTACAAGAAGTCTCCTGCAAAATCATGTCTTCTAGCTACAACAGGTAGTTACATCCATGAAATCTTAATAATAGGGCTGCTTCAGCAATACCTAAATATTGTCAACACCAGTTACCATGCTAATGTGTGTGTTTGGGGGGGGGATGTCTCACAGATTCACACCACTAGTTGAAGAGCTACAGAAAATTAATGAATGCTGAGTGAGGAATAATCAATCTTTTCAAGAGATAGTGCCCTAAATGATTATCCAATCCCAATTGATAAGTCCTAAACACATACACAAAACAAAAAAATGCCACTAAATGTACCTTGCAATCTGCATTTGTATATTTATATTCTCATATATGACAGTTATTAAAGAAGAAGTGGTCATCAATTTGATAAGGTATGAGAGAAACTGCAGATGTCTAAGGGGGGAAGTGGGAAGAGTGGAAATAATGAAAATATAGTACTCATTGTGTGAAATTCTCCAAATGAAAATTAAAAAAAAATTAAGGGATACAGAACTCTGTGAAGATTATAAGAACAAAGGAATTGATCTTTAAAGGGAAAAAGTCAAATAAATAAAGGACACTAAATGGGCTAGTTTACAAGTTCTAGAATAAGCATCATGGTCTGTGTGACTTTTTAACATTTATACCACTGGATCAGATATGCCTTGTAGGGAAAAGATGATTTACACTAAATACCAGGTTGGGAAATAGATAAAGAATAGTGGATTTGATATATAAGAGAAACTCATGAATTCTAAAGAATGTTTTGCCAAATTTAAGAAGTGTATTTATATTTCAGAAGGATAGAATTTCTCAAGGGACTTTTGTTCCCTAAATATTGTAAATCCTAACCTAAAATTAAGAAATGTAATTTGGAAAAAAAAAAAACAGTGTCTGCTTATAGTCTTCTGCCCTTTTACTTGTTACATTTATACTTATTCATGTAATTTTAAAATAGTACATTTGAAAGCAAAGAAGATACATATGAACAACATTGTACAGAGACTGCACAGATAGCAGGCTACACTGCTGACAGCCTGGGCTCAATACTCAACTCCATTTGTAACCAGGTGTAAAGTTCATAAAGTCATGAGAATAGTATATTACTTTCCTCCTTGTGTTATTAACATGGGGATTAAATAAGATAATAGATTTAATCACATTCAAAATATACTTTATATTTCATAACTTCTTGGTAAACGTTGGTATAATTATTATCATTCTATCGTAAAATCTAATTGTTATACATATAAGACAACCATTTACTTGCTGACTGGCATCACAGAGATTTTTTAATCTTGCTATGAAGTATAGGTAAAAATTTGCCAAACAGATAATAGAGGTGTCTCTACAGGACATGTATGTAGGAAAACAACAATTTGGTGTGGTGGACTCATTGACAGCTCTTTTCCTTTCATAAACGTTTTAACGCAAGCTTGAGGCTAAATTCCCAGAGGAGCATCCTCTTCTTTCTCAATGATCATTCTGGGACCAGTAAATTCTCAATTCTTTTGTCATGAATTCTACCTAAATACTAATTACTGTCATTTTCTTTGTAAGCCAAATCCTAGTTTTACACTTGCAAGTCAAATATTTAATACTTACTTGATTAACTGATATCAACATCCACCTAATAGCTCAAGCCAGGAATTTGGCAACCCTTCCTCATTCTCCAGGGTCGTTCCTCAACAAGTCATTTTGATGTCTCCCTTTTTGTGCAGAATTGTATCTCTGATGCTGTCATCTTCTGTTCGGGTCTACACTGACAATTCTGTGTTTTCCTCTAATGTTTTTATTAGAAAGCCTGTCTTTATCTTTTAACAATTAGGATTTTGTTGTGTCATATCCTTGCTGAAAATTCTCCTGGAGTCGTATTATAATTGTTAACTCACTAAAATAGAAGAACAAAAAGACTACTCTTATATCCAATTTTTCAAATGTATTTCCCTCTTTTACAAAGTCCATAGTTTCTTGACTGCATTGAGTGAAAACTTTTTCATGCCAAAAGCCTCAGTCTGAAATTTTTATATATGTTCTTAAGAAGTGTATCCATTCTTATTCCACAAGTCTCTGCTTTCAATATATTCAATAAAACCCAAATAAAATCCATTCTTTTGCAACCAAGTGATTATTATCAAATGTGTCAAGATGTGCAATAGAAGAATGGAGGCTGAATCTCTTCAATAATAAGATTGAAAAACACAATATTTATATACAGGAAACTGAAATTAGATCTTTATCTTTTACCAAGTATAAAGATCAACACACATTAGAGACCTAAGTGCAGAGCCAGAAACTGGAAATTAGCATAGTAGAATACAGGTGAAAGCTTCTTTCCACAGGTCTAGACAATGTTATCACAAGCAACAAAGCAAGCTTAGTTACCTCAGAGACATCAAGACACTGCAGATGCCTTGAACAGGGGCTGTTCATTTACAAGCTTCAGACAGAGAGTGTTGAGTCCATGTGCTTTAGTAAGCAGAGCTGGAGGGCTGTGACTACCAAAGATCCACTTGATCCAAAAACAGTGTCCTAGGCCCCAGAAAAAAAAAGAAGTTTGCTGTTGGCCCTCCTGGGTTTCAGTCTTATTTTTGTAATCTTTCCACCCTGTTGCCCTCTACTTCCTTTGTGGTAATTTCATGCCATTGTGTGCTATATACAACTTGTTTTGTTTGTTTGTTTGATTGGTTATTTTGTTTGTTTTGTTTTGTTACTTTGTAAGGGCTCACAGTTAACTGATTTCTTAAAGGCTGTAAAGAGACTTTGAACAGAATTAAAACTGAAATACTACCAGGACTCTTTATAATATTATAAGGGAATACTTTATTCTTTACGTTTTAAATCATTTTAATTATTAATTTAAACTAATTATTTTAGTTTTTTAACTTTTCCTATTATTTTTTTATTATATTTGCTATTATTCCTGTTATTTTTGTTATTAGAGGTGGAATTATCATTGTGTGGCTATCTTCTTTTTGGATTTATTGGAAGAGGATTACTTTCTGCTTTTTTAGGGTATAATTTCCCTCCTTGTATTGGGGCTTTCCCGCTATTATCCTTTGTAATGCTGGATTTGTGAAAGATATTGTGTAAATTTGGTTTTTCATGGAATATCTTGGTTTCTCCATCTATGATAATTGAGAGTTTTGCTGTGTATAGTAGCCTGGGCTGTCATTTGTGTTCTCTTGGTGTATGACATATGTCCAGGATCTTCTGACTTTTATAGTCTCTGATGAGCAGTCTTGTGTAATTTTGATAGGTCTGCCTTTATAGTTACTTGGCCTTTTTTGCTTACTCATTTAATATTCTTTCTTTGTTTTGTGCATTTGTTGTTTTGATTATTATGTGACAGGAGGTATTTCTTTTCTGGTCTAGTCTATTTGGCATTCTGTAGGCTTCTTGTATGTTTATGGGCATCTCATTCTTTAGGTTAGGGAAGTTTTCTTAAATAATTTTGTTGAAGATATTTATTGGCCCTTTAAGTTGGGAATCTTCACTTTCATCTATACCTATTATCCTTAGGTTTGATCTTCTCATTGTGTCCTGGATTTCCAGGATGTTTTATGTTAAGAACTTTTTGCATTTTGTGTTTTCTTTGACAGTTGTGTCTATATTTTGTATGGTATCTTCTGCACCTGAGATTCTGTCTTCTATCTCTTGTATTCTGTTGGTGATGCTTTCATCTATAACTCCTGAGTTTTTTCTAGGTTTTCTATCTCCAGGGTAGTCTCCCTTTGTGATTTCTTTATTGTTTCTATTTTCATTTTTATATCCTGGATGGTTTTGTTGAATTCCTTCACTTGTTTGGTTGTGTTCTCTTGTAATTCTTTAAGGGAATTTTGTGTTTCCTCTTTAAGGGCTTCTATCTGTTTACCTGTGTTTTCAAATTCTTTGAGAGTGTTATTTATGTCCTTCTTAAAGTCCTCTATCATCATCATTAGAAGTGATTTTAAATCTGAATCTTGCTTTCCTAGTGATATGAGGAATTCAGGACTTTCTAGTGTGGGAGAACTAGGTTCTAATGATGCCAAGTACCCTGGGTTGCTGATGCTTATGTTCTTGAGCTTACCTTTCACCATCTGGATCTCCTTAGTGCTACCTGCCTTGTCTCTAACTGGAGCCTGTCTTTCCTATTATCTTGATTGTTTCAGAACTGTGTGGGGTAGGTGTTACTACTGGGGTTATAGCTGGGGCCCAAGATCTACTCAGTGCTCGGGCGTAGACAGGAAGGAACCAATGCTCCAGGCCAGGAGTGAATTCCTGGGTCCCAGTGGGTCCCAGTCACTACCTGTTTGGGGCGGGTGTTGCTGTCTCCTTACCTAAGATACTGCCCAGGTTAGAGCTCCTGGGAGGCCCGTTCCTCTAGGTTTTGAGAGATTGGGTGTAATGATGCCACCCGGGATCTGCTTAGCGCTTGGACCCAGACCAGAATGGCCCTTAAGTTATTTATATCAGATATTCTGTCATAGTAAGGAGCAAAGTGATCAATACTGTGTTCATCAAAAGAAAACTGGCTAAAATATAGTTGTGTGTATGCATATATACATACATACATGTTGAGATATTACATATATATGTATACTATACAGATATATACTATGTAAGTATAGTATATGTATTCTATAGATATACTGAATAGATTAGTATATATGTATAGTATATATACTATAGATTATATGTATTTGGGGTTTTGTATATACTGTATATATAATATGTCATATGTATACTATATATTGTATATTACATATATATAAAACATCTCATCATATATATATATATATTATATATATATATACCGAATGTATATATATTATTTACTATATATTATGTATATTTATGTATATATATACTGTTCAGTAGTGACATATTTTTATATTGCTCCATAATATGTGTATTCATACATACATATACATCTGATAAGTATCTGGTGCATATATATATATTGCAATATTATCATTAATATAAAAAGGGAAGTATTGTAATTTGAAATGGCATGGATGCATCTTTATCACACTATGTTAATTAGACACAGAGAAATAAATGTCACATGATCTCATGCGTATGGAATAAAGTGAAGTTGTTTGGAACCTACCTGATTGTGGCTGCTAGCCAGAGTGGCACTACAGTGCAGCTCCAAGGATCCTAAGAAACCCATGCAGGCAGCAGAGGAGCAGTCTACATAGTCTATAGTATCAACAAAACTTATGAGAAGATGCTTTTTAAAAGTCGACTCACAAAATTGGAAAGACAGCAGACATATAACAGAGAATGGTGAGACTAGAAACATGATAGCAAAGGGTACAGGAGCGATATGGGAATATGTCACTACTGAACAGGAGGCACTGCCCACAGGCTGCAAGCCCAATGATCAAACCCTGTGATCTGTGGGGAAGCTGTCACAGAAAACAGAAAGGGGTATGCAGCCTGGGACTCACAGGAAAATACATCATTCCTGAATCAGGCTGATTCAGACCCACAAAATAGAGCCACCACTCATGCACCCCTAATTGCTCACCCTACTGGGAGGAGCGGAGTTCTGACCCTGCCTCAGGATGCCCTGCCTAGCTGCAAGTTGACCATGACTCTGGGTAACAACAGGATGTCTGAGACAAGTCTTGGTGATAATTCATATTTATAGTGCTTTAGAAACTAGAAACCTTGAACCAGACCAATGGACTATTCCAATAAGTATTTCCACATAAAGATTTTTGGTTAAAAGAATGGCTTCAGGTGACAGCCTGAATATACATATAGTGGGACACACTGAGGTTTGCAATGCCACTTCAAGGAACAAATGTGTGATAGAGAGGTGGAAAAGAAGGCAGACAAGGCTGTATGTTCATGGTGGGGAGAGGTAGACCTAGAACAGCAACAACAGCGACAGATGTGGGTAAACTGAATGGGGGGCACATGTCATAACTACGTAGGGCTGGCAGAGTGGTATGCAGCTCCCTGTAGCTCATGCAGGCTCTGCCCTCCCAAACCTGCTGCCCAGCCTTATTGTTGTCTGTGGTCTATGCTATAACCAGAGGACATGTTGGTGTCTATGGTCCATGCTGCCACCTGAGGCCATATTGATGTCTGTGGTCAGGGAACTGTGGTGATGGCTTGAGTCTGTACCATGTACTGATGGAAACTCTGTGCTGCTGACTGAAGCCATGTTGATCTTCATGATTTATTTTACCCTCAGAGAACGTATGTGTATCCATGGCCTGGTACATGTTGATATCTGTGGTCCATGCTGTCCTCCCCTGGGGTAGAGGTGGGGCATATTGAAGTCCATGGTCCTGATGCTGGAGGCAGAGGCCATGCTGATCTTCTAGAGTCTGTGCTGCTTGAGGAAGCTGTGTTGAAGTCTGTGTTCCATGCTGCTGCCTGAGGTTATGTGGATGTCTGCTGTTGGTGCTGCCACTTGAAGCCATAATGATGTTTGTGTGCTGAGCTGCTGTGAATCTTGTTGATGTCTGCCCATGATCTGTATGGCCACTGGAGACCATGTTGGGGTCCATGGTCTGAATTGTTGCCAGAAACCACATGGAAATCCAATGAGCTATGCTGTCACTGACTGTAACTAGTAAGGGAGCTTCTTTTTTATGGATAGCTGCAGAGTCACAGTTGAGACTGAGAGGCTTCGGTGACAATGCCACTCACCCCCATTAAAAAAAAAAAAAAAAAAAAAAAAGCAAACAAACAAACAAAAACCCATGTCTAGACAGGAAACTATTCAAGTGAGCTCCTTAAAAAATTATGATTGGGATGTGGAAATGTAACTTCACAGTTGATAGCTTCAGGAGCAGGACAGAGAGTGCACTCAATTTTCTTTAAGGGCCTGGCTTCTCAGAGTTTAACCATGTTCCAATGACTATATGGACAACACAAATTGAAAAATTGAACTTGGTGTATTTCTTTTCTTTTTTTTTCTTCTGTTTTGGGGGGTGAGGACAAAAGAGGCATGACCGTGGGAGGATCAGGAAGAGAGTGTGATAGAGGTGCATTATGTGAAATTCTCAAATAATCAATAAAAATATCATGTTGGAAAAAGGAAAGAAAACAGAAGAGTGGTGGTCATGTATTCTAACCTGATAGGGGTAAGAAATGTTGGTCAGTGGACACAAAATTTAATTCAAATGTCAAGAATCAGTTGAATGAGGAGATATTTCTTTTTAAAATGATGAGATTGTGTATTCTTACCATTGAAATGCTATTAATATAAAATATCACATTTATTTATTTATTTATTTATTTATTTTAGTATTCTTTGTATGCACACACTTCAAAACATTATCTGTATGAAAAATGCAATTTTTCTTGTTATGTTTTTACCTGTTACTTTTAATAAAATAAAACATACTACTCTCAAACCTTTATCAGCTACCTTGTTTTAAGTATGTAACACTTCCTACTTATTATTTATATTCTATTCTTGGCTCTTGGTAAGCTATGAAACTTTTGAGAATATATGTGCTTTTGACACCACCACATTTCTATGCTACACAATTAATAACACGTTCACTCATTCATTCACTATAAGGTTATTGAACAGCTATTTGTACTCAGCATGAAGTCACATGAATTAATTCTGTATTTCAGAAGGATTACTGAATTTGATACATCAAGACACTCTGCAATAAAATAAGAATAAAAAGAAAAAACAACTTGCAAATATGTAACAAGAAATGAGAGTCAGTTTCTCTAATCTTCTAGTCCTGGAGATTGGAGAAATATATAGTATAAGTCAATTCTAAGAGATAGAAAGGTAAGAACTTGTTGATGACATCTTTGTGGAAGCAAAAGAAGAGAAAAATAATTGTATCCAAGAAATTTTTAAAAAATCAAAACAATGGAATTAACTGTAATGTCAAATCAGGATTTGAAGAAGCATATCAAGTTTTCCATTTATTACCTTAAATTTGAATATACGTATTAGACATATAAATGATTGAAACATACGTTGAATATACATATAGACATATAAATGGTTGAAAATACCTGTTTGAATGCTATGTGCCACTTTAAGAGAAATGCAAATTTATTTGTTATCAGCATAGAAATAAGCATGAAAACTATAGACATATCACAATATTATGGGAAGAACCTTTGACAATATACATAAGTGCAAGATACCTTGAAATTAATTCTGATTATATTTTCTTATCTAATATAATAACTATAATATAGCTACTATTTCTATCCCCATTTTACAGATAATAAAGCTGAAACATAAAAGAAATGAAACTTATTCAAATAGTACAGTCAGTGAGGGGTAAGGCTGAATTTTGAGCACAAGATGTTTTTCTACAAATCACACAAAGTCTCAAGATGACAGTGTCTGACAGCTGGGAATTAGAACCCACCCAAAATTCATAAAGCAGTGGGAGAGCTGCTAAAACTAAAACAGAAAAGGGAATAGACAAGAAAGAAAATCAGGGCATCATTGTGTCAAATAAGGGACGAATTTGTTTCAAAGTTGAGAGTGGGAATCATTAACAATTAATCCTACTGAGGCATAAAAGGACACACAGATGGAGGCTGTTTCATAAAACCACGAGTGGATTCAATGCAGAGGTCATGGATTGTGGGAGCTCAGCCTCCGTGGATATATCTGCAGTACAGATCTGGCATTTATGATTCAGAGAACATCTTGGTAGAGGGGCACAAAGATTGTAAGATTCAGAATACGAAGAAGTGTGCTCTGAAACCATCTCTCTTAGAAATGGCTTAGCAAATAAGACCTGAAAAATAACAATATCAATAAACATGTCATCTCCAAACGGGGAATAACTCAGAACTATAGGTGATTTAATGACTGTTCAGAGAGGGAGAATTAGCCTTTCCCAAAGGTAAGCCCTCTAATTAGCTATCCAATACAAAGAGGTCAGTCTTCAAACTGTATATACACACACACAAAGAAAAACATACTCAACAAGTTGTATTCATGTGCATGCACAAACACACACATATGTCCAGCCATGGAAGGGCATCTTGGTTCGTGGGTTGACATGGGCCTGGAACCCCGAGACTGGGGGTGTTCAGCCATGCCCCCAGAACCAGGATCCTACACATGGTCGAATCTCCATTTAACCTGTACTGTCAGACAGGTAAGACACAGGTAGAGGGCATGACTAACAGGCCTCTGCCTCGAGAGATTTACATATTAATGAGTGATCTAAAGGCAGAGGGGGGGGCATAGCTAATTAAGTTATTCCCTCCCCTCTTCCTCCCTATTTAAACCAGCTCCCCTGGCTTTTCGGGGGGGGGGGGCGCACACTCACATACAGATCCAACTATCCCGTCATGGACAATAAAGCTACTCTTTGGAAACCCAGTCCACGCGTCTTCTGGGCCTGCCGCAGCCAAGCCTCCAGCTTCTGGGACCCTAACTTTCTCAGGTATGTGGGACTTCACCGCCCCGCTGGCCCGCAGGCTGCTGCTGCACGGCCCCAGCCGCCCTGTGTGTGTTTATTTTTCCCCCACACATACATGTACACAGAAATTCACATGCATACACTCACATAAATATGTGGCAATAATCATAGAAGGTATTAATTTGAGAATGAGGGGACATATGGAGTCCTTGAAATAAGACAATATGGTACTGAAAGGAAGGAGGAAAGGGAAGAAGGAAGGTAAGTAATATGATTATATTGCAATTAAAATATATTATTTTAAAGTAAAGTGAAGCCTCTGGTAAGTCAACCACACTCTGGTAGAAAGCCACACAAATTGAAATTAATGGGTTTAAGACAAAAGCAAGTTAGCCAAGTTGAGAGTGAAGATCAGGGAGGAAGTGAGAGAGGGGTGACTATGAGCCAAAGATATTACACCAAATTCTCAAAGAACTAATAAAAATGTTTCAAAAAATAGAAGGCAGACTAATTACCATCCACATGGACTTGCTAACAGCAACAGTAACAAAACAATGGGCTACCAATGTTTATGACGAAGACAAAAACAGGATGTCTGAAAAGTAACTACATAAAGTCAACGCTACTAAGCTGTAATTCTATGATGTGAAGGCATGGAGATGTGCAGCAAGAATGAAAGGACAATGCTTTTGATGTCACACAAAGGCAGCCAGATGGCTGTGATTTGGGGACCAACCTGGTCTACATAACAAGTTCCAAGACATCTTGGGCTAGGGAAAAAAAAGACCTGACTCAAAAACTAAAATAAAATAATAACATAAAATGATGAAGATGTAGAGTTCATCAAATAGACCATTGTGATTACACCCAGTTGAGGAAAAAAAAAAAAAAGACTCAACCATGAAACAGTAAGGTGAGAGGTTGAAGTAGGGGTGAACAGGGGTAAGAGCCAAATAGTAAAGGATGGGATGAGAGTAGCCAGGCCTCAGTATATGCATGCATAAAAATTTTCAAAGACAAGGCTTAATAAATGTTAAAAAAGAAAAGAGAAGAAAAGAAAGAAAAGAGGGCTGAAGAGATGGCTCAGCAATTGAGACTACATACTGGGTAGCAGAAGGCCTCCGTTCACTTCCCTGCATCTACTTTGAATGGCTCACAACTGCCTGTAATGACAATTATAAAGGATCAGACATCTTCTTCTGGCCACTATGTCTATACTCACAGACATGCCTGCTGCTCCAACCACACACACAATCACAGATACATATACAGAATTGAAGATAATATATAAAATAAATAAATAAACCTGAGAATATATTTTGGTGACAGGGAAGCTAGAAGGAAGAAAGAACAAGCAGAAGGATTCAGGTATTAAGTGCTACATCACAAGGGACTGTATATTTCTGGATCTCTCCACGAAATCCATGAAAATAATTGCGGTAATTGCTATTTTGTAAGTAAGTGTCTCAACATATTATTTCAGAATGACATAAACTAAAAGAGAATCAAATTATCTTTTGAAAGTAGGTGATAAAAACAAGTAAAAAGTGGTATTTGTAAATTTTAATTTCTCATTCTTGTATGTCATATTTTCAGTAAAATTACAAATTGACAAATCTACAAGGGTTGATTTTTTTTTTAATTATGGTTAAATTTTTCTACAGTGAAATGTATAGATCTTTGCAGTGACTGTTTCATCTCTACTTCATAGTTCACATAGTTGTATCAGAGGTGTTAAATAATACAGACTGTAGTCAATGTATAAATCTGATTCACACACACACACACACACACACACACTATAAAACTGGAAAATATACTGGCTACTATTCTGAAATCATAAGCTGTATACAAATGTAAAATACTAATATGTATGAGATAAATGTGCCTTAGTAATTTTTTAGTATGCTTTCCTCCTGGGGAATTATGAAATAAAGAGGCTACATAAATCAAATTTTATGAAAATGTCTAAAACTAATAAATAGGTCAGTATAACACATATCTAGATGATCTCAGGAAGAAAGAGCATAGCCACTGACCCAAAGTTAACTGTCAGTGTTCTCCTATCATTAGGCTACTTTAATACCTTATCAGATCATTACTTGGCTCTGAGTCTTCTCTTTGAACCTAAGTGGTGGACAGTGGAGAATGGTATGCTTTCTGTGACCTCCACACTGTCACACAATGATTAATCATCATGAATATAAGTTAAGATTCAGCCACAGGGGCCTTGTCTTCACCCACATTATATGATTAATGGGTTTCGTGGCTGAAGTGCACTTTGAAAAGTAAATAAAAATCCCCAGAGTCAAAGTCAATTATGGTATAACTCAGATACATGTTAAGGAAATAAATAGCAACTTAATCATAAAATTTCTATAGATACAAGGTTAAAATTTTCATTAATATGATGGAACTACATGAGATCACAAAAGGTTACATACAGTAACTATGACATTCTGAAATTAAAAAAAAATAATTTCCACTATTTGTTTTCTATTTGATAGCTTCCAACATAAAGTAATAAGCTTCACTATTCTTTAAGCCAGACCCTTGCAAATCACATGGTGCCAATTGTTCAGGAGTGATCAGGTCACTATTTAGTGAAGGAGCTGTGCACAACAATATGAATACCACACACACACATCTCGTGTGTGAAATCTAAAGGGGTTTGTCTCAAATGGGTTGAGATTGGAAAAGTAATTACCAAAGTTAGTATGGCTAGCAACAGGAAACTTCATACTTCATGATGTTGGAAGAAAATATTTGAATATTTTTACCCTAAAGAGATTTCAAAGATTTGAAGAGATAGGCATTCTTAAACTGACTTAAATATTATATAATGCATACATGTATTGAAACACTATAGGTACATGTTGATTAGGGACTTTCCATATTTTATATAAATTTAAATTATTTTAATTAACATTTTAGGATTTGTTTCTTTTATTTTACATGTAAAAGTGTTATGGCTGTGTGTATGCATAGGCATCACAAAAGGAAGTGGTACATAGGGGTGAAAGAAAGGATGTTTCAAAGGATTCCCTTGAAATAAAATTTCAGATGCTTGTAAACCAAACTCAGGTATTCTGTGAAAGCAACATGCTTTCTCCACCCCCTATTTTAATTAATCATTGTCTTATTAAGTTATTGATTTACATCCTGATTGAAGCTTCCCCTCCCTTCTCTCTTTCCATTCCGTCTTTCTCACGTCCTTTCCCTCTTATCCATTCTTCATCTCCTTCTCCTCAGAAAAGGGAAAGCCTCTCGTGGATATCAAAAAAACCTTGGCATATCAACTTGCAGAAAGACTGGGGGCATCTTCTATTGTGACTATACCAGGGACACAGGGAAGGGAAAGGATCCAAAAGCAGGCAATATACTCATAGAAAGAACCTGCTCCTGTTTTACGAGTCCCACATAAAGACCTAGATAAACAACTGCTTCATAAGTACAGAAGACCCAAGTCAGTCTCATGCATGCTTTCTGGTTGGCAGTTCAGTATCTATGAGCCTCTATGGACCCAGGTTATTTGATTCTATGGTTTTCTTGTGGTGTCCTGGACCCCTCTGGCTTCTTCTTTCCTCTTCCACAGAATTCCCCATTCACCATTTATTCTTTGGCTGTGGTTCTCTGAGTCTGTTTCCATTAGTTGCTAGGTGAAGTCTGTGTGATGACAGTTATGCTAGGCTCCTGTCTGCAAGTATAGCAAGGATATTATCAATAGTGTCAGGGGTGGGCTCCTTCTTATGTCATGGGTCTAAAGCTGGGCCAAGTCATTGGTTGCTCCTTCCCTCAAATTCTGCTGCATCTTTTATCCCTGCACATCCCTTAGGCAAGACAAATTGTGGGTCTAAGTTTTGGTGGCTAGGTTAATGTCCCAATTCCTCCAGTGGAAATCTTGCCTGATTACCTGAAATGGCTAGTAAACTTTTCATATCCCCACTGCTAGAAATCATAGCCAGGATCACTCTTATAGATCCCTGGGAGTTTCCATCGCCCTAGGTTTCTAGCTCATCTGTCAGATGTCCCTATCCATTTGTTTCTCCTAGTACTTTCTTCCTCTGTCCTAACCCTACCTCATCCTCCTGTTTCCATCTATACTCACTCCTGGACACAATTCCCTCCCTCCCTTCACCCCTAATGTCTGTTCTATTTCTCCTTTTCAGTGATGTGCAAATGTCCTCCCCTTGGGCCTTCCTTGTTACTTAGCTTCTTTAGGTCTGTGGTTTGAAGCATAACTATCCTGTACTTTATGACTAATATCTACTTATAAAAGAATACATATTATGTTTATTCTTTCTGGGCCTGGATTATGTCACTCAGAATGACATTTTCTAGTTCCGTGCATTTGCCTGCAAATGTCATGAAGTCATTGTTTTTAATAGCTGAGTAATACTCAATTCTATAAATGTACCACATTTTCTTTATCCATGTTTTGATTCAGGGACAACTAGGTTGTTTGTAGTTTCAGGCTATTATGAATAAAGCTGTTATGAACATAGTTGAGCAAGTGTCCCTGTGGTAGAGTGCAGCTCTCCTTCAGTATATGTTCAGGAGTGGTATAGCTGGGCCTTGAGGTCAATCAATTCCCTGTTTTCCAAGAAACTACCAAATTGATTTCTAAAGTAGTTGTACAAATTTGCACTCCCACCAGCAACGGAGGAGTGTTCCCCTTGCTCCACATCCTCACCAGCATGAGCTGTCACTTGAGTTTTTATCTTAGCTATTATGACAGGTAAAAGGAGAATCTTGGAGTTGTTTTGATTTGCAGTTTTATTACTGTTGTCCTGTAGTATGGCTTGAAATCAAAGATGGTGATACCTCCAGAAGTTCTTTTTACATGGTTGTTTATTATACAGGGTTGTTTTAACTATCCTGCTTTTTGTTTGGTTTTGTTTTATTTTTCCAATTCTCAAGTTGAGAATTGTTCATTCAAGATCTCTAAAGAACTGTATTGGAATTTTTTATGGCAACTGAGCTAAATTTGTAGATTTCTTTTGATAGGATGGCCATTTTCACTATGTTTAATCCTGTCAACCCAAGTGCATAGTAGATCTTTCCAGAGATAAGATGTATACTTGGTACTTTAATAAAGAAATATTTTTGGTAACAGACTATAATCGCTCTTTTAGCTACCAAAACCATAAATGGTTGTTACAAAATGAACATAGACATTCTGATTACAACACAAAGCACTATATTTTACAGGACTTCAGCAAAATAGATTCATACATTTGTAGGAACCTATAAAAATCTCTCTATCTGACTAGCATAGCATATATATAGAAGGTAACATGTCCACACATGATCTAAGGAGAAAATAACTTTAAAATAAGCTTCAAAAATTGTTATCACATATCTAAGATTTAGCTAAATTTTAAATGCATTGAATTTAATTCTACATCTCAAATTAAAGTTAAGTGAATATGATCCAGTGAGACACATATAACAGTACATAACGTACAGGCATTGAATGTTAGGCATTGCAGATGCCAAGCAAATTCTCTATTTGTAAGCCATTTTCCACCAGCCTACTTCTCACAAGTAACTTAGATCATAGGACCACATGACCAGACCAGGGTAGGACACTAATTTTCATCAAGTTTAAAAAGACATACTAAAATGATGAAAATAATTAGGTCATCATGCATTTCTAATAAAAACCAGAAATCAATATAGAAGTTTTGTTAATATATGAACAAGAAATTAACAGTTGTATAAATAAAAAATGTATGAAACACAATCACAGTCATAATAATTAAGCATAGAAATATGTAAGTTAAAATCATAAAGACAATGTGCCTTCATCCATTACTAAGTATGAAAATGTCTGGCTAAAATAATGGACGATACATTACTGTCAACTAAGTGCTGCAGACAGATTTTGGAAGAATGGGAATCATTTTCTGCAGTTGTGTACCCACTGATGACCCCAACCAATTCCATTGATAGTACCACTCAAATGATCACATAGATAGCCCTGCTTAATCTAAATAGGTAACAGGACACAAAAGGTCATGAATTTGGGAAATGGTCTGCTAAAGATGAGACACAGAGGCATGATACAAGAGGTAGATAAGAGAAGCTGTAGAAGATAGAATAACCAAAATATATTGTACATATATATTGAATTGTCAAAAAAAAATCAATCAATAAAAAGAGTGGGGAGATAGATACTACTGAATGATATAAAAAGAACTGTCAAGTTTGGAAGGATCTAAGTAAAATGGTAATTTGTGTCTACTCTTAAATAAACGCTGCACATGGAAACATGCCCAGTTTGAACCTTCAAACCTGAGTGTCAATCAGTGGAAATCTTACCAAAACATCATAACCTCTTTATATAGAGAGCACTGTGCACTGGTTGGAAGGAGTGAGGCAGAACTCTGCTCACTAACAGAAAAAGACTTAAATCGTATATCTTGAAATGAAAAATGCTGCTTTATAATGTTCATGATAAATTCATTAAGTGTTGAAGTTCATTTGCCAGTTTTCTTTGTGAAATTATGTTTCTATTTTTTTTTCACTTTTTGTTGGTTCTTTATGAATTTGACATCATGTGACCCAATCCCACTCATTTGACCCTTCCCTTACACTCACTCTCCACCCTTGCAACCTCCTTTTCAATTGGGGGGAAAAAATCTCATGTGGAAGCTGTAGTGTGTCACAGTGTGTCTCAAAATACACCCTTTTGTCCTTATTTATTTGTTTGTAAATATTCATTGGAATAATTGTTTGGTCTGGTACAAAGTCTCTGGCTTCTGCTACTCTATCAATAGTGGATACTAGAAAAACAATTTAAATAGACCTGTAGACCCTAGTAAAATAGAAGCTAGACATAAAAGTCTCCCAACCAAAAGAGCCCATGGCCAGATGGTTTTAGTTCAGAATATTATCAGGCAGGGCAATGGTGGCACACACCTTTAATCCCAGCACTTGGGAAGCAGAGGCAGGCAGATTTCTGAGTTTGAGGCCAGTGTGATCTACAGAGTGAGTTCCAGGACAGCCAGGGCTACACAGAGAAACCCTGTCTCAAAAAGCAAAAAAAAAAAAAAAAAAAAAAAAAAAAAAAAAAGAATATTATCAGACTTTCCAAGAAAAATTAATGCCAATACTTTTTAAATTATTCCAGAAAATAGAAACAGAAGAAACACTGCCCAATTCATTTTATGATGCTACAATTACTTTGAAGCCAAAGCCACATAAACAATCAAGAAAGAGAATAGAAGAGCAATTTCTTTTATGAACATAAATGGAAAATAGTTAATAAAACATAGACAAACCAAAGTTAAGAAAACATCAAAAGATCAGCCATCATGATCAAGTAGGTTTCATTCCAGAGAGATAGAGATGGTTTAACAAGAAAAATAGATAAATGCAAGCCACCATATAAACAAACTGAAAGACAAAAGCTACATGTTCATTTCAGTAGATGCAGAAAAGGCCTTTGATGGTGCCACCCACAGACCTGAACTCCTGCACATGGTACAGGTGGGCCGAAAACACCTGCCTACCCCCATGCCAGTCACCCAGGAATCTGTCAGCTGTGTGGCCATCCTACAGTTGGAATCACCACAATGTACAAGTATGTGGTGGATAGATAGGAGAGAAAAGGACGTGGAGCAGCTTGAGCATTATGAAGAAAGATGCAACTGGAGACTTGAGGTTGGAGATGAGTAGCCAGTTGAAAATGTCTAGCCCTGACATCTGGGACCATGGTGAGGTCCCAGCCCAAGCTGTCCCTAAGGGCCAGATCTGGGTCTTTGGCTACAAAACAATCAGGGGTCATGATCCAGCTATAGCACTCTTAGACATATAACCAGAGGATGCTTCTTCTTACTTTAGAGACATTTATTCAACTATAATCATTGTTGTTCATAATAGCTAGAAATCGAAACAGCCCAGATGTCCTTCCACAAATGAATGGATTTAAAAATAATGGTACGTTAACACGTGGCATATTACTCAGCTATTAAAATATGGCATCGTGACTTTTTCAGGCAAATGGATGGAACTAGGAAAAGTCATCCAAAGTGATGCAGCCCAGACACAGAAAGTCAAATATGATAAGCATTCACTATATGTGGATATTAGTTGTTAAGTCAATGATAATCATGATACAATCTGTGGAACCACAGAGGTTAGGCATAAAGTATGAGACTAGGGATTTATGTCCCAGGAAAGGGAAATAGAATCGATACTTAAGGATTAATCTAAAGAGGCTGGAATGAAATGATCAGGGGAGAATGGGAGAGAAGTGGGGAGAGAATAAGGAGAGACAGCTAAAGTTTGAGGAATAATCTAATAAAATAGAAGCTGCTTGTCTTAGTCCCTGTCCTGTTGGTGTGAAAAGACATAATGACTGAAGCAACTCTTAGAAAAGAAAGCATTTAACTGGAGGCTTGCTTATAGCTTATAGTTCCAGAGGTTTATTCCATTTTAGTACATGGCAAGCAATGTGGTTGCATGCACCAGAGAGAGAGGGAAGTAGGGAGACAGAGACAGAGACAGAGACAGGGAGAGACAGACAGAGAGACAGAGAGACAAACAGAGACAGAGAATGGGCGTTGCATGGACTTTGGAAACTTGAAACCTCTAGGTCTACCCAGAATGAGAAGCTTATTCTAACAAAGCTGTGCCAACTGTGGAAAGGTCACATTTCCTAATCCTTCTCAAATAGTGCCACTTCCTTGTGACTAAGTATTCAAGTATATGAACCTATCACACTTCCTAAAATATATATATGAAGGTAAGCTAATTGAAATCTCCAAATGGAGAAGACAGAGTCCCAACTGGATACATCTTGACACCAAAGGAAGCTTCCGGTACTAGGAACTTGTTACACCTAATTAAGTTGTAAGCAAAAGATGTCCTTTGGGAAGCCCCAAACAACACAGGCTATTGCCACAACACAGACTGACAGAAATGTCCTACTGTTAAAGACAGCACCTACATAACTCTTCGATCATGAAGAAGTCTGAAGCTGGTGCCTACACAAAGCTAGGATCTTTGCTGCAGAAAGTACCTTGCAGAGTATCAAAAGAAAAAAAATGTAGGCAACGACTGAATCACAATCTCTTTTATTTACAATGGTGTCCTCCCTGCAACCTATGCTAGTTCAACATGGCACAAAGCTTGTTGTAATAACCAACCACTATCGGATTTTACTGAAGGCCCACTCCATGAGATAGAAGCTATGTTTGATGGAACACTCCTGTTCCAGAAATCTGAAACTAGATATCTCAGGAAACTAGGATAAAACCAAATACTACTGTTCTAAAAATAACATTCAAAAAGTAGCAATAAAATGACTTAATGACTTGTAATGACATTCGACTATACTCATAGACCAGTACCTTTCTCAGCCATCATCAGAGAAGTATCTTCCTATCACATATGAGACCAAATACAGAGATGAGATGCACAGCCAGTCATTATTCAGAGAATGGGAGACCTTGGAACAATGAGCCCTAAAGGAAATGTGGGGAAACCTATGGAAGAGTAGGGGAAAGAGTATAAGAGCAAGAAGAAATGGAGATCACCTAGAAAACTCTGTCAACAGAAGCAAGGCATATATGAAATCCACAGAGAATGAGGCAGTATGCACAGGGCCTGAATAGATCTGAACCAGATAGGGTCCTAGAGCTGAAAGGAGAAGGAGACACTTGATCCCTAATCAAGATGCAATGAATGTCCAACTAATAATCACTTTTAAATGAAAATATAGTTTCCTCCACTCTCATTGGGAAGACAAATTGTTCTTATAGTAGGCTCCATGTCCAGCAGTAAATGACCATCAGAAAACAAACTCAATCTTTGGAGATGTATTGTCTCATAATGTTGTTTTTTTTTTTTTTTAATCTTACCTTTTTATTTTTAATTTAATTTAATTTATATTTTTTCTCTCTCTTTTTTCCCTTCATATATATTTTGTGGCTTCCTGATTAGTGTTCTTACTGTGCAAACAAGTAAGATTCTATGTCTATATTTGTTTCTTGTACATTTTCTTAAGATCTTTTCCTTCTGTTTGTTTGTTTTGTCCCATTGTGATGTGTTAGTTTTTGTTTAATCTCATTATATATTTTAAACCATTATCCTTTAGAAGCCTGTTTGTTTTCTAATGAAAGACAGAAAAGGGTGGATCTGGATGGAAGGTGAAGTGAGGAGGAACTGGGAGTAGATGAAGAGGAAACCACAATTAGAATATATCATCTGAGAAAAATCTATTTTGAGGAAAAAGTAAAGTGTGAATGATGAAAGGTGGCACCATGTTTCTTATGTAACAGTTTTTTTCCAAGTTAATACGTGCATGATAAGTTTGCAAGTCATGCACTCTAAATGCTGACACAACTAAATTGCATGGACAACACAGAAAAGAATTTTGGCTGCTGTTCCTGAAAGAGGCATTTATCTAACTTGTAGAGCAATGATATCAGACAGATTACTCAACTGATGACAAAGAATGGTGGAAACCTAGAGTGGGTTTTTCACCCAAGACAACAGCCAATATTGATTTTTACCAACGTTTACTCAACTGGGGCTAAGGTCTCATAAAAGCCCCAATAGTTCAAGGTTTATACCAGGTTCCTACAGTTCATTCCACAAGCACCTCTTAGTCTATATAGATACTAAGGACAGGAGAGGGATAGGGTGTGGGGTAAATTTGAATTGTTTCAGTAATTTGCCTACAGTGATAAATGGAATGTGAAAAATATCAATAATAACCTACCTGTGCCAAACAGCTTATATCTACAGAGGGCAATAGTGTAAGGGACATGGCTGGGAGTGAGTGGCAGGTTTGGAGCTAAAAGTTTCAAAAAGCTGCTGTAAATGGAATGCAATCTTTATTGGGTAAATTTGCTCAAAAGTGAAGAAAATGGGCAGCAGAACTACTCTCTAGCAAACTCATGTCTGAGCTGCTTGTTAGGAATGTCATATCCTTTAGTATTTTCTGAAAAGTTTGGCCACATAGCAAAGTTCCAACTAAAACCTCTCTGCACAGATTTTTTTTCCACCTATATTTAAAGGCATAGCAAAATGATATGAGTAAGCACAAGGCAGAGTTTATTAGCATGAAATGATGCAACTATTTAACTAATCTCATTTTCACAAAATAACGTTAGAATTATTCATAACTTGATGAGATTACTTCTTTATCAAAACAGAAACATGTCTTTCATGTTTCTCACAGTAATCTTTCCATTAAGTCATATCAGAGGTCTGCTTCAATCAAAATAAATCATGTGCACACACCCTTGTTTTGTCCCTTTGTATTGTGATAATATTCTTCCACATGAGCAGATAAATGTGACATTGGAGAAAGTAAGGAAATTCATTAGTTGATCAGTTAATACTATATAAGACAGTCTGCTTAATTCTGCATCTAAGGACGACCAAGAGGCATCTTGGAACAAATACCCAGCTTCTTATATGTCCTTAAATGTTATTTGGAAATTTCCATGTTTTCCAAAACATGGGTCCATCTATGCAATAATTTGCTGTGTGTAAAAATTTCTCTTGACTCAGTTGTCTTCAGTAAGTATAGCTTATGTGATTCTCATAGAAACTTTCAAGGAGTTATCTTTTCAAAGAGCTGAGATATCTCTATACTAGTAAGCAAACACAATAATAACAAGTAATAATGGAAGAGTGCATATGTTATAATACTATATTAATATATTAATATTATTAGGAAAGGTGTGCCACATACTACATACAAGTGCTTTATATAGATTTACTTTTCATTAAGCCCTCAGAAGCTTATTTTCTATCGTAGAAAACGTAAACTTAGTCACGCTAAAGATATTTCTTCAACTGAGGAGTGTTAAAATCAGTAGTGAAAATCAACTGGCTTGAATCTAAAGCTGCTGTATGTGGGCAAGAGAGAAGCTAAGGTGTTTAAATCATGGTCTCTGGAAAACAATTCATCACAGACTTGATATTTCTCATAAGTCCTTCCAGAAATTCATAATATACATACTTATATATTGATCAATAACTCTTGGGCAGTCTTTGCTAGGTGAAGGGATGAAACTTAAGAGATCAGTTCAGGTCACCCACAAAGGTTGTGCTTTATAAATACTTCTCAAAAAGGAAGAAATATTATTGTTTTTTAAAGTAGACAACCAGCTAAAAAAGGACAGGCACACTAAGATTTTGTAACCTTGCATTGGTACTGTGGTTAATGCATTGTGCCTTAAAGCAAAAATGTCCACTTAAAAGGCGATTTGGAACATTCTAATCAAGTGGCAGAAATAAATTTAAAAACAGAAAAAAGAATAACTGTTGTCATTTCCTGAAGTTGAGTAGAACTTTCCCCCTTTTTCAGTTTCACTTTTTAATCCTGAGGCATTACTTCAGTGTGTATACATTTATGCTAATCATATACCACAGCCATGGGTCCTTCTATCAATATGAAATGTTTTGTACTTGCTGTTTTTGTGCATCTTGTATTGTTATGTGCAATATACAAAATAATGTGTCTAACTATGCCATTTATGCTTTTGAAAGAAAAAGCAAATTACTTACTGAAGAGAATGGCATTTGCATGCATGTGTGTCAGCTTTCAAGCCATTTCCTTCTACAAAATATTGCTTTCTACACTTAGAAAATGCATCCATCCATCAGTTACAAACCATTTCAAAGCACTTTATGAATCTACAGAGCAAAATGTACTTATCTTACATTGGCAGTGTCCCAGCTGTTACAAAATTGCTATTGTCCTAATACTTACAAGGCAATTTTAGCATCAGTTAATAATTTTACAGGATAGATAACTTCTAAAGCATTATAAAATGACAGACATTAAACAATAGCAACTTAGCATTTTTCGAAACAGTTCATGACAGCTTAAAAACTAAAGTGATTTTAATGTATAGTCTATGTAGTTTTAGTTTCTCATTGACAATTCCTTTAGAAGATAAAAGTGTGAAAACCCTTTTAAATAGTGGGTGAAAGAATAAAACAAATTTATCTTTAAAGATATTCAGTAAAAATCTCAATTAGGAATAATGTCTCAAATCTTCCTGTTCAGATAGTAGGTGACAAGAATTCGAATTTATTTAGGTAGAAAAAAATGATGGTATCATTTAATGGTAGGGTACCACAAAATAAAAAGGCATATCTATTCATTAAAGCTAATACAAAAAGAAAAATACAATGAACAGCATTTTATATAAATCAGTATGCATTATTTCTTCCTAAACACTGTTTTCTATCAATCTTAGTTTAAAAGCTTCAGTTAAAGGGGAAATCTGGGTAAATATATCATGTGTGATCTCTCTTGCTCCCTTTGTTTAAGTTGGTGGGATAGCCACACTGCTCACTTTTAGCTTGATATATTACCATTCACCTTGGACAGCTAATGCTTTGATAGTACACAAAGAAAAATAGCTGTAAACAAACGTTATTAATTTGGAATTTGATAGATTGTTTGTGTAATGTCCTGAAAAATACAAAAATCCTTTGATATAAACTATTGCATATCAGAAATTATTTTCACAAATTGACCCGTTAAATAAAACAAATTATTGTCAATATTCACTAAGGCCAATTGACCACATCGGATGACCAAAGTCCCCAAGTATACAGTTACCATCTTCTCTATCACTGAGTCACTGACATGGTGTCTGCTCATTGTATGCTGTGCAACTGCATAACAAACCATACTCCTTCGGGAACAATTTTCCAAATTATGTAAGTCAAATTCACACATTTAATTCTGTCTGTCATATTTACTACTGTCATTGTCTCAAACACACATGATCTTTTATGAGAACCGCATATGGTTGTTCAGTTTCAGCACTTTTAGTTATACTAATATTGTAAAGAAAATTATTACTTAAAAGGTCATAAGTACTTTTATAATATGCTATTATTTAACTAATTATAGATACTAGTACATGAACACACCCTGAATATATGTGACAAAATACACAAAGCAGCCGAATATCCTATGGCCTTCTCACGTGAGTACAAGGAAACTGGCTTTGTCTCAGTTTGTTCTGTCCTAGGCAACACTCATAAAGTGTAGAAAGTCCTGGGTGAACAAGAATGTTTGTTGAATGAATGCTGATTGAATTATGCTGATTCAGTCGAAAATAACTAACTCTTCCCTAGATAGTTGAAGTTTCAAATCCTTTCTCCCCAGTTTGTATGTAGGGAATTGTTCTCAGAAAGAAAAAAACTCCCATGAATCTCACTTAGAAAATCAAGCATATACTTCTTGACTAAAGTTATTGAAAAGAATAAAACTTTGTATTAAAAACATTGATATGCCTAAAATTTCAAAGTATCTTTACCAGAATAATCTGTGTTGATATAAAACTGACATATCTATGATGATAATGTAGAAAACTAGATTAATTTCAGTAAGTTCTTTCTTTACTTTATTCATCATCAAATTTTCAACAGACCTATTTAAGTTACCTATATATTTAATAATATTGGCAAAGATGATTACTGTTAATATGCATAAAATATAGTAGAGTCAGGATTATACATCTACATTTTTAGAAAATAAATACTCTTGGCACAAAGACAGTAGTGTTTACCTTTAAGTTGAAATTTTAAAATGTCATTTGATTATTTATTCTTCTCTTAATCTCAATTTCAAAACACATGGTACCCTTTAGCAATAATGTATTTAGTGATAATGATAATGAATTTTACATGAACAACAATAGAGAATTTGTTTTATGTAGGAAGTTATTCTCCAGTCAATACTGGCAAGCGCTAGTTTTCACACTGGAGTGTTTTTAATACCTCCTTCATACATAGGCCTTGAGTTGAGATGCCATTTCCACCTCAAACCCCAATATATCTATATACCCTCCCAGCACTCTAGAGTTAGCTAAGTGTTAAGATGCTTCCTGCTCATCAAACTGACCTTCAGAAAATAAACTTGAGTCTCTCATCTCAATCACACTAAAGTCAGCTCCTAGAAGTAAAACTACCCCAATCATACCTAAGATTAAAGCATTTGATTAGATTTTTATTCCATTGTTGAGTCACTACATCTAAAAATATGTTGGAATCTTAGTTTCTTTGCTAACATATCATACACACCTGCATGGCATGAATTATTAATATAAACAAATTATAATTTTAAGTTGTTTGTATTACCAAGATTATCAACCAATTTTAGGCAAGGAAATCTGAAGGACAAAATAGAAGAGTTCAGAGGAGAAGCTACCATAATGTCAGGAGATGGATCATGGATTAAGGTATGTTACGTTTTCTCCAAAGATTGACCATTGCTGACCTATTGCAGGTGACTCAAGTCTTAGAAAGAGGCAGGGTGATTTGACTTGATTTGGTTTCTGGGACATCTTATATCCAAATTAGGGTCCTGAGACTCTGGAATTTGCTAGGAGTCATCCTATCCTAGAAAACCTTGATGGAAAGAGTCATGCTATGCAGCTACTGTCTCTATGTTGTCTATATGTTCTAAAGCTGTTGTATTCTTACAGTAAGGATGCTCTATTTGCGATGAAATTAATTTGCTCAAAATTATTTCATGTTTGAATCTACCCATTGCTTAACCTCACCTCTCCCATCAAGTATACAAGCCAAGACTGCCATATTTTTAAAACCCTAGAATGACTGTTACCTTATCGATTTGAATATACTATGGAGCCAGAATGCCTCTATTTGAATTCTTCTGTGGCATTTCTATTATGTGTGGCTTGGGGTGGGGAACACTTAATATCTCAATTGCCATAGGCAAAATACTAAATTCAGTAGATCTAACTCATATTAAATGTTCTGACTAATGCCTGACACATATTAAATAAATACCCTCAAGTATTGCCCAACTATCCAGGCAAGTTGGTTATTATTTTTGTATCTTTTAATAGTTCAGATCCTTCTTTCTAAGTCAATGTTTATTACAGTAACCCAGAACTCAACTCAGTACATTTTTGGTACTGCTCACAAAATCAGCAGAAAATACATCCAGCTGAGAAGATAATAAGGGAACATAATATTATTTGAAAGTGAAATATTTTGCAATATTATAAAATGATGTTCAAATTACAAATGTTATATTTCAAGTTGTTATTCAAGAGTATATTTTACTTTAGAATATTTCAAGATCAACATTAATTGATAATTATAAACATTTATAATAATATATATTTCAAAATAAATAGTGTGACATTAATCTAGTAGAAAATATTAAAAGTATAACTAAAGACAATATTCAAATCCCAAAACAGCAGCCTGTATATGGAGTACGGTCTTCTAAAAAAAAAACAGTTCTTCAGTTACTCATGGAATATTATTTTTTTTATATCTCTTGTATTCAGTTTGCAACTACTTCATTGAGAATTTTTGTATGTATATTCATGAGGGATACTGGACTGTAATTTATATATTTTTGTTGGGTTTACAATTTATGTCACTATTTCAATATTATTTGCTTTGTGAAGGAGCTTATTGTGGTTCTGAATTTTTTTAAACATAACTCAAAAAGTATTGCTTGTTTGAAGGCTCTATAGAATTTTGTATAAGTATATCTGACCCTTGGTATTTTGCTTGTTTGTTTCTTTTCATTTTATTCTGTTTGAATGCTTTTTAAATTTTTTTGATTTGCTGAAAATAAAAATTAAGAAAAAAAAAATCCTTTAAGTTCAAGGCTTTATCAGCAAACAAATAAAATTAAAGAAATTTCAAAATTATAAATGTTTCCACTATAGTAATCATTGTGAAGATGAAGATATAGATGCTGTTGATACTCTATATTTTCTTTAACTTCTCAGCAACCTCACTACTCTATGGCTTACACTCCACTATCAAACCATAATATACATAGTTCCATTTATTCAAACTCACCTTTTGATCACATCTCAGTTTTGTTTAATTTTTATTAATTTTTAATTAATTATTTATTTATTTACATCACAAATGTTGCCCCCATCCAGATCCCCCCTCTCATAATTTTTCATCGCATCTTCCCCCTTTGCCTCTGAGAGGGAGCACTCATCTCTGGGCATCCCCTTTCCCCGGGGTATCAAAATTCTACAGGATGAGGCGCATCCTTCTCCACTGAAGCCACACAAGGCAGTCCTCTGCTACATATGTGCCTGGGGGCCTCAAACCGGCTCATGTATGCTATTTGGTTGGTGGCTTAATCTCTGGGAGCTCCTAGGAGTCCAGGTTAGTTGTCACTGTTGATCTTCTTATGGGGCTGCCATCCACTTCGGCTCCTTCAATCCTTCTCCTAACTCTTCCATAGGGGTCCCTGACCTCAGTCATTGGTTGATTGTAAATATCTGCATCTGTCTCAGTCAGCTGCTAGTAGACTCAGAGGACAGCCATAATAGGCTCCTATCTGCAAGCACAACATAGCATCAGTAATAGTATGAGGTTTTGGTGACCTTTATGATGGATCCCAAGGACAGGTCACTGGATGGCCTTTCCTTCGAGCACTGCTCCATTTTTGTTCCTGCATTACTTTTAAGAAGGGAACAATTTTAGGTCAAAATTTTGAAGGTAGGTTGGTGACCTTATCCTTCCACTGGGACATCTCAGTTTTAAATAAACGTGCCTTGAAATTCCTGACATTTCACATTTTGTGATAATGAAGAGATTCATGATAGAAATTATATTTTCTCCAAGAATTTCCTGAAGTGTGAAAGTTTAGGTCAATAGTGGGATTTTGCTTATTAATTTTTTTCAGTTATATGTCTTAAAATTATGAGATTATGTTGATATCTTCCACAGAAGATCTTCAAAATTCTTTATAACTTGCATTAATTTTCAAGTAGTGAGTAGGCATGATGATTCCCGTGTAAGTGGAGAAATTTATGGTATTAAAAGTAGCAAATTTCAGTTTGCCAATGGACAAATGTTTCCTAAAATTGAAACTCTTTCAAAAACAAATATGAAAGAAAACCATGGCCTATGTTTTTCAGAGGTTATTTCTCTCATTTCTAAAAATATTGTACTCAACATGAATTCTGTTTAATTCATCACATAAAATGCATCAAATAATAGGTGTTTAATTCTATTTGCTACAGAGATACAAACAGTTCCTAGGCTATTAATATCACAAATAGGGCTAATGATACATGTTTGCTATCCTAGCATCCCAGCTAGGGCAAGAAAGTCTTCATTTTGAACCCACTGAAACGAAAGCTCATCTCAGTGTAACTTAAACTATTAACTACTGGGGAAACAATTGGAAGGCTGAAAGGCATGCATGGTCTTAATTAGATTCCTATTGATGTGATAAAACACTATGACCCAAAGCTACTTTGTGAATAAAGAGTTTCTTTTATCTTATCCTTCCAGCTCCACCATAAAGAAAGAGAAGTTGAAGCAAGGACTCAAGGCAGAGATCTGGAGGAAGAACTGAATCAAAAGCAGAAGAATCTGCTTCATTCTTAGACCATCTAAAACCACCTATCTAGCAGTGTTACCATCCCCAGCAAGTGTTACCATCAATCAACAAAATGTCAAAAGCTCCATATACTCCCTTCCAAATGTTATAGACATTGTCAGTGCTATCAGTTACCCTTCACAACCTAACAGGAAGCCACAACTTATTTCTGTCACTGAATATGGAAAGATTAAGCTGGGATACAACTAGAAGTTCCATCCTTACTAACTAACGTACATAGTGCCTGGAAGGTGGCACCAGAAGAGAAAAGTAATCCTTAATCACACCCAGCTATGACCTTCCTTGTGACCTACGATATCAGCCTGCCAGTTTAATATACTGGCACAACAGTATCACGGATGTTATAGAAATAACCAACAACTATTTAACTTGGACTTAAGGCCCACTCCATGGGAAAAAACATCCCATTAAGGAGACCCTAACCCTATTAATGAGACCAAGAAAGTGATACAAGATAGAACATAGGCCTATCTTAGTACTATTATTCTGCTAAATGAAAATAGTAATATAATTACTTCAAATGACATATTTCTATATCTATAGGTCCATGCATTGCTTAACTGTTATCAGAGAAGTTTCTTATTTCAGTAGACAGTAATTAGCACTGAGCCCACTAGTGGAAAATGTGCAGACAATGAGAGAGAGACCTTTGGACATTCGGCTCTAAATATAGTATCCATATCAACAGCAACACCTGAAGACTTGGAAATCTATGCAGAAGAGAAGGCACAAAGATTGCCAAGGATGGAGGTAATGGATGACTCCAAGGAAAGAGCATCTTTCAGGAACAATAGGACTAAGCTTATTTGAACTGACAAAGACTGTATAGCATATACAAACCTATACAAATTCAATCCAGACCAAAGAGACATTAGAGGTGGATAAAGGAAGGAAACTGGGTGGGAAAGGGAGCAGGAGGGAACAGGAATGGGGATCAGATGTCAGGGGCACTAGAGGAGCAGTTGTAGAAAAGGGCTAAGAGAGAGAATGGAAATCAGTATGGGGCCATCTCTGAAATGAGCCAAAGAATTGGGAGAGGAAAGTCTCTGGGAAGTCAATGGGGGTGACCTTAGCTAAGACTTCTAGCATTGGGAAGATATGGAGCCTGATGTGGCCACTTCCTGTAGCCAGTCAGGACTTCTAGTGGAGGCAAGAGTATACCAACATACCCACAAAATCTTTCACCCAAAATTTGTTCTGTCTACACGAGGCACTGAGATGAAGATGCTGCAGAGACTGAGGGAATGGCCAACCACTCACTGGCCCAACTTGAGACCTACACCATGGGAGAGAGCCAGCCCCTGACAGTCCTAATGATATTCTGGTATGCTTGCAGACAAGAGCCTAGCATAACTGTCTTCTGAAAGGTTTCTTCCATCACCTGATGAAAACAGATGCAGAAACTCACAGTCAAACATCAGGTTTATATTGGGGAGTCTTGTGGAAGAGTAGGGGGAAGGATGGAGAAAGACCAAGTGGTTAAAGATACCACAAGAAGACTTACAAAATGAACTAACTTGGTCTTCATGTGGGTCCTCTAACAATTGAAGTATGGACTGTCTCTTACTCTCTTGCTTGCCTTTGGATCCCTTTACCCTAACTGGACTGACTTGTCTGGCCTCACTGGGAGAGGATGTGTTTTGTCCTGCTGTAACTCAATGTACCTGATGTACCAAGGCGGGTTGGTACCTATGGGGGGGAGTCTCCCATTCTCCTAAGAGAACATGAAGGGGACTGGGAGAAAGGAGTATGAGGGTGTGTTGTGAATATCCCTAGCCTTGTATTTGATCCTAGATCCACCCTTCTGGGAGGGGCTTCAGAGGATGATTGAATCTGTACACAGGTGACGTCTTGTAAATCTTCTGTTCAATTAAAACCTGTAAAATAAAGGCTAGAGCTAGAGATTGGGCAGTAGAAGGGAAGGCAGAGAAAAAGGCTTAGGGGAGGAGAGAGTGAGAGGAATTCGATATAAAAGGAGGCAGAAGCAGAAGCAGAGAGATAAGAGGAGAAGAAGTAGAAGCAGGAGGAAGCAGGCAGAAGGAAGCCAGAGATAGAAGGAAGTCGACAACGGAGGAGCCAGAGCTAAGAGGACAAGGATGTGACCTAGGATAACGGCAAGTTATAAGGGATCTCATAGCCGGGATTAGAGTAGTATAGTGGTAAACCTGCCCAATCTAGGAGTGCTATTTATACAATAATTATTGAATTGTGTCTTCCTTTACTGGTCTCATTCAGGTAGGAGATTTACCACGGCAAATTTGGGGGTTAAATAATAATTTCCACTACTACAAATTGGTCCCCAACGTGAGGCCGATTTAAATAATATTTTCTACAACAGGGGTAGGGCTGGAAAGTGGGGAGGTAGGGCTGAGAATGGGAGATAAGAAGTAAACAAATTAATGGAAAAAAACTCATTCTGAACAAATTGATCCAGTAACTTCTCCTGGAACCTTCCCTGTGGATACATAAAATATAAAATGAGACAAGATTAACAGTTTTAAGTATTATGGTCTCAGACTCAAGCGTTGTTTCCTTTCTTGTGTGTATTTAAAATACATTAACTTTGATTGCTATCATTCGCCTTGAAAAGAGCAAAAACAATTTTTTAAAAATCCCAGCACAGAGAAGGAAAATTGGGCAACAAGAACCAACCACAAAGACTACTTTGCAAGCAGTAGCTGCTAGAAGAGGAAAATAAGTTTTCTAAAATGGACTCTATATATATTAATTGCACTCTAGGTCAGGCCTCATGCTTAGAGGTAGTTGACTAATACAAATTGTGGTTTTATTGTTTGTTGTTTGTTTGTTTGTTTGTTTGTTTGTAGTTTGGTGTTTTCATTTTGTTTTGTCTTGTTATATTTTTGTTGTTGCTGCTGCTGTTTGGGGAGTTGTTTTGGTTTTGAGGGAAAGAAAGAACAAAAAATTGGGCGAGTAAGAATGTAGGAAGACATGGGAAAACTTCAAGAGGGAGCAAGAATATGATCCGAATATACTGTATGAATTTTTTAATAATACAAAATGAAAGAAAGAAACAAAGAAAGATAGGCAGGCAGGTAGACAAACAGACAGACAGAAAGAGAGAGAAAGAAAGAAAGCTCTACAGACTTTTCTATACTCCAATCCTATGAAGGCATTTTTTTTCAATTAAGATTCCCCTTTCCAAATTCATTGTTTTTAATAGCTGAGTAATATTCCATTGCATAAATGTACCATATTTTTTGTATCCATTCCTCTGTTGAAGGGCATCTGGGTTCTTTCCAGTTTCTGGCTATTATAAATAAAGCTGCTATATAAACATAGTGGAGCATATGTCCTTGTTATGTGTTAGAGCATCTTCTGGATATATACCCAGAAGCCTGAAATAACCAAGATTCAACTCACAGACCATATAAAGCTCATGAAGAATGATGACCAAGTATGGGGGGCTTCAGTCCTTCTTAGAAGGAGTAACAAAATACTCAAGGGTGCAAATATGGAGACACAGTGCAGCACAGAAACTGAAGGAGAGACAGACCATTCCACCTGGATATCCATCCTATGTGCAGTCACCAAAGGTAGAGGTTGATGTGGATGTCAGGATGTACATGCTGACAGGAGCCTGATATAGCTGTCTCCTTAGAAGTCTGCAAGAGTCTGACATACTCAGAGGCAGAAGCTCACAGCTAACCATTAATCTGATCATGGGGTTTCCAATGGAGAAGACAGAGTGAAGGCTGAAGGAGTTGAGAAGATTTGGGACACCATGAGGAAAGCAACAATCCCAACCAACCAGAGCCCTCAGGGTCTAAACCACCAGCCTGGGAGCGCTTAGGGAGGGACCCATGGCTCCAGCTATATATGCAAGGGAGCTATATATAAGTGGGAGAAGAGATCCTTGGTCCCATGAAGGCTGGACATCGGGGGGGGGGGATATTCGAGGGTGGGAGGTAAGGTATGGGGGAGGGTGGGTGGGGGTACACCAACGTGGAGGCAGGAGGATGGAGGAAGGGATAGTTAGTTCCTGGGAGGGAGGGGGAAATGGGGTAAGGAGAGAATATCTGAAATGTAAAAAAATTTCCAATTAAAAAAATAATTAATTAATTAATTAATTAAAAAAAAGATTCCCCTTTCCAAGATAACTTTAACTTGTGTCAAGTTATTAAAAGACCAACTAGGACAGGCACTAAGATAAATAAAGTCAAGAGTAATGTTTTAACTCCCCATGCATCTTGGGAGGCTTTTTACATGAGTTAATTTTCCCGGCAACACTTCTGCTGTTGTCCCATGGAAGGTAAATTTATGTTGCTTAAGGATACAGAAGAACACAGACTATATAATACTCTTCCAGGTCAGGGTACAGAAATCCTATCCAGGCCTGATAAGAAATTTTAAGAGGAAAATCTAGAACAAAAACAAAGGTCACACATGATTGTCCTTGGAAAACAGTCTCTCATTTCCAAAGAATAGGGTGTAGACTCAAGTCGTGCATATATAAGCAGCACACTTACTTAAGTATACGTTTGTGTTGAGTCATATTGAGTACACATTTCAATTTGTCCAGAACATAGTTTGTCTGAAGTTGTAAACAAATTCATCTGATTTAATATTCATATTTTGACATGACATTTAAGTTTTAATATACATTATTGTATGCACATATTACTATACAATATGTAAATATATATGAATATATAATATATGATATATATATATACTGACATTAACTTCTTTATTGCTTGGGGTATTCAAACTGGAGAGTGGAAGGTTACTTACAATATTCATTTTGGGAGCCTTTGGTATGGGCAGATTGGGGTTAAAACCAAAGGATCTCATTCTCCAACCTCCCTAGTCTCAGGGTCAGTAGATTCAACAATTTGTATTTAAGAATATAGGAGTCAACAGTGGGCCTCTCTCTGCTTACATTACTATCTTAGGATAGTACATGTTCCCAGCATAATCTCTCCAGAGCAGAAGTTAGGATAGCAAATGCTGCCTTCTTCATCGGGTTTAATTTCTGAAGTTGGAACAAGGAAAGGATCTGGTGGATTCTCATTAAGATTTCTGCTGCATACTCATTCCAAACTCAAAACAAGTGCATAAAAGAAGACCCCTGGCATTTCGGAATTCAAAATAAGGAAAGCAGAAAAGTGGATTCTAGTCAGTTTGGCATAGGTTCAAATATGGAATCCTGGTATTTTTTATACCCCTTCCAGGTGAAGATTGAGTGTCCCTTTATCTTCCTTCCTCACTGCTTTTCTTCATCTCTCCACATATTTCATTTTAGCTCCTCAGAGTAGGAAAATGCAGGTCCTTTCTGCTTCCATACTTTAAAGATGTAGGGAAAGACTGGAACAGAAGAGAAGGAGGAGTGTGCAAATTTTTATTTACATAGAAATAATCTCTACATCCTCCTATAGTAGAGAAATTAAATCCTCTACACACACACACACACACACACACACACACACACACACACACACAGCACACACTCCAATCCCCTCAGGAAGACAGACAGACAAACGACAGATGAAGTTAATAAGTAGGTACAGGGCAGGGTGTTACCCTAGGCCATCTCTTTGTGGATAGGCAAAGTGGTCTGATAAAGATCTAACCTTCCTCCTCTTCCTCCCCCTGTTCAGGACTTCTTTGTTGGGAGAGCCAATTTGATGATTTCTTCCTCAGAGGGCTGACAGATACTGTCTTTGTACTTCTTAGCTCTGAAGGTATTGGTTAGGTTGGTGTACAACTTATCCTCCTCAGAGATCTTGTGTGTTGTGTGTGTGTGTGTGTGTGTGTGTGTGTGTGTGTGTGTGTGTGTGTTCTGCCTGTTTATATACTGTGTTTTTGTTGAATCTTCTGGGAGTAGAGTCAGAGACAGGTGTGAACTCCCATGTGAGTGCTAGGAGTTGAGCTTAGGTCTCTTGGAAGATCAACCATTGCTCTTACAAACTGAGCCATCTCTCTAGCTAGCCACATACATATAGCTTTCAAGCCACTGAAACTATCCTTGATGTGCAGACTGGATTAAGGTATGGGAAGTTCTTTAGAGTCTGACTTCTACTAATATTTTTGGAAATGCAAAAGTTAAAAAATACTTCCTTTCTTACTTCCCATGATTCTTGTATCATTTAGAGACAGCACGATTATTAAAGCCAGAGAACACGAAAATAAGAACATAATTACCTGTTGTATATATTATATTAGAATCAGTTGAGATTCCTATTAACTCTTTTTTTCTGCCCCAAGGTCTATTCTAAGGCCTTATATCACATTTAGTTACTGTGTCTTTTCAAGTGACATTTTCTGGGGAAAAAAAACAGGGGCATAATAACTCTAGTACTCATAATAAACATTTCTAGATTTTCTAACACTAGGTAAATTTTCCCTGGTTTTATCTGCTTTTTTGTCTACACATTTGTTTCCACATGAATTTATGATATGTTCAAAAAACTATCATTTTGCAATGGTTCCAAGTTGATCCAGTTTAGGTCATCAAAATCTCTTCAAACTTTTATCCTGTAAAAGTTTGTCTACTTTTTAAATACTAATACAAGTCTATCCTTTAAATAAAAATAAATAAATAAATAAATATGAATAACAATAACTATGCTTCTCACTGTCAAGGAAAAGTGGTCCTGAGAAAAATCAGAAGCATACCCAGTCAGTAACTGAGACATGACAGTTAACTCCATGACATTCTGTTAACCATCATGGCCTAGAAAGTAAGTGCATGAAGATTCACAATTACAGAGTGCTGCTTCTTCCTAATCCACATGCCATATTTCTAGTGCAGCTAATTTCGCCCTCCCCAACCCTCCTTGCCTGAGAACTTTTCAACGACTGTTAGCTTAGTGTCCCAATCTCCCCTTGAATTTCCCTTATCTGTGTTCTAACCCAGCACCAAAAAAGAAAAGAAACAACTGTTGTCTTTGCATTTCTTGCTATCCTCACTGTCATCAGCATGGGCTTATATTATTTATTTTCACAATTAATTTCATTTGCTATTTGTTCTTAATTTGGACTCTCCTCACATCTTGATATATTTAATTACTTATTTGGGAATTACATAAAACATTCTCTAACAACAGGAACTGGATAAATGTATCATCCCAGAAGTTGCTGTCCATTTTCCCCCATAGTTCCCTTCTCATCCACCTACCCATGGAATAAATTCATGTTTCTATTTTATTATTCTTGCAAACATTTTCACTACTGAAAAGATATATGGACTCATATACCATGTAACAGCCTTGGGGACCAAAAACCACATATAAGGTGGTAAATGTCCTATAGCCTTTCTATATCCGATTTATATTGGTTATCTTGTTGCAATAACAAAAGACCTGACAGAACAATTTGAGGGAAGAATGTTGATGTTGGCTCACAGTTTCACTTCATCATAGAAAGAAAACTGTGACAGAATTAACAGCAATCTTAAAATGTAAATTTGCCTCATATCTTGGTGGATCATGAAGCAGAGACACGGCGAAATCCAGAGATGGGGTATAATCTTCAAGGGCTTGTTCCTATTTGCAGACTCAATTTCTCAAAGTTTCCACAACCTTCCAATCAGTGCCATGAGCTAAGAAACAATTGTTTCAACATAGGACTCAAGGAGCAACATTTCATATTCAAATCCTAGAAGTAGCTTTGCCATCTAGATTTTTATGAGTACATTTCATGGTGTTGGGATAAAAAATAAAATTACCTAGTTTGTCAAAATAGGTCAGTTTCACTCAGAATTGAGTAACTGCATATCATCTTACATTGCCTTGTTTCCTAAGCAAAGGCTCATACATTGCAAGTGTTGAATGCCCCAAAGTATCATTCCCTTTCTAATGTATAGGTTTGTACTACTCCATTGTGGAGATTAGATGCCATAATTCTTTCCACTATTGCTTATTATGGACTTCTAGGGAGTTTCCAATGTTTTGCAACAATGACAAAGAAAATGTTGAGAGATCCCCAGGGAAAGAGCTTCTTCCCTGGTGTTCAGAACATAACATAGAAAATCGGTAAGAACTCCAGGAACTCCAAACTATAAGAGATTTGCATCTACCACTTTAAGAGCTACAGAGTAGGAACATTCTGTGACAGTGGATCAGGATGTTCCTTTGTCCCTGTGTCTGCTATAGAAAGTATTCAAAGCCTCACATTTTCAACTTTTGAAAAGACAAGTAGATGAAGAGATGACTGGGCTAGGCAAACTATAGAGTGCAGGCACTACACAATCAGAACGAAACGTCTAGCTCATAGCCAGCAGTAGATTCTTAGATGATACTCAGATAATACAAGAGGGTAATGTTGGAAAAAATAAAATAATGAGTGTCAGACTTCCCTTGCAGGTAAAGCAAGGCCTGGAGGATGAAAAAATCTTTCTTCAATGTGAACATGTGGTCTATGAGGTGGAACAAACCTTTTGTAAATTTGGGGAAAACTGTCCTATCAGGGAAGTTAGTTTTAAAATTAGCTGAGTACCACCATAACCAAGATTATTGTACTAATTAGTTATTTTTTTTTCTGTGTTACACATCATTCAGGGCTTAGTGGATCAATACAATATGTGTTACCCTGAGGTTTATATGAATTCAGAAGACAGAAGAGGCTATTGCTTGAGTGTTGAGCTGTGAATTTCACATGAGATCACAACCACTCAACCAATGCTTATACTCTCTGATGTCGTGATGGAAATGTCAGACTCCAACTTTCAATTTTCCTTAAATGGCTATTGTCAGGATGCCTGATTTACTTCTTCTATAGATGTTTCTATGGCCACCAGCTTTGGCAGTATGCCTTTATAATAGGCATTTCTTAGAGAATTAGTTCTCAATTTCTTTTTATCTTTCTTCTTTATTTAATTTATTTTTTTTTACTTAGTCACTTTATATCCCACTCACTGTCCCCCTCCCTGTCACCCCCCCCACAATCCTTCCCCCATCTCCCTTCCTTTTTTCCTCTGAGCTGTTGGGGGACCCCTGGGGATCTCCCACCTTAGCATTTCAAGTCTCTGTGAGGCTAGGTGCTTCTTCTCTGACTGAATCTAGACAAAGCAGCCCAGCTAGGAGAACATATCCCACATACAGGTAACAGCTTTTGGGATAGTCCCTGCTCTAGTTGTTCAGGACCCACATAAAGGCCAAGCTGTACATTTGATACACATGTGTGGGAGAGTTACCAATTTCTAAATGAAGAAGTATCAGTAAATACAGGAGATGCTTTCTACCATTGTGCCACTTTAAAATAAACTACTTGTACTTGAAATTTTCATCCATACAGTTTACACTTCAGGACAAGATTAGTACATAAAGAAGGAAATTACTTTTTAAACATTAGTTATAGGTAGGTCATCACCCTATTGAAAGGGGAATAAAGTACACTGAGGTTAAATGAAAAAAAATACACATTTTGCAACTTTTTAAAAGATGGAATTTATATCATCTCAATGAAGTGACTGTTGGCATAACATTCCTTTCCAATCATCACCAGTAATTCTTATGAAAATTTCCAATTCTCATTTCTTTTTTCTGTATTTCCACATTGTGAAATATTTTAAGAGTAGAAATTAATTTAGGGGAGGGCTGAAATTACTGTTAAGCATATATACTACTCTTGCAGAGGATCCAGGTTCAGTTCCCAGCACCCAAACAGTAGTGCACAAACACCTTTAACTCCAAAATCAGAAGATCTAACACTGTTTTCTAGTCTCCATAAGCCTAGGCTTGGTATGCAGGTATACATGCAGAGAAAACATCCACACAAATAAAATAAAATTAAATCTTCAGAAGAGTGAGAATCATTTAAAACTATGGTCACTGGTACACCATAGTTACAACCTAGTTGCTAGTTACTCACTAGTGTTCTGTGTGAGTTTCCTTTTAAAAGTAACTTTTATTCACCAGATGTAATTGTCCTCTTGGAGGCTTCCTGCTGGATAAGCTCATCCATTTTAGTTCTTTCTGAACTCTGCCTAGATGGTTCAACTCAGTTGTTCTGGCTCAAATTCCTATCCAAGCTGACTGATTCAAACCGGCTTCTCTTAGCTTCTCACTAAATTGTTCTGCCTCCCTGCCTACCTCTCTCTCCACTGCTCTCTTAAGTCATCACTTCCCAAAAAAAAAAAAAAAAAAAGTCATCACTTCCCAGTCTACTCAAGTAAGAGTTGGGCCTATATTATCTCTGACTCATTCTGTCAAATCTTTCTCTAATTGGACATGTTGTCTGCCAACCAAATGTCATTTTCAAACATGGCTGCTTCCTTCTACAATCTAATTTTATCTTCATTGTCTGAGGATTAAAGGTGTGTACTAAGGGTGTGTCTGTATTCCAGCCAGAGGTATTAAAGATGTATTATTCCAGCTGGATCACACAGAACTAGAAGATCTTTGGATACCATCCTTTGCCAGAGCAGCTGTGTTGCTGGATTAAAATTCCTCTACATTTCTTCATGCTGAAATCTTCTTATGAAAAAACAGATGTTTAAATAAACTCAGCTCCAAAGTGTCAAAGCGTTACTGAGTCTATCACTTCTCCATGCTGCACAACCACCTGCATACTGGTGATGCTAATAAGGAAACATTTCTGAATTCTTTGTTTACTTTATGTAGGATGTTATGTATAAGGACAGGCGTCAAGGACAGGGACATGCTTTCGTATACTAAAAGATGCAACCAAATATTTTGGAATAAATATAAAAAAAATGGATCTCCTCATCGATACCTAGCAAGAGAATTTAGCTTTGAAAACACCAAGAAAAGACATTAGCCTTATAAAGCTAATAGTGCAAAGCATGAGCAATGTAACTCTGGGCATGCCAGTTACTTCTCTGTACCTCAGTTACACTATCATTCTAAAACAAGCAACAGTAAGGACTTCTTGGGTTGATGAATGAGTAAGTTAATACATCAGTATTATTGATATTACTATATAATTTCTGTTCAAATATTGTATTAATATATTTGCTTTTGTTTTGGTTAACAAGGGGGTAGGAGGATAGTATAATTTATTCAAGATGATATTTTTAATTAATTTTTATGATACTTGGATGCTTTATAAACAAAATAATCAAAGGATTTTTCCAACTTTTGTCTCTTAAACAAATGAAGATCTCAAAAAAGAGAGTCAATTTGTATGTAAAGTTCAGAACTAAAGATGTCAAAACCTATTTCATGAGGTAGAATATCCCTCAGCAAGTAAGAAGGTTCCCAGTGGAAGTAACAGGACCTGAGTTTAAATCCTCAAACCCACTTAAATGTCAGACATGCCTACATATATCTTTAATCCCAGTGGTAGCTGGCTGAAACCAGTAAAACACAGAAGAATGTTGGTTATCCAAAATAGCTATAGTTAAAATGGTTCACTTAAGGTTCAGCAAGAGAGCTTGACTTAAAAAATACCATGGGAAGTAGTAAGGGAAGATACGCATTGTCCTCCTCTGCCCATGAATGCAAGCACGCACACACACATACACTGCACAGAATGCGCTTTTACATGCATAAATAAATGCATGTAAATAAAAAGGATTCTGGTATTTAAGAAATGCTTCATTATTTTCAATTTAGAGAAAGATGCATAATTGCTTATCACTTTGTGTCCACTCTGAATTAAAACTCTTGAGGGTAAAAATTAAAAAAAAAAAAAAAAAAGTGTGCCTTTTGTTTCCTTGCAGAAGCAGTCACATTGCCTGGCTCTCTGCCTCCATCGTCAAGGCTTCCCATCCTCTGCTACCTCCCTCAAGATCACTCCAAATATGTCTTCTGGATCCTCCACGGCTCATTACCCGATGACTTAGCAGTGATGTTCTGAAGTTTTTGTACCTGACAACCTTTGCAGAAGCACACCCATTCACAGCCAGGGAAGTTCAGACACCCAGCAAGTAATTACTACAAACTCAAGAAAATGAACACTGATTTTCCTCTACACAATATTTTTTAGAAAGCTTGTCTCAACTGAGAATTTTACATGGAAACAAAATCAGATTAAAATATGGGCTGCCACTATTACTGAGAAAATGTGGAACTTAAGCAAGAAATTTAGAAGTTAAAATTATACAATGCAATGGTGGTTGGAGAGCTTGGGTGAGCTTATCTCCTTCCGCCAACAACACCTTATGGGAAAACAAGCAATGTTGCCTCACCAACCTGCCTCTGTGATTATGTGCACAGTTCCAGAGTAAGACAAACATCTTCAGTTTGGGGCCCAGAAAGAAATTTTCTTGTTGTTAAAGGAAGGAAAGATGAGCCCTCTTCTTTTCTTTACCACATGGCCATGGCATGTATGGTAGTTTGATGGCTTTGATGAGATGAAATAGCAAATGCAAATGATGAGATGAAATGGGAAATGCAAGGCATGGATGCAGTGGTGCATGTATTGTCCATTATGTCCCCTTGCTGCTCTAGGGAGTTTTATTGTTCTTTTCTTTTTTAAAATTTTTTATTGGTTATTTTATTTATATTTCAAATGTTATTCCCCCTTCCCTGTTTCCCCCTGCGAACCCCCATCCCATCCCCCCTCCCCCTGCTTCTATGAGGGTGCTCCCCCTCTCACCCAACCACTCCTGCCTTACCACCCTAGCATTCCCCTAAACTGAGACTTAGAGCCTTCACAAGATCAAGGGCCTCTCCTCCCATTGATGTCACTCTTTGTCCCTATATTTCCTTTAAACAGGAGCAATTCTGGGTTAATATTTTTGAGATGGGTGGATGGAGGAAGAGTCTCCCAGGACCCAATAGGAATGACATTAGCTGAAATACCCAACAAAGGGGAGAGAGAACCTGTAGAGATTATATCCAAAGGTTAGACACACACCCCCAATTGAGGGATGGGACCAACCATCTCAAAAATATTGTTCTTTTCAAGGGAGAAGTTTGACTTTCATTTATAATCTTTGTTCACCTCTCAGCAATCAAGTGCTCATACAACACTCCCGGGAGATGGCAAGACTATTACAGTTGCCTTTATCTGTCACTCTTCACCAATCCTTCATGATCTTCATTTTGTACAGACATCTGTATTTGAGGAGGGACTTAGAAATAGTCGTTTGTCCAATTCGAGGTGGAAGTTTGGTAATATTGTCCAAGTATTAATGTTTTAATGTTTTAAACTAGTTTTCACTAAAATATTAATGGCTTCCATATAATAGTGTCATTGTAAATATGGCAATTCAGTACTTTAAATCAATCCCATAGAGAAATGGTGACATTTTTCTCTGAAAAGTCACTTCAGAAAGTTGTGTTCATGGTGTCACATTATAGTGCCTTTCAAAATGGATAATCAACCTCAATGTTACAGACCTGAGGTCCTGTTATATGTCCTGGCAAAGGAAAGTAATTATAGAAAGGGAGACGACGTGTAGCTCAGTTGTAGAGTGCTTGCCTAGCATGTACAATGTTCTGGGCTCAGTTACCAACATGCCTAAATACAAGCACCTTGGAGATAAAGGCAGGAAATTCTGGATATCAAGTGAACACATGATATTTAGACAATCTTGTTAAGGAGCCCATAAACTAAAGGTTTTTGTTTTATCTTGTGCTTGAAGATGGGATTATTAACATTTGCCTATTAGATTAGAGATAATAAAGATACAGAACCTCTCGATTCCACTGAACTTACTTAAGTAATTGAATCAGTATTGTTGCTTTCCTTGATATGTGCTACTAAATAAGAAGGAAAATTTTGCACCATGGGTGATAATCTTGCATCTAACTAATATGAAGCACCCTGGTTCTCTGCCCTGCTTTGCTCTGTGATGTGTTAGCTATCATACGTCGAACTCAAAGGCTGGGGTGCTCTAAGTTAGAGTTTATTAATTAAAATATATTTTTCAATTAATTGAATGTTGAAAATCTGTTTGCTCTAATCTGTAGTCTTGATGATTGAAAAGAATAAACCAAGTACATGTTCTTATTCTCACTCAAGTGTGACTTGCTAAATTCAGGAGGAAGGATTTCTAGTGTGACTCAGGGAACCTGAGATTCACTGATAGAGAAAGAGGAAGTCCCTCTTGTCACACTTCAAGAGAATTAAAGGCATAGAGGTATCACTGGAGGACGAGAAAGCTGACTGAATGGTGATGTCAAAAAGAATCAACTTCAAAAGAAGAATTGAAAGATATGGTCCAGAAGCTAGCACTGAAAATGTATTCATGCTGATATAAAAAATAGCACTTTTGGGGGTACTAGCTCCAACCTTATCAATTTACTACAAACTCTGCATTAGGACATTTTCAATTTAATCTAGTGAAAGTTCCCTTTGTTGATGAACAAAATGTCCTCAGTTTTATTTCTCACTGTTCTGATGTGTGCAACTGAGCAAAGATATTCTTACTTGGAGACATTTCTTTTTAAGAAAATGTATAGGCATTCCAAACTACAAGTACCTAAGCTAAGAATTCCATCATCTAGATGGTAGTCACCTTATAGAACTGAGGATTTCTTCACAGGGAATCTGAGTATCCTGAGCTGTGGACCGTACTCTGAGAGGAAGGACAGGGGAATTTCTGTTTTGTACGAGTACTTGTTTCAAATCAAGGGCATAAAGGCAAAATATTGCAAACTGTAAACGATAGAGACTAGGGAGAAGGCTTGGTGGTTAAGAGCACTGACTGTTCTTCCAGAAGACCTATGTTTCAGTTTACAACACCCACATGGTAGCACACAACTAGCTGTAACTCTAGTCCCAGGGGGTCTAGACACTCTAAGGCTCTGAAGGCACTACACACAGGAGGCCTCAGACATACCTTCAGGGAAAACACTCACTCACCAACCAAAAACAAAAAACAAAACAAAACAAAAAATAAAAGAAAGGAAGAAAAACTAGAAAAAGAAGCAGAATAAGGAAAACTAAATGGAGAATGCCAGCAGTAAGATGTACTCAAGGTGACACACCAGCTGCCCTTTATGGTTCAAGCAGTAGCTATTTTTATTTTTAATTTAATTTATATTTTAGTTAGGAAACTTCAGTGAATTCTTCTGAAACTATCTTCAGGATTTTAATCTTCAATACACAAGCCTGATGTACCTTATATAAGACCAATTTATCTCATAATATTCTCTAAAATAATTATTGAAATATTAACAAAAAAGATTCTAAGGGTTGACTAATTATAAAATGGAAACATGGGTCTTATTTCATGGTAATTCACTTTGAAATGTCTTAATAATTCCAATTTTAAAAACTTCTAAGAGTAAAATAAAACTTAAGCCTGAAATCATCTTGAAAATATAACGCCTTTGACCAAAGAAATCAATTTTACTAGTAGGCTTTTGATCATTTAAAGCAATAAGGAATATCTGCTTCATTTTCAGCAGGACAAGGCCACATTAAAGCCAGACCATTCCATCAAAGGAGCTTGATTATGTTCTCAGTGTTTTAAATTATGCATACGATGGGTGACACAAATACATGTTTAAGTGGTTGCAAATTTAAAAAATCAATATTCCCAAAGAACTAAAATTATGCCCAATCATAAATAAAAATTAATTCACCTGCATATTTTGATCTACAACTTATGCTAGAAGAGAAATATCTTTTTGCATCAACTTGTATTCATTATATTTCACACAAATATAGCTCAAATTAAACACAAGCCTTTCAAATAGAATATATATTTGTATGTATGTATCTACTGTTTTATGCACTTTGTTTTGCAGATGATTTGGAAGGACATGTGAACTGCCATGTTTCAAGGAACCAACAGCATCCCAGACCCATTGTTCCCAAAGGGAATGAAGCCTATCTGGGAATGCACCGGTGTGCTCTGCATGGAACGTGGAAAATAGCATATGTCACTACTATACAGTACACAACAGACAATTATGATTCAACTGTCCAAATTATAATCAGTTTGACAAATGTCCACAAACGTCTTCATTCTATTTTATATTTTCCTTAAGACAAGGCAATCACAAACCAGACAATTCCATCAGGGAAGCTTGTTAGCTGCTTAGTCTGTTAAACCCTGGTTGCCATAGCATCTAGAGTTGAAAAAGCTGCAGATTGGCATGAAAAAGCATGTCGACAATTGCCCTGTCACAGCATGCAAGCCAGGTCTGCTCAAAGGCAGCACACTACAAGTTTTCTTTCCCAGTTTGCACTACCCCATGCTGTTTAATAATATCCATTTACTGGTATTGGGATTGATCTAGCACAGTGTAAAATTCACATCTAGTGAGACTTTGCTTTTCACATGGAGTGAATTCTTTAACAAATGAGAGTATGGCAATTAATTTAGAAATGTAATACTGTATGCTCTATAAGAAGTATATTTAGATTTAATAAAGAAACTGTCCAAAATTTTAATGCACTGTTTTAAAGAGCACAATAGTGTTACTTGGCATTTTTTCAGTTGACTTTCTAGTCATTTCTGAAGCCTTGTTAGTCATACTTCAGTGATGACAGACAGCGTTCAAATTACAGTAGTATATTTTAAAACATGTTTTAATCATGCCATAGTCATTTCTTCTTCATATGCATGCTATAATTTAATTAAGGACATATATTTCTAAAATAACTATAATTTAATTAAAGATTAATATCATGAACACTGAAATTATAGCCTAGAGAGCAATGTGCATCAATTTTTTCCAGAGGGATCATATACTTAATGGTAATAAATTACCATGTATTAATAAGAAAACTTAGGTTTCTACCAATGGGAATTCAAATCCCTGCCAACTCTCAGATTCATGTAGTCTATAGATTTTGAATAAAGTAAAGTGTGTTTACAAACAACAGTTGTTAACTTATTGGAACTGTAACATGCTTAAAAACATTTTTACTGAAACTACTGACATTTTGAATCTTGGATAATTATTTCGATTAAGATGTTCATAGTTATATTACTCAGAGGTTGCCCATTACCTCTTGTCCTAATATTTCTTCAATTTAAGTTTTTGATTCCACAAAGAAGAAAATATCTAAAAATATACAACCCATTAAACCAATATGATTTTCAAATGAAAGAATTTTTAAGTATTATCTACAATACTTTTTTTTTTGTTGTTGCTCACTGCTTTGTTCTTGTGGTATAACAAAGGCATTTTCTACTGTATATTCAGTGAGCTCATCACTTTGAACTTTTCAGATAAAGAAGTTGATCTGCAACATGAGAAACTAATGAATTGATAAGGAAATGCTGAAGGGACGGTTGTTCTTCACATTCTGAAGCTACTGAACACCTTTTGCACTTTCTTTTTCCTAAACAAGTTTGTCAAATATTCTCAATAGAATAACCAAAGAAAAGACCTTCATTTGTTTGCATGCACTCATGCACACACACTAACACACACACCACAAACATATAGCACAACACACACATAACACACACACAAAACATACACAAGCACAACACACAGACAACACACATACACACAACACACATGCACACACCACACACACACACAAGAAAAGAGTGACACAGAGTGGATCTCTTCAATCAGTAACGTTAAGCCCCTAATTTTCTAGGAATCCTCAAAATAAATCTCAAAATCTTGACATAAAACTCGGTTCACATATGGTGTCCATGAATGTGTTTTCTTATACCACATCTTCCAGGTTTTTTTTTTTAAAGGAGGAAAGCTGTTTACTTGTTAAAGGTCTTTTTATAAGCTTTGATGACTCAAAAACACCTTCATTTTAACACATGGAATTTGGCAACGAGCATAACCATGCTACCATTTGAAAGACTTTGATATTTTGAAAAGAAGAAGATTAAAAACAACAACGATTGAGAATAAGTTGGCTCCGATGTCTAGAACAAAAATTTCCCAAGTATGAATTTTAATGTGAAGACTTACTAGTGAAATGTATCTGCCAGAATATCATAACCTATCAAAGCCCTAGTTATCGCAAATAAATAACAGCCAGTATTGCCACAGACTTTATCCTGGTGTTGCAAGATAAAATATGGGGCCAAATTGTGGCAAAGAAGAGATGGCAGGTTGGTACATAAATCTTCACATAAAATAGAAAGGAGGAGTGGAAGTGTCATATCTTCTAATTACATTTTTCATTTTACATTTACATTATACAAGTACATTTAACATTGGTTTTTGTTATTTTTATTCAAATTTCTTTCATTCACACTCAGTTTGCCACAGGGCAGTACTAGCTGGATAAAACAGGACACTATTTCTGATCTTGTCTTAGGACACACATACTTTTCCACATAACCTAAAACTGGGCATTCCAGAGACCAGAACAGATGTCTACAACTCGGTATCTTACCTACAAGTACAACAACTCACAGCTCTTTGTAAGCCCAGGGTTATCTCTTGACAATGATTTGAAAACATGCTGTCTTTGTATTCAGCCTGCATTCATATTGTGCATTCCCAATATATTTTAATTAATTATGTATGAACTGCATTTTCTTTTTACAACTGACCGATTCCCTGTTTATTCTTGTATTTTAATATAAAAAAATAAGAATTATGCATTCCAGTTCTTTAGAACATGTTCATTAGACACAATGTCCAATATAGTTATGCTCTATAAACAATCTCATTTTGGTTAGAGACAAATTTTTAATTGAAAATATACAAAGTAAATGTCAGTAATCTTAAAATTCCATAGAAAGAGAAAAGGGAAAAACACTCTGACTTGTGATCAGAGGGAGTATCTTGCCATGACATGATTCTTTTCATGGTAAAAATACCACAGTAAAGAGACACAACACAACATTATTTTATTTCTTAAAACATCCAAGTCACTTTCATTTCCCTAGTGAATCACTCACTGGCTTACAAGGAATGTAAGTTTCGTACAAACACATTCGTTCTTGGGTGAGGCAGTTCTTGCTTCCTGGGTGATTTAGCCTTGTTCTGAAATTGTCTTCACCTGACGCAGAGCGCATTAACTGCTAGATAGGCATCACACTGTCTGTCTCCATGCTGTAGCATACAGCCGTGAATTTGCTACGATCTGTTTAATCAGCAGTGCATTGATTTTCCCGCAGCTTTCCTTCATTTTAGCCCCATAGCAGGCTTCTGTAATTTCCTTTGGACAAAGTGTAACCAAACTGTGCTAAGTGATGTTGATTTGCAGGCAAAAGTAAAGGGGTAAATATAAATTAACAAGCTATAAACATTTTACAAGTGGGGAGTCAATAAAAACAGTGTCTGCAGTTTCTTTAAAAAAAAAATGATTTGAAGCAGATTGTTAACAAAGGTGTCCAAAGAAACTGACATGAGTCTGAGAATAATTTTTGCGCTTTGTGATTAAGAATTGATCAGTCTAAAAGCCTCAGATGCAACTGAATCACCCATAAGCTGCTGGCCTGAAAAGGCTCAGCGGGGGCTGGTATTTGTTTGTTAAACTCCCATGATTCCAAGTAGATAATTGGTCTGTGAAGTTCATGGCAGAATCTGAATTTGCTTTCTTGCTTCCCAGCTGGCTGAGCACTGGTTTATAGACTTCTGTGTACAAATTTAGCCAGCAGCAAACCTCACATCTTTAATATAAAAGGTGTTTTGTTGTGTTTTTCAGGTGCTGAGTGGAAAACCCACACTCCAGAAGCTCATTAAAAGGACCAAGTTACAGTACAGGTTTATTTCTGTCACAGCGTTTCTGAAAACAGTGACAAGGATTAATATGTTTCTTTAGTACTGGAAAAAGCCTGACACAATCCCTTGTGAATTTGATCATCTGTTTCATTGCCTGTAGAAGATTCAGTCTCCTATTATATCTGAAAGTTACAGCTGTAAACTACTCCTGGTAAGGATTCATAAGCTATTGCAGAACCCTGGGGCAAAGCTAATTGTTTTTATTCAACATTTGCTAATTTACTTATTATTTATTTCATAGCTCATCCTTATAATCATTTACTACCTTTATAATCGTTTAGTCAAGAGTGTCTTCCCTCTTTGGTTGCACAGAGCAAATAGAGACATGGTGGTTTAAATTCCAGGGAGTTTCAGTAAAAGTTCCTGTGGACCAGTGTGTTGTAGAACTATCCAGTTTACATATTTTAATTTTCAAAAGGTCTCATATTATAGACATCAAAATGTAATTTTCTTGTTAAAAATAATAATGCCATGAATATAACCTTTCTGTTCTGACTAGTTGTGTAATACTAGGCATTATTAACTAGGGGATGCCCATATGTCTAATACGACTTACCATGTGACACATGCAAACTTTAGGAAAGTGTAAAGTGTACCACAAAATGTTTGTTTCACAGCAAATTAAATCTATTTGATATTTTTTAAAAGTAAAAGTTTTAGTGATGTTCATTTAGCTGTCAAAACAAACATGCTTAGGAATTAAGAACACTTAAGCATCCTCTTCTTACTCCTCTTTCTCCCCCTCTCCCTCCTCCCCTTCTCCTCCTCCTCCCCCTCCTCCCCCTCCTCCCTCTCCTCCCCCTCCTCTATATCTTAGGCTCATTGAGGAATGTCTATTCAGTCTCATTTTCTTTTATTGTGAAGACAAAATGCAGAATTCAAATATTAGACACAAAAATGCATATTTAAAATCGTTTCAAATGGTGTGAATTCAGAAAATAAGAAACATGCAAATGTAAAGGTTTGAACATAAAGCTCCCAGTGTCGAGATTCCTATTCACACTTTCACCCATGCTTTATATTAGTGCCAATGATGTCAAAGTTGAGTGGGATGAAGAAGCTTCCAGAAGTTGCGTTTCTAGTTTCCTATATCCACAAATGTTTATCTCATAATATTTGATTCTAAATAGAGAATAAATCTACCTTGTTGTTGTCTTTAAACACTAAAAACAAAATCAAAACAGCAGTGAAAGACCAGCCAAGAAAAACACACTTTCTCCCTGTGTGCTACTTCTTTCTGTTTCTACCAACAAGATCTTTTACTTTGTGTTTTCCATCAACAGAGCTCCATAATAGCAATAACAAAATAATTGTTAGTATGATCATGTATTTCAAAACATCCAACTGACATCATGTGAGTACTGTGTGTCTGGCACAACTAATCAAGAAGGAGACCGTGCATCATGCTGTAGTGGGAGCTACTGCTTTGTACCGAAGGGCCACATAATCTGCACTCAAACGTGTTCACAGAGTGAAATGTCCCTCCAGTGTGACTCATTAAAATGAACACACCACAGATGATTTGGTAGATACAGCTGCATTCCCTGATGGATTTCACCCCTTGAGCTCTCCTGTTATATTTCACTACCATACATAATGGCAGCATAGTTATTTCTATCTATAGTGTGTCTTCAATGTTTTTGTAAGATTTCCCTTACGACCATGATTCAATAAAAAACATTTTGGCCAAATGTCAGGCAGTGTTTCCTTCAGTTGTGAACATTATTGCATGTAACATGTTTCTTATAAAGCATATAATAATGACTTCCATGCATAATTCTATGGATAATTTGTATGTGGATAACATTTCAGATGAATTCAAAACATATGATTTGATGTTGAAACCTAACTTTAAATTTAATTTTTTGAGTACACAAACATATACCTTTTTTAAAGATTTGTTTTTTACTTAATGTGTATAAGTGCTTTGCCTATATGTATACATGTGTACAGTGTACATGCCTGATACCTACAAAGGTCATAGAAGGGTACTGATACCCTGGAACTGGAATTACAGATGATTAGCCTCCATGTGGGTACTTGGAACCTAATCCTGGTTCTTAACATCAAGTGCTCTTAACCACAGAATCATCTCTCTATGAACCCTTTTCCACATTTTTATTTTAAAAAGACACATATATTAACATTTTTAAGTTGTTATGCTTATCACATTTAATAAAAATGTGTTATTCTATTAATAAACAAACAGTTCATAACTTTATAACAATTAAAAGTCAGCATTCTTTGGTATCAATAGTTCACAATGAAAGTTTTTTAATTCAAAGACTTCTAAATACATATATGGTCATCAATTTTTTTATTGGGTAGGTTGTTGACTCTTGTTCACAGGATAAGTCTCTTGTATGACTTTCAATCAACCTTAAACACACATTGACTACTCAGAAGTGTTCATTAAATTGAATTATTTAGACATTCAAGATATATGTTGTCCATCAATGTTGCCTTTACAAATTTTATCAGTTCTTTGTACCTATGGTAAAGGTGTTACTCTTCAGATCAGTGTCATTTATAATTGCAAATTATCACTGATTATACTTATTGTATTTTCTAAAGGGAAATAATTTCAATAGGAATTAAATGTCAGAAAACACTGTCTCCATATCATTTTAAAATGCTATGTTACTGGAGGGAAGGAGGTTAATATTTTAAAAGTGAGAGAAATGTTGGAAATTCAAAGTATTGCCCTCTTTTATTACTCTTGGTAGTCTATAAAATATAGATCCCTATGAAATATTAATAAACATGAGCATAAATATAAGAAGAATGCTATAAGGAATGATTGCTATAGATTTATGAGAGCATTAATCAGACACATCGTTCATTAGAAATTGCATATAAAAATATAATGTTTAAATATTGCAGCTGCTTGATTTGAGTAAGTAAACATAGGGGTCTTATATTTGCCATAGAAATTTATACCAAGAGAAGATGGAGATATATTTGTTCGAACAAACCTTGACACTACTCTAGAGTTCAGCCAGTTAAAAATATCTAAATGTTTCAACTTGCAAAGATCATCTTAGTGGACAAAAGAACAAATATTTTCACATTCAGACTAGAACACACAAATTCTTCCCATGTTTACCTTGCACTAGTCTCAGTTTGGATATTTGGTTGTTTTCGTGTCAGTTTCTGCTCTCAGATATTAAATACTAGAAGAATGGGCATTGAACTAAGTGTCATACGTGTATAAAAAGAATGAGGCAAATTCCTAAGATAACCAAATTTATACTAACAGTGTCAATCAGACACTTTAAAAAGTGCTATTTCTTTAGAATGACTAATGAGTGACATCTTCGTTAACTTCTCTGCTATTAAGTGGTGGTCCCAAATTTATGTTGATTAATACGACACTGTCCTGGGAAACAAATCCAGGACTAAACTTATCCATGGAATCTTTACTGTTTCCTTAAGTGGAAATGATGCTTTTTCCCTCAATTTCCTTTATTCTAAATCAGACTGCACCTTTTCTCCCAAACACATTCAAACCAGTGAATCAGATACATGCTGTAATGAGTGAAGAGGAGCTGCCCTGAGTTCAAACAACCTCTGAAAGTTAAAAATAAGTTAATGATTGATTGTCTATGAATAAAGAAAGTTGCCGATCATAGTGTTTTGTGAAGACACTGAATAAAGTGAATGATCTGTGCTTTTTCATCTCATTCTTTAACTTCCCCTGCTTTTTATAAGTTCCTTTATTCCTGAATATCAAACATCAGACTCTATTCAGGCTTTTTTTTTACATTTATACAAAGGATATGCATCCAATTAGCAGAGGTGTCATCAGTGCAGGTGATGTATCCAGGGAAATTTGATAATTACAATAACAAGAGAAGAATAAATATTTACATGTGGTATACTTATATTTGTCTCATGACCAAGCATAATGCCATAGCTAAAGTACTCAAATTGAAACTACCTCTTTGTCTTTTTTGAGACTTATTTGAAAATTGAAAAATATGGTTATCTGACCAATCAGTTCTTAGAGGGAATTATTCTTTAGGGAGGAAGTTATAAGAGGACAGATGTACTGATGTCTACTGAATTTGGTCAATAATAATAATTAGACATGTAATTTATAATAGAACACTGTAGTAGATATTATATACAAATAGTATAATAATCGGTATAGAGATTTTAGGATTCCTATCTCCAAAGCATTATACTTTTATTGGAAAGCTGGAACATATATCAAGAGCACATGGAGGAATACATTCATTAACCAGATTTGGAAACATACAAAACAAAAAAACCAAAAAAAAAAAAAAATCCAAAACAAAAAAACCCACAAATTGGGTACATAAACAAATGCAATGAGACCACTCAAAATATTTTTAAAATTATTTTAAGCTGAGTTTTGAAATAATTAAGAATTACTTATTGTAACACAATAAAAATGTTTATTATTATTCATACTAAGATTCCATGTAGAAGACCTGCAATCAATCTTTATAAGAAAAACTAGAATAGAAAATAAGTTCCCAGATGATCTTCAAAGCATATACATCAGCTAGAAACAGCCTGTGTTCTGAAGCTATGAATCACAAACTCCAAATACCAGCGTGTCCAGGTAACGTCTTTCTTCTCCATGATTCATAGTGTAAGATCTAGAAGTCAATCAGAGTCTTCAGCCCACAGTACAGCACTGGAACTGTATTCTGGGACACAAGACAGGAAAGGATTAAGATGAGCCTGGACTTTCTGCAAAGCATCTGTGGGAAACTCACCTGCAACATCCTGTGGCACCACTTTGGTCCATTCTGGGCAATGACTTCCAGAGAAGCTCTTGCAGTTTTTCTGTTACTTTGCCAACACCAACAAATCAGAGCTGTGTAGGGAGAAAGATTAATGTAGGACACAGATTGGGTAAAATAGGAAATGTAAGTTCTTATTCAGAAAGCACTAAATACAGGTAAACAAGTCGTCCTGAATCTCTGCGGTAGAGCAATTGCAGTAAGTAACAGATTGTCTTACCAATTTTAACAAGATAGATCTACTTGGGTAAGTTTGAAAAATATGCTTGGACATGCGACTGTGGAATTAAACAACAGAGACACTTCAGTTCAAATAACTGTTTATAGATTTTTGAAGTGGTATGCATAAGAGATTGCCTGAAGGAGCTTTCACAGACTTTGTGAATGAAAATCTGACACTCAGGTGCATGTGTTTGAGGTGAAGGAGGGAAAGAAAGGAGTTTGGAAGGAGGGGGAGAGAGAGAGAAAATGTAGATTTGCATTTATTTAACTGTCAACCAGAAGCTTGGCGTATAAGTGAAAACTTTTGAACTAAGAAGGCAATTGTACTTTTCAAGAACAAGAGGAATGAATGCTTGAATCCTTGCTTTTATAATTGGTAAATTTGTTAAAAGACTAGGATAGCCTTCTATGAGAAGATGAATAGAGAAATATAAACATTGCAGTTCACTTGAAATTCCTCTAGGCAGTGCTTGCACACACACACACACACACACACACACACACACACACACATACACACACAAGGCCGCCACCACCAGCAGCAGCAGCAGCAGCAGCTTTCCATATCTTAACTAAGGGGAACGCCACTTACCCAAATTAAAATGGTAGAAAATTCATCATTTATTACTTTTGTAATTACTCTCATCATCCTGCAGCATTTTATTAAAGCATGCCTTCTGATATATTTCTTGAAGTTAGCTTTTCTTGAAGACTATCTTGAAGGTAACTCTTTGTTATCTCTCCATTGCTGTCATGCAGTCCAGACCTGAGAGACCTGTCACCAAAATCATCAATGTAGTAGCATATTTCACTATCCTTCACTGTTTTCCCTCATAATGTAGTGTTTTCCTGACAACCAGAATATCTTTTTAGACAGTGGAAGTCAAAGTATGCTATTTGTGTGCCTAAAGCTATTGTATCATTGATCCCACTACTCTCCACTTTATCTCTTATTGGCACGTTACTATTTTGGAAATGCTCTGAGATCATTCCTGTCTCAATGCCTATGCATTCACTCCTTGTCCTCCCCTAGAAAACTGTCTCTTTATCTCTGGGCTTCAGCGACCAGCTGATCTAGTAACATACCTGCCCACAAGGAAATAAGCTCCATGTGCCTATATATTATCAGTCATTTGCATTTTTTATTTCCCTGCCACAAATCAACCTCTTGCTCAATAAAGAACTCAATACTAGTGGGGAAATTAATGATAAGAATAGATGCTAAAGGTATCGATAACAGGTGCATTGTTGTTGTTGTTGTTTTAACTAAGGCACCCCTTTTGGACAAGCTGATGAGAACTCGGGTTATCTCTTAACACTTCTATGGTAGTAAAAGCGTTTTTGAAGCAAGAGAGCAAATGCCAGTTCTGCACTGCTTTCAAGGTTTGAAATTGAATTAGAAAGGAATCATGGAACCAGATACTAGGGACTCTAGCAGAGGAAACAAGCTAATTTACTCGGGATAGTTTTAGTTTATAACCTCAACCTCGTTATTAACCAGGTTCTTCCCTTCCACTCTCAAAAGGAGTCTTTGACTGGAAAATTATATGGGAAACTATACAGTCAAAAATGTTCAGGAACCGCCCATGGAGTTTCCTGAAACCAGATTCATGTGGATTTTTCTTATAGTTTTATATCATCTTGACTTGCTCCTGTGAAAAACAGGAAAACTCAGATGTTTTCCAAAGTCAGAAGGCCTCGAGGGGATTCATGTGGACTTTTCCACCAGCTGCTTCAGTGACTTTGCAATAAGCAATCATCCAGGGAACACAGCCTGAGCTTCTGCAAAAGTATTTGGCATGAAGGAATAACAGTGCTACTTCTGATGCAAGAGCAGCACGTACTTCCCTGAATCATCTAGTCAAACCAAAGATGGAAGGAGTCCCAGAACACCAGCTGGGCTCAGCTCCTGCTTCAGGAAGCTAAATAAAAACTGAATCTTATGTCTGAGAGCCCGGTCGTACTATGCAGGTAAAATTGGCCACATGAAGACTATAGGACATGAATGAACCAAACCGTCTTCCTGTATGATAGCTTTGCCACAACGGTTATAGAGATGGATCTAGTAGTTTCTCCATCAGTTTACTATATGGATTTGTTCTAGCTGTGGATTTGTATAGCAACTAAAATATAACTTTTTACTTCTTGTCTTGGATGAAATTTTATTATTTATTATTTTGTTGTTAGAATTAGTGAGGTGTTTGACCTAAGTATCTACCTGAAGACTTATGCTTTAATAAAAAAAGATTTTATACAACACTTTTGAAAAGTAAGGTTCACAGTTATTTCTGTTGTGTAACAAATGTTAGACGCATGAAGTTTAATCAACTTCTTCAAAATTACCTAAACAGGAAATTAAGCTGCACTTAGCCCTGCCAGTCACAGACCAGTACTTGGTCATAGTGTTGTGCCCTGTATTTGTTGCTACTTAGTACCCAGGGATGTGACTAAACAGGAAGTAAAAAATGTCTAAAACCTAAGAGTTGAATGATCTAATTTTTATATTAATTAAAATTAGATGTATTTTATATTAAAAGTTAAAGAACAACTTTACAATTTTTAATAAAAGCACCTTAAAATCTATTGCACTTGTTTGGGCTACCTTCACTGTTGGCAATATTTTCTCAAGTTTAATAGTAATAATTGTTCCAAAATGAATGGCAGTAAAAGGATTATAAAGATTATTCTCTGGTTCCTCACACTCCATCTCTCTTTGTTTTTTTGAGACATGATCTTACCCTGTGTCCCAGTAGGTCTTGAAATTCCAGCTATGATCCTACCTCAACCTCCCAAATGATGATATTACAGACACAAGCTACCACTGAATAGAACAGCTTTAAACCATTCTCACTTATAATTCTTTCAAATTATCCTCATTTTTCAGATGATAAAACAAAGGTCAAGAGAAGTCACATACTCTAAACAAGACAATGCTAGGAATTATCCCCACATAGTTTTCCCTCCATAATATATTAATTTCTATTTCTGCTTCCTGTTATGCAAAAATTGAAGAATAATGACTTTCCTCTACTTTATGAATTGTTTGTTGATAATGATGTTTACTTAGAAAATTGTTTTCTATCTTTCTTTAATTAAAATAGATTTTTTTCATTCAATATATTCTGATTATGGTTTCTCTTTCCTCAGTCCCTCCAAGATCCTTCCCATTTTCCTTTCCAATAAAGTACACATGGTTTCAATCTCTCATTAAAAAACAATTATGCATCTAAAGAAAAATGATAATATAAAACAATAAGAACAAAAACAACTGGAATAAGGTAAAATAAACAGATAAACAAAACCAAATAAACCAAATAGCCAAAGAAAAAGCATGTAGATAAAGGACTCACATGATCGTGCAGACGAATCCCATAAAAAAACAAAACAGGAAGACCTAATATATATACAAGGAACCTGGAGGTTAAAATAAAAAAGTCCTAACAAAACATTATGAAACAATAACTCTCCAAAGATATCATTGGTTTAGTTTTATATCTAGTTTTAGCCATCTGCTGCTGGGTATAGGGCCTACCCTTAAGAGTAATTTGGATCCATGACAAAATTTTATTGAGGAAAACTAATTTTTCATTTGCAAGTGGTCATCACTTGGAGATATCTTCTAGGTGATAGGAACTTGTTGTCCTTCTCTCTTCTCAGTGATGAGACCACAACCAGAACAGATCTGAGAAGGCCTTTGCATGCTCCCACAGTCTCTTTAAGATATTTGATGTAGACATCCTATTCAGGACTGAATATTCCAAGGCATATATATCATTACTTCCCTACAAGATGTGCTACGGCAACAGTGACACAAAGCTTGTGGTAGTAACAAACCAAGGTTTTATTGGATTTAAGGCCCATTTCATGAGATGGAACCATCCTTAAAACTGCTTTGGTTGTCAAGGACCTGTAACTAGAGAGCTCAGGGACCTAGAAATGAAATAAAATTCTACTCTTCTGCTAAAGAACATAGCAAGAAATGACTTCCATCCACATCCTCTATGCTCATCGATCTGTACATTGCTTAGCCATCATCACAGAAGCTTCCTCTTGTAGTTAGAAAAATCCTTTTTGTAAAGCTTGTGATTTATTTCATTCTGTACTGAGACACGACAAAGTGATCTATGCCTATTCATAGGAGTAAAAACATTCATTCACCAATAATGTAAGACTATGTGATTCTGAGACCACAGTTCTTTTTCTTCTAACATTAGCTACATAGACTGTGAGTGGTAGTGAAAAAATATCCATGGGAAATAAAATTCACATTTTGTCTGAATAATTTGCAGAAAGGGTGTTTTAAAAATATTTTAGCATTCCTTTCTCTTTTGATCATTTTTGGAAATGATGTCTTTCCAGTATAATAAAGATATCAACCTCCAGGAAGGAGAAAAGTTGAGTTAGTGGAAAAGAAGACAAAGAAACAGTAACTTTAATGGTTTATGACTGTATATTATATTATTGTTATTTGTTATTATTTTTATTATTATTGTGTCCATTAATGTCTGTGTGTGTGAGAGAAAGAGAGGGAGAAGAGAGAGAGAGAGAGAGAGAGAGAGAGAGAGAGAGAGAGGTGTAAGGACCTTAGAAAAGGCAAAGAATGGCATAAGATCCTGTGTATATTGAGTTACTGAGCCAACCAGCTGGGAACTGAACTCTAGTGCTCTGTGAGAAAAGAAAAAACTCGTAACCACGAAGCCATTTCTCCAGGCTATAAACAAGAATTTGAACTTGCAGAAATGAAAGAACAAATACATTGTTTCAGTGGATTATGTGTAAAATGAATGTGTAGAATATGTAATGGCATACAAGTCCTGGTCACTCTAAGCATACACTCTACCACTGAGCTAAATTCTGAGTTCTTAAATAAAATTTTAATTCCAAAATAGCTTTGAAAAATATATTCAAGTTTTAAAATGTGACTAAAATGAATTTCTTCCATTTTCTTCTATTTTGACTGTTAAAAAATATAAGTCTGTTCATAGAATTTAATACAAAGGAAGTTTCCATAGAGTAACTATGGATAGATTATCCTCTTCTACCACAAGCAAATTGTGGGATAAAGAAAACAGAGCAGGAGCAAACAATATTCTGTATTCATTTTCTTTCTTGTTTGGGGAAATAATCCTATAATAATATGAACTGAGGAAATCATATTATGACATTTAAGACTATTAAATCCTATACTGTTACTAAACAAAATATTGAATTATGGATTAAATGGACGTTATTAATAGCCTGAACTACTTAGAGCTTCCAGTTTTGAGAATCAATGGCACTATGCCAATATGAAAGTGCCCACAAAAGGAAAGAAAGATTGGTAGGTAAGAAGGAAAGGAAGGAAGGAAGGAAGGAAGGAAGGAAGGAAGGAAGGAAGGAAGGAAGGAAGAAGAAGGAAGGAAGGAAGGAAGGAAAGGAAACATCTTTGTGGCACTTATTATGAAAAAGAAATGACACCAATAGTTCTCAGCTTCTTCATGGCATGCAAAGTGCCCCATAACATTGGGGAGTTGGGGTTAAGGAAGATAACTGAAGTGCTTCTTAGACAGATACAGGCTTTGGTGTGACTGCCACAGACTCAGAACATATGGGATGTGGACTTGGAAATATTCCATAGCATTGGCAAAAGCTGACATCTGGCTTGGTTTGCCCAGGGAAATAGTACTACTAGGAGTAGATCAAACCAAGACTGAGTCATGTAGGAGTTCTGGTAGTACTTCAGCTATAGGCAGGAGGAATTTCATCTGGCTGTATAAGTATATTTAAAAAATAAATAGAAGGCTCTGAAGCTGATTAATCTTTCCAGGATGCATACTATCTTGTGTGGTGACATTTGGATAGCAGCATTCATGTATGCAAAAGTTACTCATTTTCATGGCCCATCAGTGGGACCTGTGGAAACTTCACTCATTTTCATGGCTAGCTTATGGTTTTTAGACTAGAACATACACCTACATAAATCCCAATCATTTATGGTGCTAGCCTGTGGGTCACAGAATAGAACATCCACCTATGGGAACATCAGTTATTCCTATGTTAATACCGCTGACTAGTACTTTGGTATGCACAAGTAGATTAAGAGAAATGTGTGAATACTGTTCTGTTGACATAGAGGAGTAAAAATTTAATTAACAGTTATACAGATCAGTCGATTTTTGCCAGTACATATTAAACAATTTTGAAAGTAGCAGAAGATAATGTATACTAATTATTTGATTATTGAAAAATCTTATGGCAAGATGAAAAAAAAAAAAGAGCATAGTACTTAATAAAGCACAAAGTGAAACAGAGATTGCCTCCTCTCTGCAGGCCTAAACCCTAACAACCGCATGATGTGAGCAGGCCACTGCAAGTTACAGTTTCCTCTTGTTCCGTGGCAGCTGTACGGCTTCTAGAAACAGAAAGAGGCATCTCCAGCAACCCCAGAACACCACACCAGATCAACCACACCCAACACTGTAAGCAGCCTTACTAACAAGATGGGGGAAAGAAAGTGGCAACACAAAAGATCGCAATGTTGTCTGGGAGTTTCTGGTGGTCCAGAGCACACTATACAGATTAAGTATATGACTCAAACCCTGTTCCAAGTCTGTCCACCTCAGCATTCCTATGGGCACAAGAGGCCTTACTAGTAAGCCTGATGACCTACTTCACGATGCTAAGGAAGATCATTAATGAGATGCTGTTCTACTGAGCTTAGTGTACATAAACCTCATTGCCAAACTCCATATTCTCTTTCATAGTCTAAGTGTGCCATATACTAGACCGAATGTGAATTGCAGATCTTGGTTCCTACACTGCTTGTTAGATGATCTTGCCAGCTAACAAGTCTAGTCCTCCTAATGCCTACATGCATAATGCAAGGGTGGGCAGAGTAATTTCTCCCTGTTCTTCCAGTGTCTTGACTTTCATTTTGCCCTGTTTGGCAATGGGTATCAAATAAAAGAATCAAGGAGTAACCATTCTGTAACTGGAGTCCAGTGAATCTACTCACTTATGAGGGCAAGTCAAATGGTCCAGGAACATGAAAGTCCCAACCCCTGAAATACTCTTAGCAAGCCAAGAAGGAAGAGACTGTAAAGGTTCACATGGTTATTGCGTCACGACCCTCAATGTCTTCTCTCCAGTGAGCACTGTGAAGGTCTTGGTGATTGTTCACTTGGACATGAGTGCCAAAATCCAGAATATTATCCTGAGAATATGGTCAGGACTCCTAGACTTAGTCTTCTAGATGTAACTATCATGATACGACTCTATTACCGTCACATAAAAACTTTGTAGAAGGTTTCCAGTACCCAGGCAATTTTTTTCCTATTTCTAAAGTTCTGGTTTATAATTTCAACATACACAGTTTTGGAGAGCGAGATGCCAAATATTGATGCTCATCTTGACTGGATCTGGAATCAGCTAGAGATGAGCTTCTGGATGGGTCTGTGAGGTCATTTTCAGAAATATGTATCTGAAGGGAAAAGGCCCACACCAAGGGTGAGCAGCAGCAAAGTCAGCGGATAAAACTGTGCTACCTGCTTGCAACCTGCCTATGTTTCTGGCTGCAGCAATGGCCGTTGCTGGTGGTGGTAGTGGTCAGAATCTAGTTTTTCCACTTCCCAATGTTGACTAAAAACAGTACCTCTGCAGGAATTTTTTTTTTTTAGATCTTCAACACCAATTTGGAATTTAAGCATCCAGCTTTGTAGACTGAGCATCTACAGGGAGTTCAGACTCTCCAACATGCAGACGATCATTATTGAAATATGACACCCCTTTTTTATAAGCTAAGTCAATAAATCCTCTTCATAATATATATTCATTCTATCATAACTAACTGTGAATATTTTTAAAAATGGGAATATATTTAATCAAATATTACCCCATAAATTGCAAACTCAGTGAAGGAAAACAATACCCAAGCAAAGTTATTCCTATACCAGTGTTCTTTAAATGAATGCATTAAAAGAAATTCAAACTTTTTTGAAGATTTAGACAAGTTACACACTGGGGTCTTGTTCAATGTATAAACCATATTTAATAGCAAAGTTTATTTTCATTGTTAAAGAAATAAAATTTTAAGATATTGCATAAATGCTGCCTAGAATATTCTTCTGTTTTGTGGGACAAGAATCTTTTGATTAACTTATATTATCTGAAAGAGTATTATTACTTCATTTGAATGGATATAATATATGCTATGTCTTGTGACAGTAGAGATACTTGGAACAGCTCACGTAATGTTTCTTCTGCCATAGTTTCAAATGCCACTTGCAATCAGGCAATAAACAGCAAGGCAACTACAGAAGCCTAACACAGCTGCTGGTGTAATCTTCCTTAAGTGCTGTTTGGATAACTTCATTCCCTCTCTTAGAAAACTACAGGCCTTTCAACTTCCTTTTGTTCTGTATACGAACTTATAAACATTTGTAAAGGGGGTTAAAAAAAAATAGAAACCTACCTATGAAGATATGTGAAGGGTACTGTGCTTGCTAATGAAACAAATTCTCAGTTTTAACTTTTTATTCAGCTGTTATTATCTACCATAACCCTTAGGGGATCGTGCACAGATCTAAGAATGAAACCCAGGGCCTTGAGCATTCTCAGAACGCACCCTATTTAAGTTAAATTCCCAAACCCAAGTCTTATGTTCTAGTAACAAAACTTTATATTTCTGCAAAAAAAAAAAGTCATTGGAAAAAAAAAAAAAGCCTTTATGTACGTCTCTTGTCAAAAACAACAACAAAGACTGATCCCTCTTCAATACAAGCCTATATTGAAAAGTCTCTGGTCTCATTTGATTTGCAAAACTATAACTCTTATTGAAGTGACATTGAAAGCCGACTTACTTTTGCAAACCTTTTAAGTGTTTTCTATTATTTTAAACCATTTTATACTAACTGAAATTTTATGGTATAGCCACCATAGATATGTCAATATTCATGCTTTTTCAAAAAGACAAGATACATAACATTATTCATAAGTATTGTCATTAGAATTTCAACATGTTCATTTCTGAGATATAGTTACACATACTTATCAAAATGTTGTAACACTTCTGCTTCAGTACAATAGTGAATTGAAATTGATACAGCGAATCCAGATGCAAGGATGCTTACGTGCATTTGTATCAGATTTGTTTGATACTAAATGTTATTTAACAGACGATTGATGAAATGGTTTTTGACTATTTAAAAATTATAGCTAACATGGTTATATTTTTACTGGCACAGAATATATGCACCACAGTAGACATAGTAAAGAAATCAAAGCTTATTGCAGATGTATATATATAGAGAGAGAATGAGATCATTTTTTCAAAATAGTATTACAAGTACTATTTCAGAGAAGGGGCTTCTTCAATTTTTTAAAATGCATTTGAGCAGACTTGTCAAAAATGAGGTATGTAGGAGTAGGCAGTGGACAAGGAAAAGGCCAATATGGGAGATCACCAAGTAAAAAGATGGAAAAGAACAAGAAGAGAAAGAAAAGAAGAGAACAAGGAGGGGGAAGTAAAGAAAAGGATTTAAAAAAACAAAACAAGCAAAAAAGGAGATAAGAGTCTGTAGCAGGAATTTCACTGCCCAGTCTATTTTTAAATATTTGTGCATCAGTAGGTCTATGATTGGACAAGGAAAAGGAAGGCAGAGGTAAGAGTGAGAGAGAGAGATGAAGAAGGAGAAAAGAGGGAGCGGAAACTGGAAGTGGACATTAACCAGTGTGGCTTTAACCAGCCTTAGGCAGAGATGATGTGAATATACTAATATTTGGGGTATATTGTCTAATCTGTGTTGGCATATTACCATTATCAATTGGACATGAAATTATTGTATGGGCATCCTGGGAGTATTTGATGATATATAAATTTGATTGGTTAACTATAAACATTAACAATTTTGATTTACTGGGTTAATGAGTATTGCGATATCTACCCAGAGGTTGGAGGCAGGCAGAGGCAACAGCCTCGGCAACGACTCGTGGGTGCCCTGGGCTGCCTGGACTGAGAGATATCTAACCCCAAGGATGGCAGCGAGACTGAAACATACATCCAGTATCAGTCTCGAGTGGGGGAACATGGCAGGTTGGTAAGCCCCTGCTGGGTGTTTTTCAAATACCTCCCACAACAGGAGTCCAAGACATAAGTCAGGCAACTCTGGTTACACATTAAAACTATCTAGAATAAAGCAGACTTGCATAGGAATTTATGAAAACTGATAAAGAGTTAACTTGTTTTGAGACAAAGTCATATTTTGAAACTTTATCTGGTGTTAAATATGCAATGTAGATTAGATTGTCCCTGAACTCACAGAGGTGCACCTGCCTCAGCCTCCCAAGAACTTTAATTAAAAGGGTACACCACTGGGCCTCGACTTAAATAGATGACTTTAATAAAAGGCACAAGGAAATGATTGGAGTGGTGTTTCTGCATCAGTTGATCACGGGCATGATCAGTTTTGTTTGGTGATGATGCCTTCATGGATAATCATCTATGTTAAAATTTATTTAAAAACAATCACAGTAAATGTATGCACTTTATTGCAAGTCAGTTACTGCTCAGTAAATGTTTTGAAAGTCATGAAAAATATCTCCTTTTTCTATTTGTTCTCCCAGAAAAATTCAATCTCTCAGTCTCATCCCAAGTGCTGCACACAACACCAGATGCATTCTCCCTCCCCTCCTGTTCATAACTCTGTGAACCCCATATGCCATCCCTCCTGTCCTCCACAGTTGTTACTCTGTTCCAGCTACTAGGTAAGGTGGACAACCCTGTTCAACCCTAGGCTACACATGCCAGAAAACCAGATAACCAACCTCAAACCTCTGCTCTCTCTGTTCCCCCAGCAGACAGAATACCTCAGACTCATCCCAGCTTCAGTCTCTTTTGCCCCATCCATGCCTTCGGTGAATCCCCTCTTGAGATCTCAAAAATCATCAGCTAGACCTATAATCAACCCAAACACAGATGACTAGATGCCAGCATATAAACAAAATCAATAACAGCCAGGATAATATGACTCCACTAGATTCCAGTTATCCTACCACAGCAGGTCCAGAATATTCCAACATAGCTGAGTTTAAGAAAAAGAGGTTAAAACCAACTATATGAAGATGATAAAGTTCCTTAAAGTGGAAATTAATAAATCTTTAATGTATTCCAGGAAACCACAAACAAACAGTTTGGGAAAATTAATAAATCCCTTAAAGAAAGCCAGGGAAACACAATTGAATGAAAGGAAAAAAATCCCTTGAAGAAAACAAGCAAAAAGTAAGAAACAGTTAAAGAAAATTAATAAAACTGTTTAAGACCTGAAAATAGAAATAGAACTAATGAAGAAAACAAAAACTGAGGAATGCTAAAATGAAAAGTTAGTAACTCAAACAAGAATTACATAGGCAAGCCTCACCAACAGACTACAAAAGTTGTAAGAGAATCTCAGCCATTGATGATATAATAGAAGAATTAGATACATTAGTCACAGAAACTGTTAAATCTAAAAATCCTCTGTCACAGAATATTGAAGAAATGTGAGAGACTATGAAAAGACCAAACCTAAAAATACTACACATAGAGGAAGGAGATGACTTACAACTTAAAGGTCCAGAAAATATTTTCAACAAAATCATAGAAGACAAATTTTCTAACCTAGAGAACAAAATGCCTAGAAACTTACAAGAGACATAAAGCACACCAAATAGATTGAACCAAAAAAGAAAATTTTCTCATCACAGAATAATCAAAACACTAAACATACAGAACAAAGAGTGATTACTAAAAGCTGCAAAGGTAAAAGACCAAGTAACATAAAAAGGCAGAACTATTGAAATTATACCTGGCTTCTCAATAGAGAAAATAAAATGGAGAATAGCCTTGACAGAAGTACTTCAGACGCTAACAGACCACAGATCCCAACCTAGACTGCTATACCCAGCAAACTTACAATCACCATAGATGGAGAAAATAAGATACTCCATGAAAAAGTCAAATTTAAACAGTGTCTACCTACAGAAAGTGCTAGAAGATACTTCAATCTAAGGAGGTTAACTACACCTTGAAAGCATATGAAATAAATAACCTCACACAAGCAATTAGGGATGCAAGGGACATACTTAAAATTAAACATACTAAAGGCAATGTACAACAAGCCTATAGTAACATCAAATAAAAAGGGAAAAAATCCACTTATGCAAAGCTATTCCACTAGGATCAGGAACAAGACAAGGTTGTCCACCTCTCCATAGATATGGGGTTATTATTCAACATAGTACTTGAGGTTCTAGCTAGAGCAATAAGATAACTGACGAAGATCAAGGGGATACAAATTGGAAATGAAGAAGCAAAAGTTTTCTTATTTTCAGATGATATGATAGCATGCATAAGTGACCCAAAAATTCCAAGAAACTTCTATAGCTGATAAACATTTTTAGCAAAGTGGCTGGATACAAGATTAATCCAAGAAAGAGCTTGACAAAGTTTTCAGAATATGGAAAGATCTCCCAAGTCATGTTCATGTCTTGGTAGGATTAACAGTAAAAATGTCCATCCTCCAAAAAGCAATCTACAGATTCAACCCAATACTCACCAAAATTCCAACACAATTCTTTATAGATCTTGAAAGGACATTCCTCAACTTTGTATGGAAAAAAATCTAAAACAACCCTGAACAATAAGAGAAGTTCTGGAGGTATTTCAATCTCTTATTTCACATTGTATTACAGTGCTTTACAAAAAAACAAAAAACAAACAAACAAAAAGACCACATGGCATTGGCATAAAAATAGACATGCTGATTGATGGGATCAGATTGAAGACGCAATAAATCCACATGCATATGGACACTTGAGTTTTGTTAAGGAAGCCAGAAATACACTTTGGAAAAAAAGACAGTATCTTCAACAAATGGTGCTTGTCAACCTGGGTGTCTACATGTAAAAGAATGCAAATCGATCCATATCTATCACCCTGCACAAAACTCAAGATCAGGTGGATAAAAGACCTCAACATACAACCAAATACACTCAACCTGAAAGAAGAGGAAGTAAGGATTAGTCTTGAATGAATTGGCATAGGAGATTACTTTCTGAACTGAACATTATTAGCACAGACACTAAGATCAACAAGTAATAAATGGGACTTCATGAAACAAAAACTTCTGTAAGGCAAAGTACACCATCAATCAGAAAAGCAGTAGTCTTCAGAATGGGAAAAGATTTTTACCAACTCCACATGTAATAAATGAGTAATATCCAAAATATATAAAGAACTCAAGAAACTAGATATCAAAAAAGCAAATAATAAATTTTTAAAAATGGGATACTGATCTAAACAGAGAATTGTCAAAAGAGAAATCTCAAATAGCTGAAAGCACTTGAAATGTTCAACATCCTTAGCCATCAGGGAAATGCAAATCAAAACTTCTCTAAGATTCCATCTTATATTCGTCAGAGTGACTAAGATCAATAACACAAGTGACAGCGAATGCTGTCATCATGTGGAGCAAGGGGAACACTCCTCCATTGATGGTGGGTGTACAAACTAGCACAGCCACTACTCATGGGCATATATCCAAAAGCACACTCCATTGTACCACAAGGCCATTTTCTCAATCCTGTGCACTGTATCTTTATTCATAATAGCCGGAAACTGGAAAAGAATCTACATGTCCCTCAACTGAAAAATAGATAAAGAAAATGTGGTACATTTATACATTATTCTTCTGTTTAAAAAATTGCCTTCAGGAAATTTGCAAGCAAATGAATGAACTAGAGAAAGTCATCCCTGTATGAAGTAACCTAGACCCAGAAAGAAAAATCGGATATACATTGACTTATAAGTGAATATTAGCCATTAAGTAAATAATAACCAAGCTGGAATCTGTAGATCCAGAGAGGTTAAATAAAGAGTAGGGATCAAAGGAGATGCATGGATCTCCCAAGGAAGTTGAAATAGAATATATTTTGTCTGGAGGCTTTGGTCAGGTGAGGACTGTAGCAGGAGGGTTCAGGTGAGAAGGGTGGAGGTAGGGGAGTGGGAGTAGAGAAGATAAAATGGAGGAAGAGAATGCAAAGAGAGATGGTTGAAATGAAGGGCTGGTGGTGTAGAAATCTAGTGCAATGGAAACTTCCTGGATTCTATGAGGGTGATCCTAGTGATGACTCCCAGTAGTAGAAGATATAGAGTCTGAGCTGGCCATCTTTGACAGTCAGGCAAGGCTTCTAGTGTTGGGAATCTGTTGCATTTGGTTGAGTTGTTGGCCAAGGAGTCCCATTGAGATCCCCCAATCAATCCAAGCTGATGCTGGAACAGAGGGTCGCTCTCCACAAATTGATAACTGAGACTCGATTGCAGAATCACATCCACACAGCTCATTGAACGTACAAAGGTTGAGCTGGTGCATGCTTGGAGCCTTTTCCCCAAATTCTAGTGGTGAAGGTGCTCTGCAGGCTACCACTAGAAAAACATGGACACTAAACTAGCCACAAAACACTCAACCTACAATCTAACCTGCCTAGATTTTCTGGGGAAATAGTGATCCAGAACTTGTAGGTGTGGACAACCAATATCCAATTTACCTAGAGACCTGCTCACTGTTTGAATGGTCAGGAACCAGAAGACTGGATAACCCAGATACCTATGGTAGAATAAATAGAACTGGTCTTATAATTTTTTTAATCATCAAAATGATTCTTAATGATATTCTGTTATCCTCATAGACTAGTGCTTTTTCCAGTAGTCATCATCAGAAAGACTTTCTCTGGCAACAGGTGAGATTAAGTACAGAAGAGACCCACAGCCAGACATTATACAGAGTCTAAATTGGAGGCCTCCATTGGGTCCCTCTCATCATGACTCAGGCAGCCCTGAAGAAGATGAAGAGAAAAGACTGTAGGAGTAAGAAGAGATGAAGAACACCAAGAAAACATGGCCCACTAAGTTAACTAAGCAAGGCTTTTATGGCCTCACAGAGACTGCAATACAAAGCATGTGGACTGCATGGGTCTGTATCAGATCCTCTGCATATAGGTTGTGGTTGTCAGCTTGGTGTTTTGTGAGATACCCATCAGTAGGAACATGTGTATGTCTGATTCTTTTGCCTGATTTTGAGACTGTTTAGCTCCTGTTGGATTTCCTTGTCCAGCCTTGATGTGAAGGCTGTTACTTTGTCTTATTGTACCTTTTATTGTCCCGTTTGGCTGTTGTCTCTTGAAGGCTTGCACTTTCCAGAAGGGAGATTAAAGTGAAATAGATCTGGGGGAGGAGAGAAGTGAGAGGGAGCTTGAAGAAGTGGAGAGAGTTAAAACTGTGGTTGCCATATACTGTATGAAAGAGTAATATATTAAAGTTGAAAATATTTTTTTAAAAAAAATCTCCTCTTACCTGTGCTGTTAGGTGTACAAACTCGTGTGCTTGGTATAGATTAAATAATGTGAATCAAATCTACAGGACTACCAAAATTGAATGTTATAACCTGTACACCATATAAATAGGAAAACGTATTCCTTGAGATGTTATAGTTAGAAGTTTCAATAGTTTGCGAATTGCTCTATTAAGAGTCCCTACATCTTGAATGAAATACTGAGTACCTCACTATCCTCAGGACCACACTGGGATGAGTTCTCTTTGGATGACCTTATTCCAGACATTTTTCTTCTCCATGTTGATCCTGGGCTCCGTGTGAGGGTTGGTGCAATCACTAAAAAACAGGACTTGACAAAGAAAAACGATATTAAACAAAACCTGGTTTGGTTAACTAAAAATGTAGATTTTGAAATGAATAGAAATGTATCAAGTGGGATGATGCTCGAACCATCACTGTGGTTAGAATCTTTCAAGCATGCCAAACTGTGAGAAACTGCATGAGAGCAGAGGAAAAAGGGGTGAAGAATACAACGATAGAGATACTTCTGAAAGGTTATTCTGTAGTGTCTATCATTTCTTGGGCAGAAGACAGAAAAAAAGGTAAAAAGAAAAGGAAACTTAAATAATGCAGAGACCAGTTGAAAACAAAACCAAAAACCTCTGAAGCTCAGGAGTGAAGCTCACCTTGATAGTAGCAGAAATGATCAGAAAGTGAACATTCAGAGTGACACATTATTTTGTTGCTTTCTGGTTTTTTTATTTGTTTTGGTTTCTGAGACAGTCCCATTATGTAATTTAGCTTGACTTTTGACCCATTATCCTCCTGTTTCAGCTTCCTGGGTACTACAGATTGCAGAATGTGACACCATGCCTTGTATACTACCTGTTTTGAAGAAGCCACTTTTACAGGAGTAAAGAAGAACATTAAGTACCTGATATCACTGTGGAGGAAAGTTAATGCTGCAATCAAAAACTGTGGCTAGAAGAGCTAGAAGATCCTCATCTACATCCTTCCATCCTTTCTGTCAAAATTTCTCCATCAACTATGATTTATATATTGTTTGCTCCCCCAAAGCATATTCTGAGATTCCGTCTCAATCTTGAGATATTAAGAAGGTGGAAATTGGGTTGGAGACATAGCTCAGCCGTTAAGAACACTGGCTGCTCTTCCAGAGGTCCTTAGTTCAATTTCCAGCACCCATATGGTGCTCACAACCAGCTATAGAGGGATCTCAGGCCCTCGTCTGGCATGTACATGCAGCAGAGCACTTATACATCAAATAAATAAAATATTTTTTTAAAAAGAAGGTGGAAATTTAGCTACATTGTTTATAGGTTAGACTTTGGGAGAGGTAATTAGGATTAGATAAATTTATTAGGGTGGGATTGCTATGATTCATATCCTTATAAGAGGAAGGAGAGAGACAGGTGACAGACATCAGACATGTATGCATTTATTCTCTCTCTCTCTCTCTCTCTCTCTCTCTCTATATATATATATATATATATATATATATATATATATCTGTCTCTCTCTCTCTCTCTTTTCCCTCCTCCATCTCCCTTTTCCTCTCCCCTCCACCTTCTCTTAATATGTTATATCATTCAGGGCCTCAGCACAAAAGAGCAAACAGTAGATTCAGGCTCTCAACTTTGAAACTTCAAAATCATAAGCAAAATAAATATTCTTTTAAAGCATGCCTTGACTGTGACATTGTATAAATATGGACTAATACCATCCCATTTCCTCTCATTGTTTCAGTCTGCTTCCTCCTCATCAATTCTATCCAAAGACTTTTTAAATTATTTCTTCTGATCTGGGCTTTGAGAGTACTCATGGAGAATAATAGAAGAACGTATAACAAGACTTGCAAAGGTTTCCATCCAGACTATCCAACCAGAATGTCTATATGCCAGATACAATATGCTTAAAATGATGGGCCCCTTATTTGAGATAGGAGCATATCAAGAAACTTTTAAAAATGAAAGAAAAAAACCCTAAACCCGTTTATTTTTTTTTTAACTAAGGAAGAAAATTGTGTAACTCAAGAAAGAAAAATGAATCCCAAGGTCTAGTCAATGTGACTCTGTGCACCAGTAAAGAAGGCAAAGCTATGATGGACTCACAAAGCTCTGAACACACGACTCATCCTGCTCTAGGACCAAAAAACAAATGAGAAAAAAGCCATCAGAAATGCTAGGTATTGAGTTTTATCCTTAATTTTTCAGTCCAATCTCCACAGCATAAGTTCTGCTGAAGCAGAAGAGGCAGAAATAGATTCATGAGCTCAGTCAGGTTGCAACCATTGAGGCTCCCAGAAACACCAGCAAAATTACAGATCATTATCATCTTTGAGACACTAAAGTAGCGATAAATGTTAGAACAAGGAGTAAACAAAAGCCATAAGCAGTTGTCCTTGGGAGTGCAAGGGTTTAAAATGGAAAGTGACATACCAGTTACCGAATTCACACAGCACAGCTTGAGGGGGGGAGGGGGTTTCTAAACCATGTGCATCACCACTCATGTAATAAACCATGTACCCATGACAGCATTCTATTCAGTTGACCTAATACAAGGAACCATGTTCAAAGCAAAAAAAATTCACTCTTTAAAAAAAAAATCAATATCTAAATCATGGATATATATGTATATATATGTATACTATATACATATATATGTGTGTGTGTATGTGTGAAATAGTATACCTTAAATATGAATGAATTTAAATTTTAATCATTTTATACTTACCTTCCAATCTTTTAACTGATAGGCACGTTAAATATCAAATTATTTAGGAACAAATATATGGAACACAAACTTCAAATATTTATGTATCTTATAATTTTCCTTCATTAAAATTTTAAAGCTTTTCATTAAACTTCTTTGTGTGGATGGTATATGATGGTATTTGTATGGTCTGAATATGATGTGATGTACATGGAATTGTACATGCATGTTCATGTGTGTAAGTGCAAAGATAACCTCAGAGGGGTATCACCCCTTGCTTTTCACCTTCTTTGAGATAAGGTCTCATGCATGCGAATAGCTATGTCAAGCTAGCTGTCTCACAAGATTCTGAGGATCCTCCTTTCTCTGTCTTCCATAAAAGCACTGGGATTACAGATGGATGCTACCACATCCAACACAATGTGTGTTCTTTCTATATAAACCCAGGTCCTCCATTTGTGTGGAAAATGCTTTACTCAATAAGCCATCTGTTTAACCCTATACTTAACATTTTAAAAGATTAACACTTAAGTTGATAAAGTCATTTTAGGAAAGTCAAGTAGTGTAGAAATAAAATGTAAAGGCATCTATGTTGCTCTACTATATTCATATTGAATGAATGAGGCTGTCCTTAAATAAACGTTCAGCAACGCAGGGTAACCTGTGTGTGTAATGAAGGGATACAATAACAATAATTGTTCAAGTTACAATATGTTCTATTTCATTGCATATTCAAGCAATTACTTTTCAGAGCATTTTATTTTTCCAGGAGCTTCTGATTCATTCTTTTCAATTGTCAGCAGAATCCTATGCCTTCACATTATTTCTAAGGGCATCCAGAATTTTTCAGTCATATGATTTAGTGTAATGTGTCTTTTTGAAAATTCTTTTTTTTCATATCACTGACTTCTATTCCAGTTTGGACTCACTGTTTGTAGACTAAATGCATAGTTGCCAAAATACAATATTTCTTCTTTGCATTTTTGAGATAGGCCAATTGTTTCTTCCACATTTTGTTTTTCATTCAGGTTTTTAATCTCTAATGTCACACTTCTAGAAGCACTTAAAATCAAAGGTCTGTGTAGCATTAGCATTCTAAGGCATCACCTGCTGTAAATATCTGTTTTGCCACCTGACTAGGAGTTTGGCTTTACTCCTTTGCCATATGCTCAGCAAAGAGCAAAAATATGTGAGTTTTGAAAAATCACTCATCTGCTGTAACTTGTGTGTTATCTTGGAATCACTTGAAAGAATCTATATCCAAAAGGGAAGGGTAAGTTTGACCTTAATTGTCTATCACCTGTGACTGTGCTACTTATAATATGCAGAAGATTTTTTTTTCAGATATAATTAACATTAAAGACCTTCAAATAAGGAAAGCAGGACCTTATTCAAGTGCGTAGAACATAATGATTTGAGCTCTAAAATGCATGAGACTCTCTGTCACTGAAGAAGAGACAGCTGTAGAAGGAGATGACAGTGTGAGAATCATTAAATGAATTTGTGCAGTCTTGAGACTGAGAGGGCAATATGATGACAAATGTAGATGGCCAGGATGAGTGAGTCAATCGTCAGCTAGAAAAGAAATGCTACTTCAGTGCTACAAACACAAGGGACAAAGTTTCATAAAGTATAGACAAGCATATACATACATAAACATACACACACACATACACATTATTTATTTACTGCTTTGTCCTTCAGAGGAAAGGCTTGCAGGAAGACGCACTGTGTGTCCTTATCTCAGAGTTTGACATCTTGCTCAACATGTCCTATTTGCTTTCCCATCAAGGGCCTCTGGGCCTGAGAACTTAGCACTTGAAGGTAGGAGAGAGATCATGACCACTCAAGTCAGGATTTCTAATACTATATTTAGTTTTTACCATAAGTGAAGAAACAACCTAGTAGGCTACCTGTTTTATTCTTGGAGTTTCATACGGTAAGTAAATAGTTAGTCACTATCAATGATCCCTGTAGATTATAAATGCCATCTAAGTGTTGCCCAGCCATCCTTTCTCACCAGGCTTATAAAGGAAACCAATCAAAAGTATGTTTGAATATGTAGGTCCTCCTTTCATTAACATCAATCCCTGAGTGGAAGGAATGTAGTAGAGTGGTTATTATTTAAACCCCAAATAAGATCTCCTACCTGAAGGAGACCAGTAAAGGAAGACACAACTCAATAATTATGGTATAAATAGCACGACTAGATTGGGCAGGTTTACCGCTACACTACTCTAATCCCCGGCTATGAGATCCCTTATAACTTGCGGTTATCCCAGGCCGCGTGATTGTCCTCCGAGCTCCGGCTCCTCTGTCGTCGGCTTCCTTCTACTGCCGGCTTCCTTCTGCTCTGCTTCCTCCTGCTCCTACATCCTCCTTCTTCTCCTCTTCTTCCTCTTCTTCTGCTTCTGCCTCTGCTTCTACTGCCTTTTATATAGAATTCCTCTCACTCTCTCCTCCCCTAAGCCTTTTTCTCTGCCTCCCCTTCTACTGCCCAATCTCTGGTTCTAGCCTTTATTTTACAGGTTTTAATTGGACAGAAGGTTTACAAGACATCACTTGTGTATAGATTCAATCATCCTCTGCAGCCCCTCCCAGAAGGATGGAACCAGGATCAAAATACAAGGCTGAGGCTATCCACAACAAAGGAAAGCCTGTGGCTTCTCCTGTCACATATTAGGAAATGAGAATATAGATTGTACATGACACATTCAACTCAACTTTCCAATCTTCATCACTTTAAATTTCTTCTTCTATATCCCAAAAGTGAGTCCTACTTAATCAGCCTATCAAGTGAGGTATTAGAGATAGCTCTACAAGGTTCCACACTACATTTCAAATCTCTTCTAAAATGTGAAATTATGCTGAATCTTCTCTAACATGTTCCATTCTTTGTTTTAATACATGAAAAGCCATTAGTAATTATCTATTCCCTAAAATCTGCTGACACGCTTACAAAGTCTCATGATTCTTCTGATACCTGAGCTATTTCATTCTAGCTCATAAAGTGCCAATGACTTTGGCACTGGATGATATTTGGCAATTTTTGGAGATTTGTTTTAATTGTACAATGGTGGTATCATTTCTGGTTTCAAGGAGAGTGGCTAAGAACACCACAATCTACAATACAGAGCAGGGACCAAGCTTTGAACACATGAACCTCTATGAGAAATTTAAAAGCTGTTACCTTATTTAATCATCAAAGAAGTTTAACTGTGGTGCCTCTGCAGACCCTGTGGTGTCACCTTCCAGTTCTCACTGACAGTAAGCTTAGCACCATATTTCTGAGCAATGACTAAACCAGACCATACTCTGTTTTCAGACTAAGAATTTTAAATCAAATGTGTAAAATCAATTAGTAAAATTAAATGATTTATAGGTCATCACACTTTTCTCCTAATTTCGTGTTGATGGAGAAAGAGCTCACAGACTAACTTTTATTCAGAAAAATTATTACTAGAGCAAGAGGAAACCAGAGAAAGAATGTGAGGCAATGGAACTAAATCAGGAAAGACAGGACATGAGGCAGTCGTAACTGGAATGTAAACTACTTTTTTTCAGAGTACTAATGCTCTTCAATCCAAATGAGGGAGAAGAAATTTTAGTAAAAGATCATATTTTATTTTCAGCTAAATTTATTACTCTTAAGATATTTCTTGCTTCAACAAGTTTTGGATACATTTTTGGAATACACACACAAAAAAAATAGTGTTACTAATGGAAAATTTTAGGGTGATGCATCATGGATGTATGAGAGGGGAGTCATACTTTACACTTAATAGTTTAGTCTTTGAGGTTTTATTTTTCAATGAAGATGTGTACATCGCATGCTTATGATAAAAATAATCAAAGTAAATACATACCAAATATATGCAAAACATTTTCAAAGAGATATATCTTCTAAGTTATAAGGTAGGTAATTATGTAAATATAAGAGTGCCAGGAGAAATAGCCAAAATAAAATATATTCTGCATCAAGATTCTTAGGATTTATCTAAAAACAAAAACAAAAATAAAAAAACAAGCTATTTGAACCTGAACTATTAATCTCCTGGAAGAATTACATTCATATTTCTATACAGAAGTATCTGGTAGCTAATGAGAAACATCAAATATTTATTAATAAATTAACAACATTTCAGCCCTTTCATCAACATTAGACATAAGCATCTGCATAGGGTCTAGTTCAAGAATAAGAGCAGCTCAGTTTCTAGCCATAGTATCTTATAAGCCCCTAGAGTCTAAGTCAATTACCTCTCAGTAGTACATGAAAAGAGAGGGATTAATAGCAAAACCTGTACTAATAACTAGGGAAATACATTCTTAGGTTCAGTTGCTTTTTGTTTGAAGAACATATTTTGTCTTAAACTGTTACTTTGAAAATATTATCATGAATAAAAAATGTTATTTTAAAAAGAAATTTTATTTTGATGCCATTTATATGAAATGACCTGATACTTTGCCAGAATAATTTCACTGGCCTCCTCTGAGAAATCTACATTCCACCCAAAGCATCTGTAGGCTACAGAATATTATCAGACAACTAATACATCCCAATCAGACTGAATTTATTTATAGACAACGTTCTTTTTGCAATGTTAGATGCCTCATTAACTTGATTCAGCTTGTGCATAGCAAAAATATTCCCTCCCTCTTCAGATTTTTTGATAGAGTGAATTATAATTTCTTGTCTCACTCATTATAAACCTTTGGTTTGAAGGACATTTAAGAAATGTGTAGTGCCACTTACATGGATCTTGGATTACTTTTCTGTATTAATTACATGCTTTATTTGTTTTACATTGGGAGGGGGTTGGGTGGAATGGAATAGTGACCATTGTCGCATTTTACTTTGCATGAAAAATAAGTTTAATTTTGCCATAACCTCCATAATTAGGAAAAATGAACAGTGACTCTGTATTTGTGTAGATGCCAGAATTGTAAAGTTAGTGGTGTGTATGGGATAGCAAGCCTCTCTGGAGCCTTAATAATTCTGCTTACTTTTAAAATGTGTGCCATTTCAAGCAGCGCTGTGAAGATGCTGTGAAAAATTAGGTCACACAACTTATATATATGAGCTACATCTTCACATTTTTTAATCTCCTTTTAGACATCGCTCTGTAAACTTTGGGTTGCATGCTCTTTTGATTTGGCTTCCACATTTACAAGTGTAAGTGGCGAAATGATTTTCTTTCCAAACCTTCCATTACAACCATTTAAAGTATCTCTGCTTAGAATGTTGTCATCAAGGACTATGTCATTAACTGGAAAGACTCTCCCCTTATAGATAAGAAGTCCTGAATTTACATTATTTGATACAAATTCTAATTCTTTGAGGAAACTGGGAATGCATATAGAAAAGCATGACCAAAGATCAGTACCTGTTATTGTTTTTTCTCTTATAAAGGAGAAAGAGTAAATCGCTGGAGGTAGTTAAATTCATGTGAAGCCCCCTAGCTTATAAAATGTCTGCATATGTGCCACATGTTGAGTATGGTTAAAATCCATGAAGCTGGCTTGTCTAGTGAGCTCACTTCCACAATATATATGTGAAAATTTCCTTGGGAACTATCTCTTTTTTTTGGTCCTGGAGAAGCTTCAGGTTTACCTGATGATCAGGCTTTGAGGCTTTCAAGGCCATATGGCATATCCAAGTAAACCACCATCCTCTGTTCTAATCACAGCTAAAGTCAGCTGTGGGAGGCTGTCTCCTTTGAATGGTTTATAATCAGCTTGAGACATAAAACTGACTCACTCTGGAAGTGTGGGGGCTGTTCTTTCACTTTCTCAGTGCACGAATGCCACTATCAAGCAGGAATAAATGCTTTGACCCCACCACCACTTTTCCTTCCCTGCTTGTTAACTTCTCATGGTATGTGGGCTCAGACTGTATGTTTGCGCAGCTCCAAATCATCTCTCCCATTATTTTACATTAAGCACCCTGCTTTGTTGTACTGCTGTAATGGGCCTTACAGCCCCAGGATGTTTTATTTTAACTATATTTCTCTATGAAAATAGACAGGTTAAATATGAATAGATATAAAACTTGATCTCAGTAAAACGAATCCATGCAATGTCATCTCTTAGGAGACTGCTTGTGAGCTCCTTCATGTTGCTAAAGGAAGCTGTAAACTTGTCCTGTAAAGTACTATTATTAGGGAGTCACACTGAAATTACAGACCTTCTTCTCGAACCTTCTAAACTTTAAGCTGTACTGTTTTGTTTCTTTCTTTTAGGAATGTTTTGGTTTCCTAAATAACGGGCACATACCTTCCAGAGTTTTATACTTATGTTGGTGTTCCTTTGGGTTTTGAAAAAAAAATCTTAAAAAAAAAATCTGTTCTGCTTAAGTTGCTCTTGTCTTGTGCTTCAAATAACCTTCTTGAGCAATTTCATAAAGTTAAAACCATTACATGATAATAAAAATTTGGAAGTTGCACCATCAGGCAATTACATTGACTTTTGCCTATGAACATTTTGATACCACCGAGCAGGATTAGTATCTAGAGGGATAAATTTAAAAGTTCTTTCAAAAAAGTTTACTCATTATGGACACAAGCTTAGATGAGCTTTTTGAAGTCTCACTCTTATCAAAATATAGTTTCCCAGAACATGAGCTCTTTATAAATGCAGACAGGCCTATAATAGTTTCCTACTAATAGACAGTCTGCTGGATCATAGTCTTCTAGAGCAAGAGAAGATTTCTGTAGTGACAATTCATCAATTTTGGTTTCTGATATAACTCACAGACCATATGAAACTCAAGAAAAAGGAAGATCAAAGTGTGGATGCTTCAGTCCTACTTAGAATGGGGAACAAAATAATCATGGAAGGTAGAGAGAGGGAGGGACCTGAGAGGGAGAAAGGAGGGGAGGGAAAGGGAGGCAGGATTAGGTGTGAGAGGAGACAGGGAGAACTACAGAGGGTCAGAAAATTGAACAGAGGTGTATAGCAGTGGGGAATGGAGAACTGGGGTAGCCACTAGAAAGTCCCAAATGCCAGGGAAGCAAGAGGTTCCCGAGATGCAACAGAGATGACATTAGCCAAAATACTTAACAAAGGAGAGAGAGAACCTGTAGAGACCACATCCAGTGGATAAGCATAGGAATTTGAGGGATGGGGCCACCCACCCATCTCAAAAATATTAACCCAGAATTGTTCCTGTATAAAGAAAATACAGGGACAAAAAGCAGAGCAGAGACTGGAGGAAAAGCCCTCCAGAAATTGCCCCACCTGGCAATCTATCCCATATGCAGACACCAAACCCAGTCACAATTACTGATGTCAAGAAGTACTTGCTGACAGAAGCCTGATATGACTGTCTCCTGAAAGGCTCTGTCAGAGCCTGACCAATAAGATAAGGATGCTTGCAGACAAACATTGGACTGAGCACGGGGACCCCAATGGAGAAGTTAGGGGAAGGACTGAAGGAGCTGAAGGGGTTTTCAACCACATAGGAAGAACAACAATATCAACCAACCAGATTCCCCAAAGCTCCCAGGGACTAAACCACCAACCTAAGAGTATATATGGAGGGACCCATGAGTCTAGCTGCATATATAGCAGAGGATGGCTTTATCTGGCATCAATGGGAGGGGAGGCCCTTGGTCTTGTGAGGCTTGATGCCCCAATGTAGGGGAGTACAAGGGCAATATGGCAGGAGTGGGCGGGTGAGTGGGGGAGCACCCATGTGGAAGCAGGGGGTGGGATGGGGGATTTTCAGGGAGGAAACCTGGAGGAGGATAACATTTGAAATGTAAACAAACAAAATAACCAATAAAAAGTTTTAAAAAGAAAAAAAAACCGGAGTAATATCATATGCTTTCGTTTTAATCCCAGGTGTGGGGACAAGGGACTGTTTCTAAGCAGCTGACAATGATTTGCTTCATGCTTTAGCAGAGGCATAGTTTTGTCAGCTTCTATGATTGTGTGACATATAGAATTCTAGGAATGTTTCAGAGGGTATATAAACACTAAAGCCCTGAGAGGAATTGTGGGTGGTTGTTGGGGATTGGGTGGTGGATGAGAGAGAGGTTCCAATGTTTTAGTAGTCATACTCAAAGAAAAAAACAAGGATAAATTAGATTCAGAGATCTCTATCTCTCTGCCCTTGTATCTTTCTTTCTAGTGATATGGGATGAAACTGGGAGGATAAAGGGCGAGGAAAATAGAAGAACCCACAAAATAGTAAAAGACCAACTGCAGATGTCTCTCAGCTCCAAGGTCTCTTTGTTGTTGGCATAGCTCCATGCATGATTCTTACCCAGCATAGCTTCATTGCCTTATCTGGAAAACTGCCCTTTGTAGTGTCTCGGTTTCTGAGCAATCATTGAATTCTGACACTTCTGTTTCCCTTCAAGCACCGTCACTTACACTCACCCTATTTTTGACAATGTGCTCACACTGGCTGTGGAAATGATTATGGGCCTCCATCTGGAATCTCTGAGCCCATCATTTAAATCTCATACCACTGATCTACATAGTGGATTTGAGATATGTATTCCAGTGAGTTCCAGATTGCACTTTCCACTGCAGTACTAACATAGCATCAAATGCCAAGATTTTGAACACCTCTCTTTGAAAAATAATTGGATATCAATGAAAAAGGGAAAACCTCAGAATTTCAATTTGGGCAAAAACAAAAGTTAGATTATATAGCTTCTGAATAGATTAAATATAAATTAACTTGACAATGCAAAGCTAAAAGCAATAGAAATTTTCAATAAAGACAAAAAGACAGAGCATTGGAAACACTGAATACAACAATGTTCTAGTGTGCATAACATCTTCCAAATGGAAGAGATATGGAAAATTTGAGGTCCACAATTCTGATTTTACTGTCAGTACAAAAACTGAGGTACGCTCACTCTGAGCCCATGAACAGAATAGGCAAGAACATACGGAATGTAACATAATCCACTCACATCATACAATTGCCTTTCAGTGGCACTTAAACAAAGAGTTGTATTGTAAAGACCAGCAAGCTTACAGTACTTGTGTGAATTTTGTCTGTCATAAAAATCTCTTGAAATAGACCTCTAAATAGGAAGCTATACATTTTTGGTTATTATAAAATAAATAATATAGAAACTGAATACTAAAATGTAGTCACTTAAAGAGAAAGATAAATAAAAAGAAATTACTATTGCAATGAAAATAAAATAATGAAACTTTCAGCAAGAATTCCTTTTTTTTTTTTATTGGAAATTTTTCTACATTTCAGATATTCTCTCCTTACCCCATTTCCCCCGCTCCCTCCCAGGAACTCACTATCCCTTCCCCATCCTCCTGCCTCCACGTTGCTGTACCCCCACCCACCCTCCCCCGTACCTCACCTCCCCACCCTCGAATATCCCCCCCCACGATGTCCAGCCTTCATGGGACCAAGGATCGCTTCTCCCACTTATATATAGCTCCCTTCAGCAAGAATTCTTTAAATGGTAAGATAGTTATTGGCTGTGTGCACCTCTAATCTCAGCATGTGAGAGGAAGAGGTTGGTGCATCTCTGAGTTCAAGGTCAGCCTGATCTACAGACCAAGTTCCAGTACAGTCAATGCTACACTAAAAACATGTTTTGAAACAAACAAACAACATAAAAAAGAATAAAAAACTCTTTAGCCTTTTGCCTGGGGCAGACACTTAGCTGGTCAGCTCCTGTGGAAACACCTGATCCTGAGACATCCTAGAGGACCTTCTGCTTCCAGAGCAGAGGGTAAGACACCTTGCCCACTACCCCACGCCCCAGAGTTACAACTGGGAGCCAGGTGGGGGTTAAGTAACTAGCAGGCACCCAAACCCGACCCCTCCGGAATAAAACCTTCCTTCTACCTGGAGCCTGATCCTTTTGCCTGGGGCAGACACTTAGCTGGTCTGTTCCTGTGGAAATACCTGACCCTGAGACATCCTCAGAGAGCAGAGGGAGCTTAGGATCACAGGAACACAGAGACATCTGGAATCTGAGGAGTTCTGACACAAGCAATATAACTGGAAAGACAGACTCCAGACAGACACAGTGAGCACAGGTAACACATGAGTCAACCAGATGGGGAAAGGCAAGCACAAGAACACAAGCAACAGAAACCAAAGTTACCTGACATCATCAGAACCCAGTTCTCCCACCATAGCAAGCCCTGGATACCCCATGACACAGGAAAAACAGGATTCAGAATTAAAATCACTTCTCATGATGATGATAGAGGATTTTAAGAAGGACATAAGTAACTCCCTTAAAGAAATACAGGAGAACACAGGTAAACAGGTAGAAGCCCTTAAAGAGGAAACACAAAAATCCTTTAAAGAATTGCAAGAAAACACAACCAAACAGGTGAAGGAATTGAACAAAACCATCCAGGATCTAAAAATGGAAATAAAAACAATAAAGAAATGTCAAAGGGAGACAACTCTGGAGATAGAAAACATAGGAAAGAGATCAGGAGTCACAGATGTAAGCATCACCAACAGAATACAAAAGATAGAAGAGAGAATCTAATGTGCAGAAGATACCATGGAAAACATTGACACAACCGTCAAAGAAAATGCAAAATGCAGAAAATGCAAAATGCAAAAAGCTGCTAACCTAGAACATCCAGGAAATCCAAGATACAATGAGAAGAGCAAACCTAAGGATAATAGGTATAGATGAGAGTGAAGATACCCAATTTAAAGGGCCAGTAAATATCTTCAACAAAATTAAGGAGGAAAATTTCCCCAACCTAAAGAACAAGATGTCCATAAACATACAAGAAGCCTACAGAACACCAAACACACTAGACCAGAAAAGAAATACCTCCCGTCACATAATAATCAAAACACCAAATGCACAAAACAAAGAAAAAATACTAAAAGCAGTAAGGGAAAAAGGTCAAGTAACATATAAAGGCAGACCTATAAGAATTACACCAGACTTTTCACCAGAGACTATAAAAGCCAGAAGATCCTGGTCTGATATCATACAGACCCTAAGGGAACACAACTGCCAGCCCAGACTGCTATACCCAGCAAAACTCTCAATCACTATAGATGGAGAAACCAAGATATTCCATGACAAAACCAAATTTGCACAATATCTTCCCACAAACCCAGCACTTCAAAGGATAATTGATAGAAAACGCCAACACAAGGAAGGAAACTACAACCTAGAAAAAGCATGGAAGTAATCTTCCAACAATCCCCAAAGAAGATAGCTACACAAACATAATTCCACCTCTAATAACAAAAATAATAGGAAGCAACAATCATTTTTCCTTAATATCTCCTAACATCAATGGACTCAATTCTCCAATAAAAAGACGTAAACTATCAGACTGGATACATAAACAGGACCCAGAATTTAACAAAGACAGACAATACCTCAGAGTAAAAGGCTGGAAAACAATTTTCCAAGCAAATGGTCCCAAGAAACAACCTGGAGTAGCCATTCTAATATCAAATAAAATCGACTTTCAACCAAAAGTAATCAAAAAAGATAAGGAAGGACACTTCATATACCTCAAAGGAAAAATCTACCAAGATGAACTCTCAATTCTGAACATCTACCCTCCAAATGCAAGGGCACCCACAACATAAAAGAAACTTTACTAAAGCTCAAAGCACACATTGCACCTCACACAATAATAGTGGGGAATTTTAACACCCCGCTCTCTCAAATGGACAGATCGTAGAAACAGAAACTAAACAAAGACATATTGAAATTAACAGAAGTTATGAACCAAATGGATTTAACAGATATCTATAGAACATTTCATTCTAAAGCAAAACAATATACCTTCTTCTCAGCACCTCATGGTACCTTCTCCAAAATAGACCATATAATTGGTCACAAAACAGTCCTCAACAGATACAAAAAGACTGAAATAATCCCTTGCATCCTATCAGATCACCACACACTATGGCTGGTCTTTAATAAGGACAAAACCAAGGGAAAACCCACATGCATGTGGAAACTGAACAATGATCTACTCAATGATGACTTTGTCAAGGAAGAAATAAAGAAAGAAATTAAAGACTTCCTAGAATTTAACGAAAATGAGGAAACATCATACCAGAACTTGTGGGACTCCATGAAAGCAGAGCTAACAGGAAAACTCATAGCTCTAAGTGCCTACAAAAAGAAACTGGAGAGAGCACACATTAACAACTTGACAGCACACCTGAAAGCTCTGGAACAAAAAGAAGCAAATACACCCAAGAGGAGTAGGCGTCAGGAAATAATCAAACTCAGGGCTGAAATCAACCAAGTAGAAACAGAAAGAACTATACAAAATATCAACAAAACCAGGAGTTGGTTCTTTGAGAAAATCAACAAGATAGATAAACCCTTAGCCAGATTAACCAGAGGGCACAGAGACAGTATCCAAATTAATAAAATCAGATCTGAAAGGGGAGACATAACAACAGAAACTGAGGAAATTCAAAAAATCATCAGATCCTACTACCAAGACCTATACTCAACAAAACTAGAAAATCGGGATGAAATGGACAATTTTCTAGACAGATACCAGGTACCAAAGTTAAATGAGGAGCAAATAAACCATCTAAATAGTCCCATAACCCCTAAAGAAATAGCAGCAGTCATTAAAATTCTACCCACCAAAAAAAGCCCATGACCAGATGGTTTTAGTGCAGAATTCTATCAGTCCTTCAAGGAAGACCTAATACCAATTCTCTTCAAAGTATTCCACAAAATAGAAACAGAAGGAACACTACCCAATTCGTTCTATAAAGCTACAATCACACTCATACCTAAACCTCAAAAAGACCCAACAAAGAAAGAGAACTTCAGACCAATCTCTCTTATGAATATCGATGCAAAAGTATTCAATAAAATTCTAGCAAACCGAATCCAAGAACACAGGAAAACAATCAATCATCCATCATGATCAAGTGGGCTTTATCCCAGGAATGCAAGGATGGTTCAATGTTCCGAAATCCATCAATGTAATCCACTATATAAACAAACACAAAGAAAAAAAAACCACATGATCATCTCAATAGATGCTGAGAAAGCATTTGACAAAATTCAACATCCCTTCATGGTAAAAGTCTAGGAAAGATCAGGAATTCAAGACCCATACCTAAACACAGTAAAAGAAATATACAGCAAACCAGTAGCCAACATCAAACTAAATGGAGAGAAACTTGAAGCAATCCCACTAAGATCAAGGACTAGACAAGGCTGCCCACTCTCTCCCTACCTATTCAATATAGTACTGGAAGTCCTAGCCAGAGCAATTAGACAACAAAAAGAAGTCAAAGGAATACAAATAGGAAAGGAAGAAGTCAAAATATCACTATTTGCAGATGATATGCTGGTATACTTAAGTGACCCCAAAAACTCCACCAGAGAACTCCTAAACCTGATAAACAACTTCAGCAAGGTAGCAGGTTATAAAATCAACTCAAACAAATCAGTAGCCTTCCTCTATGTGAAAGATAAACAGGCTGAAAAAGAAATTAGGGAAATGATACCCTTCACAATAGTCACATATAATATAAAATACCTCGGGGTGAATCTAACTAAGCAAGTGAAAGATCTGTATGACAAGAACCTCAAGTCTCTGAAGAAAGAAATTGAAGAAGATCTCAGGAAATGGAAAGATCTCCCATGCTCATGAATTGGCAGATTAATATAGTAAAAATGGCCATCTTGCCAAAAGCAATCTACAGATTCAATGCAATCCCCATTAAAATACCAACTCAATTCTTTACAGAACTAGAAAGAGAAATTCTCAAATTTATTTGGAACAACAAAAAACCCAGGATATTGAAAACCATTCTCAACAATAAAAGAACTTCTGGAGGAATCGCCATCCATGACCTCAAGCAGTACTACAGAGCAATAGTGATAAAAACGGCCTGGTATTGGTACAGAGACAGGCAGGAAGATCAGTGGAATAGAGTTGAAGACCCAGAAATGAACCCACACAACTATGGTCATTTAATCTTTGACAAAGGAGCTAAAATCATCCAGTGGAACAAGTACAGCATTTTCAACAAATGGTGCTGGTTCAACTAGAGGACAACATGCAGAAGAATGCAAATCAATCCATTCTTATCTCTGTGTACGAAGCTCAAGTCCAAGTGGATAAAGGACCTTCACATAAAACTAGACACACTGAAATTAATAGAAGAGAAGGTGGGGAAGACCCTCAAATACCTAAGCACAGGGGGAAAGTTCCTGAACAGAAAACCAATGGCTTATGCTCTAAGATCAAGCATTGACAAATGGGACTTCATAAAATTGCAAGGTTTCTGTAAGGCAAAGGACATTGTCAATAGGACAAAAAGGCAACCAACAGATGGGGAAAAGATCTTTACCAATCCCACATCCAATAGAGGACGAATATCCAATATATACAAAGAACTCAAGAAATTAGACTCTAGAAAACCAAATAACCCTATTAAAAATGTGGTACAGAGTTAAACAAAGAATTCTCAACTGAGGAAATGCGAATGGCCAAGAAGCACCTAAAGAAATGTTCAGCATCCTTAGTCATCAGGGAAATGCAAATCAAAACAACCCTGAGATTCCACCTCACACCAGTCAGAATGGCTAAGATCAAAAGCTCAGGTGATAGCAGATGCTGGCGAGGATGTGGAGAAAGAGGAACACTTCTCCATTTTGGTGGGATTGCAAGATGGTGCATCCACTATGGAAAACAGTCTGGTGGTTCCTCAGAAAATTGGACATATCACTACCTGAGGACCCAGCTATACCACTCCTGAGTGTATATTCAGAATATGCTCTAACACATAACAAGGACATATGCTCCACTATGTTCATAGCAGCTTTATTTATAATAGCCAGAAACTGGAAAGAACCCAGATGCCCTTCAACAGAGGAATGGATACAAAAAATGTGGTACATTTACACAATGGAATATTACTCAGCTATTAAAAACAATGAATTCGGTAAATTCTTATGTAAATGGATGGAACTAGAAAACATTATCTTGAGTGAAGTAACCCAATCACAAAAGAACATACATGGTATTCACTCACTGATTATTGGTTTTTAGCCCAGAAGCTTGAAATACCCAAGATTCAACTCACAGACCACATAAAGCTCATGAAGAACGACGACCAAGTTGGGTGGGGGGGAGAGGGGACTTCAGTCCTTCTTAGAAGGAGTAACAAAATACTCAAGGGAACAAATATGGAGACAAAGTACAGGACAGAAACTGAAGGAGGGGGAGTCTGCAGACCATTCCACTTGGGTATCCATCCCATGTGCAGTCACCAAAGATAGACATTGATGTGGATGTCAGGAAGTACATGCTGACAGGAGCCTGATATAGCTGTCTCCTTAGAAGTCTGCAAGAGTCTGACATATTCACAGGCAGATGCTCACAGCTAACCATTAAACTGATCATGGGGTTCCCAATGGAGAAGATAGAGTGAAGGCTTAAGGAGTTGAAAGGATTCGCGACACCATGAGGAAAGCAACAATCCCAACCAACCAGAGCCCCCAGGGTCTAAACCACCAGCCTGGGAGCACTTAGGGAAGAACCCATGGCTCCAGCTGTGTATGCAATGGAACTATATATAAGTGGGAAAAGAGATCCTTGGTTCCATGAAGGCTGGACATCGTGGGGGGGTATTCGAGGGTGGGGAGGTAAGGTACAGGGGAGGGTGGTTGGGGGTACACCATCATACAGGCAAGAGGAGGGGGGAAGGGATAGGGCGTTCCTGGGAGGGAGGGGGGAAAATGGGGTAAAGGGAAAACATCTGAAATGTAAATAAAATTTCCAATAAAAAAAAAATCTTTAAATGGTGAAGTAATTTCTTCTCAGGAAGAAGGAAAACAACTGACCTCAAAGAATAGATGGCAAACCAACAGATGAAAATGAAATGAGTTGTGAGCTGTTGAGATTTGGGAAAGTTCCTGAAGGAAAAAAAATGATTATTATAGAAGTCAGGCAAATTAATAGGTGCATGATCCTGTAGTGATGGAGGCTAGATCAAGACTTGTCCGCTCATAAAAGCCAAGAACAATATAAAATATTTTCATACATATTATAGCAATTTCCATGTCACCATGATCAATCACAAAGAGAGGAGGAAGAAATAGGTGAGTTGATATTTAAGCTAAATTTCTGTTTGGAAAAGCACTAGGCCTACTTGGATGGGACTTGGACAGAATACAGCTCAGCACTTCAAGAGCAAAAGCAGGGGCTCACAATGTCTATGGTGCAGTGTGAGGTTTTCTTGTTTGTTCAGTAGAGACTTGTATCTCAGATTAGTCTTGAACTTAAAATGTAACCAAAATGAACTTGAAACTTTGTATTCTCATGTCTCCACTTTCTGGGAGCTAGAATTACAGGTATATGCCATCACACCCAGTTTTCTGCAGGTAAGGCAAGCTCTGTACCAACTCAGCCACATGTGACTGACATCTTGTAAAGAAGACTAAAGAAAGGTAGGCTGCATACCCATAAGCATTCAAACTTATCTCTAAGCTGGTTGTTGGCATTATATCATGCTGTAGAATATGCAGTCAAAATCAAAGAAAACTGTACACTAAGCACTATGCAGTATTCACTCAGGGCTTTAAGAAGTCTGGAATTCCAAAACCCAGAGAGCAGTTTCCTCATTGCACTCTGTATCTGTATCGTCTATGGAAACAGTCCATGGAAAAACCCAGGACTGAAATGAAGACATTCTACATCTACCCGAATATCAAGCAATGCCATTAGAAGGCAAAACTGAATTACAAGAAACTTAACCATTTGTGTGAATATTTCCAACACATTTTCAAGGAAGGAGAAAATTTTCATCTCTAGGCAGCATGAAATTTATAGGGCTCAGCTTTCAATAAAATACTAAATTTTCCAGGAACAAACATGTCAGTTCAAACAGACTACCAATAACAACAGTAAGGAAATTAAAACATCTTAAAAGTCTAAAATCCTTTTTAAAAGCTATAACAATGATCAAGACCTTAAAATGTAACATAACTATGATGAGGAAAATGTAAAATAAAAATAGGTGTTATAGAGAGAAATTATTAAATATGAAAGGATGAATTAAATGAAATTAATTCTATGCTAGGTCAAGTAGAAAAATATCAATAAAACCAAAGACAAACTACTCCAATATCAAATTAGAAACAAAGAGGTCTGAAAAACAGTAGGAGACAGAGCCTCAGTGACCTGTAGGGCAACAGTATCTAATAAAACATAGGGAAAGGAAAAAAAAAAAAGTAAAAGAGAAGATATTACCATTAGAAAAAAAGGAATGGAACAAATAATGGACAGATTTGTACCTTCCAAGGGTGACAAACGTCCTCAGGGGCAGTCAGAAAAAAAACCCACACATGTGTGAAAGTAATATTTCAGCGATTAATAGAGTACACATAATATGAACAAAGGGTATTAAATTGTGCTGTGCTTTTAAAGAGCGAGGAAATGCAAACCAGATAACACTAAGATCTGCCACCTATGTGTATTGTGAAAGGGATCGAATGAGAAGGCTGTGAGTCAAAGCAGCATTGTCTGCCAAGTCTGTCCAATTTGTTTTATTCCACAAATATTCCACATAGTCAATACTTTAAGTCAATATTTTTACAATAACAGGGAAAGCATTTAAAACTTAACGTAAATGAAAGCAAATAAAAACAACTATACTTTCCATTAAAATGCAAAATATGGTGTTGGGGGCATGCAATAACTAATATTATAAAGTGACATTTGAACACAGTGATTTCCTCTCAACCCACAGAAAAGAAACAACTGTTAATGACTCTTCAATTACTAGCAAGGTTTTTTGGGGGAGGAGGGAGAGGTATAGGAGACTGAGCAAATGAGATATGTTTTGAGCCTAGGTTTTCACTGTAGGGACAGAGCAATACAAACAGAGAAAACCAGTAAATGTAGGGTTTTTTTGGTTGAAAGGATAAATATAATGTCTTATCTACATAATTTCTTATACACATATCAAACCTCAGTTTGCGGAAAAGGTCGAAAAGTCATAACATATTAGTAATGAATACTACTGCAACCCAGGTCTTGATTTCTAAGTATTATTTGCTACAGTAGAAACCAAGAGAGGATCAGAACATGTACAAAATGAGTCTAAAAACCATATTGTGATGAGGAATAGTGTTCCAAAATGTAATGGGGTTGCTGAGTGTGGTGGCATACAACTTTAATTTGGACTATCAGAAGGTGGGAAGACAGATCTCTGCAAGTTCAAAGCCAACCTGATCTATATATTGAAATCCAGGACAGCCTGGAATACATTACATAGTAAGACCTTCCTCCAAAACAAACAAACAAAAAAAACCCCACAAACTATGATGGGTGAATGTGGAAAGCACACAGAACCAGCTCAAACGGATTTTCCTTTGACTGTTGAAACCAACTTGAGCACCGAAGCCAATAAGGTTATAGATGAGCGTTGTATATTTTCACTAAAATGTATTTGCATTCAATAATTATTAAATATTATCTAATGATTCTTAAGAAGTATAATGCTGACTGCTGAAATTTTAAAATGAGAAAAAGATTAATAATAAAATTAAGAAATTGTTAAATAAGTTAGAAAACTCTATGCTTGTGAAGCATGTGTGAGTCCCTAGGTTCAAGCCTCAGAAGCACAAACTGTGTCATATATATGTATGTATACATATGGGAATATATGTACACACAAATAGATGGAAGGGTCCATGGATGGAAGAGAGAGGAGAGGACAACACTGAAGTAGCTACCTATTTTAAATGATCCTATTGTGTTGGTATATGTCCAATATTGTCAAGGAACTGTACACATTTGAAACTGGTCAAGCACCTCTTCATGGTGACTGTGTGTGAGTGATGGGAAGACAAGGTCTACCTTGGGTACAGGTCAAGGACACAGTAAGTACTGAGTCTTTACCACAACCGTCACCCTGTGCATTAACACTCCAGAACTTACTGTCCTCTTTACTGAAAGTCTGTAGGTGCTCTTTGGTCAGTACCATCTCATTCCCTCTACCTTCCTTATAAGTAATTGTCAAATAATCACAAAACACTCCTCCTAATATATTAGGATTTGTCACAAGTAATTAAGCATCTGATGTTTTATTAATTAGCATCTCTGTTTCCTTTGTGATTTTTCATGATCCTGACGGCCAGGTATATTGATCCACGTTACTCTGCTGCACACTGTTTTACCTTTGACATTCAACCTACTTTACATTCTTCTTGCATTCTTTCCCCTAGCATTTTTCCAAGGCACCCCAAGTTCTTCTAGAAAATGTCTATAGAAGCAAATATGTGAATACCAAGCTGCACATCTGCTACATATGTGCAGGGAGGTCTAGGTCCAGCCTGTGTCATGTTCTTTGGTTGACTCTAAGAGCCCTAAGGGTCTAGATTAGTTGAGTCTATTGGTCTTCTTGTTCTTGATATGAGTCCAGAACAACTGGAGCAGGGACTACCCAAAAAGATGTTGCCTATACCTGGGATATGTTCTTCTAGCTGTGCTGCCTTGTCTAGTCACAATGGAAGAAGAAGCACCTAGCCTCGCAGAGACTTAAAGTGTCAGAATAGGGGGATACCTAGAAGAGACCACCCCCTCAGGGGAGAAGGAGAGGTGGGATGGGGGAAGGATTAGAGGAAGGGATGACCAAGAGGGGTGCAGTGAGTGGAATGTAAAGTGAATAAGTAAAAAAAAAAAATAAATTAAAATGCAATGTCCAATTCATAATCTAACCTTTGTCTTTGAGAGATATAATGATGGGGATAAAATTTATTTCTGTTAATGGAAATATAGCTGACTGAATGATAGTTTTTCCTTCTTCCTATGGTTCCTTGAATTTTGCTGTAGAAAATTATAAGGAAATTAAAGTATATTAATATTGTAGTTGATGGCCTAGGACTGAAGAGGTCATGCAAAGAAGTTGAAGCTTGGTACCATGAAGGGAACCTATGAGAAGCTATTGTGAAGCCTAGTTACAGTGCAAGACTCTAGCGAGTTGGAGATGCTGGAACCATGGGATGACCACCAAACAAAGCAGCAGCAATGGAGTAGAGTCAATCAGTGCGTAGACTGCTACAGAGGGCAGAGCTGGAAAAGTAACACCAGTCCTTTGGAGGAGCCCAGATTATGTGTAGATCCCAGACACTGGAACAAGAAGCTATAAAGTTGGAGTTGTCTTGAATACTCCAAGATGTGAGAGATGCCAGACCCATGGGATAACTGCTGAGGAAAGCTGCTAACAGGAAGTTGAACCAGCCTAAGAGAAAAAAGTGTGTTACAGTTATCAAATCTAAAAGGAGGTGGACATCTGACATGGAGATACAGAGTATGAAGTTTGCCCAGCTGGTGTTTTGTTCTTGCTTTGGTCCAGTATTTCCTCACCATAATGTTTTGGAATGGTAATGTATATCCTGTGATATTTGAATTATGTGATCTACTTTTTGATTTTGATTTTATAGGGGATTACAGTTAAGAGATTGTCCCATAGACAAACCTATAGGGACCAAGTATGTGGAATGTTGTGGTTTGAATATGCTTGGCCATGGGAAGTGGCACTATTGGAGTAGGTGTGTCTGTGTTGGAGGAAGTGTGTAACTGTCAGGGTGAACTTTGAGAGCTCCCTCCTGGCTGCCTATGGAAGACAGATTCTTCTCCTCTCTGCCTTTAGTTCAATATGTAGATTTCTCTGCTCCTCTAGCACCATGTCTGCCTGGATGCTGCCATGCTTCCTACTGTGATGACAATGAACTAAACCTCTAAATCTGTAAGCCAGACCCAATTAAATGTTTGCTTTAAAAAAAAGAAAGAAAGAAACCAATATATGAGTGCTATAGAAGTACCTGTTACTAATGAATATTCTCATTTCTCAGTCCTCTCAACCAATAGATTAAACAAAAATATGTATATACTAACATTTGTTTCTGGAAATACCCATGAGATTCTAAGCATGAGCTCGTAGTGAGTGCATTGACATTGCCAACGAATGGATCACACTTCTTTCTTGTGTACGTATCCTCTATCCTCTAGCTTCAGCAGGGAGAAATGTCACTGTCAACACTCACCATGCATTTACATAAATGACCAATAGAATAAGTATGTGGAAATTTTAGAATTGTTAACCCCTTCCAGAAACAAAAACCAACCAATGTGTGATTCCTTTGCCTTTAATTTTATTGCCTCTACACGTCTGAATATTTTTCCTATCTTAGAAGAGAGGTTGTTGAGTTCATGTTATACAATATTCTTTTCTCCTAGTTTCCATTTCATTAGGAGAACTCTCAATATCTCAATGAAGTATCTTATTTAAATCTATTAAGATGTCTCTGTGTTACAAAGTTCTATGTCATTTACAAAATTATACTATCTTTTTTCTCTGTTACTTAAGTACCACACACAATAGTTTCATCATCCCTAAAAAGTAGTCCTGAGGGCTGGACATAGCATTGCATACATCTGAGTTCAACCTTTGGAAAGTGGAGGCAAGAAGACCAGGAAGAAAGGGTGTGTCTAGACTGGCTACCACTGCAATAAACCTTGTCTCAAGGGGCGGGGGAGAGGGGGTGGAATTCTGATGTTTCTGATAAATAGCATCCCTCTTTATAATATTTTTGAAATTATAGCATAATTTAATTATCCCCCTTCCTTTTTCTCACTCCAAGGATCCAATGAGAATTCCCTTTTCTGTGTTACAATGCCATTTGATGTAATCCTTGTTCAGGTCTAGTTTAGACTGTCATATTGATGAAATTTTATGGGGATAGCTTCTTTGATAGTTATTTTTGGTTGTCAACTTGACTACATCTTTTCCCATCCTAGAGCTGATGTTGTTGTGCTCATGTTATACAATATTCTTTTCTTCCAGTTTGCATTTCATTAGAGAATTCTCAATATCTCAGTGAAATATCTTATTTACATCTAATAAGATGTCTTAAGTTAACTAAAACTCAAACAGCTGAGCACACCTGTGTAGGGTGTTTTTTGGTTGAGGCTCTGTGTGTGTGTGTGTGTGTGTGTGTGTGTCTGTGTCTGTGTGTCTGTGTGTGTCCAGAGGTTCAATTATTTGAGGTAAAAGGCCCACTTAAACCTGAGACACACCTGGAGACAACCCACATAAAAGAACATGGAATAAGAATTCTTTCACTCATTGCCTGCGTTCTTTCATTTTTACTGGAAAGTTCATCTATCATGTTTCTGAATCATTCCTTGTCTGGTGTTAGAAACTACATTTTGAGTATTAAAATGTAGACTGAAAACAGATAGCTCCCTAGGATCTCCCTATGACTCCAGCACCAGAATGGGACAGCTAAGACATCCAGCCTCATGTGTTAAACAACTACCAAATCCATGGTATTTCTATCAGGAGACAGCTGTGTATATAATATCTCTTTCAACCGATGCTTGCCCTTTAGAGAATCCTGACAAGTACAGATGAATACATTGGAGACAACAAAGAGACACAGGCAGCCTGTGTCTTTTTGATCAGAGCATGGAGTCCATCATTATTTAAAGTTATTGTTGAAAGATGTGTGTTGATTCCAGTTTTTATATTGTTTAATTTTGTTGCTGCTGACTATGTTTTCATCTGTATTTTGTGGTTCAGTAATTATAGTTTTGGGTTTTTTTTGTCTTTTGATGACCTATTGGATATGTTCATTCCTCTCTTCAACCTGAAACATTGCTTCCAGTATGGTTGGTTGGTTGGTTGGTTGGTTGGTTGGTTGGTTGGTTGGTGGTTGGTTGGTTGGTTGGTTGGTTGGTTAGTTGGTTGGTTGATTTAGGTTTGGTCTGTTGAACATACACTTTTTAGTCTATTTGTATTATGAAAAGTTTTTCTTTCTCTGTCAACTATGCTAGATAGTCTTACTGGAGAGATTAGTCTAGATTGCCTATCCTGGTATTTTAGGTCTTGAAATCCATAGCTCCAGTTTCTTCTGACTTACAAATTGTCCACTGAGAAATCAGCTGTTGTTTTGATTAGCTTTTTTAAAATATGACTTTCATCTTTTCTCTTTCAGTTTTTAATATACTTCCTTTGTTCTGTATATTTAGCATTTTAATTATGGAATACCATGGGGGAGTTTCTTTTCTGTTCTTGTCTAGTTGGGGTTCAGTGAGCATCTTGTATCTGTTATGGGTATGTCTTTTCTTAGTTTGGGGAAGTTTTTTCTTTTTTTTTTTGTTTGTTTGTTTGTTCTTATTGGAGATCTGGTCTAGGCTATTGTCTTAGAATTCTTTTCCACTTATTCTTATAATTTGAAGATATGGTCTTTTCAGTGTGTATAGTGACAATTTTGGAATTTTAGTTTCTTTGAAAAACACATAAGTATTATAAGACTATGTTTTTTGTTTTAATCCCAGTTATGAGATATGGAGCTGTTTCAGATTTTCCACAGCAGCTGACTATGATTTGCCTCATAGCAAAGACATGATTTTGTCAGCTGCAGATAGTTTCAGTGAGTGTATGATGTTTAGGATTCTGAAGACTTTTCAGAGGGTATACAAATGATAGGACCCCAAGAGGTAGTAGTGGGCTGTTGATTGGTTGATATTGGTTGCTGTTAGTCACAGTTTGTTATGTCATACACAAAGAAGAAACAAATAGATATATTGATGAAGAAAAAATTAGATATCTTGATTGAGAAGACCTAACTTGACCCAAGGAACTTGACACCCCCAATCAGCAAGAAGTAATCTAAAGATAACATCACCCCCTTTCTGACCCCTAACTTTACTTATGGAGATCTTTTCTTTACCCTCTATCCTTTTTCACTCCTATCCAGTGTTAGGAGTTTGAAAGGGTGGAAGAAAATGGGTGGAGAAGGAAAGAAGAAAGAAGAATGCATAAAGTAGTAAGTCCAGCTACAAGTGTTCTTACATGTTCAAATATTTCCTACATAGTCCTTTCCTATGTTTAAAAACTTGTTTATATCCTTTATTTATTTTATCTAGATCCTCTACTTTGTCTTGCTTTCTTGATGGTCTAGACTTTTTCGTATATTTTCCAGTTAGGTTATTCCATTTTTTAGTTCCATTTTTATTTCGGGTCACACCCTCATCAATGTTTCCTTCTATGCAGTGCCTATTGAATTCTATTTTCAAATTCTAAGCTTTCTTTATCATTTCTATCAGCCTTATGTTTATTTTTTTTCTTGGGCATCACTTGGGAATTTATTCTTTTTAATTCCCCAGAGTTATTTCATTGCGTTGTCTTTAAACTCTTGGGATTCTGTGCTGAAATATGGGGTTGTTCCTTTAAATATTGTGTCCTCTAGTTCATATAAATAATTGAAGAAAATTTCTTCAGGACTGATGAATTTGAGAGGAAAGATATTGTCTTGATTTTTTATATGGTTTGCTTTTTTGCAATGAGATCCGGGTATGTGAACTTTTTTTCATTAGTCCTATGTCTGGTGTGGTCAGTGAAGATTGAGACAGAACAAAAGATGTGTAATTTGCTTGGAGCCTAGAGGTTGGAAATGGCTTATGTTAATTCCAAGTGCACAGAAGTCTGAGCTACTATGCAGGATGTGATGTCTGATCTAAGCTTTGAATTTGGAAGTAGATCCAGGGGGTAGGTTTGGGCCATGGTGAGATGATCAGGTAAACTCACCCAGCTAGACACCAGCAATGAATGTACAGTATTTGACTGGGAAGATAGTTTCTTGATTGGTGTGGGAAGGCCCTGTGGGTTTGTGACAGGCAAAGAGTTTCCTAGTAGAAGCCTAGAGGTTGCTAGCAAAGCAGACAATGGTGGTCAGACTAGGTCAGGATCAGTCACACTCACCAACTTTGGTCCTGGTAAAGGATCACATTCCATTTTGCTAAATCAATGGATTTGGCATATATAACATTTTAACATTTCTTCACCTATATACTGAAAATATAAACTATTTTTCTTCAGTACTTAGATTTTTTCTTTTAAAATACTATAGAAATTTTTAAATATGAGAATTATACATGTTTGTGTCCAAAACAAAATTAAAGTTTACAAATTTTATTTTCGTCAGTTGTTACTATAGGCAAACAAGGTCAAACTTAGTATTTTCATAAATGTAATTTAGTAAGTTTCATAAAAACTAAAATCCTTTTACTTAACATAATGAATGGGTGATGTGTCATGCATAATGCAATTTTCACAAATGAAGGAAAATGTAAGTTCATATTTCTATATTCAAGAGAAATATGAACTAACTCAATAAAGATGAGCAATATTAACCTTAAGGAGTTAATCACAGGAGTGAATGAGGAAAGATAGTATAATTACCAGTATATGAAGGTAGTCATTAAGGTGAACCAAGCCACATAATATAGTTTGCAGTTTAATGTAAACAAAAGCCAAAGTTCCCATAGCAACATAAACTTTTTTTCAAATGTATATGTACTAAGCTTTGGGTTATTACTTAATGTTCTAAATTTATAGTTTCTAATGCATACATATAATTAGGTCATATCAACCTGATTCTGAAAACAATAAAATTTATGCATCAAAGTCATGTGCATTTTGATTTGCAAGCTTCTTACTTCATTTTCTAGATAGTTAACATGCTCTCAAGCTGTGCTGATTTTTCAAGACATTGTCATGAAATCATATTTGTTGTACTTCTAGAACTGTTTGTAATTATTCTTGCTACTTTTGCTGTAAAGGTAAACTTCTATGTTTTAGGATACACATATTGTCTGTCAAGTTCAGTTTTTAAAATTTTGATCATTAAGCCTAGTGATGCTGACACATGAGGTTATATAAAGTTTAGAGGAGACAGGATGTAGCCTAATGTTATTGAACTTTCCTTAGTATGTAAGTCAACCTAGGTTTGATGCCAAGCACTTCAATAGATAAGACAGCAGCAAGTCTGGAAAATAAAAAAATCTAGCTCTAAATCATTTATTCACATAAGCAGTAAAATAACAAATAAATAAAACTATAGTTTTACTAGACATGTACAGTTACATTGGTATTCATTCCATAAGGAATAATTTTTCTATAACTCTAGCTCAAATAATACACCCCATTTAAACTGAATCTATATCATTGTTGTTTTTATATATACGAGTGATTGCCTGTATGTATTCATATATATTAACCATATATTTGCTTAGTGACACAGGCCAGAAAGAGCAATGGATCCCAGGGATTGGAGTTAGAAATAATTGTGAGGTACTGTGTGGGAGCTGGGAAACAACTAAGGTTCTCTGTAATAGCAGCAAGTGCTGTTACCCACTGAACTCTCTTCCCAGATTCTTAAACTGAATCTTTACCTTGAATTTTTTCTTTGGGAAGTAAATGGAACCAATTAAACATTTATGCTTACAAAATGCTTTCTAATGGCTTCTATTGTAATATTTGTGGGGTTTTTATGAATGTGCTAAGTGGATGATAAGGACAATTACTTGTACTTTGCATATGGAGCAAGAAGTGAGCATACAAGAGCATAACAGTGACAATTAGCAGTGTCGTCAGATATCAGTCTAGCATTGTTCATAGCAGGTGGCAAGAAAATATGTATTTTAGTTCATATTCATGCATGTTATTTATCTATATAGAAACTCAAGCATTTTGATTAAGAATTAAAAACTAGATGCTTACCATATTCAGGAATATCTTATTGGTTGACTATTTCGAAGAAATATGTTTTGTTTTATAGATTTAAAGTATTGGCAGAAGACTTTGCTTCACTGTAAAATGCAGTTTAAATGTGTTTTAGTTGTACTCATTTATCTGTCCCTAATTTCAATGCTCTCAAATTTTTATTTGCCTCCTTTGAGACTACATTATAACGTAGTTGAATTCTCAATCACAAATGAAGTTTAGTTCTGAAATCTCAAAATTAAACTATCTTGGAACTTAAACTATTTATGGATTATAACTGAACATTTGATGTATGGAAGATAGTATTTTCTTATAATTTGAAAGGGTGGAATAACAACATATAACTCATAGTGACCTTTCCAGAACAGACAGACATACAATGGTTTGTAAGTTAAAATATATTTAATACATATACAAAAAACGCAAAAGATCTGAAGACAAGAATGAGAGTTAAAGTACTATTTCAACTTAAATTTGAACAAGTAATATTTATAATAGCATAATTAATATTTTGGCATTTTTCTAGCACCTACAGAAATTTCATTGTGGTATGAATATAAATAGTTTTGTGCATGTTGCTATGAAAATACACACTTAGATACATAAATCTCAAAGGAAGAATGTCCACTTCCAGGGGAAAACCATCCCTTTTAAAGACAATAATATATATTCAAGTTTTCCTTCCTGAAGGTAATATTTCTTGTCTGAGTCAACATACTTTACCATTTTTAAACTTTTCTCATCATATTTTTGACAGCAGGTTTTCTAATTTTGACAGCTTTTTAGAAGTAATTTTAACAGCCGAGTGATTTCTCTTCTAAGCAAAGTCAGATTATGTGAAATGTCAATGCAAAAACTATAGACTTTGACACATAACCATTTTACTTGAATTTACTTATTAATTTTGCTTGCTATTACTAATAAAATGTAAGTGCTTGGCTAATTGTATTTCTTTCTAAAATATTTTAATAGTATTTGAGGGGGTATTCTTTTCTACAAAGCTTCTCCTTACATCATAATTACTCCCCCTTCTTAATCAAAGAGGAGGAGAGAGTATCACATGGCTAGAAAGACAACAGGCAATTGAGAGATGGAGTACTGTGGAGACTGTGAATTGAGTGTGCAAGTCTTCCTTGTTCTTAACTAGGAGGGAGGCAGACATTAATCCCCTGGAGGAAACCCACTCTCTTGTCTTGACTGAAAACCCCTGGAGCCATTTAAATTAAAACAAGACAAGACAAAACAAAACCAACAACAACAACAACAAACAACTATTAACTTCCTTGGATATATTAACCCATCTAATTTCCTCAATACTTTATTTCAGAGTGTTTCAGGATGTAAAGATTATCTCTAAATGTAAAGAGATTATCAATTCAAAGACCATCTTAAAAGATTCTCTCTTGCCAAAAGACATTCTAGTAACACTCTTTCTTAAATGTGTCTGGTGAAATGTCTCCCTAAGTAAAGGCATCTGCTCCTAAACCTGATGACCTTATTTTGATCACTGAGGTCCCATGTTGAAAAAGCAGAACTTCTGCATGTTCTCTGACCTCAACATGAGCGCTGTGGCATTCACTCAGTGACTCTTATACACTAGCAAACCTAAGCAATAAAAATTAGTAAAATAAATTAATATGATAATTTGTATAAACGGCACTAAGGACAGAAGTCACAATCCTCTCAAAGGGTGCAGAAAAGGCTTTTGATAGACTATAACATGCTTTATGATAAGAATACTACAAAGAGTAAAGCTGGAGGGAGCATACTTCAATGAAATAAAGGCTGTATGTGACAAACTCACAGTGGATAATACCCTAAATGGAGAGAACTAAAAGTAATACTCTTAAAATCAGAAACAGGGCAGGAATGTCATTGTTCAAATTCTTTTCAATATAGTGTTTGAAGCACTAGCTGGAGAAATAAGGCAGGATGAAGAAATCACGGGTATAAAAATAAGATAAGAAATAAAATCATACTCAATCATAGACAACATTATGTTATGCATAAGATATCCCTACAATGTGACCAGAACATGTCTAGAAACAACAAATCATTTTAGCAAAGTTGCAGAATTAAAAAATCGACTTCCAAATATCAGTATCCATTCTGTATACTATCAGCAAATATATGAAACAAGGGAGCATGGACACACTGTCATTTACAGTAGCCTCAAAGATTTTAAGACACTTAGAATAAACCTAACCAAGGATGTAACAGACATCTGTGATTTGGTCTTTCGATAGTACCCTATGTTTCCTAACTATTCATTTCCTGTGGGTTTTGTTTCTTCATATATTTTGCTTATTTCATCTAGGTTCTCCATCTTCAAATCCTGATAGTGTAGCTTTTGCTTGATTTGTCGTACTTATGAGGCTTTTCCATGAGTGTTGTCATCAGGATACCGAGTTTTAAGTTCCATCTTCATTTCAGCTTGTGTTCTCATCAACATTTGTCTTTATTGAAGTTAGTTTTCCAATCCTGAGGTATTTTCAAAATTCCATTCAGCTCTGTGTATTTGTGTTTTCTTGGATACCACTCAGTTGCTACTGTTATAGAGCTTTCTGCCGGATTTCAATGAAGAACAATCAAATTTTATCAAATAATTCAAGTAATTTAAAGAAGATACTTCACTGAACAGCTGTTCATCAGTTGCTGTCTTATTGCCCACTACATAGCTGAGACATTTGCTGGAACAGCCTGTTTATAGCTATACTGCATTATGACACTATTTTCAAATATTGTAATATATTCTTTATTCTATCAGAAAGTTTAGAAAACAAAATCAACAAACTCAGAAGACAAATCCTATTCAAAAATGAGACATGTCACTCCATCCTAAAAGAGAAAAAGGTGACAACCCTGTGATTCCCCCTAAAGCTTCTCTGCTCTTCAATGATATGGCTTTAATTATGTATCATGTTACCCATCACACTGTTATTGTCCATGGGAGCAAACACTCATGTTCTCATACTACATAGGGAAGGGTAGTCATATTTAGTTTGCTTTCACAGATAGTCCACCTGCAGACAGATAAAATTTGGATGCATGTCTTATCATCAGTCTAAGAGACCATAATCTCCAACTCCTCTCTGGTCCAGTTCCTCATAGAGTAGTAATTGTGAAGCATTTCTTTCATGGAAGATACAAACAGATGTCTACTTACCTCAGTCAGTAGGGTACCAATGACAAATGAAAAAAAGAGTCCCATCCGAGTTCTAACCTGGTGAGTCAGTGCATTTATGAGGATTACTTGCAGAAACATGGGTGAGGAGTAACTTACAGAAGCACCTGAGTCCAGTACACCGGCATCACTAAAAGCCTATCTTGGCATTAGTAATGGCTTATCAATGCACCAACTATGGAGTTCCCTGCCCAAACTGCAGTCATCTCTACAGAAAAAAACTTCTCTACTTAACATCTGTTATATATGAGGTGAGGCCCTGTGAACATATGTCATAATATTGCATTGTACATAAATATGAAGTTCTCAAATAATGAAAAATTATAATACTTTTAAATACAACAGAAAAACTATTGTAAACAAGAAATACTTGGTGTATGAACTCCTTGAATTGAGAGTTTTTAAAAAGAAATAAAAAGCACTTGATGCTTATGATGCTTATGGCTTTATAAGGATGTGGGAAAAGCCAAGAGGGTCTCTCGCGGATCTAAAAAGTTTAAAGTATCATAAAAAGTCAGACATGCGAAATAATAAAGCAGTCGAGAAAGATAAGTGGTAAAAAGCATATGTCCACAAAGGAAAATATGATAAAAATGTATGTGAAGATAGAGTTCCCAAGGAATAAAGCCATAGAAAACCAATTGCTGTGCTATTCAACTTGTAGGAAGCTTTAAGTCCCAAGCAACAATTTACAGAAGCCATAAATAGTAGAACAGTTCAGGTGAATTCAAATGTAATTTTTTTCTATGAGTGAACAATTATTCTGCAAGATTATGTTGTGTACATTTTCCTACTACGAGGAAATATAATTGGAGTTGATATGGCCAGCAGAAAGGCAAGGGCCACAGTGCTGGCCACAAGGTTGTCAGAACATCAGAGACAGGTACTCCAGACTAGACCAGGCCTGGGTCCCCTTGGGCCTGAACAAACCCAGGGACATAAACCAGCTAATCAACGCCTTTGCAAATGGAGAGGTGTGCAGCCACTTTGCAGCAGCAGCCGCAGCAGCAGAATGTCAGTCAGAATCAAAAAGCCAGGTGACTCCTAAGAAATAACTGGGGATTGTGAAAAGCTGTATCTCACATTACTCCTCATAGGTGCTGCTCCACCAAACAGTGCTTTTGTGAAACTATTGATACTGTTGTAGATCCAAACTATGCTGTATTGGATATCACTATTAAGTCACTTATTATCTCTTTAGCCATCCAGGACCAATTTTCACTTGATTGTAGAAGATAGTGATGGTCCTTCAGTTATCTTGCCCATCCTCTACAAAAAGAAATGCTTCACGATATATCTGACAGATTGGCTACAGTTGTTTTTTCTTGGGTGGATAGATATTTGTTTCTATCACTATAGGAAAAACGATTCAACATCATCCCATCACTGCTAGAACTCTAAAGAGATTTATTTCAGATCTTTTTGTGACTCTATCCACTCTTTGATTCTTAAATTGAGTTCCACCATACAGACTCTTAGGTAATAAAGAAAAATATTTTAATTACTTATCAATCAATGCACTTACTGTGGTAAATTGAAGCTGAATCCACTAGAAACAATATGTCATGATTATCTAATTCAGAGAGAAGGAACTTAAGTACTTATTTTGCATTTACCATTTCCATTGTTTAATGTTATTCCCAAGAACATTGGACCCCTGCTACTCTGTATATTGGCTGATCAAGCTTTTGAAGCAGCATAGGAAGCTGTCAGTCAAACATGCAGAAAGACTCTGAAGTTTGAAGTGCATCCTTGTTCAGCAACAGTAAACTCTGCACACAGAAACTACAATGAACTCAGAGGAACGAGAAACCACAAGGTGGAATGTGAGAGCATCTATAGTATAAACTTGGATTTCATCTTTACAATTCCGCTTAATGGCCCTTCAGAGACTCTGTGAAAGGAGTTTGACCTTGCTATAAATCAACATTGTCTGGCATCATCATTTCTATATAGGCTTTTCAGTGTATGCTTCTGTAATTTCAGCATCCTCACACTGCATAACTGAACAGCCAGTACCACATGAATGATTCGGAGTTCTGTCACCAGCTTGAATTATAACCGGGGCTCCTAAGACCATGGATATGGCAACTATTGATAGCCTGAGTGGCTGAACCTGGGCAAACACCATAAGCTATTATTTGGGTTCAAGGAACCTTGTCTAGCACATTCTTCTAAAGGGGGCGGTCTGTGAAATGTGCTTTCAGTTTTACATCCTGGATGATACTGGTACAGCCTCATTCTCCAGGCATCTTTCTTTATTATTCTGGTACAGTGACCGTGGCTTGTTTTTAATGGCACTCGGCACTAATCTCTTTAATAATTACAGCCACTGTGTCTGCACCTGTGTTGTCTGCCACACTTCTTGTCAAACTACATGTATTTTTCACATTGTTTTGCTCTGCTGTTTGTTCTGAGTTCTCACTATCAATCTTGCTAAAAGCCATGAGCTTCATAACAAAGATAAGCCTGAATGCTGTGCTACCAAACTAATTAGTAGATTTTTTTTTTTTTAAATCCAGCCTCAATACAATCTTTAGGACATAGGCATAGAATAGTTGCGTTATTTTCCAGAATGTGACATGAGTGTCCTGTAACCTAATTTCCAATAGAGTCATTATTCTCACCTGACTTTCCAGGTCATAGTGTGCTATCAGCACATCTATGGTATTCTGGTCATCTGAGCCATCAGAAGGACCAATCAAAATCTTATCATAAGGCTGTGTGTAGGACCCCAAAGGGCTGCTATGCCCTGGATGAGACTTTCTGTGTGCTGTTGTCTACTAAGTAACATTCTGGGGTTCCTCTAAGATCAAAAACATCCTGACTAAGACATAGTACCCCAGGAAGGGAATTAACACTTGACATCCCATTGTCCCTCAGTTGAGTTCCTGTTTTTTCCTGAGTTTGTGTTTTTCCTTCCCTGGCTTGGTGTATATATTGAACCTGTCCAGTAAAGGCATTGGCATTCTCTCATAAGGGATGATCCGAGTCTGAGTCTTTCTTTAACTCCCTAGGCCTGTGCCTGAGCTCGGTACCATGGGCAGCGCCAGAGCTGTCAGCAGTGGATGTTCTTCAGTAGGTAAAGTGCTTGTAGTGTAAGTGGGAGCAACTGAGTTCTGATCACTCTAGACAATGTAAAGCCAGGCACTGGAGGACTCGAAGTGGAGACAGGAGAATTCCTGAAAGCTCATGGGCCAGCTAATCTGGCATGTGTAGCAGTAAACAAAGAAACCTTGTCCTAAATAAGATAGAAAGTGAAGACCAACAATCAGCGTTGTCTTCTGGCTTCTACAGATACATTATAGGATGAACATTTCTGTACATATGCACATGAACACACAAACATGAATACAAAGAGAGAGACAGGGAGGGAGGAAGGGAGTGTAAACCTATTAATTATCTCTTTAGAGCATTCTATGGATTACATAATTTACAATGCCAAACTCTTCCACATTCCTAATACAAATCATTTTCAAAAGTCCTCAAATGTTGATCAGTAGATGACCTTGTGTCTGGAAGCAAAATTTTGATTCAGTGGGAAAAACAAAAATAAAAATTAAATTTTGTAAAGGTCACAAACATGCATAGAAGTTGTGGGATTGGACATGGAAGGAGTTACAAGGAATTGGGGAGTGAATATAATAAAAGTACTTTATATGTATGCAGTAAACTCTCAAAGAATTATTAAATATATTTTCTTATTTTCAAAAGGCTTCAGACGGTGTAGTCAAGTTTAGCACACGAATGCCTACTCCTGGTTCCAACTTTATGAATTAATTATTTTTCTTGTTAATGTGACAACATTCTTGACACAAGCAGCCTATGAAATGAAACATTTTGAAACACATAGCTTCATGATCTCTTAGGTCATCTAGTGAGGAAGGAGTGGTGTCAAGAGCAGTTCTTGATGACAGAGCTTGAGGTTATAGTTACCCCTGTCACAATTAGACCAAGAATCAGAAACAAACTGGGAATAGAGCTAGTCTCTAAATCTCTATCTCAAGCAGGACACAGATGAAAGGTCAAAGAACACTTCACTCATCTCTACCTTCATGACTAGTGGGAGTGGGAGGCATTGCTTACAGTATTTGGGTGACTGCCAGCTGTCTCCACCACTAGTAATACCACCTCAGCATGTGTGATAACTCATGAACACTGCATTCCTAGAGCTCCCTCAACCATTTACAAGCAGTTCACTAATCATATTGGAACCTGAGGGAAGGGTTTTGAAAGTCTTATAACTTTAAGAGGCTTGGTGTGCCTTGTAAATTTTACTTACTTCCTTAGTCTTATGAGCTCCAATCCTCTTTCTAGTAGGAATAAAGCAGTTCTACAACACCACTGCCCTTCCTCCAGTTCTCAGGTTCTTTCCAATCAGAAACTAGTTTGCTGCAGACATAACATTCGTACCACCACTGTATTGTGCCTAGCATGTTGGTACAATAGAAGATAGGATCTATATCCGAGGAGGAGTGTAAATGAAAATTATCCACCAGGAGCCTGTATAGTAACTTCTGGCACTTTGAAAGCAATCCAGCACAAAGGAAACTTCCATCTCAATCCCATGATGATTTTTCAGTGTCCACCAATCAAAGCATGAAGTGTCTTCATAAATAGAGACTCACCAGGTAGTTATGGCCTGAAACTAATCGACATCAGCAGCAAGAATCTTTACAGCCAACATCTCACCTCTGAAAATGAGCTACCTCACTCAACAACTTTATGGTTCCTGGGACTGCATGTTCCAACTTACACAGTTTTCAGGCCACCCATACTAAGAATATCATCTTCCACAGAATTATACTACTCTGGAGACTGGCTTTGTGAATCTTGAAACCTTTTTTATTTATTGGAAATTTTATTTACATTTCAGATGTTTTCTCCTTACCCCATTTACCTTCCTCCCTCCCAGGAACTCCCTATCCCTTCCCCCATCCTCCTGCCTCCACGTTAGTGTACACCCACCCACCCTCCCCCATACCTCACCTCCCCACCCTCGAATATCCCCCCTCCACGACGTCCAGCCTTCATGGGACCAAGGACCTCTTCTCCCACTTACATATAGCTCCCTTGCATATACAGCTGGAGACATGGGTCCCTCCCTAAGTGCTCCCAGGCTGGTGGTTTAGACCCTGGGGGCTCTGGTTGGTTGGGATTGTTGCTTTCCTCATGGTGTCGCGAATCCTTTCAACTCCTTCAGCCTTCACTCTATCCTTTCCATTGGGAACCCCATGATCAGTTTGATGGTTAGCTGTGAGCATCTGCCTCTGAATATGTCAGACTCTTGCAGACTTCTAAGGAGACAGCTATATCAGGCTCCTGTCAGCATGTACTTCCTGACATCCACATCAACATCTACCTTTGGTGACTGCACATGGGATGGATACCCAGGTGGACTGGTCTGCAGATGGCCCCTCCTTCAGTTTCTGTCCTGCACTGTGTCTCCATATTTGCTCCCTTGAGTATTTTGTTACTCCTTCTAAGAAGGACTGAAGCCCCCCCTACTTGGTCGTCATTCTTCATGAGCTTTATGTGGTCTGTTAGTTGAATCTTGGGTATTTCAAGCTTCTGGGCTAAAATCCAACGATCAGTGAGTGAATACTGTGTATGTTCTTTTGTGATTGGGTTACTTCACTCAGGATGATATTTTCTAGTTCCATCCATTTACATAAGAATTTATCAAATTCATTGTTTTTAATAACTGAGTAATAGTCCATTGTATAAATGTACCTGGGGCTCTTAAGTTTTGTTTGCTTCCTGGATCATACAGGAGTCATCAAATCCTGAATCCTATGAGTCTCTTTCCTCCCTCCGGGAGGAAAAAGTCAAATTTAGAATAAATGGCCTTGTATATTTTGTCAGGATTTGGGGTTTTAGAATAAATGCAATAAAAAGCAGTAAGGGTTTCAACAGAAAAAAATATGTGAAATCTAGTTTAAAATGAACACTGATGTGTTATTAATAAGGGCAAAAAGTTAAAATATTGGGATATATCTCAGTAGAGGGTTTGCCCATTGTACACTTAGCCCCAGATTCTATTCCCAGCACCACGTAAACTGCACATGATGACACGTATCTTTAATCCCAGGATGAGGTGGGTTGGAGTCAGGAGAATCCCATAATTCAAAACCATCCTTGGCTACCTAATAAGTTCAAGAGTAGTGTGAAGTTGAAATCCTAGTCACAAACTAAGATAAAGAGGAGAAAGTGCTGAGGTTTGAATAGTGAAGTTGTAAATTAGTCATGAAAATCCTAAGGGTGAAAAGGAAGACACAGTATGATTACCACTCCGTATAAGGAAAGGAAGAGGTCGGTTACCCAACTTCAGGAGAAGACAGCATGACTTGGCATTTCGTTCTCCAACTGCACTCAACGAAAAGTAGAGACATGCAGAGTGATTTAACAATCGTGCTGCTCTCAGGTGAGCACAGTGAAGCAGCAGAGGTCAAAGGGTGAATGGTGTTCACAGGGCGTGATTCTCTATTGATAGAAAATCTGTAGAAATTCACATCAACTTAAAACCAAGATGCGTTTTTAAGAAATCTTTATCTCGACGATTGCCAAGTTTTACAGTGTACCTTGACACCACAAGAAAAAATACAAAGGTTTATGTGAACCTTTCCATTGTCAGTTCTACAAAAGTTGCCTTTAATTTCTGCTGGCCTTTAAATTGTAGCATTTAAAAATCAGAGTCTTCCATTGTCAATAGATGAATTGGGATACAGGCTACTCTGTAACGGTAGAAAGTTTAAAGGAAAAAAACTTAAAATCTAACAACCAGTAATATTAAATTACCCCTGAGTGCACACTATTTAGTTCCTCATTATCTTAATTGTTTTCCAGTAAAAGTGAAATGTGCAATATGCAAATTAAATAATATTATGTGTCAGAGTTTGAAAGAAATATTCATTTAACATCGGAAGAGATTTTTTTCCCAGGAAATCTTGTTCATTTATTTTGTGAGAAATTTTGTTTGTCGTTATTTGTTCAAAACATAATACAATTGTGAGACCCAGTGCCTGCTGGCAAAGTTGGAATAGCTGTCAGCAGGAAATGGCAAACTAATAATAAGTGCTGGTAAAATATTTATATTATAGTTTACTGGGAAGCTGAATGTAGTTTTGTATTTCATTAGTGCTTGAGGCAGTACATAGTAGCATATTTGTGCTCCAAAATAAGTGGATAGAATTCTAAATACTATGGTAACTTATCTTTCAGCTATCTGCTGGGGGAAACTAGAATTAATAATAATAAACCCTTTTAGGGCTTGAAATACAAGAAATCTTAAACAAGGTCCATAGGGCAGTAATTAGCACCATCTCACACTTGGTGTTATTGGACACTAGGCTGCTGGATCAACCAACCACTTCTGTATGTGGCCTAGTAATTTAGCTCCAGTTCATAATTTTCAATAACAGAGCTATTCACCAGGGAGGGGTGGTCTTAAGCCACCAGAGGACTCAGAAGTCTGGTGACGTTCAAGTACAGCACTGTGTTTATGTACTCCCAAAGTGTATCAAAGCTCAGATCCAGAGAAATAAAAGAAAAGTCAAACAAAACAAGCATTAGACTGCGTAAAATAAGGTATGGACAAGGCAGACAGGTGAGGCATTGTTTAGGTGGCTGAGGCAGATCAATATCTATTCTTGCAAGCCAGGAATCCTGCCCGCTTTCCTCAGGAGCTGTGCAGATCATCTTACGGCTTGCAGACAGACTGTCGCCTAACGCCAACTGACAGACAACCTACTTCACCCTGTAAAAACCATGCCCATCCTTCTGTCTTTGTGATTCACTGTGAGGAGAGAACATATAACTGCACACATAAAATAATGCCAGATTGGCTTTACTATGCTCCTATTCCCCTCATTAACTTAATTTTAAGAGAATCACTCCTAATTTCTCTTTCATCTCTGATTTTAAACTGTTCAATAAAGTTTAAGTAATTACTTAAGTAAGTGCGTGCACGTGCACACATGGGTGTGTTTGCGTGTGTGTATGTGTGTGTGCCTGTGTTTGTGCCTGTGTGTGTCTGCATATGGTTGGATTTAATGGAGAGGCAACAAAATTTACTCAAAAGAAAATAAATATAATATGTGTAACATAATCATTAAATAAATATCATCCAATATTAATATTTCTCTCATATTAGTTTTACCTAACAGAAGGATTTACATGGAACAAATTAGAATCAAGAAATAGATGTATGTAATTGTTTGTAACTCTTGAGACAAAGACGTAATATTTCATCTATCCTGAGTGAATTCCAGTGTGCTGGTGATAGCTGAACTTGGACTCAGAAAGAAAGTCTGATGGCTGCATTTGGGCAGAGAAAGGTGTCTTTGCCTTCTGCTAGAAAACTACAAGTTCCTACCTAACTTTAAATAATATATTGTGTATCTTGTACTACACAATATTTTAATCCTAATGAGAGAATGAAAATTATAAATATTTCCTAAAAATATCATAGTTCAGTGAAAAGTGGCCAGTTTATAAACCTGCTCTTTAGCTATATCAAGTTTAGACTATGAAGATCTCCAGGCAAGTTAACCACATGGCTATTTTATATTTACATGTATAGTTTTTATTGTTATCATTAACTTTACAAATTTAACAAGTTGGGATATTAACTTGAATGACATAAAAGTGATGGAAATTGCTACAGCAAAGCACTGTGCAAAGGAGAGATTACAATAAAAGTCACTTAATACAGAAAAAAAACTACTTGAAAACTCTATAGTTCTTTTAATTTTATTTTAGTCGATCAAATGATAATACCATCTGAATGAGAATTTTTGATTTAGTAAATCAATATTAATAAATGAGGGACTTTTCATATGTATTCTGTCGAGTTTGACATTTACTGAAGCTAAAAGTTTTCTTAATTATATAACCTATAAGGGCCAAGCTTTTCTTATTTTCATATCAGATTTGTCCTCTGCTTACCTGTTTATGGCGGAAGGAATTTGAGTTGTCATATTGTGACATTTTATGTGTATGTCTTTCTATCTTTTGAACAGGTACTTCTGAAGTATTATATTTTAAACAAATGGCATGTTTAAGTAAACAACTACTTCACTCTAAATACAAAAGAATATGACTGTCAACAGCAAACTGCAAACTAACATGTATAAAAAAACGTTTTAATTCACCAAAAATATGATTATGCTAACTTAAAATCAAGACAAAGAATTACAAGGTGAACAAAATACTTACCTTGTTGCTTTCAAGGCATCATCATTAATTTTCTTTCAACATTTAAATTTTAAAATAACATAATATTATTTTTAAAATATTGGCTTACTTTAAAACTTTTTTCTCAAACAACTAATCTACAAGTGAAGCTCAATTTAAAAATCAATTAACAGTGGTTAGAGTGATGGCCGGGTGGGTATAAGTGCTTGCCATGTCAGCCTCACCTGAGTTCTAATGGCCAAAACCCACACAAAAGCCAGAGAGGGTACATACAGAATACAAGCATTTCTAATCTCAGAACTTATGGGGAGTGGGGAGGTCAGAGGAAACTCCCCAGAAGCTCCTTCTCTATACTGTGTAAGCAGCAGTGAACCAGAAAAAGATTCTGTTTCAAAGGTGGAAGGTCAAGACCCATACCCAAGGTTGTCCTGTGACCCTTACATGGGTGCTGTAGCATTCACAGAAACATATTCATATACATGAATGATAACATATATATTGTATGCACCCACAAACACAATCAATTAGCACCTTACTATGATACCAAAGGCTTATCTTAAACATAATTGTGATCCAATTAGAAGACTCGTCTTATTTTCGTATATGTAACTGAATTTTTCAAAGCTGAAAGTTAATAATTCTAAAATATGGTTGCTCTATTCTAAGGAAAACAAACTAGTGTGATATAAATTCTATTGAATAATTAAGAATGCTATAACAGACATGGTTGTATGCTTGTATGTTTAGTATATGTGTATTTAACAATTTTACTTGATTATTTGAAAGACAAGAATTTGTGTTATCTTTAAACTTCAAAACACAAAATAGTAGATTTTCTGTGATCATTTAAAAGCATTATGCTGAAGGTCAACACATTTGTACTAATTTGTAGCTACAAAAGAATCAAAAGTTAGAATGTGACCTAATCAAAGCCATAAGTTGTTTGTAAAAACATGGATTGTTATCCTAATTATCTCTATTTGTGTTTGTTTAGTTAGATAAACAGATGAAACATTTCTCATCCAGATGTGACAATCTCAGTACTGTCATTTACCTTTCAAGGATCATAGAGTTTTTGCTTTTAACACATTCCCGGGAGTACCTACATGTTTTCATTATGAGCCAGTAGTTGAGAAAACATGTCAGATGTTAAATTTAAAATCCACCGTGCAGGAAATATGCAGAAATTTAACAACTGTTTTTGGAAGAAATAACTTCAAATTGGTTTACATAAAATTTTAAATGATTTCCCAATAAATTTTAATTAGCATTTGTGTTGCACTAAACTGCATCTACTAAATGATTTCTGCTTAACAACTTATTGTCAAATGTGCATAAAACCTGAGGCCAAAATATCTATATCCTAAAATATAAAGAAGTTGAAGAATGAAAATGTGGGTTTTGTAATGACAATTAAGATCTAAAAGAATTGGAATAAAACCATTTGTCTTTAGCACTTAAATCCTGTCAACACACAGTACTTTACAGAAAATTGCAGACAGAATACACGGTGCTTACTATAAAAACTTCCTATATGGCCGTTCAGTGATGTGCACAGCCACATGGATTGTAAACTTTAACATTAGCAGGTTCACAGTCACTACTGTACAAGAAAATGAAAAATGTAGGGGGAGTGCAAAGTTTAAAAGATTCCAGACTGTTTTCTCACTAAATGATTTTATTTTTCACAGATTATTATTTTAAATACCAAGAAAATTATTTATATAATATAAAAACTAAAATGATGTATATATTCATTGATAACTAAAATGGAGATATTGATGATGCCAAAAACAGTTTATTGTGCTTCTTCTATGAGTTCCTACTTAATAGTTTGACATCATAAACTAGTAAAAATATTTATTTTCAATTTATTATATAACACAGGGTTGTTTTTAACATACGGTCCCACTAGCCTTGTCACTCCTTTCTACAACTTGCTTTGCAGATCAAGCTGATCTCAAACTCGTAAAGATCCAACTGCTTCTGCCTCCTTAACACACCATCACCCCGTCTCTACTTTGTTTGCTTGCTTGTTTTGTGTTGATAAAAAGGTTCTTATTATGTAACCTAAACTAGTCTCAAAGCCATGGTCCTCTTGCCTCAGCCCTTTGAATGCTAACGCTGTATGGTCCGCTCTACTGGTCCTGATGTCTACCTTTTAAAGTCTTCTTTTTCTCTAACACAGCTGTTCAGTTTAATAGTATATGTCAACAAGCATAGAGCTGACGCATTTGAAATGATTTACTGTTTGACATCTCTTTACTAGAGATTAGCGTTAGGCTAATACAAAAACTGAAATTATGATTCTATTTTAACTCTAACCTCCTTTAATTTGCAAACAATTGCGTGACAAAATTCTAAAATGCACAAAATGTACCTGGAAGATGATACATATTCCATATACAAATTACAAATTAGTACAAAACCAAGTATGGATATAATAATCTAAGAATGTCAATGTTAAACAAAGAATGGTGGCGTATACCTGTAATGACAACTCTTCAGATGCAAAGTGGGGATTAGGAGCTCAAATCCAGCCGGGTGGTGGTGGCACACGCCTTTAATCCCAGCACTTGGGAGGCAGAGGCAGGCAGATTTCTGAGTTCGAGGCCAGCCTGGTTTATTGGTCTACAAAGTGAGTTCCAGGACAGCCAGAGCTATACAGAGAAACCCTGTCTCGGAAAAAAAAAAAAAAAAAAAAAAAAAAAGGAGCTCAAATCCACCTTAGACTACATAGGGAGCTCAAGGCTAGCCTATGCTACATGAAACCACTACATGAAACCATGCCTTAAAAAGTGTCAGCTTCAGGAGCCTGATGCCTGATACGGATGTCTCCTGAGAGGCTCTGCCAGAGCCCTACCTATAAAGATGGGTCCGCTTGCAGTCAACCATTGGACTGGACTGAGCTGGGGGAACCCAGTGGAGTAGTTAGGGGAAGCTGAAGGAGCTGAAGGGTTGAACCCTATAGAAAGAACAACAATATCAACCAACCAGATCCTCCATCCCCCACAGAACTCCCAGGAACTAAACCTCCAACCAAAGAATTCCTCCAACATGGAGGGACCTAAGACTCCAACTGCATATGTAACAGAGGATGGCCTTGTCTAGCATCAAAGGGAGGGGAGGCCCTTTGTCCTGTGAAGTCTTGATGCTCCAGTTTGTTAGGGAGTGGGGAGTGGGCGGGTGAGTGGGGGAGCACCCACGTGGAGACAGTGGGGAGGAGACAGTGGGGAGGTGGAGTGGGATGGAGTGGGATGGGAGATTTTCAGAGAGGAAACCAAGAAAAGGAATAACATTTGAAAACAGACAGGGGCAAGCTGTCCTCTGAGAGGCTCTAACCAGCAGCTGACTCAGAGTCAGATACAGACATCCAGAGCTAAACAGTGGATGGAGCTTGAGGACTCTTATAGAAGAATAGGGGGAAGGATTGTGGGCCCTAAGGAGATAGGAACTGCACAGGAAGATCAACAGAGTAAACCAACCTGAAACCTTGGAGCTCTCAGAGACTGAATCACCAACCGTGGAGCATACCTAGTCTACACAGATCTAGCCCCATGGGCTGGACCTAGGCCTCCCTGCACATATGTTGTAAATGTGCAGCTTGGTTTTCATGCGGGTCTCAAACATCTGGAGTGGGGGCTATCCCAAAACATGCAGCCTGTATATGGAGTATGGTCTTCTAGCTGGGTGCCTCATCTGGCCTCAATGGGAGAGGAAGCACCTAGCCTCTCAGAGACTTAAAATGGCAGGGTGGGGGATACAGGAGGAGGGGGTACTCAGAAAAGAAGAGATGGGGAAGGATTGTGGGAGGGGGTGACTGGGACGGGTTATAAAAGTGAATAAGCAAAAAAATAAAATTAAAAAAGGAAAAAAAATGTAAATAAACAAAATAACCAATAAAAAAATTAAAAAGAATACACTTCTCATTTAAAAGAGACACCATTAACTTTACCTGATAACTAAATAAATGCTTAAGATAATGAGTATCATAAATATTTCATTTGATTAAACATAGGTAAAATATAGATTGAGTCATTTCTTATATGGCTATCGTAGTCTCCCTTCCACCTCGGACACACATGGCTTCTGTTATGGCTGTTTCTGATGATGTCATCAAGATGCTCAATAACAGGAAAGTGAGCAAGTTGCCAACTCCAGAGAAAGTGAAGAGTGCAAAAAAGCAGTGCCTGTCTGCCTGAGTAATGACAAAAACACCATCCTGAAGGACAGCAACCAGATCCTACCAGGTGATGCTGAACAAAGTAATGACTGCTATCCATCATTGTCAATATGCCTCCAGACAAGAACTATTGCTATGATGTAACCTATTGAGACCTAGTAGAGGAAGACAAAGCATTTGGACTCCTGAGAATGAAACCCTTAAGAACAAAATTATCTAAATGCCAAATCTTCCATCAAAAAGAAGTTGACCAGCATTAAACATAAATTACAAGCAACTGCCTATGAGGAGGCCAAGGACCATTCCGTCCTGGCAGGAAGACTCGCTGGCAGCCCTGGCAGCTTTGATTTGCAGGACTTTGTTAGCTTCCTCTACTCCCTTTCTGGAGCACCTAGCACTTACCAGACCTGCTCTTGGGTGTTGTCACATTCTTAACAAACAGGAGGGACTGAGTGAGTGGAACCCCCGCAAGGGGAGGGCAGTTTCATCACCTCAAATTACCAAATACCACTACCACCCCATGTACAGTTCTTCCTCCATCAGTGATAATTCTGCCTTTCCCAAACTGTTTCTGATCTTCTGATTAAAGCAGACAAATCTGACCCAGGCATCTGTATTTTTGGATCATCCCTATTCCACAGCTATTCCCCAATCCCATATTGCAAAGGTTCAGGCAAAATAGTGAGTCTGCTTGTCTGTTTATTTCTGTGTATAAATGGAAAATGACCCTCCCTGCACCAGCTGGTTGCCCTCCCTTTGCCCTTGGTCTTGGCCACACAATGGAGAAGTCGATAAGAAAACATCAATTTTTAAAAAAAAAAAAAATAAGATAAACTAAATGGTATAATTAATAAAATGATATAGAAGTTAAAATATAATACTATTTTTACATATTCATATTAGAAGAAAGTAAGTATAATAGTTTAATTCTCACAAAATTAGATCAACATAATTGAGAATACTCCTAATGAAAAGAAACTGAGTAAATGCGGTCAGTGGACCACTGATATTACTGAAGTAAATGGCATGGGTATCACACGTAATTTGTTCTGTGAAGTATACAGTAAGCAAGATATTTGACTCTGTTTCCTTAACCATGATGAGCAAAGTCTGCCATGAGAACTTTAAAAGAAGTCTTTAATTTGGAGAGAAACTTCAAAATAGTTAATAGTTCAAACTGGTTAGTGGATTTTAATACTAGAATACTCTCATCAGCAAAGTGGAACCTGTTAAGAAGTCATATTTTGAAATATCATAGCAAGGCTTATACTCTGTGTAAAGTTTATCGTCACAACAATATTTCATGGGGAAAAAAAAATCTGAAATTAACCATTGTCAATCCACTTCTTTTTCAGTTTTTTAGTCACTTGGAAGTAGCAGTTAGAAACACACACACACACACACACACACACACACACACAAAATCTCTTAAAAGCATTGACTTTTATAGTATCATCCCAACAAGAAAATTTGCTATTTACTTGTTTTACAGTTAATCTCCATGCTAAATCTGAAAGTGCATTCTCAATAACAAGTGGAATAAAAGAACATTGGGATAATGACGGAAGACGGTAAGAGCCAGGAAAATGCTCATTTGAGGATGTAATCTCTTTCACATATACGAGCTTTAACTTGTAATGAAGAAGGTTATAGGCTTCACAAAAAGTTTTCAAGAGGATTTGTTTGAAACAAAACTTAACAAAGGGATAGGAAGTCTTTCTAGACTCAATCCCTGAAGGCAAATGCTTTCTCACAGCAGCCACCTGCCTCCGTAATGTTAAGTGGAGATTAATATTTGGTACAAATTTTAACTGATGAAAAACAAAGAACAATATTCAAACGTAATTGGTCAGTGGCTACCCTTGGTTGATTGTCAAAATGGAGATACTGCCATTTACTTAGAAAATCCATGTATTTTCCCTTCTAAATACATAGATGAATAGCATGCTGACGCTTTACCTACAGGGAAATTTGACAAAGTGAATTACTCTAGGCATAGGGAAGTAAAGAATGGATTCACAGAATCCCCAGCATACTTTCTACATGCTATCCAGGATTGATTATGCAAATTTTGCATGGTCCTAAAGATGACAGACTCACTCCTAAGTCCCTAAGGGGTTGAATAAGACTGAATAAAGACCTACTCCCACGCTCCATTTGTCCTGATAGGATTAAGCATGTAAGGTTGTGGAGAAATATATAAAAACACTTATTCATTAATTTATTCGACCAGTATTATGAATAACAACGATTTGTGAGATGAAAATTGCTTTTAGAAATTGAGAATAAGGCAAAGGAGGTAATTAAATGGAATTTAAAGATCAGGTAAGAATTTGTAAAAACCATATGATCTAAAATATTCGGTTGTTACCTGCCGATGTCTTGCTTATACAATTATATCCTAAATTTTTACCATTTTACTGTGATTTTATCTTTACTTAAGTATTTAAGGTACTATTTCCATTCATTTATTTTTTTGAGTTTTTGAGGGTACAATTGTGCAGTTTATACTGTGCACTGTGACATTTCTATACATGTATACACTGGTTGATAATCAGATCACAGCAACTGGCACATTTCTTTGTGTTAAGAAACCTTTTCTAGTAGGTCTTTCACTAATGTAGTCACGATTACATTTTTTTTTTGCCATAGAATATTATAAATTGTTCCCCTGTCTACCAGGCTCCGTGGTCTCATCTCAGTCCCATTTCCTTCCCACACTTTGCCCAGCCCTGTTAACCAATTCTACTTTCATGAGATCAACTTTTTAGTTTTAACATATACATAAGAAAATGTAGTGTTTGTTTTTATGCCTGACATTTGACTTAATGTCTTCCAATTTTAGCCATGATGCTGCAAATAACAGAATTTTCTTTGTATATAACTTAAATATCACTGACCTGAGCTTCTTTAAATATATACCAATAATAAGATTTGGGGATGATATGACAGTTCAATGTCTGTTTTCCCCCCAAGAATGCCTCTGTCAGAGTTTCATTATCAGCAATAGTGTGATAAAGTTTTTTCCTTTGACTCCTTACTAGCATTTGTTTTAGTACATCTTTTAATAGAAAACTGTTTACATGAGGTAAAATGATATCTCATAGTTGGTTGAATTTGTATATCTTACTATACACTAGTCCATACTGGTATACTACTACATACTGCTAGGTAGTTTGTGTAATTTTTATAATTTAATTTCCTGTATGAGAATTCTAATATAATACCTTCATTGAGAGATGAAATTGATGTGCATACTTGTTAAGGTGATCTCACAGTTAATAAGCTACTAAATAGCAAATTCAGCACTTAAGTGGTCTTCCCTTTATGTCCATCATTACAGGAAATATTTGGTCCCACCAAATTATTATTTGAGCCCTGGTAATTTACTTCAAGAAATTGCCATCACACATAGAAGCATGTGGTTGTGTTTTATATCACAGGTGGACGGAAGAGGTTGGACTTGACAAGCACAATTTTGAATCTGTTTGCATTTTGAAACTTTATGCTTAGATAACTTTTATTAGCATACCAAAATGTTATTCCTCCCCATAAAATATAGATATGTAGTAAAGAATTATTTTAATACAGCCAAGAAAGATTTTTGACTTAGAAATGAAACTGTTCGTTTATGACCAAGAACTTCAATGAACAACTTCAAGAAAAGTGTGGACTCACTTAATGGTAACTGTCACTGTGTTGGTTTCTGTAGTTAGTTCCTAAGTGAGTCTACTTTAAAAGTCATGTAATCAAGAATATTGCTTGGAAAACTTGGGTTCTAAATACATTTGTCATTTACAATTTGAACAGTTATTAGCGGTGAATTTAGATAGCCTAATATTGATTCACAGTTGGACTAGGTTTGTCATTGAAACTGGAGTCTAACAGAATGAACTTTCAATCCCTCATTTCTGAGCCATGCTCAAATAAGTTTTTGCTATGTGCCTTTTGGTTTTCATTTCTCTACTTCCGTGGCTACTATTTCCTCTGTGGGTCTGCAAATGGCTCCAGTTAACTTAAATCAAATCTTGCAGCTGAAGAATTAATCTTTTCTCCAGAGATAGCTGTGTATGTTTGTGAGACCTATTTTGTATTGTTGGTGAAGTTCAGCAACCAAGAAGTAATCTCATCTTGTGCTTTTTTTATTTAGCCTTCTTGATGATACCTCTCTGGGTAAACCCACAAGAATTGAAAAAAATCACCAGGTGTGGTGCTACATGCCTTTAATTTCAGCACCGGGGAGGCAGAGGCAGATCTCTGTGACTATTTAGAGAGTTCTAGGAGAGTCAGAAATACATATATAGAAATACATTTATATATATATATATATATATATATATATATATATATATATATATAAAGTCTCAAAAAAATTAATTATTTCAAGATAATGTAAAGCACACTAAAGTATCTCATGTTTTTATGATAAATCATTGCAGCTGTTTCCTCTCAGGATAGAAACAGTACACACTTGAATTAATCGTGAGGACTGAGGATTGAACCTAGAGCCTTACGTTTTAGACACTATCTAGCACTGCATTACACACCCAGCCCTAGTCATTCATTTTATCACATACATCTTGATTGTTAGAACAAAACTCTACAAACCCCTCTCATTAAAAGAGTTATTTCATAATTGCGCTAAGCCCTACACCAAGCCAAAAATTTGGAAAGAAGAGTGGTCCAGAAAATACATACACTTGCATACAATCTAAGGAAAACATGGCGCTGCCCATGAGTGAAAGGGTTACTTCTTCAGGTGTGTGTGCTACAAGATCAAAACCCAGTGATACAACACTTTAATTCTCTTTTCCAATTAGAAAAATGTGGAGAGAAGTTTTGACCCACACATAAAACCTGTATTATCAGGAGGTAGTAAATGCAATAATAATTGCATAATTGTAGTCCCATGCAGCTCTCCAAACTTGGGCTGATTCAGCCAAGCCTCAATTGATTCACTGAGACCAAAGCAATTTTATTTATTTATTAACCTTTTATTTTTATTTATGGAACTAGAAGATAGGAAAATGAGCAAAATTTAAGCATAGAAGAAATCTAAATAAACATAAAGTTCTATCTAGTTATTCTGAGACTAGAAGATTCTGAAGGTATCTATTTTTTCTTTTCTTTCTGAAGAATGATGAAGCAGTTTTCTCCAGAGACGTGTGACTACAGAGAGGCTGCCTCTACTTGAAAATTCTTTCATGGTATGGTGTCAGTACACTGTGGACAGGTACCTCTGATGTGAAGTATTGTCATGCCAGCCTTCCTTGTACCAAGGAGGAGTAAAGCTCTGACAATAATAGCCTAAGACAAGAAATGAATGATCAGTACAGAAAAGACAAAGGTCCTTAATAAAGCAAGATTACACAAGCAAAAATTATTTTAAAGGTATAGTATTATACTGTATTTGAAACATTTCTTTTCTCATGGACATATGTTATTACATTATGCTTAACAAACATACGAAACCTTACTCTCCAAAATCATAACTAAATCTCTTTTTATTTAATTATCAGATTATGGGGTAAATTTCCATATGATTAATTACACACAAGGGTTATACTATTTGTTCTGTGGCTTTATTTACTTTTGCACGTTTAAATGATTTTCCTCATTTCTACCAGTTACATTAATTATATGAATGAAATGGTATTTCTTAAGCTGAAGTTGGCCAAGTACCATGACAAATAGTAAGAGAATGATTCTTGGGTAAATGTGAGCTAAAGGTCCTAAAAAATTCAACTATTCAAATGTAAATGGCAAAGTCACAGCGAGCCAAACCCATCAAGTGGCATATGTTATCATGCGGATTTTTTTTTCACTTTCTGATTATTAAAAACAAATTGAATCACGTTAATAGGAGGAATGAGAAGAAATACTAAAAAAGAAGAAAATTATATATTTCAGAAAAAGTTTAAGAAATATCTTAAGTGAGAGGAAATTACTCTCTCACAGGATAAATCAATGAGGAAAAGTCAAAGAATTAAAACTTGTATGTCTGCAGCTATGAACAAGCAGGGTACCAGCCCACATCATACACAGTTAGAAAACGACTTTTGGTTAGTGGGTTTTTTTTTAAAAAAACACCACTTAGTAATATGTGTATAAAGAATCAATATTCGACTAGTAATTGTTTCCTAGAACTCGGAAAATAACAACAGACTTCAATAAATGATCTTAAGCTTGTCTCTAACAGAAGTGTTCATCTCAGAAAGCGTCTTACTAACTCTATATAGTGAAATTCTGACTGAAAGAATTTGACCTCTAAGTTCTCAGAACGTACTGTCACAAGATTCTATTTCTTGTGTGATGGAAATTATGAATGCCATCTTCTAAACCTAGAGAATCAGAAATGGAAACTTGGGTATCCCCCAACCTTCTGTCTTGCTTTAAAGCTATGGAAATGCTGTATGAGTAGATCATTATTTCAGAGGAGTATTTGGTTTATCTGTAACAATTATATGGATTAATGCACAAAGATGAACACTCATCCCAGGTTTTTTTTCTTCCTTCATTCTTTAATATGTACCAAAAAATAGCTTGTCTTGGAAGTTACCTGTCTTGTTTTATAAGTCACACCTGTACTGCTGCTACACATCTGTGGAACATGGTATCAGCCAACTGTTAATCAAGGATCACTTCCTTTCAAAGTGACTGATGAGCCAGTGTTACAGCAAGTTACAAAAATAACCTTTAGAAAAGGTGACTCAAAAGTTTCAGACAGTTCTCACCAGCCCTGAAAGTTCCATGCTTGAAAGTTCGTGTTTTATTAATATGTACGTAGACAATTTAAATGGTCCACTAAAATTTTACAAATAAAATATCATTGGCAATATTTTCTTTTTCATTACAAACAACGATAATGTCCAAGATTGTCTTTGAAAACTATTAACTAGCCCTGGCAACGTGGAAAGAAGATATAGATTAGTTAGATGCGGCAAGGTACAATTAAAGAATTCAAACACTGAGGGCTCTGGAGAAACTCTTCTCACAAAGAGTGTGATTAGTGTCTGATAAAAGTACTTGGAGGATAAGATTTTTGAAGGCAAACTAAGAAAAGCAAAGTTTTATGACAAACCTGTTTAATTTTTCCACTTTGATTTTGTTATCTCCTCAGTATTACTCTGAAGTTCCACACATAGATAATGTTTGTGGAATATTTGATGCAAATCTATCAGACAACTGAGTGTTTCCATTACCAGACATGGAGAGCAGAACAAGTGTTGAAACGTCATGTTCCATTTTTGGTGTACATTTCTTTGTTGATTTATGTAATGTAGCTAATAATTTGCAAGCTACCCTTGTTTTAAACAAACCAATGAACTTTTAAAAAGCTTTTCATAAGTTGCTAAGCAACTCCAAAGACACATTTTATTAATTTAACAAATAGCATTCAGATGACAAATTCTTAAAGAAGATTTCTACCTTTGCTTTTATAAAAAAAAAATAAAATAAAATAAAATAGGAAATCTCAACAGATAACTTCCTAGTTTTCCCTATCTAAAGCCTCGGGGCAAGTCAAAAATGTTGCCGTCTTCAATTAGATTTTTCTTACTGTGCAAAATAGTAAGAAAAAAAAATTATTGAAAATGTTACTAAAATAAAAGTTAAATCCAAGGACTTCTGGTGTAGCTGTCCAAAATATTACCAGGCCTGAATATTGTTTAACCTGGGTTCCACTGATAAGTTGGATACAAGAATTGAGGTTGTGTGGGAATAAATTATGACTTGTAGGGTGCTTAGTAGCCTCCAGCAACTTTGCCTATCAGATGCCAATCATGCCCCACACCCCTGTAGTTGCTATAATTATTTTCTGTAGATAAAACCAAAACATTTAGAGAGGGTGGGTACAGTAGGAAAAAAACTCATCCATAGTTGAAAATCACTTTGAATGAATGTAGGTATAAATGGTAAATGCAAAATACAACTTGAGTCTAGCTAGTGATAGTAATATCTCAAGATTTATACCCACACATCTATACCTGTCCTCTCCATTGCTGCTGGTAATGAAGAATAAGTGGTAAGTAACATGATTCTAGTGTACTACAGCTCTCTGTGCATTTGAATGCATGTTTATGTTTGGGTTTATCATTTCAGTGTAATTTCCACTGTATACAAACCAGAGTAAGGAGTCCAGTGGTTATTGTAATGATAAACCTTTTCTAGAAATATCATGTTCCAGAAGTTTACCTGAATCTTTCTCTATTGCTCTTAAATTTCCTTTATATCCAGTATTTGGAGAGAATCGTTTAATAGTAAGTATCAGGGGGCTGAAGAGATGGCCCAGAGGCTAAGGACAAATGCTGGTCTTCAGAGAACCCTGTTCGGTTCTCAGCACCATGTTGTAGGTGGCTCACAGCTGCCTGCAGCTCCGTTTTCAAAGAGATCTGATTCCGCTGGCTTCTCTGTGTACCTTCATTCCCATGCACATACCCCACACAGACACCTAACTTTTTAATTTTTCTATAGAAATGTATTAATAACAATGGTCTTGTGAGGTTTCTTACACATTCATCTGTCATTTTTCATATCCCACACTTAATACCATTTTATCCCTCGCAAACCAACAGCTTGCTTATATGCTCCCAATCTTCACATGTGACTTATGAAGGACAAATTCATTTTCTCCATGAAAAAATGTCCTAATTAATCCTTCCTTTACTTACAGTATTACATTTCTGTTAAAAGAATGGCAGGACTACAAATTAATGTAGGCAATCATTTTCTGACTGTCTTCAATACGCCAGACACTGAACATTGCTTAGTAGCTACTTCTATCAATTTACATTTCATTATTTATGCCCAACTAGATTGTAAGTTCCCAGAGGATAGGAACAGGTTTTATCTGTATCCCTCTGGCACCTTTTAATAATGATGCTAATAAATATGCTTTACATTTGATTAGCAATTATAACCTTTCAAATTAGTTTCATGCTTATTAGCTCATTGGTTATATAATTTCACTATTTTACAATCAATGAGAGTGGGACATAAAATGCTCTAGGGAGTAGTCTGTGGATTACACAACTGGTGCTCAGTAGAATATGTATTTTATATATACCGACTGACTGAATTTAGACTTACAAATTTCCAAACTTAAAATTGCTTGCCTGGCTATAAAACATGTTTATGATATTCAAACAGTTAAAAGTTATTGTAAGGAATAAGAATCATTCAATGATGCAAAAGACACAACAAAGTGAGTCAGTTTTAAAAAGTGTTCAATTGTAATAAAGCAGTAGGGGAAAAAGGTAAGGAATCTTGTAGTTTCTACAAGATATTAACTTCATTTTGCAAGGTCTTTACCTCTTATTAAAGAAGTAAAATTGTTTTTAAAAGACAGCAAACTGTAAAGGAAACGCCTTAAGATGAACTTCAACATCCTAAAATTCACAGCCTTTTATCTCATGTATATATAATAAGACCAAGAAAAATATTTCCAACAACTTTAGCCCGCCCCCCCCCCTCCTTGGGGGCATAGCTACATAAATAACACCAATGTAAAACATATGTGTTTATCTGCCTTTCAGCTAAGTAGAAAACAAAAAACAAAAACAAAAACAAAAACAAAAGCCCTCCACCCTCACAGTGAGCTGCTCTGAGGGCATCCCGTCTAAGGAAGCCTTCCTTTACCCAGCCATTTACAGTGAAGGCTAAGTGCAGACACTGGTGTAGGCCTCAGTGGAGGAAAAGGTCTAAACCTCAGTTACTGATGTGAATGTTGGGCCAGCGTTGGAGAAAGGGCAAGTGAAAAGGTCTGAACAGCCAGAAGTGATTTCCTTCTTTCTCATTTGGGCCTTTTCTTTCAGCCTTTAGCTCCTCCCGTTCACTTAGGAAGTGAAGGCATTTAAAGAAAAAAAGAAAAAGAAAATAAAAACAATTGAAGAGGAAAAGTTTAAGACATCACCAGCCAAGGGGAAGGAGCCACCCGGCGCCCAAACCATCCTTCAGCCACGTGACTATTGTGAGCCGAGAGAGGGGAGCGACCCCCGGGCTGGGGACCGAGCTGGCTGAGGGTCGGTGAGGAACTGGGGAGGAGGGGCGGCGCCGCTAGACGACCAAGAAGAAGGCCGGAAGGCTCTAGGTCTGCGCGCCGCCGGAGGCCTTCTCCAGACGCCTGCTCCGGCCTTTCCCAGCGGTGCCTCCCTGCGGAGCTCCTGCAGAGCCCCGGGCGCGCGGCCGGAGGTTCTCCCGGCACTTCGCAGACAGCGCCAGGCGCCTTAGCGAGCTGCGTCCGAGCTCGGGGAACCAGGGCTGGAGGATGGCTGGGTTCCGCCGCGAGCGTCCTCGGGTCCGCGCACCGCCCAGCGCCCACAGACCGGCCTGGGAGACGCCGCAACGGCCGCGAGGGGAACGCAGAGGCCGGGCCCGGCCGTGGAGCCCCGCGCCCTCCTTCCCGAAGCGCGGTAGAGCACAGGAGCGCGCGGGCTCGAGACGCTCCACGCTTTTCAGTCTAAACTGGGAAGAATAAGATTGTTCCCAAGGTTTTGTTTATCCAGAGACTGAAAAGGGAGAAACTCAAGTCTGTTGGCATCTTCCCTCGCCCCGCCCTACCCTGAATTAGTTCTGAAAAGCCTGCCCAGCGCAGGAGGGGATGGAGGGAGCAACCCTTTTCCTCTCAGCAACCCTCTCTCTCTCCCGCCCTCAGTCTCCACACACCCTTCACTAGCTCGGCTCAGGAGTTCGCACAAAGTCCGCCAGAGGATCGCAAGAACCCCTATTACTAAGCACCATTAGACGACTGGCTTAATCAAAATGGAAGTAGAAAGTCGCTTGCTGGTCACAGTGTAGTTAAAATTCACTACCCTTACTAGTCTTAATAGTCAAGGTACTTCTACCACATTGTTTATAAGCTCTGGTTGGGTCTACAAGGAAGAGAGATTCCAGACGAAGTTGCGACTACTAATCCTCTACCTCTACCTCGGTACTATAGAAACTTTACGTTCATTCCCAAAGGCCAAGCCTAATGACCTAGAGGAGAGCTAAATCAGGGGCTTGCCTATGGGTCTGCTCCCTCCTATCCTGGAAAGGGAAAGCAGTCAGGATCAGAGTCTGAAATGAGTATCCTAACTACGTGTGGTTATTGACAACGGGAGGGGGAGAGTGGAGGAGGGAAATGGAAAGGAAAAACAGGGGGGAAAAATGTGTTCATTTACACATTTCCTGTGCAGAACAAAAAAGTCCCACCATCAGCAAAAGAAGCCTTTTCCTCCAAAATAGCAGCCAAAGAGGGAGAATTAGAATATGCATAAAATTCCTTCATTTTCATTTGCACAGAGCATGATTTCCGGCACATTCGATGTAAGCTGCGCGATTAATCCCAATGCCTAAACAGTATTTCACTTAGCATTTTCCCAAAACTCACCTAAAGAAAATTACTGTCTTACCGTGACCTGTTTTTAGAGCTACCATTTCCTAGTCTGTCTGCCAATGAGAATTCCTTTGATGGGGTTATAAATTGGGGTTTCCTGATCATCCTTTCCTCTTTAACTGCGCTGCTACACCGGACGGAGCCCCATATCCCTGAAAGCTAGCTGCCAGTTGTGAAGACAGGGCTAGAAACCACAGCCTAATGGAAAGTGTGTTTTAGAAATATGCATAAAAGACAATAAACATGCAGAAGAGATGTTTTTGTATCCTCTTGTGTCCTGAAAGTCTTTCAAGTTAGCAGTAACCAAGACGTTTGCACATAGACACCTCTGAGCATCACTCTGTCAAGAATAAAAGAGAATTGCACAACCTTACTCAAAAATATTCAGCCTATGGAGCTACTAAATCCCCACATGTTTTGTTGTGCCACTTACATCAGATCTGGTTGCATCTTCCTTGAAAAATTCTTTGTTGGAAAAAAAAAACTGTTAGCATCATTTGAAACAATTCATTCTTTTGACCTGGGCTCACTCCTCCCTGTGAAAATATATGCTTCTTTTATTTAATAGAGTGTGAATAATGGACGAAATTGGTATATCTTGGCTTACTGCTAAAAGAAAATCTTTAGTCCAGGAAACTCAACTTTAATTCTTCACTCCTCCATATCCTAGTATGAAAAGAAAAAAATCTATATTTGCTCACAATATAAGGATGCATCTGCAAAGATTTCCTACAGTATCTGCAGATTTTAAGTACATCTCCATTACTAGTACTTAAAAAGAAATGCTAATATTTATTTGACTTTTAGTTTGCATAGAATAAGCAATACATGATACATTTAGTTTGGCATATATTGGACATGAATAAGCACTTAAATATACGGTTTCTGTTGGCTAAAGATTTATTGAGGTATTGGGCTATAGGAACTTACTAATTTAATTAAATGGGTTTGTAAACTTTACAGGCACAAGAGTTTCGGCATACTGTTAACACTAAAATAAATGTTTTCAGTTTTTATTTACATCAAATTTCATCACTAGAGAATCATTAAATGTAGTTATTCTCAGTTGTGCATGCCAGTATTGGTTCAGAAGTTCTCAGGAATATAAAATAAAATACAAGGTATTAGAAAATAAGTTCTTCCAAAGCCATATTTAGGGGTGCATGTACCAAAATTGAGAGCCATGTTTTCTAGTAATGCTGACTTCCCTTAATATTCTTACTGAAACAAGGGATAGTTTTATTTCTTAATAAAAGAAATGATTCTTAATAAAAGAATCATGGTAAGAGCATATTCTCCTTAAAACATTATTTTGGTTGTAATTAAATTAAATATGAGATGTCCTTGTCTTATTTTAAGTTGCAGAAGTATATTTACAGAAGAATTGGAGTAAATTCAGTGGGCTATTAAATTCCAAGCATTGAGAAATTCTGGGGTGCCACTGAAATATAGATCTACTAGTACCCAAAGCTGCCACCTCCCAGTGCAGGCTTACAGAGATGCATGAGAGCTGACTGTCATCACTGCAGTGAGTTTATTCTCCGAAATGAAAGCTTCTCTTTCTTTGCTGAAATTTAATGAAATAATGTAAGTGTTTTCATTAAAATGAAAAGACTACAAGGAAGTGGAAAAGGGTGTTCAGCCTCCTTCCCATAAATAATAAAGATCACAAAGAAGTAAAGCAATGGAAGTTGTGCCTTTCCCCTCCCTTGCTTCCTTCTTTTAATGTTTCTGCTGTGGATTGTGTGTGGGTTGAGGTTTGAAGGAAATATCTCACACACAAAAATAATAAATTTTCCAGAGCACAAGCTGGCTACTGATATTTATGTCTTTGTTTTTGTTTTCTATTTGTTTGTTTGTTTGTTTACCCTTTTAAGAGTCTGGGGTCTGCTTTGTTGTACATTGTCAGGGTCACTTTCATGCAACTAATCTCTCACCCCACTCCATCCTGTTGCTCAGATCTCTCTTCATGTGGCCCTAGGTGCTGAACTGACAAGGAATTTCTACCACAGTCTCTCTTATTCTTTCCCACAACTGCCCTTCCTCTCCTAACCGGCTTCCCTATCTGTCTCACAAGAGGAGGCAATAATAAACCACCTGCTTGAGAACTAACATCTGCCTGACAAATGCCAAAGCTAACCCCATACTTTTTAATTTTCTTCATTTTATTTCATTTCTCTTTTTGTGTGTGGGAGGGTGAAAGTGGGACTATGTGTTCAGGAGACATGAAGAATATTAGACTGTGATGGTATTAGAGCACTTCAAGTAGAGACCTACCGACAGATTCTTTCCACCTAGACCTAGAAAAGAGCTGCCATTTGATCAACCAGCATGGATAGATGTCACAGAAGCAGCTCTTGAACCTGGAGAAATGGGTTTTGCTTTCTTAGCTAGACCATCACTGGTGAAGACTACTACCACTGAATCTACTTCCTTTAATCTTCTTTACATCTGCCTGTTGCTAAAGCAATACAAAGAATTCATTCTGGATTGAGGGTAGATGCTGATGCTAAGATGCTATGGCTCACTTTACAGAGTGGATCCATGATCTCTGCGTTCACTGGAAACTAAAAACCCTTATTAACTTCCTTGGCTTTGTGAACATAGTTTTTTAGATACTATGACTTTCCTACTGTCCAGAAGTGATCTAGTGTCCAGAAGATATCCCAGCCCTCCACTCAAGAACCCTTCACATGTCTACCTCTGTTTCCAGACTGCTTTAAGAATGACATCTTCAGGGGAACATGTCCATAGCCACGATGGAGCCTGAATATATAAGTACTCAATGGCACTTACAAGGACCTACTATAGTAGACTAAGGGAGTCTTTCTTCAGAAATGAGTTTATCTAGACAGAAATCATTCATGAGCAAAACATGAAATTGGAGGGATGCTCAACCTCCATCATGTAATACAAATCTAAGGCTAAAGTGGGTTTTATTTTCTTCCTGTTGGCCTTAGAATTATTTTAAGCTCACTTCTGCTATGGAACATAAGTTGTTATTATTAGTAGTTTATTTAGCAACATTGTTGCAGGTTTGTTACTCTTCTTGTTGTGGTTGTTATACTATTCACCAGAAGTTTAAAAAGATGAGTCAGATTAATTAGTTTATTGGTAATTTCAAGCTGAAAACTAGTAATTAAACCCAAAACTATAAATGATCATGGATAATTCATAATGATGTAGGATTTAGAAGGGAAATAATGTAAATTTTGGACACTAAATTTTGCAGCTGTGAAATAACTAGGATTTGGGGGTCAAGAATATGATAACTGATATATTTTTAGTCACTCACTTACTCTCTTTTTCCCAAGATTATCAGTAATCTGTTTGATAGACTTAAAAAAAAAAACATTTTTTGAGCAGAGAACAAAGATGTGATGAATGACCCCCATGTCACCAGATTTTTCACATTTGCTCAGGACCATCCTAGCATATAAGATCTCTCCCCTCTTCCTTCTCTCTGCTCCTCTTATGAGTCTCTCTGAAAAGGAAGCATACTATAAGACAAGGAGACAAACTCATCCCTCTTAGGCAGATTCTATGGAATACAAACTCAGCAATGCACTTCTTACAATAAGTTCTTTCTCTTTCAAATATAATTAATGTTTTGTTAATATAGTTCTTTAACGACATATATATACACATAAAAACAGAAGTACCCTCTAGTTTTGCTGTTTTTACATCTAAAACAAAAATGGATATATTCTTTCAGTAACTCCTAAAATTCTTCCAGTTGGTCAGCACACTAAGATAACAACAGTCCAAATATTGTCAATTTTTGTTAAATATTATTTAAAAACAGAAGATATTCTAGACTGGTACAGTCTGATACAGATTATTTACTACATACCAGGCAAAATCTGCAAGCCTCTATTTATCTTTTGAAAATTTAATAATGGAAGCAGAATTTTTGTCTCTTTATTTTATCTAGGTGAGGCTTACTGGACAAATGTGTATAAAAACTAGTAACTATAATAACAAAGTATAGTGACTTTGTTAAGACTTTGTCAAATATCTCAGCTCTCTGTTTTAGGTCAATTAGTTCAAAGTTGCTATTAGTTATGCATAAATACATGTGACATAGATGGTCAGAAACACAGATATACAGATATGTAGCTAACGACACAGGAGTTAAGTGAACAAGTCTGAGGTTCCTTCTTATACTACACACCTAGCATCTCATCTTTCTGAACTGATAAACATGTTCAGAACTTATGAATTATACAGACAGTGGGCTATGGCACGCTTTCCATCTTTAGTAAAGAAATGAATACTATTGAACCCAACACAAATATCAATCTTCATCTACAACATTATGTTGTAGAGACGCTAGATATGTGAAACTCATAAATTGATTTGCAAACCTCATGGAGACATAGTTTGATATTTGAATATATCAAAAGTACTGGCAAGGGAAAGAAGTATCTTACATGTTTCTCTCTTTGAACTTTTTAGACGGAATGTATCAAAGAATTTGCTTTTCGTAAACATTTTGTAGCTTACTCTCTTGCTTTTCTTATTTAGTATTTAAAATTATAAAAGAAGGTAAAAGGAAGAAAGAAATCTATGAAGTTGTTTTTAAGTAAATATTTTCAAGAATATGAGGGAAACATAACTTTTTCTGACTGCAGTATGATTCTTGAAAACTCCTAAACTTTGTGGCTGCTTTTGAAGGGGCCCATTAGCAATCCTTTTTATTGCTTTCTTCCAAGTATACATGTGAGATTAACACTCCTTCACATGCATGGGACTAAACATAGATATTAAATATTAGTTAATTTTTTAACAGAAAAGCCCCCATAGGAGTACAGACTCAGTATTAGTATGGGAATAAACTACTATCCCAGTTGTTTTTGGTATAGGCAATTGAGCGAATAGTTTCTATCATATAGATCCCCAAGGATGTATGAAATATAAAGCACAAGTTGTCCCCCAGAATTCCTGATGTGTCCTTATTCCTTCCCCTGGATCTCCTTCCTTTTGTTTTGCTTTTTCAGTTAGAACTACTGTGATCTCCAGTGAGGTTTTGTTTGGCTCTGGTTAATATTAAAGAAGATCACACACGGTTGAAAAATATTGTTATTTTTCTTTAATGGGGAAAATTGGACTCCCGCGTGTCAGATCTGTGGATTTCCGAACGGCAGTGGGAATGGTACTGACATCATTTTGCACTTTAACAATCCGATTTGGTCAGAGTACAAGTTGTTTGTTTAACCCGACAACTCGGTGCACCCCGTCGCACACTTTGCACACTCATTAAAACGATTATTCACGACCTGTCGAGTGTTTTCGGGTTCATTCACAGGAAAGGCTTGCATCCAGAGAGCAATTCAAGTCAACACTGTCCACTATACCACGCACGTGAGGACGAGCTGGTGCATGCGTGAAAGATGCGGGAGGGGTTGGTGAGTAAGTGCCTTGGCTGCTAAAATCCTTCTCGGATGCTAAGGAATCTCAACCTCCTTAGAGTGCTTATTGCACTGGGTTCTGCAAGGGCCATTTCACTATGCTAGAAGGCTTGATAAGGAAAAGAAAATTTAAACAAATGAAACAAATAAAGATAGCCTCTCCCCCTTTTCTCCCTCCCTCCTGTTCAACCTTTTGCAAAACTTCAGATCCCAGGATACCTTCTGCCTGTGGCCCCTATTTTCATGAACAACTACTGAGGAAAAGTAATTCCCTTTCCATTTCCCAAGGTCCCTTTGATCCCCAAAATAATTCGGATGTGTTTTCTATATATCTTGTATTCACTGGGTGGGGGAGGAAGAGTATAGCAAATAAATAATAATAATTTAAAAAAATAAGCGGGAGTGGGGTGGGGGGTTGGGAGAAAGATCCCTGGATGCTTTTGGTAGTTGTGTTCCGAACTGCAAGTGGAAGGACTGATCCTGCACACTGAGAAAATAGCTGCAGATTAAATAATAAATAGTCCTCTACACACTAGGCCGCTTTTGTTTTTGTTTGTCTATTTTCTAGCAACTTTTTAATACTTTGTAATGGCAACAGAAACTCACAAATATGGATTTATTTTAACCCCTACTCCTGCCTCATGCTTACAATGAACACACTGAGCTACTCAGGTGCTCCTGTTTTGTGTTGAGATAAATCCCGGTACATAGTATCTGCATTAGTGTAAGGGATATATGACTATCTTCAAAAGATGGAATAACACATGCACAGTAATAAAACATATGTGCATACATGTATTTATTCGTATGGCTTTTTTTCTGAATAAGGACCCTTGGAATAATTTTGAGTTAGCAGTTGTTTAAAATGTCCAACATCTATATTTAAATGATTTCTCCTTTATTTTACATTAAAAAAAAAACTGCTAAAAAACAGGGCTAGCTTATTTTTGTGAAGCTAACCCAGACAAACCAATTGAAAATGATGTCTTATTTGTGAGTTTCATTCTATTTAAACCTGGGCTTACCAAATCATGTTATCGAAACACATCAATACTATGTGTGAGGAAAAGAATAGAGGCTCTCAAGCAGCATGAGGCTCTAAGCAGAAGCCGGTTCCTAATGACTAAAAACGGGAGGATGAATAAACAATTTCGTAAACTGGTCACACTCTCAGAATCCACTATGAGGTGTACTTAGAATGGATGGGTTTTCACTACAATAAACTCCTGCATTAAAAGCAATGTGTGCCAATAATAAAGAGGGAGACACTGAAATATGGGAAGCAAATAGCTGAAACCTCTGCATAAATAAACACAAATCAATGTGGTAATATCTAACACTATTGATGCAGAAATGATCGATTTTAGTCTTCCAACCTGCAATCAGAGTTTGCCATGTTTAATTAACAGGTTTTTTCCAGAAAAAAAAAATAGATAAATAAAAAAATAAGCAAAACTTGCTGTCAATTCTATCTGATTCTACTTAATTTTTCCCAGAATATTTTTGATAAGGTCTGCCGAGTACTCTTTTTTTTTTTTATAAGAGAGCATTGCCAACCTTTAAAATCACATTATTAATTATAGAAATTATTGAAGTATTAAATAATAAAATTACTGCCTTATTCTTGCTCTGAATTTTTCAACATTCATCCCAGTCTCTAATTATCCATTCAGCACATTTTAATAGAGCAAACACAATAGTTCTTCCTATTATCAAAGTTTTCTCAGATACTGGAATACTATTGAGTGCAAAGATTTTTTGGCTACCTGTAATATAGTAATGGAGAAAGACGTTGATCCCTCAACATACACGAACAGACTCTCTCCTGAGACTACGTAAGCTTTATGGAAGAAAAAGAGGAAAATCTGCACTATTCCAAGGCTTATTTTGTACCATAAATACAAATTGAACATATGTCAGACTCAACAAAATAGCTATACTTTAGATTTCTAGAATGTACATCTAAAACAATGTTGCAAGTTTCCATACAGCTCATTTTTCGTTTGTGAGAAATTATTAGCAGGCAGAGGTGTGTAATGCCTTTCAGATGTGGCTTCTGAATACTAATGGGAATTGTGTTCATATTTTTTTCATCTATGAGTCCTATGCACAAGTTTGAAAAAGAATTTCCAACTTATAATGTTCAACTTAGAAATAACGTCATTACACATAAGTCGTGAGTTGATTGTTTTTATAATACTGCACAATCAAGAATTTTTCTAGACTCCTGTCATACTAGGGCCAAGAATTTAGGGGCAACCAGACCCAAAGGAAAAATATCATCAGTTATTGTTTAGGGCTAATTTAACAGATAATTTAACTTCAAACAACAATGATTAGGTCATTAAATTTCAGAGTCATGAGAAAATGAAAGAACCAACCGAGAGACAATTCTCTCTAACCCCATTACAGTTTTCAGTCTTCCTATTCAATCAAATTAAAACAAACAAACAAACTGTATCTGCCTATGCAGGAAGATACCTTTGCTCCTTAAAGCACACAAAGAGGGAAGCAAGAACAGGAAATGAAGAGGAACAACGAAAATGAAGGCGGCTATTTCAACCCGGGATTATTGCAATATAGGAAAATTCAGTTTTAGCCGAAAGTGAATTATCCAAACTTGTAGTTATTGAACACGCTCTTTAGTACCCACCCGAAGTTGCAAATCTCGCCAAGAGCTACACGCTCTTTCCTCCTGTACGGGCTTTCCCCACAATGCCAAAGACTCTGTATTGCTCTAGGCCACAGTCCCGGAAAAGATGTAGGCCATTATATCTTTCCTCACAGATTTAGATACAGAATTCTGAGTTATTTGTTATTATCTTAAGTAACTTCTCGGATTATCGTCTCGGGATTTCTGCTTATTTTAAGTTTTGGTGAAGGACCAGGGTGCAGTAGCCATGATGTGGAAGTTTAACAACTAAGCTTGAGTGTCGCAAGAGGGAGGTGGGAGGTACAGGTGGGAGCATCCCTCTGCGTTTCTCATCCGTTCCCTCCAATTATTCCAAACCGAAGATAATTCCTAGCGAATCTCCGGGTTTAGGCGGTAATCTACTTGCCAGCCCGGCTTTTGTCTCTCCAACTCCAGGCTGCTCCTAGCGTTCAGGAAATTTCCTACCCGAAGGATTACTCTTTCCGCAACACCAGAGGCGTGAGCAATAAACCAGGAGATAGACATAATAAAAGACTATTGTAAAATCAGTTTTATCAACTACCGGGTGAGTGATGAGATCTGAAACTGCACCCTACAAACAAAGACTAACAACTTCTAAGGAGCAGGGAAGCGCTCTTAGACGGCTAAGAAGGAAGGTAAAGGTAGTGGCGCCCGTGGCGGCAGCTCTGGGAAACCAGTTCCCCAAACATCGGCGGTGTCCTGGGCTAGAGCGCCCTCGCGTTGCTGCTCGCCAGCAGCGCGGCTCTTTGGGCACGGAGACAGGAAAGGACGATCTGAACCGGGGCCCACAACGACCCGCCTTGCGGACAAGCGGCCCCAGCTAGCTCTACTGCCTCGGTCCACGCTCTGCCATTAATCCCTAACCTGAGACATCAACACCGAACTGAGTCCTGCCGCTCTACTTGGAGTCTAGCCCGGGTGCCCTCGCCAAAGCCAGTCCGAGTTCCGAGGCGCAGGGCAGGCCATCCCGATACCGCAGCCCGGCCTCTCTCGGGAGCTTCGGGAGGAGCCAGCCAGAGTCTGGCGCGCTTGCAGCCACCCTGGGACAGCCAGACTCTGGAGCATACAGCGCCGGCTCCTAAGAGTGCATTAAAAATCAATTATTTTCCTGAGATTTCCAAAGCCGGGAACTGGGCTATTCCCAACAGGGACAAAGTCAAGCCCAGAACGGTGCTCATTTCCCTAGATTTTTTTTCCTCCATGAGACCTAGAAGTCTCCTTCCCTTAAGTGGCTCTGAACTCGACCTGTACCAAATCCTCTTAGTCCTGTAGAGACCCTAGCTTGACCCAACCAAAAGAGCTGACGAGAGAGGGCCGCACTGGGGTGAGGCTGGCAATGCCAGTGTGAAATCACGGAAGACAGCACGAGAGAGAGAGAGAGAGAGAGAGAGAGAGAGAGGGAGGGAGGGAGGGAGGGAGGGAGGGAGGGAGGGAGGGAGGGAGGGAGGGAGGGAGGGAGGGAGAGAGAGAGAGAGAGAGAGAGAGAGAGAAAGACTTGATAACATAAAGAACTTCGTCTTGATGCCGAAGATCCCAGGATTGAACATTAAATTTCCTTGTTCTCTGAAGCAGCCATGAAATTCAGAAATCTCCATTAAACGAAATAATTTACACTTCTGTACACACTACAGAATCCCATTGCCTTCTCCATATAAATTCGTCTTCTTTTCTTCCTCCTTTGAAGTAGCTAAATCCTCTTTACCTAGGCATCCACCATGATTTCTGTCCACGTGGACAAATCACTCATTCTTCCACCTATGGCTGTGGGAATCTACTCAATCGGAACAATTTCCAAGTGGGAAAAAGAACACTTAAGTCTACAAGAGTCTGGATTTAAGGGTCCATCCACAGTAGTCTGTGGAACACGGTAACCACCCACCACCACGTGCGGCAGGGAAGACTTTCACTTACCGATTCCCTGGTGAGAGTGTTCACAGTTCTCAAGTCCTCAGCAGCCTTCCGACAACACCACGGAGCGGAACCTTGGATTGGGGGGTGGGGTGGGGGCACCAAATTGGGAGAGAGGAAGACAAAACATAACACTACGTCATATTTTTGCAGCCCAGAGCCCCCTGGGCCTACCTTCCCTGGACAAGGTCTTCAAGAACTGAGTGAGGAAACGGGCCAATTTAGGAGCTGGAAACTAAAAGATAGCTTAGTTTTAACTATTGGTGGTCAGAGGAGGAGTTCTTGGAGAAACGGTAAGGCAGGGCAATTGGGGTGAGAGAAAAGAGGAACATTGGAAGCAAAAGAAAATCGAAAATGGAGTTTCCAGCTATCTGGAAGATCCCTAATACCTTTTAACTCTTACAGTAGGAAGAATTCAGCCATATTGTTGCGAAAGAGAATCGAGATAACCATTATTCTTTTTATGACTCCAGGATCTGGCCTTGAGTAGAAACATTATGAGGGGAAATTTAAAATTCAATGTTTACCTACCCTGCGTCTTAGAAGGGCTGTGCAGATTTTCCTTTGGAGATTTCCATCTGTCTGGTAGACGCTGGAGTAGTGCTGGGGACAGGTTATCTGCTGAAGTAGGAATGTACAGGAACCCCGCCCTCTGGGCACAGTTACACAGCCTCAGCAACCCATCTCAGCCAGCTCTGAAACCTGTAATGATCTTCACCTTCACCCTTTGTTAATCTAATTCTCCAACAGGCTTTCAGCCTTAAAAAATAAACCAACTACATTAGCTACTTACAAAACGAATTTATCAAAATTAAAATTATTTCAATGCATGCAAAGTCCTCAACGAGAAAGTAAAAACACAGGTTGTAAAAATCAAATATTTATATAGACTTCTAATATATTTTATGTGCCCATCTATTTGGGGTGAAATATGTACCAACTTGAATACATACTATAATCAATACACTTCAAGACAGATTTTTGGTTTTCTCTCTGCCCATGCTGTGAGTCCAGTCATAGAAGACTGGAAAACTACGTTGGCTCTAAGGACACTTACACTGAACAGTTTTAGATTAACTTGATTTCCAATATTGCAATTAAAGGAAGAAAAACAGTTGGAAGAAAGTCCTTTTATGTTACATTTCACATCATTTCTTAGTGTTTATGTATGAGCAGCTTCATTAACTTTCAATTATGCCAATTGAAATATTAAATCTGTAATATTACAATTTGTAGTTTTAATTTTTAAATTGTGATCATTTTCTTTTCCAATTTTTCAAAAAAAGGGGGGGGGAGGGGCAGTCTCTACTCCATTTTAAGCAATCATAAGTTTAAATGAAAATAATCTCCAAAGAGTTTTAGAAGTGTTTGTCTGGAATGAACTAACTGGAACAGCAAAAAGTTGGTGACAATACACAGTAAAACATTGTAACAAGTCTGAAGCAAAATTAAATGTATCAATGCCATACCAGATTGCCATTTTTAAAAGAGGATATTCTGAGGGAGGGTAAGCCAGATCAAGATAAATGAAATAAAAAATGTTCACACACTGGGCTTCAGAAAAGCCTTTACCAAATTGTGTTTCTATATAATTCTTGCTTATGTCTAGGAAGCCTCTAATAAACAAACTTCCAATCACATCTTCTACATTCATAAATTAGACATGTAGTAAAGCACACTTGTACTCCAATATCTAGCTCCTTAAATACAAAAAAGCCAACTTCATTATGGACTTGAAAGTACAAAAATGTTGCCATTGAAATTATACTATCTTCTAAATAAACATTTTATAAAAATCACAAATAAGTATAGATAGTTCATTTATGCTAGCCAGAGGGAAAATACTCACAAAAGAAATGTTTCTTCAATATCTAAGTCTTTTAGCTTTACTATGTGAATTCAGCTTTCTTTTCAACTTTTGATAGTCAATACCATATTTCCTCTGTAGTATTGCATACTCATTCCATAAATAAAACCCCTAGCAGAAGCAAGCAATAAATCATCACATTCCCCCCACCCCAATCTAAATGTAGGCCTCTTTCTCTGTTTGCCTCTCAGCTATGCAATGAAGATTTCCTTTGCCTAAGCCCACATTCCCTGCCTCCCCCACCTTACTTTGTGTGTGTGTGTGTGTGTGTGTGTGTGTGTGTGTGTGTGTGTGTGTTTTACCTTTTAAAAAAACTGTTAGATTTTAAGAAACTTATATATAAGCAAAATCTATTTTCACATTAAGAATACACAATCTTGTCTTCCTAAAGGAGATAATCAAACTAGTCTTTTTTTGCCTGTCTCTCTTTTCAATTTGATTCCAGCTTTTAAGATCGATCTCTCTCTCTCTCTCTCTCTCTCTCTCTCTCTCTTCTTCCCCCTTTCTCCCTTCTCCTTTTTCTCTGATTCACAACCCAGCCATCCAACATCATCTATTCTGAATTTAAAATCAATTTTAGCCAACCTGCTTCTCCACTGCCCCCCTTTCCCTGAGCAACTCCCTAAGTGTTTGCTGATAACATCTTAGGGACAGATTATTTTTCACTGGGCCCATTGTAAAAAGTGGCCGGCTTATTGCATTACTGCAGAACACATTTCAGACTATACAAATGTAACAAATGAACAACTTGTCTTCCATAGAATCACCACAGGATCCAATTAATTACTAAACCTTTAACTCAGGTTTTTCTAATTATTTTCTGGAATTATAGTGAGTGGGCTGTTTGAAAACAATTTGAAAAAGTTGTCATGTTTTCATATGTGTGCACATAGATATACACTCAATATATCTTATATATATGCATATTGTAATTGAAACAAAAAATTTCCGTGTAAGCAAAAGAAATGCATCCTTAAATTAAATTATACAAATATATTAAAAATAGAATCAAACAAATATGTTGTAAAAATGGAGAGGGGAGATAGGGCTATTTTACTCTGAATAACTAGAATTTTTAAGTTGATGTAATTAAAAATATAAATATCAACATCCGTCTATAAATCATTACAACAGGTGATCACGTCAGTAAGCTCTATAATCCAACTTAGTACATCTTTATTAGAATTCTTTCACTGTGGGTAAGAAGCCAGAAAAATAAATGCTGACTTAGAAAGTATAAATACAAATAATTAAAAAAAATGTTTGCAGCATTAATAGCACAAATTGTACCTGAACTGAAGGGATATATGTATACATAATATACATATATAATATATATTATATATCATACTATATTGCTCATTATTCACTATCTAACTATATACATATATTTATTTAGTTTGTCAAGTTCTATAAACAAATACCTGAAACAATATAAAGGACATTCTATCAACTGATTTTAAAATAGGCACAGAATAAACAGCTATGTATATAAAACTGAGTATCTTTTTCTGCTGATATCTACAAAATCAAAGATATCAGCTGAAAATCCTAGGTTTCATTTAAAGCTAGTATTTATTAAGTAGCCTGTTTCTGATTTTAAAAAAAAAATGTTCACAAAGGGGAAAAAACTGCTATTCTCAGTTTTAGATCTCAGTTCAAATTAAAGGAGCAGTTTAAACTCCAGCTTGCCTGAAAAAAAGCCTTCGAATTTCCTATAAATCGAATGTTATTTTACAAATGAGCTCTACTTAACAAAAGAGACAAAAATATCAAGATATATATGAATTTAGCCTATTTTTTATTTCTGTGTGTTCATAGTAAACATTTTTTTGTAAGTGACAAACACGGGCATATGACCACAGTATCACAATCAAGAAATTTTAAGACAACATTAACAATCACTCAAATTGATGCGGCATTTGCGCAACACAGGTTACATATTTGCAAGGTTTACCTATAAGTACAATAGGTATTAACATTTCACTACATTTAGAAAAAATAAAAGTGACCTGTTAGTGACCACATACATCGAAATATACACAACACAAACTGAAGGCAATCCTTAATTTTGTCTCCTTCGGATTCAATTGAATGGGCAGTGTTGCCAACTAAACAACCTTCCTTTTTCGTTTGTTTGCTTATTTTAATACTTAGTATACCAAGTGCATTTGCTAGAATCCAATCTTTGGTCTAAAAGTAAACAAAAGGAAAAAAACAGTTCTTTAAAGAAAAGGACAAAACAATAAATGGCCAATATAATTCCTTGGGCACCTTTACTACAAATTCTTAAATACAAATTACAGTTTAACATTTTAAAACTCTCTTCATAATTTAGGTTGTTCTCAAGGCCTGCGTCCACCAAAGAGCTCCATGATAACTTATAATACTGCACACATGGAAATCTGGCAGCCTTTTGAGATAGACTTGTCAGGTTTGAATGAAATGGCAAAGCAGTCACTATTTAGATACACATTCTACTATAATTTGACGTCCAAACCTTATATTCTACAATGTATTCTCCCACATTGCACCTCGCTGACATTCCACACCGTGTTAGAATAGAAAACAACCCTAAAGACTGAACAAACGTACAGAAATGGAGGGGGGAGGGCTTAATAAAAAATACCTGGACTTATTTTTTTAATTATCATTTACAATGCAAATGTGTGTAAAACGTTCACTTACAGTCTGGTCCCCGGGATGTTAATGTATTAAAGGGTTGGAAGAAGACCCCTGATTTTGATGTGTGAAATAATCAGACAGTCCCCCGGACAGTCCTGTCGTAAAACTTGGCAAAGAGGGTCTTAAAGACTCACAGGGCAGGGTCGAGGGGGCCTGCGGCGACGTAGAGGAGGACGCGGCCCGGGCGCTCATGGACGTGCTGGTCTGCGAAGTCATTGACGGGTGCGGGACGTGGGGAAAAAAGTAACTGGTCTGGCCCGCGAGCAGGTTGACGGAGCAGGGGTTGAGGGAATAGGTCCCGGAGCAGGGCACCGACAGGCCACAGGGCACCGAGGCGGCGAGCGCAGCGGCCGTGAGGTGGTGCGTGGCATACGGGATCTCCCCGTTGACCAGCCGGTCCACGCTCAACCCGTTGGCGGTGGAGAAGGAGTGATTGTTGCCCAGCGAGTTTTGAGTCAACACGGAGCTGTAGGGCATGGGGTGGCTGGGGTAGGCCGACGTGGTCCCGTTGTAACTCAAAGTGCTGCTGGCGCGGGGGTGGTGCAGGGACAGGAAGGGCGACATGGGCCAGTAGAGGGAGCCGGCGCGGTCCATGAAGGTGAGGCCGGTGGAGGTGAGGCGAGCCCCCCGTTTGAAGGCCAGCTTGGCCCGAGACGTGGTGGAGCGGCGCCGCAGCTTGCCGGTCGTGCCGCCGATGAACACGTCGTCGCTCGACGGGTCCAGCATCCAGTAGTTGCCCTTGCCCGGGTCGTCGTAGTGGCGCGGTACCTTCACGAAGCACTTGTTGAGGGACAGGTTGTGACGGATGGAGTTCTGCCAGCCCTGCTTGTTCTCGCGGTAGTAAGGGAAGTTCTTCATGATGAACTCGTAGATGCCGTTGAGCGTCAGGCGCTTCTCGGGACTCTGCCTGATGGCCATCATGATGAGCGCGTTGTAGCTGAACGGCGGCTTCTCGTACTTGCCGTTCTTCTTGTCGCCCTCCTTGCCCCCCTCCCCGTCCTTGCCGCCCTCGCCCGCCCCCTTCTTCTCCTCCCCCCCGGCGCCCGCGCCCTTCTCCTTCTCGTCCGGCCCGACGGGCGCCAGCTCCGCCGGCCCACCGCCCGGCTCGCCTTTGGCTCCAAGTGCGTCAGCCTTGGCCCCGTCCAGTGCGGCGGACGGAGGGAGCAGAAGCGGCTGTGGGCCCTTGTCGTCGTCGGCTGCTGGGGCGCCGCGCGCTTGCGGGGGCTGCGGGGCCGGGGGTGGCTGCTGCTGCTGCTGGGGCGGCGGTGGCGGCGGCTGGGGCGCGGGCGGCGGCGGGTGGTGGTGGTGGTGGTGATGATGATGATGCTGGGGGTGGTGGCTGTTGTGGTGGCCGTGGCTCGCGTGGTGGTTGTCGTTCTGGACGGCCTCGGGGACCAGGCTGTTAATGCTGAACGAGGACTTGGGAATCATTTTCACCTCTTTCCTATCTCCCATGTCCAGCATCACCCAGGCGTCGGGGGGCGGCGGCAGCGGCGGCGGCAGCGGCGGCGGCGTAGGAGCCGGGCAGCAGCACGGCAGGCGACCAGCGGGTTCGGAGTGGGGCGCGGGGGGAGCGGGCAGCGGCGGCGACACCGAGCGCTCCGGCAGCAGCGCAGTTGGACCACAGGCTCCGGCGCTGGCAAGGCATGTAGCAAAAGCTGCAACCACCCCTCAAGAATTAGAGAGATGAAAGAGAGAGAGAGAGAGAGAGAGAGAGAGAGAGAGGAGAGGAGAGAGAGAGAGAGAGAGAGAGAGAGAGAGAGAGAGAGAGAGAGAGAGAGAGAAGAGCTAGAGGCAGAAGCAACCCGTCGCCCGGGGTGCAGCGCCCCGCTCCGTTCCGCGCCCGGCCTCCCCTCCCCCGCTGCCTCCTCCTCCTCCTCTCGCCGCAGCAGTCACAGCAGCAGCAGCGGCAGCCCGAAGGGGGGGAGAGCCGGGCGGCGGGCGGGCGCGTCCCGGAGCGGCCGCGGCGAGGCTAGGAGACAGCGATCGAGGCGGCTATAGCCACAATTAATTTTCCGAGCTACAGGCGCACACTAGGGCTGTAAAAAAATTTTTGGTTTAACCTTTCCTACTGCTGAACCAATCAGTGCCGGCGGCGTGCGGGAGCGTCTGGCTAGCCGTCGGCCAATAGGGGGCCCAGGGCCCGCCCACCCCCCCCGCCCCGCCCCGGCCCCGCCCCCCCGCGCGCACCGCCCCCTCCGGGTTGGCGGGGCCCAGGCCTGGAGCCGCGGGATCGGCGGGAGCTCGCCCACCCGGCCAAGCTTAGCGTGGGTCGTGCGCCCCGGGGCCTCGGCCGCTCGACCGTGGCTTCCTCCTCCCTGTATGGGATTATTTTCCTTTGCGCGTCAATATTTATCCTTATTGATTAAAGTTTGTATCCAATTTGGTCTCTAAGAGCGGGGGGGCGCGCTGGCGATGGAGAGAGCTGGGAGGATGCGGGAGAGGGCGTGAACCCTAGAGACGCGGCGGCCCCCCGGCAGCGCCCTCGGAGCGAACCGGCCAGCGGCCCGGGAGAGCCGGCCTTGGTGGATCGGGGCCTGGGAGGTGGAGCGGGGGCGGCCACGGCCAGGCCGGTACTTACAGCTTCCTGCGGGCCCCCGGCGAGCTCGGCTGAGGGCGGCGAGCGGGGGCGGCTGGCTGAGCGCTGGGTTGCCTTCCGCGCGGGCGGAGAGCTGCCCTGGGCGAGCACAGTACCAAACAGTCCCGAAATAAAGCAGGTAACACGTGCGCTCTCTGTCTCCCTTCACTCCAAGACTCGCGCTCACGCGCGCGCGGGTGACCCGATGGCGTTCTCTTCTCGGCACTCCACCTCCTCTTCAGCTTCTAGGCAGTACTGGAAGCCGGTAGCCGCGATCGATCATCCTGGAAATATTTTCATTTTGCTTGACATTGAAGAAAATATGAGTGGGCGTCTACTTCCGTTTTTTTTTTTTTAAATCCTATGTTTGCTCCTTTTTCCCATTTCACAAAGACTTTTTCTCTTTAAAACCTCAATCTTGAAACACCAGTATGTCGAAATCAGTTCTTACCCTTCCTTGATGCTGTTGGAATGCTCTGGGGAGCCTGAGGACGGTGGATTTGACAGTCCCAGCTTCTGGGGTTTTGGGACTGTTTGGTAGGGAGGTTGAAATGAGTGGGTAGCTTGTGATTCAAGGCCTTTAAAAAGATCAGGGCCAGGGCCAAGGCCCAGCATTTCCCAGGGATTGGAATTTAGTGCGGAGCACACAGATCAGAAACCCTCACAGACTCGAAGCGCGCCACGTTGTAAAGAGAGGCCGTAGGCAGAGAGGCGAGGGAGGTGGAGACATACAGGTCACGAGTATCTTTCCCCTCCTCTTTAAGGTAAAATACTCTAGCTGGGCAAGCATTCATCACTTTGATGAGCTCTTAGCTAAATGATCTGGCAGTCTTGATATTAAAAAAAAAAAAATGGAAGGAGAAAAACCAGAGCCTATGTGTGACGTTAAAATCTAGCAGGAAAAAAAAATGCATTACTCAAAATAATAGGGAGTTATTCCACTGTCCCCACCCCCAACTTTGAAATGGGGCGCGAAAAGAGGGTAGGGAAAGAGAGGGAAACGCTGGAGAGAATAATACACAATTATAAATAGCTAGCAAATTTTTAATATATCTATTGGGAACGTTGTAAGGGATCTTTGATTATTTGTCCCCAAATATCCTTCCACTGGTTGGATCTATTCCTAAATATCCGCTGACTTTAAAACAAACTATGTATGACGGAAAATTCTAGGGTTCTAGCAATCAGCTTTGCAAACCACCTCGGTGCCTAAGGTTGATTTCTAAGCTTGGGGTTTCTCAGGGAGCCTGATGAGCTTTGCTAACCTAGCTAGAGAGATTTGTGAGCCTGGGTTGTCCTGTTCACTTCCCTTTCCACTCTTTTCTCTTCCTCGGGCCCATTTTCCACAGTGGTTCCTCGATGTGCTTGCTTTCTTTCCTCCTCCCCTCTTCCTTCTTCCCCTTTCACTAACCCACCCCTTCTCCCTCCCTCCTTTCCTCTCCCCTCCACTCCTCCACCTACTCCTCCCCATCCCCCAGCCCCCCTTCTCACCACCGCTTATAATGGCTCACGGGGGCTCCCTCTGAGGTGGACGGCCCGGTACGTTTTCGTAGTCGGTCTAGCGTGAAATGATTCGGTGTAACCGGATTCTTGGGAAAGGACAGGTTACGTAAACATTTACTGATGTGGAGTAACTATACTATTTGTACTCTGATATGCAGGAAGGAAAGTGTTGATTAACACAGAAGAAAAAAAAAAGCGAAATTAGCTGATTGCATGCTCATAAGTGCAAGCTGTCATTGAACTGCTTTTAAAATAGACACAGCTGGGTGTTTGTGTTGAAAAATTTCTTGTGTTTTTGCTAATACTGAAATAAGCATGATTTTGTATACCAAACATTTTCAGATCATTAAAATTTGTAATCTGTGCTGGTTTTAAACACAAAGAAAAGAAACAGAATCATTTCGATGTAAAATTTGCTGATATTATATTAACTCAATCAGGTCTGTACAAATTGTGCATTGTGTCTCCTAAAATCTGTTTGATCAATTTAATACACAAAGTGCCAAACGTGGGTATTGTTTGTTAACATTGGACATTTTATTCAAATCTGAGCTCAGCAGTGAACTGGAGGCGTCTTCCCTGAATACAACACCAGCTCTGACTGATGAATTTTTAATGCTTTGAGGTGCTTCTTAGGTTAAAGCTAAGTGTGTATTGTTTTGTTACCCCGTGGAAGAAATTAGCAGGCGAAGTAAAATTTTTTTTTCCTTCTGTTTACTTTCAAGGAGCAAAATCTGGGTTTTGTACAGTGAGAGCTGCAATATTCTGATTTTATATGTCAAGTCTTATAGTGGCCTGAAAATTGTTTTGCATGCAAATTAAGGGTGTGTTGTGATATATTTAAGGGTGCATGAATGCAAGCCTCTCAAGGCAGGGTGATTTATAGTACAACATAGCATATAGTTTGATATATTTGATATAATATTAAAACTAGTCTCCTGGTGCAAAGGTTATTTGTAATTCTCGAGAAAGCAAGTTTGAATCCCTTTAAATAATTTTACTTGTTCTTTCTGATGAGATTGGGATATGTATCAGAATATACACACATATGTATATCAGGCTTGTTCAACAAAACATGTACTGTTTACTCGGAGGCTTATATTTGTATCAGCAATGGTTTCTTTTTAGATCTGCTGCTAGCTGAAGCAGAGGGGGAAGGAGTTCCTGGACAAAGTATTGTGAAGTTGAAAGTCTCTGGATGAGGCTTTGTATATCCTACCAACCAATTTGGGTGCAAATTGGATTTGAAGTCCTGCCCACGTCCACCCTGGGCCTCTTCCCTCAGCACATAAAGCCCTGTTTTCAGCCTCCTCTGTCGCTGTGATTACCTTCAGAAGACAGAGGGCAGGCAGCCAGTGGTCTCAGACCGGAAACAAATCCCCCCACCAGTATAATTTTCCCTCCTAATCAATTTAACCTCACACATATAATTTGCGAATGTATACTCTTAGGGAAGTAATGAATATCAGAGCATATCTGTTAAATGTGATCTGTTAGTTTACATAGTGGTGAACTTGTAGGCCTCAGCTCTCATCCACTACCTACCCACCCCTAAAAAGAGGATGAGAATTATAGAGTGAGCAATTCCAGCAGAAGAATTGCTGGGGAAACTTAGATTATTCCTTCTCGATTTTTAAAATTAATTTCCAAGCCTACATAGTGCACTTCATTAGAGCAGGGGCAGCTTATTTTTATTCCATCTTTAAGGATGGATGGATGGATGTTACATTGTTTTCCTTAGGGACTTTTTTTTTTTTTTTTTTTTTTTACTTTGGGCCTTCTTGACAAGGGTGGCCATATTTATCTACCTCCACCTTTCCCTTGGGAGCAGAGACAAACTCTAGGTAAAGTTCTCTTCTTACAAATGCACAGGACGGTTTGTGACCTCTTGACACCAGGGAGTCAGTAGATCCCATGCTGAGACATCCAGGTATTTTCAGTGATTCTGTAACAAATGAAGTCTGTCCTCCCTAGAGCCAACTTGTCTATAATCTCTTCCTAACAGCAGGTAATGGTGCTAACATTTAGTGATTAGAAGTTACTCTTTAGCGTGTTGTATCCTTGTTCTGTGGGTTTTGGTTACAGGTTATACGATTAGGTTTGCGAGAACAGTAGTGAACTAAACTTCCCAGTAAGAGGTCTTCACACCAGGGAAGTGTTACTTTTCCGCAGCCCTGCCTCGTCACTCATTAGGGAGCTGCAGGTTGTCAGAGGCTGCTCTCAGCAGGCTCATGCACATACCCCTAACGTCAGCGAGGGCGCGCATATGTGCATGGAGTGGGTACACACACACATAGAGCTCTAAAACTAAATTAAGAAGCCGATGATTAAGACAAGCGTCTACTAGGCCTGTCATTTCAGCATCCTTCCATCATAACATTGTGGCACTGGCAATTTTGCTTGAGAACCTTGAGGAAAAAAAAATCTAAGGGAGAGCCTCATATTTGAGAGTTGAAATGTTTAACTTCTATAAGCTAGGGAACCACTTCAGAAGCCAGACAGTTAAAAGGAGGAGGAAGAAAAGGAGGGAAGTGGTCTTCATAGAAACTCATTGATTTCTCTGGGCACATCTCCTTGACATGGCCATGTGTCCCATATGTAGCAAAGCTAGATCCACTAGCACCCAAAAACTCCTGGTACCAACAGCCCAAGAGAGACTCACAACATAATGGCATCACCCTAGAGCCATTGAACCCTGGAGTTGCTCAGAACAAGGTCTCTGTAGAATAGTCTGAACATCTTTGATGAATAGGAAGGCCTGCTGCCCTTTAATGTGTTTTCTGTTACTTGCTAGCAGCTCTGGGACTATTGAGAGTCAATAGTTTAAGAAGTTGATTCCCTGGTAAGTAAGACGCTCCAGTTGCAGATCAGATCCAATTGGGAGAAATTCTCTCACACACCAGCTAGGCAAGCCAGTCCTGAAAGGCTAGTGTCTATATTTTCCCCTAGTTGCCCAAGGAATCAATGCAGTCTACTTTCCTAAGAAGACAGGAAACATTGAAGAGAGAAGAAAGAGAGTGGAAGTGTGGTCCCAGAACTGGAAATGGAATACAAGGCTTGGCTTCTTAGTTTTCCCCACCCAATCCCAGACTTTCTGAAAAGGAAGGAAAGAGACTTACAAAATCCAGCATGTATGACTATGCTGTCTTTTCTTGTTTGTTCATCAGTGCATCTTGAAAGGAAAAGAAAGAAAATTATTACACACACACACACACACACACACACACACACACACACACACACAGTGAAACAAAAGCTTGCAGGCTGAAAAGGCACACAATTCCTATGACACAGAGGCCCTAACTATGTCATCACTAGTTTTAGTGTTTCTGAGAATCAATGAGATGTTCAGCAAGAGCCTGAATTGCCTTCTTTGAGAAAAAGTATAGACTTCCCTGGGAGCACAAACACCAAATCTCCTATGTTCTGAAGCAACTTTCTAGAAGAACCCCAAAACTCCCATTGTTAGAGAAAACTGGACGAACAAAAAGGGTGACTCAGTTGCAACTCTTAGATGGTCAGTTCAGAAGTAGTCACCCCTCAACAGTTAAATGCATGTGGAATTCAAAGGATTGTATGTGAGATGAATACATATAATATAATAAGGGGAATGACTCCTGCTCATTGCAAGTCTATAGAGGCATAAGGAGAGGAAAAACTGCATGCTTGAGTCCCAACCAAAGCCTCCTTTAGTCCAGGGGAGAAAGCAAGCTGTGTACTAATAAAATGTCTGCTTTCTTATCAAAAAAATAACCTCCCAAACAAAACAAACAAAGCAAAACAAACAAAAATCCAACCAAACAAACACAAAACTACCAGTACAAACTAATGTGCGCAACTCATACCCACCTGCCTCTTTGCTCTCTAGTACTGGTTCTTCTAGGTCCTCCCCACGCTCCACCCTACCCCCAACCCAAAGCAGAACCTGTGGCACCAGTCTTTGCCAAAGGTCCTTATGATGACGACGGAGCTTCGCCGCCGCCGACAGACTTGCTAGTCTGCTTGCCTTTGCTCTCCTCTCCTCCCAGCGCGCTCACCCTGAGCTCCTTTGTAGTCCACGCCTGCCAAGTGCAATCCAGCCGGAGAGAGGCCTTGCCTTTAGGTTTCATCTCCAGATCCCTCCTCCCTTTTTGAAAAGGCAACTTTCAGCTTAGATGTCTGGTTTTTGCACATCAGACTGGAAGTATGCACAAACAGATCAATATTTTTGGGCTTCTTAGGTCATCTGCCATGGTGAACGCGGAGAGGGAGGGGACGAGGCGGGGGGGGGGCAGTTAAAGGTTGTAAGCTTGTATTGATATAGTGCACAAGTCTGAGCTGAAATACCAGTGCGTGATGCTGAAGTTAATTCGAATATTCAATAACAACTAAGGAGTATTGAACCCAGTGGGGGAGAGCAGTTACACAACACTTCTCTTCGGATCTTCCCAAGAAGCTACACACAGGAAGGAGACACCCGACAGAGCAAGCTAGATACTGCGGGGCACAGGAGCAAACTACTACTGTCTCCAAATGAAAACTAAAACAACTCAGTTCCTTTTCAGAATTGATAACAAAGGTGGTGGGGTATTTTTATATTAAACAATTCCCTAGTGGATTTATTTCGCCAAATTCGGTGTCTCCCTTCTGGCTTTGTCCTAAGACAGGAGAGAGAAAGCAATATCGGGATAATAGCTCAGCTGGGCAAATGTGGCTCAGCTGAGTGTGTGGGCTACAAACCCTCAAGCCAAGAGGCTCCCTCTCGCTTTCTGTCTTTCTTTTTGTCCTCTACCTTCTCTCTCTCCCGCCCCTCCCTCTCCTTCTCCCTCTCTCCCTCCCTTTCTCCTCTCTTCCTTCTTCCTCTCTCTTTTCGTCTGGAACATGAATTTGTTAGATAAGAAAGAAGAGAAAATGGAAACTCAGAAGAAGCCCCCCCTCACCCCCGCTTGCCGAGAGCAGCGGCATGCGTGGTGTGACGGCGGTCGCAAGCTCTCCGAGCGCAGAGCCTAGACAGGCTCATTCTGGTGCTTTCTCGGTTTAAGACTTCCAGGATGCTCCGCTCGCTCGCATTTCTCCCCAAGCAACCCATCATTTGGGCTTAGAATAAATACCCCCAAAGAAAAAAGGCCCCCAATTAAGCTGAGTATATGCTAACCATCTCTCATCAAAAAACTGGGCCTGGAGATTTTCATAGAGGGAGTTCTAGGTCTAGACCACCAAATAACCCCTGAGTGGGAGAATCCGGGTATTGAGATCTGGAATTGTACACGAAACATTATTTCCTAATTAATTAAAGTAATTCTCTTTCTCTATTTATATTCATATACATGCTATTGATTAGACGCCCCTATTTGCTTGAAAAAGTGCTCTGAGTATCTTTAGAGCATACTGCTCTTTCTTTGTCCCCTTGAACATTTACAGCTGATCTTGCGGCTGGTTGAGATCAATTAGCACTGGATTTTGCCCTGGGATTGCTCCCCAGGGCAGACAAATGGAGCCAACTGGTCTCCAGAGACTTTATTCGCCCCTGTGTATCCGCCAGGGCTCCCGTAGGAAGTTCAAAATCCCAAGCCTTGGTTTCACTTGATTTTGTTGTTGTTGTTATTGATAAATATTGGGTCATACACAAGCCACTTGTCAGAGCCTTTGGCTCCATCTCACAGCGGCAGCTCCTAGCGGGGCGTTTCAGTCTTGTCCTAGAAGCTGAAAATTTTTTCTGGGAAGAGAACTGCACATTCTCTGTTCCTTCAGTTCCGGTGATATCCCTGTAAGATCATAGCTATCTGCTGTCAGGTTCGTTCTTTAATTTGTTCCAATATATGGACACTGAGTAGATGAGTGTGTTCCACCCATTTAAAAATTGTAATGATTGGGAGGGGGTGTTGGTGACTTGATGCTAGTCCTGAAAGTATATCCGAAACTCCCCCAAAGCTCAAATAGCCATTGTAATTGTTCGGAGGTGGAGGATGAGTAAATGGGTAAGGCACTTGAGGGCTGTGTAATTGGAGTGTTGTATACAGTTTATCTTTCAGCTGTGCTGTGTATATTTCTTCCCCTTGATACATACTGCATATGAACACAACCCATGGTCGGCTTGCCTTGGCATGTTTGAAGCCCCAGACACCTAACAGTATCATTACAGGAAAGAGACAAAGCCCCAAAGACTCCATCCAGGCAGGGAGGTGACTGCCTTTGGGTGAATGGGGAGTTTCCTTGGCATTGAACTTGTCAGGGAAGCGCAGCCACTGCTGGACTCCCTTGACTTCAGGTCTTCCCGTTGCTGAAGTAGGCGTGTGTGTGTGTGTGTGTGTGTGTGTGTGTGTGTGTGTGTGTGTGTGTAACCAACTGATTTCCGACATTTCAAAGAGATTCTTTCTATTTCTCAGCATTACGGAAATGTACGTTGCTGGAAAAGCAGTAAAAACAAGCACAGAGCTGCAATTTTCAAGAAAATAGGATCTCCAAATATAAAAATAAAAAAGTAGCAGATAAGATGTATAATTCAATCAAATTACACAAAATTGCTTGAGAATCCAGAACAGTAGCGATCCATTATGCCTCTGTTTTATTAGTGACAAGTACAATTACTCTAAAATAAAGAACACTGGTGAATATATAATTGGCTGTAATCATGTTAGTGTTTGAATAAAAATGACGGGAACATTTAACACTTTGACAACAAAATGTTCAGAAATAACTTATTTATTCAAACAGTTTTTTATTTTCCACCAAGCGAAGGAGAAACACAGTTTGCTTAGGAAAATCAATGACTTTTCCCTGCAATAAATAAATACCCCAAAGGGGAAAAACAGCCCCACACCTCTATATTATTACTACTATTATTTTTAACCACCAAGAAGCTTAATCCTATTTGAAGTCAACACTTCTCATAGTGGTTGTTTGGTACTAAAGTCCGCCACCTAGAGGAACAACTGTATAATGCAATGCCAACCCCCTTTACCCCCGCGGTGACCGGAGAATCAGTTAATATTCTTTGCAAATTGCTGTCCAAACTAACTCTCTCACTCCACCCCCTCATATCCCCTTCCGCCCTGAAACATCGTCACAATATTTTCTTAGTAATTGTTATGCGCAATCGACAGAAACAGAGACTTTCTCCATTAGTGTAGATCTCCCGGGAAAGTGCCAGGGAGAGCACCGGGGAAGCAGGTCAGGGCTGGGAAGGTTCTGGAGAGACAATTCACTTTCACCTGGGGTTCATTTCGAGCACCCTGATTTCTGGTTCCTTAAAGGAACAGCTTAAGAGAGAAATCACCATATTCCGGCTCTCTCTGGTTTCCTGTAGAGAAAGCAATCAGGTCCACAGTCCTACTTTTCCCCCCGCACCCTGCTCCGCCGGCATACAGAATCGGGTCCCTTGCTTTTTATCTATTAGTCCTGTAAGTTTTATCGACCCAGCTAGGTTACTGGGAATACCCACAATGCAGATTTTGTTTGGTTGTGTTCCTGGAGCTAGATCCACGCAAGAGAAAAATCTAGATTTTTGCACAGTCCTGGAGTATCAAGAAACGCGTGCAGTTTGCAGGAAAATTTGGGGCTCGGGTCGGCAGGACTTTTCGCCTTTAAGTCTTGTTGGGTCGCCTGGTTCTTTGGGGGATTGGGGGGTAGCCACCCTTCCTTCTCACCCACTTTAATTTAATCTTTGGGCAGGGATACTCTAAATGAGGGCGAGGGCGGCTTGAAGAATTTCCTAATTTTCTCTAGCCGCTACATTTTCTCTTTACGGACTTAGCCGCCACCGCCGCCTCTATGGTGATCCAGGCAGACACTCAGCCTTCTCCATCTCACTCCAAAGTTTTATTTTATCTGCCTGAAGTTGCCTAGAAAATTATTTAAGCTAGCAAGATAATTGAATTAATTATAAAAAATAAGTGTAGCAAATACCCACACTTCAGCTGAGTTTTTTCTCTTCTGTTCCCCTGGCTCCTTCCTTCCCTCTCTTCCAATTCTTTCTTAGATTTCTCACCTTTCATTCTTCCTTCCTCCGTCTCTCTCTCTCTTTTCTAGTCTATATCTACCAGCATTTCTCCAACAATAAGATGAAGAAGCAGAGCAGAGGTGATGTATTGACAGACCCCTTTCCCCCACTCCCCAACCCCTCCTAATCTCAGATGCTCCACACAGGATTTGGAGACTATTCCTCTTTTTCTGGCTCAATAGCAACTCAATTAGGAACCAAGAAACTATTTTCATGGTGTATGTATGCATTATTTTAAGGTAGTTAAATACGTATTTTAAAAATCACAAACTCTGGGTTGATGCCCCACTAGATGGCTGCCCTGTGTCCTAAGGCCTGAGAGTTCTAAACTCACTCCACCCCACAGCCCTAAGAACTCAAGTCCTAAGAATTTTTTTCTTTTCTTTTCTTTTTTTTGTTTATGCAAAACTAGCTCTTCCACTCTCCACTCCCAGGTCTATCATCCCTCTCCTGCATTATATTAACAGCGTGCTAGCCTTCCTCTACGTGTGTAGGCTGCTAATGTGAACCACTTAATGCAACAGAAATGCTCATCTGTGGAGATTTTCCCAAGGCTAGCTGCAATGTTGGCTCCCCCCCACCCTTTTCTTGTTTTCTTTTCATGATCACCACTCCCTCCCTCCCTTCTTTTCTTAAGATGGGGTCTGGAAAGGGGGTCCAACAACTTTCAGTGAGTGTATGAAGCTCCTCCCTCCTTTCTGCTGCTTGTCAGTTATCCCAGAGTAAACTGGACAGTTTTGGTTCTCTCTAGAGAGCAGGAGTTTCCGAAGTCTAGCTAAAGCTCTTGGTTGCCTCTAACAGTAAACCTGGCTTCATCTTTTCTCCAGTCCCACCTTTCCTTTCTCATCACCGAAGTTTATCCAGTTTATCCGGGGAGGTCAGGATGGTCCTCACTGGGACTCTACAGTGTTCCCGTCCTCTAAAGAAAATGCCACAAGAAATTCTCACAGAGATGCTCTGTGCTTTGCATGGTCTCTTGTGTATGTTTTTCTAGTTGGAAGAACTTTTCAGGGGATACTTTTGGGGGCTTATTGGTATTCCTTTCCAAGAAGGGCTGCACCCCACCCCCCTGAGAGTGGTCACCTTATTAAGCTTTACTCTTTCATACAATTCTGGCCAAAATGTCATGAGTCCACATGTTTCATGGATCCAGTTTCCTAGGAGAAGATGATCAGCAAAAAGCCAAGTAAAATTAGATGTGTAATAACTGTTATCCAGTGGGTTTAGTGATGGTTTGTGATTCACAGATGAAATGTTCCTGCCACTTAAAAGTTGATGACATGCAGACTCAAGAACTTTTCCATTCTGGCTTTATACCATCATTTCTCTTAGAAAGTTACTTCACTTTTGTAGTGTTTTCCTTCAACAAAAATGTTCTGTAGTTGTTAATATACAAAGTGCCAGGTATCTTCTGGTTGAACAAACTCTCAAGAAATGACACCCCAAATCATTTTCAAACCATATTAAAAAAAAAAAAAATCGGAAATGAAATTTCATTCAAATAGCAGCAGTGCCATCTAGTGACCATGAGGCTGACTAGTATAGATGAAACTAAGCGTGTTGGCTGTTTTTAAGATTTCTGAGGCACAGGGGGGTTTTCTAATACTGTTTTTCTTACAAAGAGAACTCTATAATATCAAATTTTATACCATGAACAGAGATAAATTAAACTATCTTTTTCCATTTCGTTTTCCTCCAAGGTAGTTTTGCTGTATTAAATTAATTTTCCAAATTATCAGCAAAAATTGATAGCAAGAGTTATAAACGTGTAAATAATTAAAATTGAAACAAGTAGACATTTTGGTATTTCTTCTGAGACATTGGTATTGGTTACTCATTTGAAATTTCTCTTTAGTTAGTATCAGGAACACACTAAATTTTCTATCTTTTTTTTTTTTTTTTTAAATAACCACATCTGTGCTTCCTCTATGTCACCATTGCTCAAAATGTTTTGAAATTCAAAGTAACAGAATTCATATGCTTGGACGGACTCCACTTTTTCTTTTTGTAGAGAAGATTATAAATGGACTCTGTGGGCACAGGTGCAGTCTTAGCAATGGCAGAATAGAGAGTCCAAGAAATTTCAGAATAACAACTTTAGCATTTGCTTGGCATTTAACACTTTGGACTGAGGTAGTAGAAGAATTCATCTCACTCCTGTGACTTTGTATGCTGGCCATATGTGTGGGTGTGGTTTGTGCATGTACTTGCTAAAGTGTGTTTTTAATTTCCGATCAGCAAGGCAGCTGAAGGCCCTTGGAATACAAGGACCCATGCTTTAGGATTATCAGTTTTGTTGATCACATTTTACTTTTGCTAATACTTCCCTTGATTTCCCTGTGTAATGTGGCTGCAAGCTGGCACAGGAACTAAGCTGATAGTCTGAAATATAATAACTGGAGTACTTGGCAGCATCTGGTTGAACTTGAGCTAACCACAATGTTTTTCCTGACCTTTGTTTCTTTATACACAAAATGAAAAGGATGAACCTTTTAGTATTTCATATAGCCCAGAAGATCTATAAATCTGTAAACCATGCACTCTCAATGCAAGATATTTTTCTGGGGACAATATTGTTACTTGCAACCTCTCTTTCCCTGAGATGGGGACTTGGATATTTTGTATCAATTCTGAATTAGTCAGACAGTTTACCAGTAATAAGAATTGATAAGCCCTTCTTTTTTTCTGATATTTATTATATTCTCCTTTCCTCATTTTTGTTTGTTTTTAATAGAAAAAAAAACCAACAAAACCCAAAAACTTCTACTTTTTTGAATCAGCATTTCCCTAACTCATTGGCATGCACTCCAATCTATCTTGCTGTCCTTCCAGAAAAAACACGCGAGAATGTGATTAGACTGAACATAAAGCCATAAAGCTGAGGCAGCTATATTTGAGTCTTCTAACATGTTCTCATACCCTCACTGTAATTATAAATTAATAGTAATAGTTTTAGGTACCAGATCCAAAGTAGTCTGGCTGCATACAGCCTACGTCTCTCCTGGCTTCTGTGGCACTTTGAATACATTCTTTCAAGAGCTGACAGTAAAGTTTTCTAACTTCCATCCAACTAGGAATGTTATTGTGCAAATTTAACAAGGAGAGGACTGTTTATAGAAGGCACACATCACTCAGAATATATATATGCTTAGCCTCATTCAGGCTACAGACACACACACACACACACACACACCAGGCATATACACACACACAGACACACACACACACACACACACACACACACACACACACACACACACACAGTATCATTTCCACCTGCCCAGTGTTGATAGAAGGTACAGGGTTGATTTGAGGAAAATCTGCAGTCTTTTAAAGGTTTCTTTCTCAGGTACCTTTTCTGTTCCCTCAGTATCTTTCTGTTCCTCTAGTCCTTGGAGTGGCAACTAAGATACATATGTCATTGTGCTTGTGCAGTGCGAGGGTCTTCCTGAGACATGAAATGTTTCAGAATTTTGGAATATTTATGTAGACATTGCTGGTTGAAGATCCCTAATGTGAAAAACTTTAAATCCCAAATGTTCTCCTATTAAAAACCTACAAGATGACATCTAGACATTTAAAAAATTTTAGATTTAAGAGCATTTCAGATTTAGAATTTTTGGTTTGAAGGTGCTGAGACTAACAAGGCATGTTTTCTCCCGTGAACTTTCTAAGAAAACCGATCAAGAGGCTGAACATCTTACCTAAGGCCATTCAGCTTGGAAGACACAGAAAAGGACACTACACCCTGGCCTTGGAGTCAATAACTATTGCCTGCACTTACCCATCTTAGGCCTTGAGCCAGTACATCAGTAAGTAGAAATATTTCACACTACAAAGTACTTTCTGATGTGCCCCACAGTAGGATTCTATCACACATACTTGAGGACTCTCAACTTTTAAAGTGTTAGGACTCCTTGCAATGTACTAGACTGATTCTGTGCTGTGGTTTTCTCTTTTTATTCATTAAAAAATAACCTTTTGAGAATATAATATAATCATGTTGTTTCCCCTTTCCTCCTTTCCACACCCCTTAACATTGTTCTCTTTAAAATTCCTGGCCTCTTTCTTCTTCACTGTTGCAGTGTGTATTGCTAATACATAAATACTACCAGCATTTGCTTGTGATACATGAAGTTTGTATATGTTAATGATTTAATGTTATTTCCTCAGGAGGCATCACCACTGAAGAAAGATTGTCCACCCAACATCTTTGGTAGTCATCCTGGGAGGCAAAACATTGGAGATGAAAAGAATTTAAGCTGTCATTCAAATCAGCAGCTTCTGGCGAGAGATGGCTGTATCAATTCATTCTGGGAACTATCCTGAATAGAATCCAAACCGTCCTCAGTTTCCTGGCGTTGTGTCTTGTCTGTCTCTGTGGATACTTAACGTTCTTCATTAATGTATTTGGTTACTCTGGTCTTTCTGTCAGACCCGTAGACTTGTTTTTACAAATTCAGATCTTAATGTTGCATCTTTAGCTTCATGCAAAGGCAGAGTTGTGACATCTTAGATTCGTTTTCTTCCAAATGGCTTTCTGCTGCCCTCAACTGGTAGTCAGTCATCAATGCAGTACATCTCTGTATTCATGCTAACCCTCAGCATTGTTTGACTACAAAGGAGATGTAGGAAGATTATTAAACACATTACAGACGATTATTACTGCAGAAAAACATATGGAACCTAGACTTTTTTCAGGGTGTCCACCTATTATTCTCTTTTTCCTCATTTGCTACACATTTGCTTGTGATACATGAAGAAAAGTATTTGGCCTTTTCTTCTTTCAAGTATGTGTGTCAGAGTATTTGGAAGGGCCGCTTAATTATCAAATCAAGATGCATTTCAGCTGGTGCAATACCTAGAAGATATTTCTGTAATTACTCATAAGTGATGTTAAGTATTTTATCTCTAATGTTATAAAGAGACAGAATTATATAAGGACCATAAATAGTGAGTAAGTGTTCTCTTTGTTTTGACAAATTTATATTGGGCATATGCTGTATGTCAGCCAGCATTATCAGTGCTGAGAATATAGTACTGGTAAGAGGACATGGCAAACACATATGCTTTCGTTTCTTTATTTTCAGTTTTTATTAAAGATTACACAGGACCAAGCAAGCTATGTAATATACCACATAATCTTCTAGAAGGAACAGGTGATCATTACTAGGGAAATTTCTCATCCTTTGTGAAAATGACCTCTTAAAATATATTCTCCCAGCCCTTGGACAAATAGTAAGCACTGAATCTCTCCCCTCCCATCAAGTCCAATGAAACTGTCAACCCTACTCTATATTTCCATTAGTGAACTTATTACTTCTGTCTTAAAATTTCTATTGCGGTGAAGAGACACCATGCCCACAGAAACTCTTATAAAGAAAACCATTTAATTGGGCTGGCTTACAGTTCAGAAGGTAGTCCATCATTGTCATAGTGGGAAGCATGGTGGCATGAAGTCAGGCATGGTGCTAGAGAAGTAGCTAAGAGTTCTGTATCTGAATTTATTGAAATTACTTTGAGTTTCTCTCCACTTAGGTTGATGTTGACTATGGCCTTGCTGCAGACTACTTTTTTATTATGTATAGACATGTCGTTTGTACACATAATATCTCTGGGACTTTTATCATGAAGGAGTGTTCTGCATCATACAGATCTTTATCTGCATGAAGGCCTTTCTGCATCTACAGAAATGATCATATGGGTTTTGTCTTTCAGTTGATTTATGTAGTGGATTGTAGTTATCAGTTTACATAAGTTGAGCCATCCCTTCATGTCTGGGATGAAGCCTACTTGATTATAGTGGATGACCTTTTTTTTTTTTTTTTTTTTTTTTTTTTTTAGATATTCTTTGATTTTGTTTGCAAGTATTTTATGGAGAACTTCTGCATCTGTTTTCATATGGGAAATTGATCTGTAATTCTTTCTTTGTTGGATCTTTTACTTGTTTTTGTGTTGAGTAACTTTGGCTTCTTAAAAATAATTGGGTAATGTTCTTTTTTTATTAATTAATTATATCTCAAATGTTGTCCCCTCCAAGTCCCCCTCACAGAGTTGTTCCCCTTTCCTCCCTTCCCCTTCACCTCTGAGAGGGTGATTAGGTGTATCCTTTGCCACTGAGGCCAGACAAGACAGCTCTCTGCTAAATATAAACCAGGGTAATTTCCTTTCTCTTTCTATTTTGTAGAATAATTTTAGGAGTTCTTTGAAAATCTGGTAAAATTCTACATTAAAACTATCTGGCCCTGGGACTTTTTGGGTTGAGAGACTTTTAAGGAGTACTTCTATTTCACTAGGGGTTGCAGGTTTCTTTAAATTGCTCATTTTATCATGAGTTAATTTTGGTAAGTGGTACCTATTGAGAAAATTATCCATTTCTTTTAGATTTTCCAATTTGTTAGAGCACAGGTATTTAATGTATGTCCTTATCATTCTCTCTGTTTCCTCAACATCTCTTATGTTCCCCCTTCATTTCTGATTCTGTTACTCAGTGTCCTGTGCAAATGGCTATCAATTGAATTTAATACATTTAAGTTGGAATTGTCTACTTCAAATGTATCTACAAAAGTGTAATCGCATAAGGAGGCCACATACATCTATCTTTTTGTCCATGATCATTTAAATGTTTACTTATGTAAATATTTGACTAGTTGTATTAGCTTACTTACAGGGAATCTGTTAATTAGGATATTCCTTCTCCACCTTTTAGTTAATCTGAGTAAGGGTTTGCCAACCTTATTAATTTTCTCAAACAACCAATACTTGGTTTCATTAATTCTTTGTATTGTGTTTTGCTTCTATTTTATTTGTTTATATTATTATATATTTAATATAATATAACATATTATAATACTTAATAGATATAACATGTTTGTTCTTTTCTATTTTATTGACTTCAGCCCCGAGTTTGGTTTTTCATTGTCATCTATTCTTTTGAAGTGTGATTTCTTCCTTATTTTTCTAGAGTTTTCAGGTGTATTTAGCTACTTTGCTAATTTTAAGTTGTCAATCAAATTGTGAGGATGAGATCTCTTCAATTTTTTTTTTAAACTGGGCACTTAGTTCTATGAACTTGTGTCTTAGAACCTCCTTTTTGTGTTCCATAAGTTTGGAAATAAGTATTCATTTTCATTCAACTCTAGAAACTCTTTAGTATTTTTCTTAATTTCTTTTTCAAAACTTTTTTTTTATTCAGTAGTGAAATTTTCAGTTTTCATGAATTTATAAGATGTCTGCTGTTTCTGTTTATCTTTATTATTCAGCTTTAAGCTATAGTTGTCAGGCAGAATGCAGATTGTTATTTGGATTTTCTTTTATCTGTTGAGACTTCCTTTGTGTTTAGGTATGTTTTCAGTTTTGGAGAAAGTACCATGATGTGTTGAGAAGAATGTATATTCTTTTGTGTTTGGGTGAAATGTTCTGTAAAGGTCTGTTAGGTACATGTGGTTTATAATGTCAGTTAGCTTTAGCATCTGTTAAGTTTTTGTCTGGATGACCTGTCCATTGGTGAGAGTGTTGTATTATATCTCCCAATATCAGTGTGTAAGAGGGTCATGTGGTTTAAACTGCAGTTGTCTGTCTTTTATGATCTCAGTTACTCTTGTGTTTGGTGCACACTTGTAAGAATTGCAATGTCCTTTTAATGGAGTTTTTCTTTTTTGATATAATGTCCTTACCTACCTCTTCTGATTAGTTTTAGTTTGAAGTCTGCTTTGTTGAATATTAAAATTGTTAAAAGTTGCTTCTGAGGTCTATTTGCTTGGAATTTCCTTTTCCATCTGTGATACTGAGGTGATATCTAGTTTTAATTACAAGATGTATTTCTTGGATGCAGCAGAATAATGGGTTCTACTTTTTGCATCCATTTTGCTATTCTATGTCTTTTTACTGGAAAATTACCAATAAAATTATTAACTGATATTTAGGTTTTCTTGTACACTATTTCTGCTATGTTTGTCCTTTATAGAAATCTACTCTTCTAGTTATATTTTTAAGACTTTTTATGGGTAGGGGGACAGGTAGATGGCCCAGCAGTTAAGTGCTCTTCCATAGGTTCTGAGTTTAACTCCCAACAATCACATGATGGCTCACAACCATCTGTAATGAGATCTGATGCCTTCTTCTGGTGTGTCTGAAGAAAGATACAATGTCCTCATATACATAAAATAAGTAAATATTTCTTACAAAAAGGCAGGAAGAGCCTACAAAATCCCCTCTCAAAAAAAAAAAAAAAAAAAGAAAGAAAGAAAGAAGGAAAGGAAGGAGAAAAGAAAGAAAGAAAAAGAAAATTAAAAAAGACTTTTCAGGGGTAAAAATACTAACCTTTTGCCACATACTTTATAGTGTTTTATTCTGCTTTTAATCTGATGCAAATATTTTGCTATAGCCAAATACAATGTATAGTCAGATGTTGAGAATACAAAAAGGTTTAAAACTAAGTGTTGGAGTGATATTTAGAAAATGGCACCAGTCCGGCTTGTTCCTGGGCAGCCACCATGTTACTACTGCTCCTCTGCTCTGACAGGAGCTCTAACTAGCTAGATGCTCAGGCCCTGGCACCCACAAGATGCCAGCATGGGTGATGTCTCTGCCAATCCCCCACGCTGCATCCACAAAGCTCTGCTGAACCCCAGACAATATCTGCCATCCTCACAGTACCCAGTAGAAATGAGACTCTTAAAGCTTAACAATTATTTATAGGATTTATATATTTAGAAATGCTCAATCAACAAGATGCTCATACAATTAGAGTTGTTACCCAGCATCTAACATTTTGATAGAAGTTGCTACCCAGGACAGTTTTCAGCCCATTGGTGGTTCTCTATGGCTGACGGCCTCCTTCCTCTCCTCCCCTTCCTCTACTTCTCCCCTTCCCTTCTGTTTTTTTATCCCCTCCCCTTCCTCTCTTTCTCTCCAAGCTCCACCTCCTCTTTTACCGCCTAATCACCAAGCTCCACTGCTAATACAATGTAGCAAAATAAGTATCCTGCTGTACTCAAGTGCTTGAGACATTGTGGTTAATAAGCTCAAGGTATCAGGTTCTGCTCCTTGCTTTTGAACCTGTTCATTTGCTTCCAGGCTGTGCTGTATTGCATACATTTTTCAATCATTAGCACATCAGTGTGTCTTGGTAAAAGGAGGGGTTTTTCCACACTGAGGACAGACAAGCAGTAAGGCTGATGCTTAAGAGTATCAAATGCATGATAAGCCTGAAGTATTTAGGATTTCTTTTGCTTATAATGTTCAAGTTTATGAGCTTAAAATATTGTTTTGTTTAGAGACAAAGGCTCATTTTCTGTAGCCCTGGGTGGCTTGTAACTCACTTATGTGGCTCATGGTCATCTCAAGCTGATAGTGAATCTGCCCTTCAGTCTTGTGAGTTCTGAGATCACAAGTATGGATCACTGCTGTCTCCTATTCTTTATTCTTAAAATTTACACATCTAGAATTAAGATTAAGTTAACCAGTAACTTCTTTACTTTATTACATTTATTATTATTATTATTTTCATTTTACTGTGTGTGTATGTGTGTTTATGCGGTTGGTGGATGCCCTGATGTACATGGGTGTCAGAGATGAAGTTGGGGAAGTCAGTTCTCTCCTTCCAGCATTGGACATGAAATCTTGAATCAAACTCAGATCCTCAGGCTTAGCAGGCAGCATCTTTATTTGCTGTCTTTGACCCTTACACTATTATTATTATTATTATTATTATTACTTTGAAGCAGACTTTTTCTGTGTCTTCCAGGCTAGTCGCAATCTTGTTGGGTAACCCAGAGTAATCTCACATTCAAAATCCTACTGCCATAGCCTCCTATAACATAAGATATTTAGTTTTATAAGCTAAATGAATGATTGATTACTCTGCAAGAGATATGAATATTTTATCAATATAGCCAATAATTTCCTTTACTGATTTAACAAATAGTTATTAAGTTCTACTGCAAACTTGGTATTGAATAAGACAGATGAAAAGCCTTGTTCTTGTGGGGTATACATTCTGTATGGATGGAGACAAGAAACAAAATAAATTAGTGTCATGGAAAACCCAGTGGAAGTAGATAGAAGGGGAAATTTCAGAATCATTTTAATTTTCCTGGGTCTGTTAATGTTACATTGACGTCAAGAGAAAGAAGTTTAGTTATGTTCTTCTGCAGGTCAGTAGAATTACGTTTCACTCACTTCACTTCATGACTGTGTATGATCAACCTGTGGTCTGTGGGTTGCATGTGTCAGAAAATTATTATGAATGTGGCCCAACACAAAACTGTCAGCGTACTTAAGAAATTTTGAGGTCTGGTTGCGATGGCTCAGACGGTAAAGTGCTTGTTACCTAACCATGTATGCCTGATGGCCTAGATTCAGTTCTCAATCAAACCTTGCCTTAAGATAAGATAGAAGGAGAAAACTAACTCCATACAGTTGTCCTCTGACCTCTGTGTGTATGCTGTGTTGCTTGTGTACTTGTGACACAGCACTCACACACATTATACATATGGATACACAATAATAAGCACATATAAAATGTCAAAAAATTGAATTAATAAAATCCATTGTATAGTTCTCAAACATGAACTTTGATGGCAACCTCATGGTATAATATAAAAAAGTTGCTTTTTTACATCTACATAGGCTTCTGTATCTGTGGGGCAGGGTCATTTATCACAATAACCAGGGTATCTTTTTGATGAACCCAAAGTCAACCGCATATTACTATATCCCATAGTAACAGCTTTAAAAACAACCAAAGCAAAGAGTCACACACTGTGTGTACTTATGGAGAGAAAACTCATAATGACTTCTTTAGAAACATGCTTAACATAGAAAAACTAGTATTTGAGACAGACATGCATAAATTGAGACAGTGACCAATGAGTACTTGGGTAAGGGCATTTTAGGCAGAGTAATTACTTCTTTTTTGCAAAGGGCATGAGAGTTAATAATTTTATCATGTTTAAACAACATCAAAATTATTGAGTAGCTGAGCAAAATCCTGAAAAGAATAGAAGAGGAAGACAGAGATAGTGGCTGACATCCAGCTATGTAAGTCCTTTAGGTCTCTATAATGAATTCTGCTTCCACTAAGAGTGAAAATTATAAATTCAGAAAGTTGTGGAAAATCTGACACCTTTAACTTTCTCAGTGTGCCAGGGAATAAAGTCAGATATGGCTAAACATGATGGAAGTGCCTGAAATTGAAACAGAAGAATTAGGTGTGGAATGCCCATGTGGAGAGTAGGAGAGCAGTGGCCTTGACATAATAGCATGATCTCCACACAATGTTACAGCTCTATCTAAGAACATGAATTTAGTGAGATTTAGTTGTATATTGTTTTGTTTTGTAGGTGAAAATTTGAAACTAGCAAGAAATAGAACTAGATACTACAATGGTTATAGTTCAGCCAACTGTACATGAAGTAAGAGTGCTAAGGAAATTAAGTGTATAAAAAGGAGAAATGGCATAATTAGCCATAGCATTTAATATGGTTGGGAGGAAAAAAACAGGGGAGGGGAAGAGGGAAGAAGAGAGGAAAGTGAGGACATATGCTGTGGGAATATATGCCAGGTACTATGGTGGATTCTCAGAAGTAATTTGATACAAGCCTGCCATTAAAGTTGGAATTATACTTACTCTAAGAATGTTCTGTGTAAATGCTTAGTGAGTGATTCCAATACCTCCTTCTTAAGGGTCACAGGAATTTAAGTACCTGAGCCAATATTCTTAATCAATTCCAGATGGCTAGTATCTTTACTTGTAACTAAGTCAGCATTTTGTAATTTTCCTGGGATTCCCATGTATTATGGTCTAGCAATAATACAGTTAATGGTTTCTTGTAATATCTACCTTGTGCTGAGTCTGCAGTGCTAAGAATTTTTAATAAGTATTTTTTTTTTAACACTTGGGAGAAAGAGAACACTCATACAGTTCCTATCATCTAGAAAAGGGCAAGAAGACAATATACTTTCTAATTTATAGGTAGAATGCTCTTTTACATAAAGATATGCACAAATAGGCATGAAAAGAGAATCATTAGATAAAGCTGTACACAGATTAAAATTCCTATTATAGCCAAGAACTATTTCTTTCTTTTTTTATTTTAATTATTCTTATTTTATTGAATATTTTATTTATTTATACTTCAGATGTTATCCCCTTTACCCAACCCCATACCCCACCCCAGGAACCCACTATTTCATTCCCCCCCTCCTTTTTGCTTTTATACCATTTTAATTACATGTAAATGTTAAGGTCAGTTCTAGGTTGAGGAACTAGCAATATAATAGATACAAATAGTCAAGGAACAAGCAAGACAATAAACACAAATAGTCAAAGAACAAGCAAGGCAATAAACAAAGTCCCATGATTACCCCAGTGATCACTGTTACTAAGGGCTTATCAGGATGACCAAAATATCTGAGCCTACTTCCCTGTTCTAGCTTAAAATCATTTTCATGCCTGAAGCCTACTTCTTTGTTCTAACCTAAGATTTAGATTCCTGCCTGAAATTACTTCTTTGTTCTAACCTAAGATTTAGATTCCTGCCTGGAATTACTTCTCTGTTCTAGACTAAGATTTAGATTCCTGCCTGAAATTACATCTTTATTCAAGCCTAATATCAGATTCCTACCTGAAGCTCACTTCCTTGTCCTTGGTCAATGTCATATTTCTCCCAAGCAGCCCATTTCCTTGTCCTTGGCTCATGTCAGATTCTTGACAAGCAGTCCCCCAAACTCTCCACATTTCCTCTCTTTTTATTTTATGTACAAGACTGAGCTGGTTTTAGGTCGTTCTGATAAGAATGCCTTCCTTACCTGTCATGCAATATGCATTATCAAAAGCAATGCATTTATGTCTTAGGTTGGTAAGGCTCTGTGCAAAATCTTACCTGTCCTTGGATTGCCAGCCTGTTAAATTAATAACTCTGTCTGGGGGTGTATTTTCAGGTTCAATCCATGAACTTTGGCTACCAACATGGTAATGTTGTTAAAGACAAGCTTTAACAGGATGGGCAGGAATAAAATTATTTCCAGGACAAAAAGGGCTATCATGATCAAGCTATATATGCCATTCTTGAAGCTTAACCAAAATAGAAATACTGACTTCAGACCATGGGTAATTTTATCAGCAGTATCTGCAGCATCAAAGTTTAGCAAAGAAAGCATTCTTTAAATTCATAAGCTCAGTATGCAAAGTTAAAACATCCAGCAAGATTTTAGAATTATGCCAAATACCTTACAAGTTTCTTTAAACCTTTTCCTAATTATAATGGCTATCACTCTAAATTTTAGAAGTAACACAACTCCATTTGTATTCAGCATGACACTTGAGATGTTTCCTTACTCTTAAACTCTGAAGCTCCTTCCAATAATTTGAATAGGATAAAGAGCATCAATCCAATGTTCCAAATACCTATCTAAATTCTCTAGTAAACTCAACACATTAGTAACTTTTTTTTTTTTTTTTTTTTTTTGCTAAATGATTAACAAAAATAGCTGTCTTAACTTCTTGTGTCAAAGCAATTGAAGAAGCAGTGGTGCTGGTAATTAATGAATGTAATTAAAGCTGTTATACCAGCTATAATCAAACCCACTAACCTCTTGCTTCTGCTTAAAGCCTAACTCAATTCTTCCAGTACATGCAAGTTTTCTCAGAAAACCAAGCTTCTGTAATACCTAGGGAAATAAGACAAAAGCTGGTTGATAGACATCCCCCCCCAACAGACATTACAGGTTTCAACACACTAAGACAATTAGAAGGTATACAATCAATGCAACTTAGAATAAATACTGTAGAAGAAAGAAAGTAACTTTAACTTGACAATTAAAAGAGCCTTAACAGATGCACTAACACTTGTTTGAAATCCAGATCCTGTCCCCACTTTACCTCTTGTTAACATAACATCATAGAGAACTGCAGCTAACTTCTAAATATGTCTCTGAAAATGTCTAGATCCAGCCTTCCATATGAAGACTGTTATTTCCAATATTGGATTGATTTCTAGACCAGTACATGATTGAGCCTGAATAACTGGTCATATTTAAGAAAAATATAAGAGTTATAATAACTTCTCTTTTTGATTTCTTTCCCACAAGGTCTAAAAACTTGACACAAGGAAGCTTGTACCATCTGGGATATAGGTGAGAAAAGGTGGGTCAGGAACATATGTCCAATACAGCTTCCCAGTCACCATTGTCAGGGCACTCAACAAGCTCACAGGTCAGCATCATTCTTTGTCCCAGCAGAAGCATGTTTCACCAATCTCTTTGGCAGCCATCATGTTTCTTCAGCATCCTGCAGAAAAAACCCCACAAACATGCCCTTTTCTCCATATTAGACACCTGATTGGGATCATGCCATATGCCAGTAAGTGGATCCTTCCGTTTCACCTAGGCATAGGTATGCCTAGTTGTAGGGTGTCATAGGCACTCAGCAGGAAATTCCTTGGCATCCAATTTTTTAAAAAAAACTGGATATTTTATTTATTTACATTTCAGATATTATGCCCTTTCCCCTTCTCCCCTAAGAAACTCCCAATCCTGTTCCCTCTCCTGCTGCTTCTATGAAGGTGTTCCCCCAACTATCCACCAACTACTTGCTCCCTGCCCTCAAATTCCCCCACTCTGGATCATCCAACCTTCACAGGACCAAGGACCTCCTCTTCCATCAATGCCTAACAAGGCCATCCTCCACTGTATACACAGTTGGAGCCATGGATCCCTCCATGTATGTTCCTAGACTGGCAATTTAGACCCTAGGAGCTGGTTGGGTGTTATTGTCATTCTTCCCATGGGGTTGCACTTTCAGTCTTCTCTTTACCTCCTCCATTGGGGAGCCCCATGATCAGTTCAATGGTTAGATGCAGGCATTGGCCTCTGTATATGTCAGATTTTGGCAGAGCCTCTGAGGAATCTGGTCTATCAGGCTCCTGTCAGTATGTATTTCCTGGCATCTACAACAGTGTCTGTGTGTGGTGACTGCACACGGAATGGATCCCCAGGTAGGGCAGTTTCTAGATGGCCCCTCCTCCAGTCTCTGCTCTACACTTTTTCTCCATATTTGCTCCCCTGTGTATTTTGTTACTCCTATTAAGGACCTAAGCACTCATACTTTGGTCTTCCTTCTTCTTAAGCTTCATATGGACTGTGAGATGTATGTTGGATATTGCAAGCTTTTAGGCTAATATCTACTTATCAGTGAGTGCATACCATGTGTGGTGTTCTTTTGTAAATGGATTTTTGCTATTCCAAATGAATTTGGGAATAGCTCTCTAACTCTGAGAAGAATTGATTTGGAATTTTGGTGGGGATTGCGTTAATTTGTTGATTGCTTTGGACAAAATGATCATTTTTCTATATGAATCCTGCCAACCCAAGAACATGGGAGATCTTTCCATCTTCTGGGATCTTCTTCAATTTCTTTCTTCAGAGATTTTAAGTTCTTTTCATACAGATCTTTCACTTGCTTGGTTAGATTCACACCGAGGTATTTTATATTATTTGTGACGATTGTGAAGAGTGTACCTTCCATAATTTCTTTCTCAGACTGTTTATCCTTTGAGTAGAGAAAGGCTACTGATTTGTTTGTGCTAATTTTAAATCCAGCCACTTTGCTGATATTGCTTATAAGGTTTAGAAGTTCTCTTGTGGAAGTATTGGGATCACTTAAGTATACTACCATATCATCTGCAAATAGTGATATTTTTACTTCTTCCTTTCCCATTTGTATCCCTTTGACCTCCTTTCGTTGTCTAATTGCTCTGATCAAGACATCCAGTACTATATTGAATAGGTAGGGAGAGAGTGGGCAGCCTTGTCTCATCCCTGATTTTAGTGAGATTGCTTCAAGTTTCTCTCCATTTAGCTTGTTGTTGGCTACTGGTTTGCTGTATATTGCTTTTACTATATTTAGGTATGGGCATTTAATTCCTGATCTTTCCAGAACTTTTACCATGAATGGACATTGAATTTTGTCAAATGCTTTCTCAGCATCTAATGAAGTGATCCTGTGTGTGTGTGTGTGTGTGTGTGTGTGTGTGTGTGTGTGTGTGTGTTTTAGTTTGTTTATATAGTGGATTACATTGATGGGTTTCCTAATATTGAACCATCCCTGCATTCCTGGGATAAACCCTACTTGATCATGATGGATGATTGTTTTGATGTGTTCTTGGATTTGGTTTATGAGAATTTAATTTTCATCTATATTCATAAGAGAGATAGGTCTGAAGTTCTTTTTGTTTGTTGGGTCTTTGTGTGGTTTAGGTATGAGCCTAATTTTTTCTTCATAGAATGAATTGTGTGGCGTTCTTTCTTTTTCTATTTTGTGGAATAGTTTGAAGAGAATTGGTATTTGGTCTTCTTGGAAGGTCTGATAGAATTCTGTACTAAAACCATCTGGTCCTGGGCAATTTTTGGTGAGGAGACTTTTAATGAGTGCTGCTATTTCTTTAGGGGTTATGGGATAGTTTAGGTGGTTTATCTGATCTTGATTTAACTTTGGTACCTAATATCTGTCTAGAAAATTATCCATTTCATCCAGATTTTCCAGTTCTGTTGAGTATAAGCTTTTGTAAAGGGATCTGATGATTTTTTAAATTTCCTCATTTTCTGTTGTTATGTCTCCCTTTTCAATTCTGATTTTATTAATTTGGATGCTGTTTCTGTGCCCTCTGTTTAGTCTGGCTAAGGATTTATCTATTTTGTGATTTTCTCAAAGAACCAGCTTCTGGATTTGTTGATATACTGTACAGTTCTTTTTGTTTCTTCTTGGTTGATTTCAGCCCTGAGTTTGATTATTTCCTGCCCTCTATTCCTCTTGGATGTATTTGCTTTTTTTTGTATTTGCTTTCAAGTGTGCTGTCAAGTTGCTGGTCTATGCTCTCTCCAGTTGCTTTTTGTAGGCACTTAGAGCTATGAGTTTTCCTTTTAGCACTGCTTTCATTGTGTAGCACAAGTTTTCATATGGTGTGCCTTCATTTTCATTAAATTCTAAAAAGTCTTTAATTTCTTTCTTTATTTCTTCCTTGGCCAATTTATCATTGAGTAGAGAATTGTTCAGTTTCCACATGAATGTGGGCTTCCCATTATTTTTGTTGTTATTTAAGACCATTCTTAATCAGTGGTGATCTGATAGGATGCAAGGACTTAGTTCAATCTTCTTGTATCTGTTGAGGCCTGATTTGTGACCAATTATATGGTTTATTTTGTAGAAGATACCATGAGGCACTGAGAAGAAGCTATATTCTTTTGTTTTAGGATGAAATGTTCTATAGATATCTGCTAGACCTATTTGGTTCATAACTTTTCCTAGTTTCACTGTGTCTCTTTATTTTCTGTCTGCATGATCTGTTTATTGCTGACAGTGGGGTGTTTAAGTCTTCCATTATTTTTGTGTGAGGTGCAATGTATGCTTCGACCTTTAGTAAAGTTTCTTTTATGAATGTGGTTGCTCTTGCATTTGGAGCATAGATATTCAGACATGAAAGTTCATCTTGGTAGACTTTTCCTTTGTCGGGTATGAAGCCTCCTTCCTTATCTTTTTTGACAACTTCTGTTGAAAGTTGATTTTATTCAATCTTAGAATGGCTAATTCAGCTCGTTTCTTGTGACCATTTGCTTGAAATTATTTTTAATACTTTTACTCTGAGGTAGTGTCTGTCCTTTTCACTGAGGTGTATTTCCTGTATACAGCAAAATAGTGGGTCCTGTTTACATATCCAGTCTGTTAATCTAGGTCATTTTATTGGGGAATTGAGTCCATTGATGTTAAGATATATTAAATAGAAGTGATTGTTACTTCCTGTTATTTTTGTTATTAGAAGTGGAATTATGTTTGTGCGGCTATCTTCTGGCTTTTATAGACTTTGTTGAGAAGTTTGGTGTAATTCCTATAGGTCTGCCTGTATATGTTACGTGACTTTTTTCTCTTACTGCCTTTAATAGTCTTTTCTTTGTTTTGTGCATTTGATGTTTTGATTATTATGTGATGGGAGGAATTTCTTTTCCGGTCTAGTCTATTTGGAGTTCTGTATCCTTCTTGTATGTTCATGGGAATCTCTTTCTTTAGGTTAGGGAAGTTTTCTGCTATAATTTTGTTGAAGGTATTTGCTGGCCCTTTAAGTTGGGAATCTTTGCTTTCTTCTATACCTATTATCCTTCAGTATGGTCTTATCATTGTGTCCTGGATTTCCTGGATGTTTTGGGTTAGGAGCTTTTGCATTTTGCATTTTCTTCGATCATTGTGTCAATGTTTTCTATAGTATCTTCTGCACCCAAGATTCTTTCTTCTATCTCTTGTATTCTGCTGATGATGCTTGCATCTATGACTCCTGTTCTCTTTCCCTGGTTTTCTATCTTCAGTGTAGTCTCCCTTTGTGTTTTTTTATTGTTTCTCCTTCCATTTTTAGATTATGAATATTTTTGTTCAATTCATTCACCTATTTGGTTGTGGTTTCCTGTAATTCTTTAAGGAATTTTTGTGTTTCCTCTTTAAGGACTTCTACCTGTTTACCTGTGTTCTCCTGTATTTCTTTAAGGGAGTTATTTATATCCTTCTTAAAATCCTCTATCATCATCATGAGAAGTGATTTTAAATCTGAATCTTGATTTTCCCTTTGTTGGGATATCCAAGACTTGCTATGGTGGGAGAATTGGGTTCTGAATATGTCAATTTACCTTGGTTTCTGTTGCTTACATTCTTGCACTTGCCTTTAGCCATCTTGTTATCTCTAGTGCTACCTGTACTCACGGTCTCTGAATGGAGCCTGTCTCTCCTGTTATCTTGGTTTTGTCAGAGCTCCTCAAAGTCCAGCTGTCTCTGTGATCTTGTAACCCTGGGTGTCAGAGCTCCTTGGAGTCAGGCTGGCTCTGGGATCCTGTAATCCTATGATCCTGGGTGTGTTAGAGCTCCTGGGAGTCCAGCTTCCTCTGAGTGTCTGGGATTGGTTGCAGAGGTAGCACCCAAGATCTGCTTAGTGCACTGGCTCAGATAGTAAGGAATCTATGACAGTGGGTCAGGGTATGGTGTTTTCATGGGAGCAGACCAGCTAGGAGTCAAGTGCTCTGGGTGCAGTGGATCCTCAACTGCTCTGGGTTAAGCAGATCCTCTGGGATAGGTCAGAATATGGTGTCTCCTAGGGAGTAGACCAGCTATGAGTCTGCCCCAGCAAGAAGGACCAGGAGGAGGGGGCAGAAGGGGAGTGGTATTTGGGAGGGTGGAGTTTTGGTTTGTGATGGGTCCCTAGTGAGCTGCTGGTCTCCCAAATGCAGCTGTGGGAATTTGGGTCATGGGGGAGGGTTCTTACCAACTCTTCTGAGTGCTGCAGTTCTTCTGGGATGGTTCAGTATATAGTGTCTTCCCGGGAGCAGACCAGCTGTGAGTCTGCTCCACAAAGAAGGACTAGAGGGAGGAATGAACTATTTCTTTCTTAATGCTTACTGCTTACTTAGTTTTTGCTTCCTAATGGTTATTCCATAGTTCCTTTGTGCATGTCTTCCCAAGTTCACAGGAGGCACACAGCCACAAAATTTTCTCTTTTCAGTGAAAATCCTATCTGAGGTGCTTACTCAGTAACCCTATATAGGTTAAGGGATTGTAATCAGGATTAGCCCTGAATATAGTATCAATCTTGAAGTAGGTGTTTTAGAATATGTTTGTCAGCTGATAGTAGTAAGTGAGGTAGGTCATAAAAGCAGTAATTTTGAGCTAGGCCATACATGCATAAATTAACGTAAACACATATACACAATAAACATTTTAGGAAATTATACTTATTCTATATGTCGTACTTGTATTCTTTTTATTCTATTATGTTTTATATGAAAACTCACTAGCAGGGCTGGAAAGATGGCTCAGCAGTTCAGAATTCATACTACTTTGCAGAGTTTGGTTGCCAGAACTCACTTCTGGCAGTTCACAATCTCATTATCAGCCTTTGAGGTACCTACATTCACACCCACTTACATGCTCATAATTAAAACTAAAACAATAAATATTAAGAAATGCCTGGTTGGGGGTCATGTAATTTTTTTTTTTTTAAACAAAAAGCACAGGGTTTTATTTCTAGCCCATTGGGCAGGGTTCTGCAGGCCTCAGCAGGGCAGGGTGCAGGCTCTCAGAGGGCGAGGCCTCGACTTTACTTGCAGGCGATGAGCGTGTTCCCCAGCACCATGATGACTGAGTCCCCACGCAGGAATATATTGGAGATGCAGTGGTCCTTGTTGACAGGCTTGGACTTCTTCTTGCCCTTACGGCTCTTAGGGACCTTGGTCCACATCTCCTTCGCATCTTCCAGCATCATGTTGCAGTGTCTGTCAAAGACCTTCGCCAGACCCAAGAGCTTCTTGTGACAGTTAATGAATACTTGTGTGTTGTTCTTGACCGACTGTATCAGCACTGAGAGGGAACCTGTGTTGAATTCCTCCTCCTCCCACTTCTGGAGCTCCTCTGAGGTTATCTCACTCTTGGGTTTATTGAGGAGACCCATGGTGGAGGTTTTGCTTGCAGTTCACTCCTGCCTCCAAGCCCGTTGCACTAGCCTCTGGAGTACCTGGGTTCAAATAATTTACATTCACATCCTAGGTTGACACTGGATGACAAAAAAACAAAACAAAACAAAACAAAACAAAAAGCCACACCTCCTAGTAGTGCCACTCCCTAGGCAAGCATTCAAATCACCACAGATAACCATCACCAACACTAGTAGTTGAAGAGGCTGTCATTTCTTTTCTTTTTTTTTGGGGGGGGGTCTGTTATTTTTTTTTTTATTGGAAATTTTATTTACATTTCAGTTGTTCTCCCCTTACCCCATTTTACCCCCCTCCCTCCCAGGAACTCACTATCCCTTCCCCCCTCCTCTTGCTTCTATGATGGTGTTACCCCACCCACCCACCCCTGTACCTCACCTCCCCAACCTCGAATACCACCCCCTGACATCCAGCCTTCATGGGACCAAGGATTTCTTCTCCCACTTATATATAGCTCCCTTGCATATATAACTGGAGCCATGGGTCCCTCCCTAAGTGCTCCCAGGCTGGTGGTTTAGACCCTGGGGGCTCTGGTTGTTTGGTATTATTGTTTTCCTCATGGTGTCGCAAATCCTTTCAAGTCCTTCAGTCTTCACTCTAACTCCTCTATTGGGAACCCCATGATCAGTTTAATGGTTAGCTGTGAGCATCTGCCTCTGAATATGTCAGACTCTTGCAGACCACTAAGGAGACAGCTATATCAGGCTCCTGTCAGCATATACTTCCTGACATCCACATCAACGTCTACCTTTGGTGACTGCACATGGGATGGATACCCAGGTGGAATGGTCTGCAGACGGCCCCTCCTTCAGTTTCTATCCTGCACTTTGTATCCATATTTGCTCCCTTGAATATTTTGTTATTCCTTCTAAGAAGGACTAAATCCCCCCCACAACTTGGTCTTCATTCTTCATGAGCTTTATGTGGAATGTGAGTTGAATCTTGGGTATTTCAAGCTTCTGGGCTAAAATCCAATAATCAGTGAGTGAATACCATGTATGTTCTTTTGTGATTGGGTTACTTCACTCAGGATGATGTTTTCTAGTTCCATCCATTTACATAAGAATTTATTAAATTCATTGTTTTTAATAGCTGAGTAATATTCCATTGTGTAAATGTACCATATTTTTTGTATCCATTCCTCTGTTGAAGGGCATATGGGTTCTTTCCAGTTTCTGGCTATTATAAATAAAGCTGCCATGAACATAGTGGAGCATATGTCCTTGTTATGTGTTAGAGCATCCTCTGGGTATATGCCCAGGAGTGGTATAGCTGGGTCCTCAGGTAGTGATATGTCCAATTTTCTGAGGAACCACCAGACTGTTTTCCATAGTGGATGCACCATCTTGAAATCGCACCAACAATGGAGGAGAGTTCCTCTTTCTCCACATCCTCGCCAGCATGGACTATCAACTGAGCATCGACTATCACCTGAGCTTTTGATCTTAGCCATTCTGACTGCTGTGAGGTGGAATCTCAGGGTTGTTTTGATTTGCATTTCCCTGATGACTAAGGATGCTGAACATTTCTTTAGGTGCTTCTCGGCCATTTGCATTTCCTTGTTTGAGAATTCTTTGTTTAGCTCTGTACCACATTTTTAATAGGGTTATTTGGTTGTCTAGAGTCTAATTTCTTGAGTTCTTTGTATATATTGGATATTAGTCCTCTATCAGATGTGGGATTGGTAAAGATCTTTTCCCAATCTATTGGTTGCCGTTTTGTCTTATTGACAGTGTCCTTTGCCTTACAGAAACTTTGCAATTTTATGAAGTCCCATTTGTCAATTCTTGATCTTAGAGCATAGGCTATTAGTGTTCTGTTCAAGAACTTTTCCCCTGTGCCTAGGTATTCGAGGGTCTTCCCCACCTTCTATTCTATTAGTTTCAGTGTGTCTGGTTTTATGTGAAGGTCCTTTATCCACTTGGACTTGAGCTTTGTACAAGGAGATAAGAATGGATCCATTTGCATTCTTCTGCATGTTGTCCTCCAGTTGAACCAGCACCATTTGTTGAAAATGCTGTACTTGTTCCACTGGATGATTTTAGCTCCTTTGTCAAAGATCAAATGATTATATTGTGTGGGTTCATTTCTGGGTCTTCAACTCTATTCCACTGATCTTCCTGCCTGTCTCTGTACCAATACCAGGCAGATTTTATCATTTTTGCTCTGTGGTAAAGCTTGAGGACAGGGATGGCAATTCTTCCAGAAGTTCTTTTATTGTTGAGAATGGTTTTCACAGGGGCTGAAGAGATGGTTCAGTGGTTAAGAGAATGGTTTTCGCTATCCTCAGTTTTTTGTTATTCCCAATAAATTTGAGAATTTCTCTTTCTAGCTCTGTAAAGAATTGAGTTGGTATTTTAATGGGGATTGCATTGAATCTGTAGATTGCTTTTGGCAAGATGGCCATTTTTACTGTATTAATCTGCCAATCCATGAGCATGGGAGATCTTTCCATTTCCTGAGATCTTCTTCAATTTCTTTCTTCAGAGACTTGAAGTTCTTGTCATACAGATCTTTCACTTGCTTGGTTAGATTCACCCCGAGGTATTTTATATTATTTGTGACTATTGTGAAGGGTGTCATTTCCCTAATTTCTTTTTCAGCCTGTTTATGTTTCACGTAGAGGAAGGCTACTGATTTGTTTGAGTTGATTTTATAACCCACCACCTTGCTGAAGTCGTTTATCAGGTTTAGGAGTTCTCTGGTGGAAGTTCTGGGGTTACTTAAGTATACTATCATATCATCTGCGAATAGTGATATTTTCACTTCTTCCTTTCCTATTTGTATTCCTTTGACTTCTTTTTGTTGTCTAATTGCTCTGGTTAGGACTTCCAGTACTAAATTGAATAGGTAGGGAGAGAGTGGGCAGCTTTGCCTAGTCCCTGATCTTAGTGGGAATGCTTCAAGTTTCTCTCCATTTAGTTTGATGTTGGCTACTGGTTTGCCCTATATTGCTTTTATTATGTTTAGGTATGGGCCTTGAATTCCTGATTTTTCCAAGACTTTTACCATGAAAGGATGTTGAATTTTGTCAAATGCTTTCTCAGCATCTAGTGAGATGATCATGTGGTTTTTGTCTTTGAGTTTGTTTATATAGTGGATTACATTGATGGATTTCCAAACATTGAACCATCCCTGCATTTCTGGGATAAAGCCCACTTGATCATGATGGATGATTGATTGTTTTGATGTGTTCTTGGATTCGGTTTGCTAGAATTTTATTGAGTACTTTTGCATTGATATTCATAAGAGAGATTGGTCTGAAGTTCTTTCTTTGTTGGGTCTTTTTGAGGTTTAGGTATGAGTGTGATTGTAGCTTCATAGAAGGAATTGGGTAGTGTTCCTTCTGTTTCTATTTTGTGGAATACTTTAAAGAGAATTGGTATTAGGTCTTCTTTGAAGGTCTGATAGAATTCTCCACTAAAACCATCTGGTCTTGGGCTTTTTTTTGGTGGGGAGACTTTTAATGCTATTTCTTTAGGGGTTATGAGACTGTTTAGATGGTTTATTTGCTCCTCATTTAACTTTGGTACCTGGTATCTGTCTAGAAAATTGTCCATTTCATCCCGATTTTCTAGTTTTGTTGAGTATAGGTCTTGGTAGTGGGATCTGATGATTTTTTTGAATTTCCTCAGTTTCTGTTGTTATGTCTCCCTTTTCAGATCTGATTTTATTAATTTGGGTACTGTCTCTGTGCCCTCTGGTTAATCTGGCTAAGGGTTTATCTATCTTGTTGATTTTCTCAAAGAACCGACTCCTGGTTTTGTTGATATTTTGTATAGTTCTTTCTGTTTCTACTTGGTTGATTTCAGCCCTGAGTTTGATTATTTCCTGACGCCTACTCTTCTTGGGTGTATTTGCTTCTTTTTGTTCCAGAGCTTTCAGGTGTGCTGTCAAGTTGTTAGGGTGTGCTCTCTCCAATTTCTTTTTGTAGGCACTTAGAGCTATGAGTTTTCCTCTTAGCTCTGCTTTCATGGAGTCCCACAAGTTCTGGTATGATGTGTCCTCATTTTCGTTAAATTCTAGGAAGTCTTTAATTTCTTTCCTTATTTCTTCCTTGACTAAATCATCATTGAGTAGAGCATTGTTCAGTTTCCACATTCATGTGAGTTTTCCATTGGTTTTGTCATTATTAAAGACCGGCCTTAGTCCGTGGTGATCTGATAGGATGCAAGGGATTATTTCAATCTTTTTGTATCTGTTGAGGACTGTTTTGTGACCAATTATATGGTCTATTTTGGAGAAGTTACCATGTGGTGCTGAGAAAAAGGTATATTCTTTTGCTTTAGGATGAAATGTTCTATAGATATCTGTTAAATCCATTTGGTTCATAGCTTCTGTTAATTTCTATGTGTCTTTGTTTAGTTTCTGTTTCCATGATCTGTCCATTGGAGAGATCAGGGTGTTAAAATCCCCCACTATTATTGTGTGAGGTGCAATGTGTGCTTTGAGCTTTAGTAAAGTTTCTTTTATGCATGTGGGTGCCCTTGCATTTAGAGCATAGATGTTCAGAATTGAGAGTTCATCTTGGTAGCTTTTTCCTTTGATGAATATAAAGTGTCCTTCCTTATCTTTTTTGATAACTTTTGGTTGAAAGTCGATTTTATTTGATATTAGAATGGCTACTCCAGCTTGTTTCTTGGGACCATTTGCTTGGAAAATTGTTTTCCAGCCTTTTACTCTGAGGTAATTTTGAATGCAGCAAAATTCTGGGTTCTGTTTATGTATCCAGTGTGTTAGTCTATGTCTTTTTATTGGAGAATTGAGTCCATTGATGGTAGGAGATATTAAGGAAAAATGATTGTTGCTTCCTATTATTTTTGTTATTAGAGGTGGAATTATGTTTGTGTAGCTATCTTCTTTTGGGATTGTTGGAAGATTACTTCCATGCTTTTACTAGGTTGTAGTTTCCTCCCTTGTGTTGGCATTTTCCATCTATTATCCTTTGAAGTGCTGGGTTTGTGGGAAGATATTGTGCAAATTTGGTTTTGTCATGGAATATCTTGGTTTCTCCATCTATAGTGATTGAGAGTTTTGCTGGGTATAGCAGTCTGGGCTGGCATTTCTTGTCCCTTAGGGTCTATATGATATCAGACCAGGATCTTCTGGCTTTTATAGTCTCTGGTGAAAAGTCTGGTGTAATTCTCATAGGTCTGCCTTTATATGTTACTTGACCTTTTTCCCTTACTGCTTTTAGTATTTTTTCTTTGTTTTGTGCATTTGGTGTTTTGATTATTATGTGACAGGAGGTATTTCTTTTCTGGTCTAGTGTGTTTGGTGTTCTGTAGGCTTCTTGTATGTTTATGGGCATCTCGTTCTTTAGGTTGGGGAAATTTTTCTCTATAATTTTGTTGAAGATATTTACTGTCCCTTTAAATTGGGAATCTTCACTCTAATCTATACCTATTATCCTTAGGTTTGGTCTTCTCATTGTGTTTTGGATTTCCTGGATATTCTGGGTTAGGAGCTCTTTGTATTTTGCATTTTCTTTGACGGTTGTGTCAATGATTTCCATGGTATCTTCTGCGCATGAGATTCTCTCTTCTATCCCTTGTATTCTGTTGGTGATGCTTTCATCTGTGACTCCTGATCTCTTTCCTATGTTTTCTATCTCCAGAGTAGTCTCCCTTTGACATTTCTTTATTGTTTCTATTTCCATTTTATATTCTGGATGGTTTTGTTCAATTCCTTCACCTGTTTGTTTGTGTTTTCTTGTTATTCTTTGAAGGATTTTTGTGTTTCCTCTTTAAGGGCTTCTACCTGTTTACCTGTGTTATCTTGCACTTCTTTAAAGGATTTTTTTTGTTTCCTCTTTAAGGGTTTCTACCTGTTTACCTGTGTTCTCCTGTATTTCTTTAAGGGAGTTACTTATGTCCTTCTTAAAATCCTCTATCATCATCATGAGAAGTGATTTTAATTCTGAATCCTGTTTTTCCTGTGTGATGGGGTATCCAGGGCCTGCTATTGTGGGAAAACTGGGTTCTGACGATGTCAGGTAACTTTGGTTTCTGTTGATTGTGTTCTTGTGCTTGTCTTTCGCCATCTGGTTGACTCTAGTGTTACCTGTGCTCACTGTGTCTGACTGGAGTCTGTCTTTCCAGTTATCTTGCTTGTGTCAGAACTCCTCAGATTCCAGATGTCTCTGTGTTCCTGTGATCCTAATCTCCTGGGTGGAAGAACTCCTGGGGCTCAGCCACCTTAGGAATCCTGAAATCCTTCTGCCCTGAGTGCGGCAGCTCCTCTTGGATGGTTCAGGATAAGGTGTCTCTACCAGAACAGACCAGCTAGATATTCACTGCTCTGAGTGCAGTGGCTCCTCTAGAATGGCTCAGGGTAAGGTGTCTCCACAGGAGCAGTCCAGCTCGGTGTTTTCCCCAGCCAGAAGGACCAGACCTGTGCTCTGAGTGCAGTGACTCCTCCTCTCCTGTGAAAGCATCTGGTCCTCTAGAATGGCTCAGGATCAGGTGTTTCCATAGGAGCAGACTAGCTAAGTGTCTGCCCCAGCCAAAATGACCAGACCTCTGCTCTGAAAGCAGTGGCTCCTCTAGGATGTTTCAGGATCAGTTGTTTCCACAGTAGCAGACCAGCTATGTGTCTGCCCTAGCCAAAAGGACCAGGCTCTGGATGGAAGGGAGGTGGTATTCCAGAGGGGCAGGGTTTGGATGCCTGCTGATTCCTTAACCCTCCCTGGCTCCCAGTTGTAACTCTGGAGCATGGGGTAGTGGGCAAGGTGTCTTACCCTCTGCTCTGTGTGCAGTGGGTCCCTCTAGGATGTCTCAGGATCCGGTGTTTCCACAGGAGCAGACTAGCTAAGTGTCTGCCCTAGCCAAAAGGCCCAGGCTCGGGGGGAGGCTGCCATTTCTTGAGTGTATATTTTTGGCAACTTTGTAATGAGTCAGGAAGATATAGTTGTCTGGATTTACTTGTGGGTTCCCCACACTATTATCTTTGTTCATGTGTTCTTTTTGTGTTAGTCCTATTTGCTGTCCTGTTTGCTGTTTTTGTTGATGTTTTTGTCATCATCATTGTTGTTTGTTTGTTTCATTGTAACATCTGTATGTATTAAGGGACATGATAGCTGTGTTGTTCATGTTTACTTCCTCACTCCTCATTGTCTATGAACTGTTATGCCCTGATTGCAAGGTCCTCACAGACACATGGGAGTCCAACTTTTGTGCAAAAGCAAAGAGTCTTTACTAACGCTCCAGCTCAGACCCTCCAACCTCTCTGCACAGTGGAAAATGTGGAAGGTCTTGAGCTGGTACAAGCCTTACCTATTTATCATGGTTGCTATAGTAGAGTGAGGTACTTTTCAACTTGGCAGTTACATGATTGGTTGACATTTCCTTGCACACCTCTATTGGCTAGTAATGATTTCAGCTTGGTATGAACAATGGTTGCTAGTTTAATCAATCTATTTTAAGACAGTAGGTACATTACCATTAAGAATTGATTAATTGATTGGTTGTTGCTAGGGGTGAATTGGCTATTGGCTCAGGAGAGTTATGATTGTTGCCAGGCTGACATGGTTCTTGGAACAAGTTGAGTTTTTTTTTCCTGTAGCTTAGTTCATTCAGAGAACAAGTTAATTATATGATGGAGTCTGGAAGCAAAATGGAATTTGTAATGTTAAGCTGGGCCCTTTATGGATATCTTTCTTTCTTGGAAGATCCATTAATAGTATATGTCCTTTATAAAAGAAGCTTTTTATACCATATTTTTACTATACTTTTTATACCCTTAAGTATATTTAGATATGCAGCCACCTACCATTGTGTAATAAAAGTTAATCAGTAGAGTAACATGCTGTAAAAGTTTACAGCCTAGGAGAAATAAGCAGTACTGTATCGCTTAGGTGTATCATAGGATGCAGGATCTGGACTGATATAACTATACTTACTACATGATGATACAGTGTCATGATGCATGTCTTAGAATACATCCTCATCATTAAATGATCATTCATGACTGGATGCTCTTTTCAATAGTTCTAAGATATATAACTGTGACTAAGTGAAACAAATCTACCCAAAGGATATACTGGATGGTTAGGTTCAAACAGATTCGAGTTTTTTTTTTTTTTTTTTCCCAAATGATTCAAATAGATCATTTTAAACTCATTATTTTTATTTATTTTTGTTTAGTCTTTTTTTTTTTTACAGTCCAGACTTTATCCCCTTCCCTCTGACTGTTCCACATCCCATACCTCTTCCCCCTGTCTCTTAGAGGATGTTCCCTCACCCTCATTCTCACTCCACCAAACCTCCCCATACCCTGGGGCCTCCAGTCTCTTGAGGGTTAGGTGCATCTTCTCTGACTGAGTCCAGACCCAGCAGTCCTCTGCTGTATGTGTTGGGGACCTCATATAAGCTAGTATATACTGCCTGGTTGGAGGCTCAGTGTGTCTGAGAGATCTTGGGGGTTCAGGTTAATTGAGACTGCTGATCTTCTTATAGGGTCCCCTGCCTTCTCAGCTTCTTTCAACTTTTACCTAATTCAACTACAGGGGTCACTAGCTTCTGTCCATTGGTTGGATGTAAATATTTATATCTGACTTACCTGTTTGTTGGGCCTTTTTGAGGGCAGTCATGATAGGCCCCTTTTTGTGAGCACACCATAACATCAGTAATAGTGTCAGGCCTTGGGGCCTCTCCATGAGCTGGATCCTAATTTGGGCCTGTCACTGGATCTCTTTTTCCTCAGGTTCTTCTTCATTTTTGTCCCTGTAGTTCTTTCAGACAGGAACAATTTTGGGTCAGAGTTTTTGACTGTGGGGTGGTAACCCTATTTTTCCTCTTTATGTCCCATCTTTCTACTGGAGGTGACACTGTAGTCCCTCTTCCAAATTCAGCTTTGAATTAGAATCTTTTATTATCTGTTAGCACTGGTGTAATTGCTTTCTTGCTACTGGCAAAAGGTTGCTGTATATCTCACCCGAGAATTCTATAAATTCTCTGTTCAATTGTCTTCTGTGAGCTTTTCTTTAGATTGGTAAATATGACAGACCTTAAAATTGTCTGGTTTTGATACAACTCACCACAAATTTAACTGATTTACAAAAGTTTCTCCTGATTTAGACGTAATAGTGTATGTTTATTTCTGTAGCTAAACAGAGACAAACATATAATAAAACTCTCTGGACCATCAGATGGCCTCGGTATCACACTTCATTTTATTACTTAACAATTAGCTGATGCTGATCTTTATTTTTTAAACATCTTTGTGTATACCTTCTAGCTAAAATTCAGGTTCAGTTGAACATGGTGCTAGGCACTTGTGATTCTAGTTAGTTTGGAGGCTGTGGCAGAAGGTTCCTTTGGATCTGAAGAATTGGCAGTCAGTGTGAGCAGCATAGTGAGAACCCAGCTTAAAGCCATAAAGTTTGAAACATCTTCCAGTCTGACTAAAATTTATTATCAAGAGCAAATGAAATGTAAGTGATGGAAGTTAATAAATAAAAAATGTAGGATTCTAATTTTATTTCTGAATTTGCTTTGTGTTGGGCCTCACAAAAACCTTTGAAAAGATGAAAATGTTCATTGCTGTTGTCATTGACCCTTTACTTTGATATTAATTTATCATGTATTCTCAGTATGCTACCATGTGTGATTATGTTATTCTTTAAGTATTCAAAATAAAATTTCCCAGGTAACCTTTTTTAGTTAAAAGATTGAATTTACTGGATAATGTATTTAATGCTTTTTTTTTCATGCATTTTAGAGCAAATGAGTGTTTTTATTATTCTATTAGGGTATTTGATAAATAGGAAAGGTGCAGTTGTAATACAGTTGCTGTATGTTTGCTTCACAGAATTTTCATGTTATCAGTTACTGTTAGATAAATTAGTTAAAAGGTTCATATCCAAAAGGAGACTTAATTATATTTGTCATATTAGTAATATTTAAAAAAAATCTTGATATCCAATTTAGTGAGCTTAAATTCAGCTTTCTGTATTCTGTTTTTTTTGCCAATCAACATGGATAATCTCGAATCAACAATGCCCTTCACATTTTAAACATTCTAGATGTGTTGTATGGCTAACCCTGATTGTGAACTTGACTATATCTGAAATTAAGTAAAAGACAAGGAGCTGGGCCTGCCTGTGAAGGATTATCTTGATTGCATCATTTGAGGTAGGAAGATCCAACCCTTCTGGTGACAGCCCATGTAAAAAGACATGGAAGAAAGAAGCTTTTGCCTTTTGTCTGCTTGCTCTTATTCACACTAGCAGATTCCTCTGTCCTGCTGCTGACTCATTCCTTCACTGGTGCTTGGACTTCTTCTCCATCATTCCAATATGGACTGAAGACCAGTGGCTCTCGAGAATTTTCCTGGGCCGATAGCACCAGATTGAGAGTGTTGAAGTACCTGAACCATGACCTGTAATCCTTTAATTAAGACCCTGTGTGTGTGTGTTTTCATTATAGAGAACACTGACTAATACATATGTCATTATATTTTTTTACTCTTTCCTATTTCAATTAATTAATTTTGTCCTTTGTCTTTTGCTGATCAATATGGACTAAATTATAACAGAAACATTTTTATAAAATAATACTTTGAACGCTTTTAGTAACATACAGTGACTTAGTGAACGATATTAACATTTTGGAGCAGGCTATTGATTTAAAACCAGTTAGTATTTGAATCAGTTTAAATTTTTGTTTAAATTATAGTTGTGAGGAATTTTGAATACTTCAGTGCACTTATATTTCCTTAAAGGGTCTGGTAAATTTGTGGCTGTTTAAAATCTACCCAGCTTTGTGTTACCTATACTTTATTGTGCTATTATTAGATACGTAAAACATACAGTGAAGTAACAAAGGAAGTAGGTATCTTAGACATGTCCTCATTACTTTCAATAGATTAGCCAGTATGATTATTACTTACCCATTAAAACAACAACCAAGAATTATACATTAAAAACTTTTTGATTCCTTATAAATTTCACATCTTATATCCCAATCCCTTTAATGTCCCCATCCTTTGTATCTGCCCTTTGCACCTGCAGCATCCCTGCCAAAAGAAAATACAAAATACAAGTTAAAAAAAATCTCATTGTAGAAGATTCAACATGTCACAGTGTGTCATGAAGTATACCCCTTTGTCCACACATTATTTTTTCTTTAAGAGATTCTTTACTAGATGTTATTTCAGGAAGATGGCCAGGTCTATCCTAGGAATGTGGATATCCTCTCTCTAGAGATCACAAGGAGTGAGGAGTTTCTTAAGAAGAGCCTGAGAGGCTGGGGACACAGAGTCTCAAGGTTAGAAACAGAACTGGAAAGTCTCAGACATGTATGTGCTACTTCCATGCTTCCAGGCTAGGGAGCAGGGAAGAGAGAACCATGATCTGCTAGGATTCTCCATCAGATACCTTGGAGGTTTGATGAACAGGGTTGAACACCTCTTTATGCCAGGAGACCAACCATAGTGGGCAGCATTACACAGTTGGAGGGCTGAGCCTGGAACATGAACAGGGGCTGGCTCCTGTGTAATGTCACCTCTGGCCTGAAGATAACTCCATTGAGCACATGCAACATTGCTGTGGACCAAGCTTGATAGGGGATATGTGCCAGGGCCACAGTCTGGAGGCATTTGTGGCTGCCCTGTTCTGGGACCACACAGCTGTGGGAGGTGGTGACATTGAGGCCAGCCTCTATCACCAGAAGTGTAGCATTCACCAAATTCACATCTGCCTGTTTTGACACTTCTCTCAGAAGGTTCACAATGACTGCAGGGCTCGGTGAGGCCCCAGTATTCTTCAGAGATGTCTGTTGTATCAGTACCTGAATGGTCCCTTTAGGGGAGCCAGCCTAGGTAAGCATCAGTGTGCCCCATGCTTCTCTCAGAACAGGCCATGGCTTGATGTGTGGAAAGAAGGTATTTGTAAAGTCCTGGGCCTTCACAACCTCTGTTAGAGATTAACCCTTCACCATGTCCACAAATTGGACTTTGATTTCCTCCCCACAGTGGCTCTGGGCCTCCTTGGTGTTAGCACCCAGGTGGGGACAATGTCATGCTTCATGTTTCTCTATGGCCTCGTCCCATGATGAGTATTTTGTAAACACACCTATTGTGGCGCCAGCACACTGACCAGACTGCAAGATACAGAGCACGGTACCTTCACCCACAGTCCCTTCTTGAGCACTGAAGGGCCCTGCTTAAAATTACAAACCTTATTTTACTTTCAATCTCAGTTTTATCTTAACTTGACCCTAGACTGAACTCAATTACTGGAAAAAACCCTAACTTGTCCCAGGAACTGAAATATCTCTAGCAACAGGCACTCCATTCCTAGTGACAGTCAGTTACTCTTATAAGGAAAGCACCTAATATTCCAAATGTCCTTAAAATAGATTGCTTAAGGGAGCAACCACTGTCCATACCAAGTTGAAATCATCACTTGTCAATAGAAATGTGCCAAAGCTGCAATTTTTAAATGTCAACCAATCATGTAACTGTCAAGTTGAAAAGCCTCTTACTTCACTGTACCTGTGATAAAAAGACAAGGCTTCACCAGCTCAGGGCCTTATACACCTATCCACTATATTGGAGAGGTTGGAGGGTCCAAGCTCTAGTTTGAATTTTTGCATACAAGTGGATTTCCAGTGGTTTTTGGTGGTCTGTGGGGACCCTGAGATCAGTAAATACCAAGCACAGATCACTACTCACAGACTCTTCTAGCACCAGGAAATGGTGCTGTCATTCAGCAAACCTGTGATGGAGGGGTAGAAGAGGAGCATGGACAGTGATGAAATCACAGAGAGATATAATACAATATTACCTAGTACATTCTATAAAGCCATAGTTAACACTGATACCTTAACCACACAAAGACTCAGCAGAGAAAGAGAACTTCAGACCAATTTCGCTTTTGAATATTAATGTAAAAATAGTCAATAAAATTCTCACAAACCGAATCCAAGAACACATCAAAACCATCCTTCACTGTGATGAAGTAGGCTTCATCCCAGGGATGCACGGATGGTTCAATATATAAAAATCCATCAACATAATTCACTATATAAACAAACTCTAAGAAAAAAAATCAAATGAACATCTCATTAGATGTTGAAAATGGAGGACATTGTTAACAAAATACAACAACCCTTCATGTTAAAAGTACTGGAGAGATCAAGAATTCAAGGCCCATACCTAAACACAATAAAGACAATATACAGAAACCAACAGCCAACATCAAATTAAATACAGAGAAACTTGAAGCAATCCCACAAAATCAGGGACTAGACAAGGCTGCCAACTCTCTCCTTACCTATTCAATACAGTACTCGTTCTAGCCAGAGCAGTTAGACAAGAAAAGGACATCAAGGGGATACGAATTGGAAAGGAAGAAATCCAGATATCACTATTTGCAGATGATATGATAGTATACATAAGCAACACCAAAAATTCTACCAGAGAGCTCCTACAGTTGATAACTTCAGCAAAGTGGCTAGATATAAAATTAACACAAATAAATCAGTAGCTGTCCTTTATACCTTTATACAAATAATAAATGAAAGAAAGAAATTAGGGAAACAACATCCTTCACAATAGCCACAAATAATATAAACGATCTTTATGACAAGGACTTCAAGTCCCTGAAGAAAGAAAATGAAGACGACCTCAGAAGATTGAAAGATCTCTTAGGCTCATGGATAGGTGGGATTAACATAGTAAAACTTTGGCCATCTTATCAAAAGCAATTGACAGACTCAATGCAATTCCCATCAAAATTCTAACCCAATCCTTCACAGATAAGGAAAGAGCAATTCTTTTTTTTGTTAATCATTTTTATTGGATATTTTATTAAATTTCAAATGTTATCACCTTTCCCCATGTCCCCCCAGAAATGTCCTATCCCATGACCCCTCTTCCTGCTTCTGTGAGGATGTGCCCCCACCTACCTACCCATTCCAACCTCCTTGCCCTCGAATTCCCCCACACTGGGGCATCCAGCCTTCACAAAAACAAGGATCTCCTCTCCCACTTATGCCTAACAAGGCCACCCTCCCTATATATACAACAGGAGCCATGGATTCCTCCCTATGTTGTGCTCCCATGCTGGTGGTTTAGACCCTGGGAGCTCTAACTTCATACATCAGGCTCTGGCAGACATCTAAGGAGACAGCTATATCAGGCTCCTGTCAGCATGCACTTCCTGGCATCCAAATGCCCAGGTGGAGCAGTCTCTGATGGCCCCTCCCTCAGTTTCTGTCCCACATTTTGTCTACATATTTGCTCTCATGATTATTTTGTTACTCCTTCTAAGGAGGACCGAAGTACCCACACTTTGGTCTTCCTTCTTCATGAGCTTCATGTGATCCCTGAGTTGTATCTTGAGTATTGCAAGCTTTTGAGCTAATACCCACTTATCAGTGAGTGCATACCATGTGTGTTCTTTTGTGATTGGATTACTTCACTCAGAATGATATTTTCTAGTTCCATCCATTTACCTAAGAATTTTTTGAATTCATTGCTTTTAATAGCTGAGTAATATTCCATTGTGTAAACGTACCACATTTTCTGTATCCATTCCTCTGTTGAAGAACATCTGGATTCTTCCAGATTCTGGTAATTATAAATAAGGCTGCTATGAACATAGTGGAGCATGTGTCCTTGTTATATGTTGGAGCATCTTCTGGGTATATGCCCAGAAGTGATATAGCTGAGTCCTCAGATAATGCTATGTCCAATTTTCTGAGGAACTGCCAGACTGATTTCCAGAGAGGTTGCACCAGTTTGCAATCCCACCAAAAATGGAGGAGTGTTCCCCTTTCTCCACATTCTTTCCAGCATCTACTATCTGAGTTTCTGATCTTAGCTATTCTGACTGATGTGAGGTAGAATCTCAGGGTTGTTTTGATTTGCATTTTCCTGATGAGTAAGAATGTTGAACATTTCTTTAGGTGCTTCTCAGCCATTAGAGTTTCCTAAGTTGAGAGTTCTTTGTTTAGCTCTGTACTCCATTTTTAAAAAGGGTTATTTGATTGTTTGGAGTCTAATTTCCTGAGTTCTTTGTATATATTGGATATTAGCCCTCTATTTGATATAGGATTGGTAAAGATCTTTTCCCATTCTGTTGGTTGACATTTTGTCTTGTTGACAGTGTCCTTTGGGAAAGAGCAATTCTTAACTTCAATGGAAAAATAAAAATCCCAGGATAGCCAAAACAATTCTCAACAGTAAAAGAACTTCTGGGGGAAATCACCATCCTTCACCTCAAGCTATATTACAGAGAAATAGTGATAAAAAGTATCGGTACAGAGACTGTTCAATCAATGGAATAGAATTGAAGACCCAGAAATAAATCCACACACCCATGTAAACTTGTTCTTGGAAAAAGAAGCCAAAACAATAAAGTGGAAAAAAGAAAACCTCTTTAAAAAAAGCTGCTGGTCTAACTGGCCATTTGCCTGTAGAAGATTACAAATTGACCCATGTTTATCACCTTGTACAAAGCTCAAATACAAGTGGCTGAAGGACCACAACAGAAATCTGGATACCCTGAACCTAATACAAAAGAAAGTGGGAAGTAGTCTCAAATGCATTGTCACAGGGAAATTTTCCTGAAGTGAACATCAATGGCCAGGCTTTAAGATCAACAATTGATAAATGGGACCTCATGAAACTGCAAAGCTTTTGTAAGGCAAAAGGCATTTTTAATAGGACAAAACTGCAGCCTACAGATTGAGAAATATCTTCATTAACCCTACATCCCTGGGACCCACTCATCTAAAGGACAGAGAGAACCAACTTCTCTGCAATGACTTCTGACTTGTGTATGTGCACACCAAGCACTTTTATTTATCCATTGACCCATATCATCAGCCCCAAGTGTGTCAGTTTTCTATAAAAAGATATGTTATAATAGTTGAATATAAGGCTAGGGTGTTTTATTTAATCTTATTCTTCCTATTACTTGGCTTACAGTAGAGAATTATTTAACATTGAATAGGTGTCTAGAATTCCTTAAAAGGTTCACATAGAATATTACTTTAAAAGAAAGATTTTTTTCTGTACTCTATACTAAGGAAAAGCAGTAGTAAGGAAGGAAAAGGATATTGTGAGGAGAGTGGAGACTGAACAAGTACAAAAAAGTAGCAATGAATACCCAATGTAAATGAAAGCAGAGCTATGGAGAGGTGGAAACAGGGAAGCTGGAACCACTGGGAGGGTTGGAAACATCTTCTAGTGGATGTTGTATATGAGGCTTTGAAAACTGATTATGTAGTCATCCATTGGATATGAGGATAGTAGTGGTAAAGCCCACAATTCTTTGAGATCAATGTAAATCAGAATGTTTCCCACCTCTGTTTTAATCAACAGAGTCATGTTACAGCACTTGAGTTATAGTCTGTGTTAGTGATGTTATCCTAAGGCTTTATTTTTCAGTATCTCAGTATAAATGTGAGCTTCTCAATAACTATGCATTGGTAAATCTTGAATCTTCTGTTAAGTTCATGTGTGTTCTGTAAACAAACTTTGAATTATATATACAATTTTAGTGATTATTATTTTAATTGCAAAAATCCATGCAGTAGTCTGCAATAATTAAATACGTGTATACAGGATTTAAAGAAAACAAATCTGGGTGATTAACATACATCTTCTTAAACTCCAAAAGAATGTGATTAATATAACAATTATACATATCTATGAAGTACAGTGTAGAATTTTAATACATAAACACACTGTACTGATAAAATAAGGGCAATTAAAATTTCTACCCACTTACTATTCTGTGTTTACATGTATTATACAGAATATGTTATTCTGAGTTATAGTCAATCCCTTTTGTTGGTTAATATGAGAACTTAATGTCTCTAAACTCTAACCATGTTTTAACTAGTCCTGCTTCCCTCTGTTCTTTCTTCTTTGTCCTTACTATCTTCTGGTAGTTATATTACACATTCCTCTTCATTTTTCTGTAAGTATCTACACATTGCAGAGAGTATACCATATTTGTGATATTTACAAATAATATTTTAAAAAATTTATAATTTTTGAATAACAATACTTATAATTTTAGTAATTATATTAGATCTGTTGATCAACAATGGATTGATGCTCTTTATCTTACTCAAATTATTGGAAGGAGGTTCAGAGTTTAAGAGTAAGGAGCCATCTCAAGTGTCATGCCAAATACCATTGGGTTCACAGGCTGGTCCTGTCCCATGAAGATACCATATCCTGACCCATCCAAGATGAACCACTGCACTCAGAGCAGTGGGTAAGAAGCCTCCCCCACAACCGTATGCCCCAGAGCTGCAACTGGGAGCCTGGGGCACTCACGATCCATTACCTGTTGTGGTTATATTTTAAACGGTGGCATCCTGTCTGGTTTGTTCTTAATCAGCTACCATGTTCCCAACTAGGCTAGGGCTGAGGTCACAAACAGCTGCGTGTTCTCACTGCTGCTGCTGCTGCTGCAGCACAGGCAGCCAACTCAGATGGCCAGAGACACCAGCCCTGCCACTCACAAGACACCAATGTGGGAGATGGCTCTGCCAATCTTCCACGCTGTCTCCACAAGGCTGGGCTGGGCCCAGATCATCCCGCCATACACACGGTACCTGGTAGAAATGAGACTCTAATGCTTAGATTATCCAAAGGTTTTATAAGTTTGATAATGCTCAGTAAACAAGATGCCCACACAATTGGAAGTATAAACCAATTAACTAACCTAGATATAAGTTGTTATCCAGGACTGCTCTTGGTACATGCATGGTCATCCATGGCTTCTGCATCTCTGCTTCTCCCTAGTTCCTCCTCTTCTTTCCCTCTTCCTCTCTTTACTCCTCCTCTTCTTCTCGTTACTCTTTCCACCTTAGCTTCTCTCAACTTTCAGGGAAAATATGCCACTACAACTACCCACCCAAACCCCACCCTCCAGAATACCATTCCCATTCTGCCCCTCACTTGGTCCTTTAGGCTGGGGTAGACTCTTAGCTGTGAAGATACCATAACCAATCCCATCCGAGAGGAACCACTGCACACACAGCAGCAGGACTTCGGGATCCCAGAGGCAACCTGAGTCCCAGGAGCTCTTCCACTCAGGAGCTCAGGATCATAGGATCACAGGATCACAGAGACAGCTGGATGTGGGGCAGTGGGCTATGAGTGGCCGCTAGTACCTGGTCAAGCACAGGCCTCGAACCCCAGAGATACTAAAGGGACAGTAGTTGCTCAGCCTTGCTCCTGGGCCCTGGTTGCTCTCACTTAGCTTCAGGCCTCCACAGCCCCTCCCAAAGAGATGTTTGTGGCCATTTGTCACATAGCACAGGTAGAGGGCGTGACCACAGGCCTCAGAGCCTCAAGAAATCTCCATATTCATGAGATACCTAAAGGTCAGAGGGCATAGTCAATTAAGCATTTCTTCCCATACTTTCCTTCTACTTGCAAAAGGTATTTAACAACAGGCTCTCCCTGAGAACATGGGGTACAGGTTCATCCACTTTCTGTCATGACAATAAACATTTTAAAACCATGGACTATCTCTCATATTTGGGGCCTATCATGGGGAACCATGGAGAAGGTTTTTAACTACCAAGCCACTGCCTAATCTCCAACCGAAAACTCCTTTATATTCCAGCCATGGAACCCACCAACTCAAGTGAGCTAGCAGAGCCAGCCAAGACCCAGTCAAGCAAGTTGCCGTGACCAATAATCTCATTCCCCATGGGGCACCACCAGAGTTCATCTTCTCCCCCTCTCCCCTTTGGCTGCAGGTCGATCCAGCCCATATGCCCCATCTCAACCCTTTTGCATCCTCTCAGTGACACCTGAAAGCCTAAGAGCTGAGACCAGTCAGTCTCTGGCCATCTCTTAGCCCAGAGATACCCAACCCAAGAGCTCTGGCCCACCCAGGGTCTCAGACAGTGTTCTCTCCACCCCAGAGTGGAGTCAAGTGGCTGACCACAGCCCTAATTCCTTTGGTGTATCATGGAGTGAACTCAGACAACGTCTGGTGCTTCTGCATCTGAGCTGCAGCTCCAGCCACATAGGGTGGCAGATATTCAGGACCCACAACTCACTTAACAAGAATACATGGCTGTGCACACCACAGTCCAACAGGTAGACTCTGAGGAGTTGTGACACAAGCAAGATAACTGGAAAGACAGGCTCCAGTGAGAGACAGTTAGTGCAGGTAGCACTAGAGATAAACAGATGGCAAAAGACAAGCACAAGAACATAAGCAACAGAAACCAAAGTTACCTGGCATCATCAGAACCCAGTTCTACCACCATAGCAAGTCCTGGACACTCCATCACAATGGAAAAGTAAGATTCAGATTTAAAATCACTTCTCATGGTGATGATAGAGGACTTCAAGAAGGACATAAATAACTCCCTTAAAGAAATACAGAAGAACACAGGTAAACAGGTAGAAGCCCTTAAAGAGGAAACACAAAAATCCCTTAAAGAATTGTAAGAAAACACAACCAAAGAAGTGAAGGAATTGAACAAAACCATCCAGGATCTTAAACTAGAAGTAGAAACAATAAAGAAATCTCAAAGGGAAAGTACCATGGAGATAGAAAACCTAGGAAAGGGATCAGGAGTCATAGACACAAGTATCACCAACAGAATACAAGAGATAGAGAATCTCCTGTGCAGAAGATACCATGGAAAACAATGATACAACTGTCAAAGAAAATGCAAAATCCAAAATGCTCCTAACCCAAAACATCCAGGAAATTTGGCCCAACTAAAATGGCCAGTAAACATCTTCAACAAAATTATAGAGGAAAACTTCCCTAACCTAAAGAAAGAGATGCCCATGAACATACAAGAAGCCGACAGAATGCCAAATAGACTAGACCAGAACAGAAATTCCTCCAGTCACATGATAATCAAAACATCAAGTGCACAAAACAAAGAAAAAATATTAAAAGGAGTAAGAGTAAAAGGTCAAGTAACGTATAAAGGCAGACCTATAAGAATTATACCAGACTTCTCAACAGAGACTATTAAAGCCAGAAGATCCTAGGCTGATATTATACAGACCCTAAGAGAACACAAATGCCAGCCCCAACTACTATACTCAGCAAAACACTCAATCACTATAGATGGATAAAGCAAGATATTCCATCAGATCCTACTACAAAAGCCTATACTGAACAGGACCGAAAAATCTGGATGAAATGGACAATTTTTAGTACCTGGATAGATACTAGGTACCAAAGTTAAATCAGGAACGGATAAACCACCTAAATAATTCCATAGCCCTTAAAGAAATAGCAGAAGTCTTTAAAACTCTCTCCACCAAAACAATTCCAAAACCAGATGATTTTAGTGCAGAATTCTATCAGTCATTTAAAGAAGATCAAATACCAATTCTATTAGAACTATTCCACAAAATAGAAACAGAAGGAACATTTCCTAATTTGTTCTATGAAGCTACAACTATGCTCAGACCTAAACTACAGAAAGACACAGCAAAGAAAGAAAACTTCAGACCAATCTCCCTTATGAATATCAATGAAAAATACTCAATAAAATTCTTGCAAATAGAATCCAGGAACACATCAAAACAATCACCCATCATGATCAAGTAGGCTTTATCCCAGGAATTCAGGGATAGTTCAATATTAGGAAATCCATCAACGTAATCCACTATATAAACAAACTCAAAGGAAAAAAAAAACACATGATCATCTCAATAGATGCTGAGAAAGCATTTGAAAAGATTCAGCATCCCTTCATGGTAAAAGTCTTGGAAAGATCAATAATTCAAGGCCCATACCTAAACATAGGAAAATCAATATACAGAAAACCAGTAGCCAATATCAAACTAAATGGAGAGAAACTTGAAGCAATCCCAATAAAATCAGGGACTAGACAAGACTGCCCACTCTCTCCCTACCTATTCAATATAGTACTGGAAGTCTTAGCTAGAGCAATTAGACAACAAAAGATCAAAGGGATACAAATAGGAAAGGAAGAAGTCAAAATATCACTATTTGCAGATGATATGATAGTATACTTAAGTGACCCCAAAACTTCCACGAGAAAACTAACTCCTAGACCTGATAAACAACTTCAGCAAAGTGGCTGGATATAAAATTAACTCAAACAAATCAGTAGCCTTCCTCTACTGGAAGGATAAACAGGCTGAGAAAGAAATTAGGGAAACCACACCCTTCATAATAGTCACAAATAATATAAAATACTTTGTTATGAATCTAATCAAGCAAGTGAAAGATCTGTATGACAAGAACATCAAGTCTCTGAAGTAAAAAATCGAAGAAGATCCCAGAAGATGGAAAGATCTCACATGCTCTTGGGTTGGCAGGATTCATATAGTAAAAATGATCATCTTACCCAAAGCAATCTACAGATTCAATGCAATCCCCATCAAAATTCCAACTGAATTCTGCATAGAAATAGAAAGAGCAATTTGCAAATTCATTTGGAATAACAAAAATCCCAGGATAGCTAGAAATATTCTTAACAATAAAAGAATTTCTAGGGGAATCACCATTCCTGACCTCAAGCTGTACTACAGAGCAATAGTGATAAAAACTGTATGGTATTGGTATAGAGACAGGCAGGAAGATCAATGGAATATAATTGAAGACCCAGAAATGAATCTACACACCTATGATCACTTGATCTTTGACAAAGGAGCTAAAACCATCCAGTGGAAAAAGGACAGCATTTTTAAAAAAATGGTGCTGGTTCAATCAGAGGTCAGCATGTAGAAAAATGCAAATCGATCCATCCTTATCTCCCTGTACAAAGCTCAAGTCCAAGTGGATAAAGGACCTCCACATAAAACCAGATTGACTGAAAGTAACAGAATTGAAGATGGGGAAGAATCTTGAATACTTGGGCACAGGGGAAAAGTTCTTGAACAGAATACCAATGACTTGTTCTCTAAGATCAAGAATTGACAAATGGGACTTCATAAAGTTGCAAAGCTTTTGTAAGGCAAAGGATCTGTCAATAAAAAAAAAAAAAGCTGCAACCCAAACAAGATTGGAAAAAGGTCTTTACTAATCCTACATTCGATAGAGGGCTCATATCCAATACATAGAAAGAACTCAATAAATTAGACTCCAGACAATCAAATAAACCTATTAAAAAATGGAATACAGGACTAAACAAAGAATTCTGAACTGAGGAAACTCGAATGGCTAAGAGGTACCTAAAGAAATGTTCAACATCATTGCTCATCAGGGAAATGCAAATCAAAACAGCCCTGAGATTCCACCTCACACCAGTCAGAATGGCTAAGTTCAAAAACTCAGGTGATAGTAGATGGTGGCGAGGATGTGGAGAAAGAGGATGTGCAACTCCTCTATTGTTGGTGGGATTGCAAACTGGTGCAACCTCTCTGGATATCAATCTGATGGTTCCTCAGATAACTAGACGTAGCATTAACTGAGGACCTAGCTATACCACTCCTGGGCATATACCCAGAAGATACTCCAACATATAGTAAGGACATATGCCCCACTATGTTTATAGCAGCCTTACTTATAATAGCCTGAAGCTGGAAAGAACCCAGATGTCCTTCAACAGAAGAATAGATATGGAAATTGTTGTACGTTTATACAATGGAGTATTACCCAGCTATTAAAAACAATGAACTCATGAAATTCTTAAGGAAATGGATAGAACTAGAAAATATCCTGAATGAGGTAACAAAATCACAAAAGAACATACATGGTATGCATTCACTGATAAGTGGGTAATAGCTCAAAAACCTTTAATACCCAAGATACAACTCATGGATCACATGAAGCTCATGAAGAAGGAAGACCAAAGTGTGGGTACTTTTGTCCTCCTTAGAAGGAGTAACAAAATACTCATGAGAGCAAATATAAAGACAAAATGTGGGACAGAAACTGAAGATGGGGTCGTCCAGAGACTGCTCCACCTGGGCATTTGGATGCCAGGAAGTGCATGCTGACAGGAGCCTGATATAGCTGTCTCCTTAGATGTATGCCAGAGCCTGTCATATACAGAGGTGGATGCTTACAGTTATTCATTGAAGTTAGAGCTCCCAGGGTCTAAACCACCAGCCCGGGAGCACATAGGGATGGACTCATGGCTCCTGTTGTATATGTAGGTAGGATGGCCTTGTTAGGCATAAGTGGGAGAGGAGATCCTTGTTTTTGTGAAGGCTGGATGCCCTAGTGTGGGGGAATTTGAGGGCGAGAAGGTAAGAGTGGGTGTATGCATGGGAGCATATCCTTATAAAAGCTGGAGGAGGGGGATGGGATAGGTGGATTTCTTGGTGGGTAGGAAATGGGGAAAAGTGATAACATCTGAAATGCAAATAAAGTATCCAATAAAAATTGAAAAAAAAAAGAAAGAAAATACCATTGGATTTATGTTACTTCTAAAATTTATAGTGATAATCCTTATAATTAAGAAACTGTTTAAAGATGCTTGCAATATATTTGGTGTAATTCTAACACCTCTCTGGATGTTTTAACTTTGCATAGTGAGCTTATGAATTTAAAGAATGCTGCTTTGCTGAGCATTGATGTGGCAGATACTGCTGATCAAATTACTTATAGCCTGAGGTCCGTATCTAACCAAGCAAGTGAAACATCTGCATGACAAGAACTTCTTCAAGTTTCTGAAGAAAGAAATTGAAGAAGATCTCAGAAGATGAAAAGATCTCCCATGCTCTTGGGTTGGCAGGGTTCATATAGTAAAAATTGCCATCTTGTGCAAAGCAATCTACAGATTCAATGCAATTTCCATCAAAATTCCAACTTAGTTCTTCATAGAGATAGAAAGAGCAATTTGCAAATTCATTTGGAATAACAAAAAACCCAAGCTATTTTGGTCAAGCTTCAAGAATGGCAATATAGCTTGATCACGCTGGCCTTTTTTGTCCTGGGAATACTTTTCTTTTATTCCTGCCAATCATGTGATAGCTTGTCTTTTTTTTTTTTTTTTTTTGGTTTTTCAAGACAGGGTTTTTCTGTATAGCCCTGGCTGTCCTGGAACTCACTCTGTAGACCAGGCTGGCCTTGAACTCAGAAATCCGCCTGCCTCTGCCTCCCAAGTGCTGGGATTAAAGGCGTGCACCACCACCGCCTGGCAATAGCTTGTCTTTAACATCAACATGTTGGCAGTCAAAATACATGGCTTCAACCTGAAAATGGATTCCCAGACAGAGTTATTAAATTATCAGACTGGCATGCCAAGGACAAGTAAGATTCTGCACAGAGCCTTACCAACCTAAGACAAGTGCATTGCTTTTGATTATGCATTATAGGTAAGGAAGACATTCTTGTCAGAATGATCTAAGACAGGCTCAGTCTTGTATATCAAATAAAAGAAAGGGAAATGTGGAGAACTTTTGGGGATGCTTGGCAGAAAACTGACATTGGCCAAGGACAAGGAAATGGGCTTCAGGTAGGAATCCACCATCAGGCTAGAACGAAGAAGTAATTTCAGGCAGGAATATAAATCTTAGGTTAGAACAAAGAATTCGGCTTCGGGCATGAAAATGACTTTGAGCTAGAACAGGAAAGTAGACTCATATATTTTGGTCATCCTGATAAGCCTCAGAATTAGTGATCATGGGAGTGTTCATGCAATTTTGTTTATTACCTTGCTTGTTCTTTGACTATTTGTGTTTATTGACTTGCTTGTTCCTTGACTATTTGCATCTATTGTATTGCTATTTCCTCATCCTACAACTGATCTTAATACTTAATACTTTTAATTAAAATGGTATAAAAGCCAATAGGAGAGGGGGGATAGGATAGTGGTTTTCTAGGGAGGGGAAATGGTGAAGGGGATGGCATCTGAAATGTAAATAAATAAAATATCCAAGAAAAAAACCATTCCTGTACTGCTTAGATATTTTCTACCAAGTATGATGAAAAAGAATGAATTTTTTGCTGGACTCACTCATCTGCTACTTGTCTTAACTCAGCATCAACTGAGCCCCTCTACCATTATTTCTTTGAAGACAGTTGACATAGTGGTCAACTTCTTGGACATTTCCTGGGTCCATCTACTAGCTGAATATGATCTAGACAGCTCAACAGATTCCATGTATAACATTAATAACATCTAACTTTGCCCAATTTTTCTAATTAAACTTTATTAATCATGAGATATAGTAAATTATAGTTCAGTTGGGAAACAAAATTTTGGAGTAGTTTATTACTTGGCAAGAAAATAAGGACATGCTGTTATGAAGATTGAAAGGCATACATGGTGGTTTACTATGCCATCCTAGAACTTTATGGAGGCTGAGGATTGTAATTTCAAGGTAAGCTTGGGTTACATTATAAGTTTGAGTCTAGCCCTGACTGCATAGCAAGACTTCTGAAGAAGTAGACTCCAACTCTAGTGAATGAGTGGATGTGTTAGCAGGTCAAACAGGCTAAGAATAAAAGCTTCCTACTTCTACCCCCTTGTATATACTTCCAGCACAAGGTGTGGCCGATATTAAAGGTATGTTTTCCCACATCAAAATCTAAATTAAAGATCCTTGACTTTAATTTAAAAAGGTAAATTCAAGATCAGGATTCAAAATGTGTGTCTTCCTCTCTTAATAGTCTGGACTAGAAGTGGATTTACCCACTGAGCATAAATCTCTTACAGGTGTACTCTTCATTACTTGATTGTAGTTCATCTTAGATACAGTCCAGTTGATAACTAAGGATAATCATCACAAATTCAACAATCAGTGGTTCAGGGTCAATGGTCTCAATTTCCTAATAAAAAGACACAGATTAATAGAATGAGTGTAAAAACATGATCCATACTTCATCTGCACTCAAGAAAAAAAAAACTTTAATATCAGAGAGAGACATTACCTCAGAGTAATGTGTTGGAAAAAGATATTCTAAGAAATGTATCTAAGAAATAAGCTGGTGGGCTGGAGAGATGGCTCAGAGGTTAAGAGCACTGATTGCTCTTCCAGAGGTCCTGAGTTCAATTCCCAGCAACCACATGGTGACTCACAATCTATAGTAAGGTCTGGTACCTCTTCTATCGTGTAGGCATATATGCAGAACACTGTGTACATAATAAATAAATCTTTTTTAAAAAGCTAGGCAGTGGTGGCTCATGCCTTTAATCCCAGCACTTGGGAGGCAGAGGCAGGTGGATTTCTGAGTTCTAGGCTAGCCTGGTCTGTAGAGTGAGTTCCAGGACAGTCAGGGCTACACAGAGAAACCCTGTCTCAAAAAACAACAACAACAGCAAAACTAAAAAAAAAAAAAATACACAAGCTGGTGTTGCCACTCTAATATATTACAAAATAGACTTAAATTAAAACTGATCACATACTCATCAAAGGAGAAACCTACCAAAAGACATCTCAAATTTTAATGTCTATGCTCCAAACACTAGAGTACCAAACTTTGTAAAATAAATATTTCTATAGTTTAAATCACATATTGGTCTCCATTCACTGCTGGTGAGGGATTTCATTGCCCCACTCACAGCACTAGGCAGGACATCCAGATATAAATTAGATAGAGAAATATTATACATAACTGACATATAGATCAAATAGACTTAACACATAATTATAGAACATTTCACTCACATATGAAAGAATGTACTTTTTATTTCTGGATCTAATGAAACTTTCTCCAAAATGAACCACACAAAGACACAAAGCAAGACTCAAAAGGCACAAGAAAACAGTACAATACACTGAATCCTACAAAAATTAAAGCTGGATGTCAACAACAAGAAAAAACAACAGAAATGTTACAAACTCTTGGAAATTGAATAAATCTCTCCTGAACAGTCAATAGGTCAAGATAGAAATTAAGAAAGAAGTGAGATGTTTAAGAATTGAATGAAAATGAATATACAGCATACCAAACTCATGTAACACAATGAAAGCTGTTCTAATATGCACACTCATAGCACTAAGTGCCAACATTAAAAAAGGATAAGAGAAAACAAGAGAGAAATAGGTTCCTGCTCAGTGACTGAAGATAGGCCTGCATGCAACTGATCAACTCAGGTGCCTTCCAGGTCCATATGCAATTCTCAGAGTCATTAAACCACAATATCTATTCCAGTTTCTGGAGTGGAAGAGCCAGTCCTGGAGAACTAAATGTCATTACTGAATAGGACTGGTCCTAGGCCAGATTATAGGTCTAGGTGCTGATTTCTGAATTTGAGTTTGTTGGATGTGTGTTTTGTTCCTTAGCTTCTGTTTCCTTTTTGGTCTTCTGGTTTTTGCTTGATTTCTGTTGCCAGCATGAGCTTTGATCTAGTAGGGTGTCTATCCATGTTGGGGGCTGGACTTTTAATGACTAGCTTAATCTTTGATGAAGCAGCATGCCTTTGTTCTTCTGAATGGTTTGGCCTGTACCTGTTTTTCAGACAGTAGTGGCAGGTAGCTGAAATCTTTAAGAGTTGGGAGCAGTGTCCTGGAAGCTGTTTGGGCAGTGAGGTGGGAGAGGGGGCATTGGAGTGGGTCTTTGTGAACTGAATCTAGGAGTGGGGATATTCAGCTGTTAAGGTGAGTTAAGAACTATAAGCTCTTTTGACTTGTGTGGCCAGTACCTGAGCAGCAGGAGCCCACTGGGGTTGGAGGCAGGGAAGGGACAAAGTATTGGTCTGGGCAATGAGGTGGGTGGTGGTGTGGGGAGAAGTGGACTGGGTCTTTGGGAACCAAATCTAGGAAGTGGGGCAGATCAACTGGTTGGCAGGTCATTCACCTGTTTTCTTTTGACTCAGACACATATACCCCAGTTCTGCTCATCTCCCTGTCTACTCATGTCTACCTTTTGCCTTTGAAACATCCCCCTCAAAATAACACACACACACACATACACACATACACACAAACACACAAATACACATGCGTGTGCATGCAAAACGTATAAAGCATAGAAAATATCTCAACTAGGAAGCTGTAGTGTGTCACAGTGTGTTCCTCTGTCCACACATATTCATTTATAAATGTTCATTGCAGTGAGTCATTGGTCTGGTTTGAGATCTCTGGCTTTTGTGACACCATTAATATTGGATCCTTACTGGAATTCTTCCTGGTTATCTGGTTATTGACATGTCATGGAGATCCAACAGTTTTGTCCCTTTTGTGGATCCCAACTGTTTACAGACAATAAAGATTTTGGAGTGGGCCGTGCAGGCACCTAAATCTGGGCCTGGGTAGCAGCTGAGTTGGTAGCATGAGAGCTCTCCATTATCCGAATCACCAGCGTGAGCTCTCCAGCACTGTTCCAGCTAGGCCACCCGGTGACCCACAGCATGAGACAGAGTCAGTTTTCCTTAAGGGGCTGGCCACAAGGAGTTTGACCATGCTCAAACGTGAGTATATAGGCAACACAAATTGGGCTTTCCCCCCTTCTTTTCTTCTTTTTCTTTTTTCTTTGGGGGAGTCAGGGCTCTCAAGAAGGGGTAGACATGGGAGGACAGGAAAGTGAAGGTACTCGGGGTTCATGATGTGAAATTCCCTAATATTGTGAAAAATGTTGAAGAGCTATCATACTAGCAATTTAATAACACACCTGAAATCTCTAGAACAAAAAGAAGAAATCATAGTAAAAAGAGATAGATGACAAGAAATAAACTCTGGGCTCAATTCAATAAAATACAAACAAACAAACAAAGAAACAAAAAAGCCAAGTAAGCAAACAAAAATTACAGAGAATCAATGAAACAAAGAGTTGGTTCTTTGAACAAAATCAATAAGATTAACAAACCCTTATCAAAATTAACTAAAGGGTCAGAGAGACAATTTAAATTAACAAAAGGAGAAAGGAAATGGAGGACATAGCAACAGCCACTGAGGAAATCCAGAGAATCACACAGACACATATATACTTTAAAAACCTGTATTCCACCAAACTGAAAAAGTCTTAAAAAAACGAAGTTAATTTTCTCAATAGGTACCAGCTACCAAAGTTAAATCAAGATCAGATAAACTATTTAAACAAACCTATAGCTCTTATTGAAACAGAAACAGTCATTAAAAGTCTCCTTACCTGCTTGTCAAAGAGTGTCCATGTGAATCTGTAAACAGCACAGGTTGTTCCAAAGACTGTGTATGTACTCTGTACAAACTGATAGCTAGTTATCATCACTGAAGACAACACCTATGGAACTCAATGAAGATGAAAATAGAGAACTAGTACCTACATAGACCCTTCACCCCTATATTTCAGAGTCCTTGGTACAGGAACCTTCTCTACTGGCTTTCAAAAGTGCCAAGCATAACATAAACAACAAGACAAACAAACCCTTTATCAACAATGGAATACTTTCTGCAATATATAGTAGGGCAGTGGTGGTGCAATTCTTGTGGGAGCCAGTATCTGATTTATCTTAAGGCCCATTCCATGGGATGTTACCTATACTTGATACTGATTGGGTAACCTCAAATAGAATCTGAGACTAGATAGCTCATGGACTTAGGTAAAACAAGAAAACACTGGTCTATTAAAGAAAAGAAATTTAATGATAAAAATGACTCCTAATGATACATTGCTCTACTAATAGATTGGTGTCTTGCTCAACTATCATCAATGAATCTTCCTCCTCCAGCAGGTGACAAAAATATAGAGACCCACAGTCAGACATTACTGTATCATTCAGCAGTAAGTGGTATGTGTTTATCCAATCCCCCACCTTAGAGTTCAGGGAACACTGTGGAAGAGGAGGCAGAGAAAATTTAAGAGCCAGTGTTTTTATGGAAGTTTTGAATGTTCGAGAGAGTGAGTCTCTGACTCTTGTGCCCTCTCTCTCTCAGGCTCTTTTTCTTCTGTTGGTTTGTACTGTCTACCTTTGATTTAATAGTTTTTGTTAACTTATTATACTTATTTTGTTAATTTTTAAAATATGAATGAATGAATGAATGAATGAATGAGTGAATGAAAGCCTAGCCATAGGGTTAAAGGTTAACAACTGAACTATCACTTATACTTCCTAGGAGAGGGAAATCAAATTTTCTCCAATGAAGTGACACTGAGTAGATCAAATTCTCTCCAGGACAGACTTCATGTCCAAAGGAATCTCTTCTTTACATCCCCTCTATGCTTTAATTTCTCACTGTGTTTATTCACTTATTTTGAGAATAATTAAAGCTTAGATCTGAATCATTATTACAGGACTAAGCCACAAGAACTGAGATTTATACAATTTTAAGAATATTTTTAAGACATTGAAATTAAAATATAATCATATCATTCCCTGTTTTTTCTCTCCCTCCTAACTCTTCCCAAACACAGTCCTTTGCTACTTTTGAAATTTATGTCTCATGTTTTATATATAAACCTCAACACATAAATCTTAGGATAACTGATTTGAAATCTTTTCCCTGGGGAAAACTATTTCTCCTGCTCTCAGCATTTCTTAGTTGCCTATAATTCTTTGTCTGGGGTTGAGCTCCCATGAAATTCCACACCCCTACTCCCTCCCTTTCATGAGAACCTGTCTATGTAATCTTTGTTCAAGTCTTATTTAAGAAACTTTGTTAGGACTTCACAGGCATAGTGATTCTGACAATAGTAGGAGATAAAATATGAAAACTTCCAGCTCTTCTGGGTCCTACAATCCAACCTACCTTTTAAATTATTATCTCTGAGGCTTAGTTTCAAGAATTATATTGTTGATGCATCAGGTGAAGCTGGGAACCATATAGTTACAAGGAAATGATGTTTTGATAAGGGACAAGAACTATACTTATCTTGGCATATGCAGATAAATATATAGACTATTAATTAGGAATTACTTTGGTTTAGTATAGTGGAAATTGTAGGTTCTCTCCAAAGATTAATTGGCATCAGGTAGTTGTATAGGTTTCCAGGCATAATTTCCCTCTTATTGAGTGAGACTTATAATTGCAGAATTGTGGATTACAACCAATGGTGTTTGCCACTATTGTATCTTTAGAGATATGTCACCATGCTGGTCATTGTTGTATTTTTATATGTATTACAGTTGTGTATGACTATTGGTTTCTTCCCACCCGTGGAAGCTTGCATAGAATCTTTTGGGAAGAAACGTTCAGGTCAGAGTCAGTGGGAATCCTCCAGATCCTGTGTGTAAAGTATATGGTGTCTTTAGCAATAGAGAATTATTTTCAGCTTCTGTGAGGCAATCAAAGGTAACAGCAAAAGCCGATCCTTTAGGAGTCCCTTGGACTACCATGACCAACAACTCAGAAGGAGGCTTTTCATGCTTGGCATGTTTTTAATTTTTTTCCTATGGCTCTTGGTGGAATAATCTGTTTAATGAATTAAGATATTGGGAATCTTTCAATTATGGTAAAGAAAGTTGCACAATAGAAATCCCAACATTAGGATTATTTGAATGTTCACAGTTTGCTAAATTTGTTCCTTTAAAAAAAAGATTTATTTATCTTTATTTTGTGTACAATGTTCTGCCTGCATGTATGCCTATATGCTAGAAGAGGGCACAAGATCTCATTATTGATGATTGTGAGCCACCATGCTGTTGCTGAGAATTGAACTCGGGACCTCTGGAAGAGCTGCTAGTGCTCTTAATCTCTAAGCTATCTCTCCAGCCCTCCAAATTTGTTCTTAAGCATAAAAATTACTTTCAATAAAATAAGTTTCTTCTAAAAAAGTAGAGTTCATGATACAGCTGAGTGGTAGAGAGTACTGAAAAAATGGTGTGTATGTGTGTGTGTGTGTGTGTGTGTGTGTTGAGGATTCGTATCTACAATCTCAATACTTGGAACATTGAGACAAGAGTATTGGTGTAATTTTGGAGACAGATTGGGTTATATAGGAAACTTAAGACAAAAATGTTTCTGTGTGTGTGTGTGTGTGTGTGTGTGAAGTTGAAGTTGAAATAAGAAAATTCTAGTTTAACTTCTTTAATTTCTTGATAAGTTTTGGTTAGTTTTACAAGAATTGGAGAAAAGGCAAATAATTAAAAATTTTACCGTAAAATCTTAAAAAACTTAATCCTATGAAATTGTGGAGTTTACATCTATATTGATAATATTCATAAATAGGTAGTTAAGTCCCTAATTTTACAAAGAAATTCTTGATTGTCACAGTGTAAAGTCAAACTTTGTTATGTTACACCAATATTCTGATTAGAGTATAAAAGGTGCCAGCCTTCTATGAGATGTACTAGCATTCAATAGTGTCTTCGTGCAAAAGATCTTAAGGCAGCTTTTTTTTTTCTTCTTTTTCTCTGCTGTAAATAAAAGGTCAAGTAATATCTTCTAATAACTTATAACTCTATCTTTTTCCTGTTAGGACATGTCACCCAGCACTTTTTGATTACATGTTCTCAGATAATAGTTGGGACAGATTGACCAAAAGAGAGCAATTTCTTTAATCAGGATAACATAATGATTCCATCACAAACTTTAGATAGAGCTATGGATATCACCAATTTTCTTTCTTTCTTTTTTTTTTTAAATCTATTAACAGTGCTGTATCTTTAGTGGAATTGAAGACAGGACCTTTTGCAGGTCTCAATACAACTTATAAAAGGCCATAACAATGGCTTTAAAATCACATCCATTAGTTCTACAATGAATCAAGTTTTCTCATAACTTGGTCATAACTTGAGGACAGGACACTGTAAACACCAAGCAGTGGTATATAGGGAACTGAAGTCTGAATTCTCTGCTTGTTGAAGGACTTCTTTCTCCTCTTGAGCTATTTGGTGGATATCAGTTTCTTTGCCCATAAAAGGGGGAATTGCCCCATGTCCCCTAAGGTGCTGTCTGTTTTTAGTGCTTCTTGGACAAAGATGCAAGCCACTTTGCACTATATGTTTAACAATTATGAAGAATGTTGACATCTCTGGTAATATGGAGAAACTGTGACATTACAACATGACATTGTGGAAGCATAATCAATGCAGTTAAGCACCCTTGCAATGCACTTCTTTGTTTATGAGTCTAAGGTTTGACCAGCTGTCTAAAACAATATGAAATAAATAAAAACAAAATATGGGTGAAAATATGTAGTAAACATTACCATTTTGTTTCTGATGAAGTGCAAAATAATTAGATTGAATATATTCAATGTAATTTTTATTTAATTGAATTTAATTTGTGTACTATTGCTATTGCTGTGATCAATATATTTATTATTTCAAAAGTATGAAATAAACAACAAGCATTTAGACAGTACAAAAACAGATTGAAGATTTCAGCTTTTTTTCCTGAACAAATCAAGCTGAAAAAATTATGTATCATGTATTTATGTACTTTATTACAATTAAAATAGAAAATTTAGAGATACGCTTTTAATTTGTACATCTAGAATGAATGCTTTAATGCATATAATATGTACAACAGTTTACTCTTTAAGTATATACAATGTATAAATGCATTAGCCTGTCTTTTAATTGTTGCAATGACTAATTGTGCTATTGGTTATTATTTTCAAGGCATTAAGTACTATCACCTCCATTTTGTAGATAAAGAGATTGAGACTAGGGGAATTTATTAAGTTGTCTAAAGATACACATGCAGTGGGTGATAGAAATCAGCCAGAAACCTGGCATTCTAGCTTATTGACAGCTTATTATGATGATTAATAAAACAAAACTAAGTCACTTAAAATATTTTAACATGTTCTTTTTTGTTTGTAAGTTTAGTAGAAAATTTAGTGTTTACATTTCTTCAAATAAAACATCCTTTTTATCAGGAAGAACAACTTCTATTTATCTGTGTTCTGCAAATTTAAAGATCTGTAGTATCATCAGTTCTCCATTAGAGTGCCATTCATAGGCATGATTTGCTAAGATGTATACTCTATTTTATTAATGACTTTGACTTAGCATTTAATTTGCAGGGAACAAATTTTTGGTGAATTAACATGAAAAGAAAAATATTCTATGCTCTATGAAGGTGTAAGTAGCCAATAAATGCCTCTTCTAATTTTTTAAAGAGGGATTATTTGATTCTGCTGTTATTATCTGGACCTAAAATATGTTGTTTGGATCATCTGTTTTACTCATAGTACTGACGCATTAATATCACTTCTCTTCTTATGCAGAATTGTAAACATCAGCTCCTTTCCCTCTTTTCAAAACTTTACATAGGACTGACAATTATAATGATATATCTTATAATATAAAGTATAATAATTTGCAAATGAGTCAAGAATAACAATAAAAGACAACTGAGAAAGAAAACTAAAGCAAAAGGCACAGCTCCTGACAAATGATGTCCATAGCTTATACTTAAAGTCAGAGATGTAACTGCTTCTTTGTAATAGATGCTAACTCTTCTGAGATCTGATACATCCACCCACAAATGGTGAAAAGACAGAAGAGAAGGAGAAAGAAAAAAGCAAACAAGTAGCCAAGCATGTAAGCAAAGCACTCAGACTATACTTTGCTATGGTAGATATATCTTAGGAAAACACTTCATTTACACTAGTGGTGCACAAACAAGAATTTACTCTTTTTAAAGTCTGTTATTTTTGTACTCAATTAATTTCAGAGCAATGGCAATATATATTTAGATGATAAATAAATTAAAAATGTTATCAGAAATCATTGCTGAAATCAACATTAAAAATCAAAATGTTTTATTTGATCAACTTCAAATTTTGTATCATTTTAGTTCTATGAAACATAGTTTAGAATTATATGAAATTGTTTAATAAAATTTGGTGTTTTCGTGAAAATTCTGTCTCGGAGAACTGTAAATAACCATAGACTCTTAATTACTCAGTATGCCTAAAAGCAATAAACGGAGTACATATCATAAGATCTTGTGAAACAATAGTTCAAATATTGACTGATGAGTTTGAAAATAAGCGTATGATATTTTTTTTTATTATTAAGTATTTTTATTTTAAAATATAAAAGTACATCATTTAAAAGTAAGAGGACACAAATAAGTGAAAGTAAAAAATTTGTGGAAATACATTGCTATTTCCAATACCATAGCAGAATATATCTTTTTAGACTTTTTCTCCTCCTCTTCTAGTGGGTTCTGGGGATTGAACCTAGGATCTTGTGTGTGATGAGCAGGTGCTATACTGTTGAACTACATCCCACACCCCTACATCTTTTTTCTAATCTTATAATAATTGACAATTTATAACTATAACATATCTTCAATGATGGTCCAGCTTTCCATTGTCTAAGCTTTTAATCTCTTTCTGTAAGTTTGAATCATATTCTCCATAAAAGGAATGTGCATCCTTGTTAGATCTAACAAGGATGCGTATGATATTTTGATCGATCAAAGTATGTTTATTCAGTAATTCAGTTTTGTAATCAAAACCCAAGTTTCTCTAGTCTACTCCACTGTACTTTTTGCATTATAGGAAGTCTGTTATTGTTCAAGATCATTTGATGGCTGCTGTGGTATTTTTGTTTATCATTTTTCTCTTTCATGTGTATGTGTATGTGTGGTGTATGTGTGTTTCTGCATATTCCCATATGTGTGCATGTGTATGTATATGTGTGTCTGTGTTGTGGAGGTCAGAAGCTGATATAGAAAGTCTTTTTTTGATAATGGTCCACCTAATTCACTGAGGCAGGATCTCTTAGTTGAATTCAGACCTCACTGATATGACTACTTTAGCTAGCTAGTCAGCTTGCTCGAGGGATTTCCTGTCTTCACCATACAAGTGGTGGAATTACAGATAGGTTGCCATACCCATAAATGGGTTGTGGAGATTTGAGCTACATGCTTGCATAGGAAAGTCTTTTACCACTGAACCCTCTCCTAAGGTCCTATTCATTCATTTTTTTCCAAAATATAATATTTTTATTGACTATTTGGAAATTTCATACAATGTACCTCTATCACACTTGTTTCCCATTCCTTTCAAGCTCATCTTTCCACCTTGTGCCCTCCCCCAAAATACACCAAGTGAAATTTATGTTGTCCACATACTCATTGTAGCTTTGAAAAATTCCCAGATATTTGGGCCCTTAAAGATAACAGAGTTGAATTTCCTTTCCTAGAAGGTATCAACTATGAAGAACCACACTTCAGCATCCCTTTCAAAATCTTTAAAGAACCTCTTCAATGGCTAGACTGTTTCTTTTTCTTTTGGGGGGTGGGGAGGTTATAGAATCCTTCAATGTCTCTTATTCTCAACTGTGAGTATGCAGTCATCCATACCACTGGAAAAAAGCTTCCTTGACCATAACAGCCAGTGGTAGCACTAACAGATATCCACATGGCCTCCCACGGCAGCACAGAACACAGACCACGACATGGTCCCTCGGGTAGCCAAGACTATGGACTTCATAATGGCTTCCAACACCAGCACAGACACCAGCATAGCCTCAGGAGATAGCACCTATTCATACATTTATTTCTTCTTTTCATGTGTGTTTATGTGCATGTGTGTGCATGTATGTATATGTTTATGTGTGTTTGTGTGTGTGTATTAGATGAATGTGTATATGAGATAAAGAGATGTTTCCTGTGTGAATAAATGAATTGAATTAGAATTAGTGTTAAAAAAGCAATACAAAAGTATAATATTGAAAATAAAATTTTATGACATGAAACAGCAGAAGTGAGATGTTTTATGAAAAAGGCTGGCATGGCATGGACTTCAACTTGAGAGTGGCAAACTAAATCTAGTGGAGAAAGTCTAGACTAGAAGTAACTGTAGGATCAGGGGATGCAACACTCTCTTCAATCTTCTGCAGACACTGGGCACACACATGGTACATATACATACATACTAGCCAAACACTAATGCACATAAAATGAGATAATAAATCTAAAAAATGAAACAATACAGTAAGGTTTAGATAGTAGTCCAAGCACTATCTAGTTGTAAGCCATTTTTAATTTAGTCTGAAGTTGTGTCTAGTAAATATATAAATATTGTTGGTAAAATACATAGTAATGAGGTATAATTTTTTGATACTTAAAATTGTATTATAGTATTGGCTATGGTGTAAAATTATTTATTATTGATGACTACTTTTTTGACTGGGAGAATAGCATCATTTGGAACAAACTGAATTTTAATTTTGATATTCAGAATTTTTATGTGCAAAACTGATTTAACTATTTTGAAATAAAATTAGCAATTTTACACAACTAACATCCATTGCTTTTTATAAAATAATAAAATAACACACACACACCATACATCTCCACTGTTTATTAAAATGTCAAAGCATTTTAATAAGCCATTGTGCTGGAAGAATTAATTAGATCTGAAAACTGGTATAATTAAAACAATAAAAGCTATAAGAGTGCATTAAAATAGAGTGCTGGAATAAAAGAACTAAGTTTTAAAAAGTTATATTTGACTAGTCAAATGTTCCTTAATAGCTGGATACATCAGAATGCATTGTTCATTTCAATATTAAAAGAATTTAGTGAAATGAAAATTGAGGCAATAGAGAATTCAGTATGCACCATTATTTGAAATTTAAAGTCTTTCTCATAATGAACATAGCTAAAAACATAAAAGACAAATGATAGAGAAATTAAAAGCAATTATCAAAGGAATTCTCTGCAGAAATTTCTGATTTAAATTAAAGCCTGTGATTAAAAATCTCCGTCGCCTTTGTCCTTCTCCATTCTTCTAACAGTTCAGTACTGCATCGGCACCTTATGACTTAATTTCTTCTTCAAAGACAATCATGCTATGTTTGAAATGTACATATCAGCTTCACATCCTGTTTCTATAAGCCTTAATGAATAACTTTTAGATAAAATGCAATGGAAATACTGCCTGAAAAGGAACCATAGAATGCGAAAAATTTTCCCCATAACTGTTGATTTTAATTTTGCATATGGAAACGGGGCTGTCTCAGGTATTGTTACCTCAAATGCAGCATAGTATATTTCAGTGACCAGGGCTAGGGCATGTTCCCACATTTCCATATGTGTTGCTTTTCTTTTTCCAACAGCAAACTTCTTTTAAGTCTCTATACAGTCACAGCAATGGATAATGAGAACCTAACAGGTAAGTTAAGAATTAGCTTTTAGTATGTTTGCATGACAGCAAGTAAAATCAGCATACAATAAAACAAGCACAAGACAAATTTGAGAAATATAAAATTCATTAAAATGATTGTGTTTTGTTTCTACCATGAGTATACACATAAATCTCATATTGGTGTGCAGGTGTTTGGAAAATATGTTTACTGAGTATGTGCTTTTGTCATTTTCAGATGTCATTAATATTTTTTCTTTCATAGCAACTAATTCTTCTTTCTTTAGAATATGTATTTTCTCCTTTTGTGAAAATTATAAAGAATTCAGCTCACCCTGGCCATATCAGCCATGGCACTGAAGAAACACACTCAAGCACCCTCCCCTTTCCCTCTGGCCTTGGGTTACCAGAGGAAAGACACCCAAGTGCCAATTTTAGCCAGACTCGCCCAGGGCAGCCAGAAGAAGTATACCCAAGCACACCACCAGCGCACCACTACCACTACTAAGATGGGTAAATATGTGATGGAGAGATGGGAAAGATTGAGTACACGGTAGATATGAGTGAGAAAGTAAAGCCAAAGGCTTCATATACTGCAGACAAAGGTGGAACTGGAGATTCCCACCGATAAGGGGAGTCTGCATAACCAGAGGCCATGATGACATCCCAGTCCAGGCTGCTGCTGAGGGCCATGTCTTGGTGTGTGGTCCTGAGGAATCAGGATGAGGATACAGTATTTATAGTGTAGCAGAAACCAGAGGTCTCAAATCAGAACAATGACTTACTGCAATGAACATTTGCAAGTAAAAATGTGTGGACAAAAGGGTACACTATGTGACACACTGTGATACACTACAGCTTCCAGGACATAGTTTTTTCCTATCTTATTTCCTTTGTTAGTTTGGCGATGTGGTTGCGAAGCCATAGAGCAGATAAGAAGGAATGGGGAGATGAGTAGGATTAGAATGTATGATGTGAAATTCACAAAGAATCAATAAAAAGTTAAAAATAAGGATAAATGCCAGAAAAATATAAATAAATAATTAAACCAATAGGAATGGGTGATAAAAAAGTAGGGGGAGGATTAATAAAAACAACACACACAGAAATATGATATATGTATATGTATACATGCATATGTATCTTACCTATCTCTATCTATCTATCTATCTATCTATCTATCTATCTATCTATCTATCTTCTATTTATCTATCTACCTATCTATGTATCTATCCATCATCTATTTATATATCTATCTTATGTAAACTACAAATTGTAAGAAAATTACAAAGCAAAACAAAAATGTTTCAATAGGGGTATTTTGCGTGGATGGATAATGATACTGTTATCCCAGAAGCTATAAGTTATTAAATGACAATTCCAATATCAAGAGTAGAATAACTCCCATGATGTTGTTTGTCTTGGTAGTTCAAGATGCCATAAAACAGTATAGACTATTTTGATTGTCTAGAATGAGACTCTGAGGCTAGCTGCTTCCAGCTTAGGAGAGAGATGATGTGACCAAGTTGTGAAGAGCAGTAGACACACAAAAGTAATGCAGAGTTCTATTTTTTTCTGTGACTCTTAGGTTCATTTCTCTTTGACTCCTAGGCTCATCTATAGAACTAATTTTTCTGGACTTCATAAAAAAAAAATAATTATCTTCATTTGTTTTAAGACCTTGACTAAGAGTAGACAAAGAGTAAGGTGTCTTATTAGTAATTTTAGGACTAGAAGCTATTTGGTACACAACAGAAATTAGAATTTCCGAGGAGTTAGAATAGAGAAGGAAGTAACTTGCCACCATGAAAGCTCTAGGGAACCAGCAGTCAGTGCTTGGAGCATGCCATACACAGGAATGAAGTGAACCTCAGTGAACTAATGTAAAACTTTATCATGCTTATCAATCCCCTCCCAAACATTTCTACCGGAGACCAAGGACTCAAAAATTGAGCCTATGGCGAGGAGGGGGGCATTCTTCCCAAATAGCTACAAGTACTAAAATGTCATGGAAGATATACTACTAGTATAATCGTGGCATGACTTAAATTTGTGTAATCAGTGAATTTTAAAAATAAGGCCTGTACCACAGAAGGGAGTTGATGTCTTATATGGTTAATGTGATTGAAGACCTCATGTTCGCAAAGGGAAGCTTCTTACTGATGTTTTGCAAGTGAACAAGTTGTCAAAATGCTTTCTAAAATTTATGCTTATACCCATGTGGTGGTTTGTATAGGAATGGGTCCCGTAGACTCAGGTGTTTGAATGGTTGGCCAAAGGTAGTAGAATTACTAGGCAGTGTGACCTTGTTGGAGTGAATGTGGCCTTGTTGGAGGAAGTGCATCACTGTGACGGTTGGCATTGAGATCTCCTATGTTCAAGCTATTTCCAGTGTGGCACACTGTCTCCTTGGTGCCTGCAGATTGAGAAGTAGAATTTTCAGTTTTATCTCCAGCACCTTGTCTACCTGCACACAGCCATGTTTCTTGCCATGATGATGATGTATTAAATCTTCTGAAACTATAGGCCAGTCTCAATTATTTTAAAAACTCACTACAGTCATGGTGTCTCTTCACCGAAATAGATTCCTAAGACACCCACATGTTTGTTCTGTTTTTAACTTTAGTCAGTGAACCTTCCCTTTGTAGTGGAAAGTGGTTAATGGAGAGTCATAACTTGATAAAGCGCTAAGAGTAATTGACTTTTGAGTGCTTAGTCATAAATGAGACAGCTGTGATAGTTATTCCAAAGTTCAGAAAACATGGAAGCATGTTAAAAGAATTTAAGATCCTGAAGCGGTCATGCTTATGCTCTAGCAGACCACTGGGCTGAGTTGACCCTGGCACTCACTAGCCACCACACTAGAAAGAGATGTGGGGCATGTGGATTTTGTGCCACACGAGGAACTGGGACAGAACTGGCAAAGAAGAGCAAACTTAAACCCTGGAAATCTCAGAGCTCAAGACTGATTAAGAGTAGAGATAGCTCCTTCTCTGTTGCCACCTAACCATTATCTCCAACTAGGTGATCACAAGCAGACAGTCATGTAGCACAACACCTAGAATTATTCCTCATGCAAATAGAGCACTGGTGGCAACTTAGCCTCAGCCAATAGAATGCATTTATCCCACAACCACCACAATCTCATCCTATTCCCAAGGTTCATATAGTCACTGTTAACATAGAATAAAGCTCACAAGTTACTTCACCAAGGATTTTTTGAGGCTGGCTGTTTTTACTGAGTTGTAACAGTTGGAGGAAGGTTCTCGTCCCCAAAGAACTCATCACTGGATCTTGGCCTGCCCAGGCCAGGATACTGTCACTCTCAGAGGCTCACATCAGACCAGGGGTTCTGGACATCACTGCCACTGCAGTGGCTGTGGACCCAGGACCCGGGCCACCCACCCCATGCTGAACCACTTGAATTTCCTTATTCATTTACTAAGAGCTCAAACACTTCTAGAATTCCTGGCTGTACAGGACCCCTGTGGACCCAATTCGTCCCAGACTCTGCTTTACCTTCCTTGGTCTGGCAAATAGTAACATCTGATGTCCCGGAGGGAAGAGGCAGATTGAGGACTGTACCTGTTCCAGACTTTGCCCTTCCCTGTTCAAGCCAACATACTGGCACCCCACCAGGAGAGTAGGAACATGGAACCACAGACACCTGGCCCACCCCTCAACCTGGAAAACAAGGGAGAGCTGGCTCTGGTGGAGTGAGTGCTGAAGTGCTGGCCCTGCCCCTTGCAGGATGCAATATTCAGGTGAACTGGCCCCAACCCATCTGCCATGCAGTAACATGGGTGTGGGAGAGATGCCTTCCTTGCCCACACTCCACCTCACCACCTAAGGCAGGCAGGTGAACTGGCTCCAAAGGCGTGCAATACTCAGGAGAGTGGGTTCCATACCATACTCGAGAAGCACAGCAGAGCACGCCCTGGTGGTTGAAGGCACAGGAGAACTAGAAGGCTATCCTACTCAGATACCACAACAGGAAACCTGAGGGAAGTCCAGGTGAGCATCCAGTATTGATAGTATAACAGAAGCCAGAGGCCTCTAACCAGACCAATGACTCATTGCAATAAACTTTTGCAAGTAAGGATGTTGAACAAAAGGGTATACTGTGTCACACCATACTTTCATGGCAAGATTTTTAAAATTTTTATCATATTATTTATTTATCTATTATTTTTATTTTTTGTTTTCTGGGGACCATTGCAAGGGTGCAGAGTGAATATGGAGGGGCGGGAAGATGAGTGGGGTTAGAGTGCATGATATGAAATCCCTAAAGAATAAACAAAACGTTAAAAAGGAAAGAAATCAACAGTTAGTTATCTTGATGAAATTTCCTTTATACATGTCTCTTGGCTACTTTTCTGTTGCTATATAAAATATCCAATAAAATATCCAATAAAAATATGTTATGACCAAGGAATTTATAAAAGGAAATGTTTAATTTGGCTCATGATTTCATTGAGCTAGAATTCACAAGGGTGACACAAAGGAACACCTGAGACATCGTATCTTGATCCATACCCAGAAAACACTGGGAATTCCATGAGTCTTTTGAAACCTCAAATTCTACTCCCAGTGACACACTTTCTCCAGTAATGCCACACTTATTTTTTCCCAGATAGTTCTTCAAACTCTGGATAAAATATTTAAATATAAGCCATTATTATTCAAAGTACTATATTCTACTCCTAGGACCCCGTAGACTCATAACCCTTTCATAATGCAAAATGCATTTAGTCCAACTGCAAAAGTTCCCATAATCTTTCACAGTATCAACACAGTTTGAAAATGTAACAACTAAAGTATCTTCTGAGTGTCAGGGTTAGCTCTTTAAAAAAAACTAATTATTTCTTTTACTTACTCACTTTACATCTTGCTCACTGTCTCCTTCTGGTCATCTTCCCTCCCACAATTCTTCCCCCAACCCTCCCCTTCTCTGGGCGGATGGATTCCTCTGGATATACCCCCACCTTGGCCCTTCAAGTCAAAACAATCTCTTAATCGTACTTCCCCATGTAAAATGAAAAAGCAAATTACATACATTCCAACATATAATGGCAATATATAATGGAGGTATATATATCTCCATTTCAAAATTTAGAAATCAGTGCATAGTGGAGAAATACTGGAACAAAGCAAGGCAGAAACCCACCAGAGAAAACCCCAAATCGTATAGATCCATGTCTGAAGTCAAGAGCTTAGATGACTCCATGCTTTCAGTTTTGCTGATTGCAACATACTTTTTTTTTCTTCACCTGGTTCCACTTCCTGTCTGCAGATCTTGAAAATGTCTCATGGCTCTATTATGTTTTCCAACACAATATAGATGCAACTTTTATAGTTTCAGAATGGACTCCCTTCAGGGATTCCCTTTTCAAACACCTAAGTGGCTTTTTTGTTTTAATGATTGAAGACGGAGTCACAACCCATTTGTCATGTATTCTTCATAACTGTAGGATATAACCACATGGACTACACTGCCAAGTTCAAAGGCCCACTTGGGGTGGACTCTGTTGTCCTTAAATCTTTTGTAGGAACTTATATTTGTTGTCACTTTTTGAAAACAGAAATTTCCTTAGGAATTTGTGAAACCTTTGTGAAAGTTTGGAGCCTCTATCAGTGGAATTTTGCCTTGAGGATACACATCTATATAATTTAGTTTGGATCAGGCCTGTTTAAATTCCTCTCTTTCAGCAGGAACATTGGCTGCAACATTAAACTTTCTGGCACTATGTTTCTTCTCTAACTGTACACTTTGCATTCATTTTTTGCCATTTTTCGTTGTAAACATTCGTAAGAGTGATTACTAATAAACTCATGGTAGAGTTAATATCTGGCTATCTTAAAATCTCCTTTACCAAAGAAATTAGCCTATTATTTTCAATTTAACCTCAGAAGGAACTTTAGAACAAAGGCAAAAGGCAGCCTCCTCTTGCTCCCAAACAAAGCATAACAAGAATGGTCTCTAAACTGGTTGCTAATACTATACCCCTCTGAAGCTTCTTGGCTGGGCCTCCACAGTCTGCAAAGTTCTTAGCATGGCTGTCTTCCAAGATCCTACTAGGTTGGTACACTAAGATCTGCTTACAACACTTAATCATATTTCTAGTCCAAAGTCTCAAAGTTCTCTGTAGTTGTATAAAACCCAGCATCTCAGTCTCTTCACAGCAATAGTTCATTCTGTTACCATCTTTTGTCTTAATTTTTTTTTATTGCTGTTGTAAAGCACCATAACCAAGGCAACTTGTGAAATAAAGTGTGTTTAATTTGACTAACATATTCAGAGGGTTAGAGTTCATGATAGTTGACAGAAGGAACAGGTGATAGCTTACATCTTGATTCACAATCATTATTGCGATATCATTAAAAATTGCATAAGTCTTTTGAAATCTTAATCTATGTACTCAATGACACATCTCCTCTAACAAGGTCACACCTCCTAATCCTTATCACATTGTTGTACAAATTGGAGACCAAGTATTCAAATATATAAGCCTTCATAGGGACTTTAGCATCTCCCACTATAAATTTTGAAAGTTTTTAATATCAGGAATAGATTTTGTCTTGTGGGGAAGGCCTCAAATTTAATCAGAGAGTGGTTATTTTTTCTAACAGTAGTGTTACCAATGTACAGGGGACACACTTTTTTGGCAGGTTAAACTCCTAGTTCATAGGCTCAAAGCCAGGTAGGACTATTGATGCAGATTTTTTTTCCTCTAGAAACCCAACAAAAATGACAAAAAGCTACCTAATCAACCAAGAAAACAAATAATTAAACAAAAAACACCTATTCATTATAAACGTTATAGGAAGGTTTTGAAGAAAAATACTTGAATGTAATAATGGGTATACATGGTAAATCCAAAGCCAGTGTACTTCCAGAGGGAAAATTCTAGGATCTTCCATTAATGTCGAGAACAAGATAAGGTTGTCTGTTGTCACTACTCCTTTTCAATGTAGTGCTTGAAGTCTTATCTAGAGCAATGAGAAAATAGAAGGAAATAAAAAATTCACAATATTTCTGTCTACAAGTGATACAATATTCTGTATATATGAAACTCTGAAGACTATTGGAAAACATTTTCAGGGGGATATTTTATTTATTTAAATTTCAGATGTTATCTCATTTCCCCATTTTCCCCTCAGAAACCCCTATTCCACTCCCTCCTCCTGCTTCTATGAGGATGTGCTTCCACCCACACACCCACTCCTTCCTCCTCGGGCTAGAATTTCCCCACACTGGGGCATCCAGCCTTCAGAGGACCGAGGGCCTCCTCTCCCACCAATGCCCAACAAGGGCATCCTCCCTTACGTATACGGTTGGAGCCATCGGTATATCCATGTGTGTTCCCAGGTTGGCTGTTTAGACCCTGGCAGCTTTGGTTGGCTGGTATTGTCTCTGGCCCCATTGGTCCAAAAAAAAAAAAAAAATCCCTTCAGCTTCTTCAGTTCTCTCTCTAACTGCTCCATTAGGGACCCCGTGATCAGTTCAATGGTTTCTTGGGATGATTTGCTTGGAAAATTGTTTACCAGTCTTTTACTATGAGATAATGTTGTCTTTGTCACTGAGGTGCCTTTCATGTATTCAGCAGAATTCTGGGTCCTCTTTAAATATCCAGTCCGTCAGTCTATGTCTTTTTATTGGGAAATTGTGTCCATTGACGTTAAGAGATATTAAGGAAAAGTGATTATTGGTTCCTGTTATTTTTGTTATTAGAGGTGGAATTATGTTTGTATGGCTATCATCTTTTGGATTTTTTGGAAAAAGATTTCTTTCTTATGTTTTATAGGGTATAGTTTACTCCTTGTGTTAGAGTTTTCCATCTATTATCCTTTTTAGGGCTGGATTTGTGGAAAGATATTATGTAAATTTGATTTTGTCATGGAATATCTTGGTTTCTCCATTTATGGTAATTGAGAGTTTTCCTGGGTATAGTAGCCTGTGCTGGCATTTGTGTTCACTTAGGGTCTGTATGACATCTGTGCAGGATCTTCTGGCTTTTATAGTTTCTAATGAGAAGTCTGGTGTAATTCAGATAGGTCTCCCTTTATATGATACTTGACCTTTTTCCCTTACCACTTTTAATATTCTTTCATTGTGTTGTACATTTTGTGTTTTGATTATTATGTGACGGGGAGAATTTCTTTTCTGATCTAGTCTATTTGGAGTTCTTTAGGCTTCTTGTGTATTCATGGGCATCTCTTTCCTTAGGTTAGGGAAGCTTTCTTCTAAAAATTTGTTGAAGATATTTACTGACCCTTTAAGTTGGAAATCTTTGCTCTCTTCTATACCTATCATCCTTAGGTTTAGTCTTCTCATTATGTCCTGGTTTTCCTGGATGTTTTGGGTTAAGAGCTTTTTACATTTTGCATTTTCTTTGACAATTGTGTTAATGTTTTCTGTGGTATCTTCTGCACCTGAGATTCTCTCTTCTATCTCTGAATTCTGTTGGTGATGCTTGTATCTATGATCCCTGATCTCTTTCCTAGGTTTTCTATCTCCAGGGTAGTCTCGCTTTGAGTTTTCTTTATTGTTTCTACTTCTATTTTTAGATCCTGGATGGTTTTGTTCAATTTCTTCACCAATTTGGTTGTGTTTTTGTGCAATTTTTAAAGGGATATTTGTGTTTTCTCTTTAAAGGCTGTTTACCTGTGTTCTCCTGTTTTTCTTTAAGGGAGTTATTTATGTCCTTAAAGTCCTCTATCATCATCATTAGAAGTGATTTTAAATCTGTATCTTGCTTTTCCCATGTGATATGCAAACCCCTTCAGCTCCTTCAGTCCTTCCCCTAACTCCTCCATTGGGGTCCCCGTGTTCAGTCTTATGGTTGGTTGCAAGCATCCACCTCTGTATTTGTCAGGCTCTGGCAGAAACTTTCAGGAGACAGCTATATCAGGCTCCTGTTATCAAGCACTTCTTGACATCAACAGCTATAGTGCCTGGTTTGGTGTCTGCAGATGCAATGGATCCACAGGTTGATGGCCTTTTTTTTAGTCAGTGCTCCACTCTTTGTCCCTGTATTTCCTTTAGACAGAAGAAATTCTGGGTTAACATTTTTGAGATAAGTTGGTGGACCCATCCCTCAACCAGGGGTCTTGCCTAATCTCTGGATATGGTCTCTACAGGTTCTGTTTCCCAGGATATGGTCTCTACAGGTTCTGTTTACCATTTGTTGGGTATTTCATCCCTGTTGGGTTCTGGGAGCCTTTTGCTTTCCTGGCATCTGGGACTTTCTGGTGGTTACTCCCAGTTCCCCATTCCTGGTTGCTACCCACCTCTGTTCAATTTCCTGACCCTCTGTATATTTCCCCTGTCTCCTCCCACACCTGATCTTGTCCCCCCTTTCTCCCCTCCCCTTCCTCTCTTCTTCCCAAGTACCTCTCACCATCTACCTCCTGTGATTATTTTGTTTTCCCTTCTAAGTAGTATTGATGCATCCACACTTGATTCTTCCTCCTTCTTGAGCTTCATATGGTCTGTGAATATTCTGAGAATTTTTCTAATATTCACTTATCAGTGTGTATATACCATGTGTATTCTTTGTGACTGGGTTACCTCACTCAGGATGATATTTTCTAGTTCTATCCATTTGCCTATGAATTTCATGAAGTTATTTTTAATTGCTGAGTAGTATTCCATTGTGTAAATGTACTATATTTTCTGTATCCTTTCCTCTTTTGAGGGATATCTTGGTTGTTTCCAGACTTTGGCTATTATAAATAAGGCTACTATGAACATAGTGGAGCATGTGTCCTTGTTATATGTTGGAGCATCTTTTGGGTATATGTCCAGGAGTGGTATAGCTGGATCCTCAGGAAGTACTATGTCCAATTTTCTGAGGAACCATCAGACTGATTTCCAGAGTGGTTTTACCAGACAGCAGATAAAATTAACATGTACAATTTACTAGATTTTATGTACTGATTATAAACACATAGAGTAAGAAATCAGAGACCTAGTCTTATTCACAATAGAAAGAAACAAAAACAAAAAGAGAGTATTGTGGGTATAGACACATGAGTGTTATGGCTAGATTTTAAGGTAAATCAATTTCCATCTTCCTGAGGGATCATCACATTGATTTTCATTCTGGCTATGTGAGTTTTTACTCCCACTAGCAACAGAGGATTCTTTCCCTTATTCCACATGCTTGCCAGCATGATCTGTCACCTGTGTCCTTGACCTTAGCCATTCTGATGTGTAAGATGAAATCTCAAAGTTGTATTGATTTTCATTTCCCTGATGGCTAAGCATGTTCAACATTTCTTAAGTTTTCCACAATCATTTGTGATTTCTTTCTTGAAAATTCTCTGCTTCCATTTGTTCACCAATTTGCAAATGGATTACTTGCTTTTTAAAATATCTACTTTCTTGAGTTCTGTGTATATTTTGGATATTATTCTTTCAGATGTGAGTTGGTAAAAATCTTTTTCTATTTTGTATCCATCTCCGTTGCTGTATGTAATAATCATACATGTCAAATCATCTCCAAATAAAGATACTTTGAGTTCCTCCATTTCAATTTTTAATCTCCTTGATCTTCTGTTGTTTTATCAGGGAGGCTAAGAGTTCAAGTGTATAGACTAAGTATGGAGACACTTGACAGCCTTGTCTCATTCATGATTGCAATTGTTCCTAGTGAAACTGAATTTGAAATTGAACAGTTCCTAGTGAAATTACTATGAGTTTCTCTTCATTTAGTTTTGATGTTGGCTGTGGACCTGTTGTAAGATGCCTTTGTTATGTTTAGGTATGTCCCTTGTATCACTAATTTCTCCAGGACTTTTATCATGAAGTGGTGTTGAATTTTGTCAAAGGGCTTCTCTGCATCTAATGAATGATCATATTCGTTTCTGTCTTTCTGTTTTTTTGTATAGTGAATTACATTGCTTTTCACATATTGAACTACAACTGTGTTTCTGTAATGAAGATTACTTGATCATGGTGGGTAATATTTTATGTCTTCTTGGATAATGGTTGCAAGTATTTTTTTTTTTGAGTAATTTTCCATGTTCATAAGGGAAACTGGTCTCTAATTCTTTTTTGTATCTTTATTTGAGTTTAGCATCAGGAAACTGTGATCTTATAAGATGAGTTGAACAATGTTCCTTCTGTTTCTATTTTGTAGAATAATTTGAAGCATTGTTGTTAAATTTTATTGTAAAATTTTGTAAAATTCTGAGCTAAAACCTGCTATTCCTGGGCTTTGGTTGGGAGAATTGTAAGGACTATTTCATTAGAGGTTACAGATCTGTTTAAATTGCTTATCTGATCTTGATTTAACTTTAGTAAGGGCTACCTATGAAGAAAATTGTACATTTCTTTTAGATTTTCCAGTTTTGTGAAGTACAGAATTTTAAAGTATGTTCTTATGATTCTCTGGATTTTCTTGGTGTGTGTTATGTTTCTACTTTCATTTCAGATTTTGTTAATTTATATATTCTTTCTTTGTTTTTTAGTTAATTTTGAAAAACTTTATTCTAATGATTTTTTATTAAAAAACAACTTATATTTTATTGATTTTTTGTATTGCTCTCTTTGCTTCTATTTTTCTGATTTCAGCCTTGAATTTGATTTTTTTTTTTTTTTTGGTGCCATCTACTCCTCTTCAATGTAATTTTTTCCCTTTCTGTTCTAGAGCTTTAATGTGTGCTGTTAGGTCGTTAAGATGAAATCTCCATACATTTTTTTTTTGTTTGTTTTTTGTTTTTGTTTCGTTTTTTTTTTTCAACATGTAGGTACTCCGTTGATGTCCATGGTCCTTGTTCTACCATAGGTCATGTGGAAGTTTCAAGCCATGCTGATGCAAGTGGACCCTGCTGGGGCAATATTGTTGCGAGTAGTCTATGCTGCACATGAGGTCATGGTGATGTCTGGATCTGTGCTGCTGCTGAGGACCATGTCTGAGTCTGGGGTCCTGCTGCAGTCCCAGACCATTCTGATGTTTACAGTCTGTTTTGCTACTGAAAGCCACATGCATGTCTGAGCCCATGTTGTTGTCCATGGACTGTGCTGTTGCCAAGTGCCATACTCATCTGAATGGCCTGTGCTGTCACCTGATGCCATGTAATGTCTGGGTTATTGCTGCTGCTAAGGGCCATCGATGAGTCCTTGTTCCTATTGTGGCTAGGGTCTGTATTAATGTTGCTCACCATGCTAACCACCAAAGGCCATTTGGATGTCCAAGGTTTATGCTGCAGCCTGAAGCTATGTTGATTCCTATGGTTTGGGATGCCTCCTGGGGCCTTGACTGGGTTAGTGATTCTACTGCAGCAGGGGTCTATGTTGGTGGTCTGTGCAAGCATCTTCTTCTTAAGGTTAGGAAATTTTTTCCATGATTTTGTTGAAAGAATTTTATGGGCCTTTGATCTGGGATTCTTCTTTTTCTTCTATTATTCTTAGGTTTGATCTTTTCATAGTGTCTCAGATTTCATGGATGTTTTTGTGTCAGAAATTCTTTAGATTTAACATTTTCTTCTGTGGTGTATTCAATACCTGAGATTCTTTCTTCCATCTCTTGTATTTTGTTGATGATGCTTGCATGCATAGATTCTGTTCATTTACTTAAAAATTTTCCCCCAGTTTGCGTTGTCTTTATTGCTTCTATTTCCATTTTCAAATCTTGAACAATTTTATTCATTTCCTTCTACTGCTTATTTGTTTTTTATTAGCTTTCTTTAATAGATTTACTCATTTTGTTTATATTTTTTATCTTTTTTTATTTCTTTAAGGGATTAGTCACTTCATCTTTATGAACTTTGTTTTAAGTTGTTTATCTTTTTTTTTTCTTGTGCTTTAGCTTCATTTGAATAATCAGGGCTTTTTGTAGTAGGATTGCTGGCCCCTCGTTGTGCCATACTGTCTTGGTTGTTGATTCTGTTATTATGCTGGCATCTAGGCATCTGGGTTTGGGATGATTATAGGTCCAGGTGCCAATCTCTATGTTTGTGTATGTTGGATGAGTTTGTTGTTCCATCGTTTCTGTTTCCTTTCTGCTCTTCTGGCCTGTGTGGTCTGTGAATGAGCAAGAGGTCTCCACTGGTTTGGGGGCTGGACTTTTGCTGGTAGGTGTGGTTTCTTTTAGAGCAGAGGGTCTCCACCTAAGTAGCGGACAGGAGTTCTAGTGTCCTCCGATTTAGCAGGGTGTCTCAGCCCTTGTTACAGGCTGGTACACAGAGATGAAGAGGGAGGTGTTTGGGGATAGGGCCTAGAAAGTTCAAAGAAAGAATTTAAAAAGTCTGCAGGTGGGTAGTCTACTGGAGTTCTGGTGGCCTGTGTGGTCTCTCTGGTCCAGCAGGGAGTACCTGAGTTGCAGCCTGGGGTATGGTGAAGAGGAGGGGAGGGAGATTGGGGATACCGTTGCAGTAGCCGCACCATGAAGTTGGAGGAGGTCCACAGGTGTACAGCTTCCCTGATCTTCTGGCAGGTATTGTCCATGTTTGGATGGAGAATATCTGCTGCTGTTGGGGGTGATGCATAGCTCCAAAGCAGGATATGGACAGCTGAGGAGCATGGCCTGTAGTTGGTTGGGAAGGCAGTCCCTGCCAGAGGGAACCAAAAGATTGGGAAAGGTCTATGGGTGACTAAACTACCTGGTCTTCTGAAAGATACAGCCTGTGATTGGGTGGGATGGAGTAGGAGGGTGCATGGGTGTGTGGTGGTGGTTGTAGTGTTTGCCTGAGGCTGCTGAGAGTATGAAGTGGAGGTCTGTGGGTGGGCAGCTTACCTAGTCTTTTGGCAGGCATAGCCTGTCTCCTGGATTTCTCATTAAGGATATCTATCATCTCCATACACACTGTTGAGTTTTCTTTCTTTCTTTCTTTCTTTCTTTCTTTCTTTCTTTCTTCTCTCTCTCTCTCTCTCTCTCTCTCTCCTCTCTCTCTCTCTCCTTCCCTCCCTCCCACTCTCTCTCCTTCCCTCCCTCCCTCCCTCCCTCCCTCCCTCCCTCCCTCCCTTCCTTTCTGGCTTGTACTTTTATTTTTTTATTAATTACTTAATTATTTATATTCTAGCTGGTCCCCACCTCCTGGTGCCCTCCTCAGTTCCTCACCTTATTCTCCCTCCCCCTTGCCTATAAGAGGGTGTTCCCCACCCCTGTACCCCCTTTCCTGGGCTTCAAGTCTCTCAGTGATTAGGCACATCTTCTCCCACTGAAGCCAGACCAGACAGTCCTCTGGAACAGCCCATTATGGTCTCAGCTGCCTGGTTGGTGATTCCATCTCTGGAATCTCCTGGGGAGTCAGGGTTAGTTGAGACTGCTGGTCTTCCTATGTGGTAGCCTTCCTCTTCAGCTTCTTCAGTCCTTCCCGGAATTCCTCCAGAGGTCACCGACTTCAGTCTAATGACTGGGTGTAAGTATTGGCATCTGTCTCAGTCAATTGCTGGTAGAGTCTCCCAGAGGACCACCGTGCTAGGTTCCTGTCTTGTAAACACATCATAGCATCAGTAATAGTGACAGGTGTTGGTCCCTCCCCCCACCCCCATGAGATGGATCCCAAGTTGGGCTAAGGTCATTCCCATTGAGTCCTGAGATGAGTCTCTCATCTTCCAGATTTCTGGGACTTAATAAAGGATCCAGCTCCTTCCACCCATAATGCGTATTCCCATTAATTCTCCTGGTCCTCTGGATTTCTCTTCTGTTCTCCACCTTCATCCCTAATCCTGTTCCCCTTTTCCCCCACCCCTCCCCTCTCCCACCCAGATTCCCTTCCTCCTTCTGCCTCCTGTGATTATTTTGTTTCCCCTGCTAAGTGGAATTAAAGCATCCTCACTTGGGCCTTCTTTCTTATGCTTCAGCTTTGTTTGAATATTCAGGCCCTGCTACTGTGTGGTTTATGGGCTCCTCTTGGGACATAATTCCCTGGCGATCATTGTTTATGTTTTTATACTGGTATCTAGGCATTTTAGAAAAGGATGGCTATAGGTACAGGTGCTGTTTTCTAGTTTTGTCTTTATTGGGTATTTTGTTCCTTGGTTTCTTTTTCCTCTATGGATTTCAGGAGAATGTGATGGCTCCTGCATTTCCTAGTAGGAAATGAGTGGGTGGAAAGAGGTTGGAATGGGAAGATCTGTAGAATCTACAAGGGCGGGGGGGGAGGGGGAAGGAAGGCTGTAATAGGCATTCTGCTGCAGGGCCAGGTGAGACTCACTTGTTTTATTCCTTAATGTCAGTACGCTAGACTTTTATACAAGAACATATTTCTGAGTTTCTGATATACTGTATACTGGAATAACTCAATATTTATATTTTAGGACTCAATCCTGTGTTCAGTGTTTAGAAGAATTAGTTTATCAAATAAAAATATTTGAAACAACCATTAAAAATTAGTAGCACACAAGGTTGTTAGTTATTAATTTTTTTTCTCTTCAAAGTAAAAATTCAAGCATTGTCATAGTTATCATTTTCAAATTATAATTAAGGATCTTCAGGGATCAGTTTTACTGATTATTTACTGATTAATTTTACTGATTTTTACTGATATTTACTGATTAATATTAGGGAATTAAGTAGTAGGGAATTAGGGAAGTAAGTAAGAGACTTACTTCCAGGAAATGCTAAAGAGCGCTTTTAGTTTGAAGAATTAGATATGCTATTAATGTCTATCCATTTCCAAATATAGTATTCATATGACCCTTAACTTCTTCTTCCTTTTTGTTGTAAGATGATTCATAAATTATTCCATAATGACCGAAAAGTAAAGTGTTATATTTGCTGTGACACACGTCAGGAAAAATGTCAATTATCTTCATATTTTTCAAATCTTTAGATGAGCATTAGTTATGCTGTAAACTTTTAATGAATATTATTGCATATGAAGCATAATCTAACAAAAAGAGTATACTGATATTGAAACTTTATCATGCTTGTGTCCCTACACTTTCAAGATGCTAAGAAATGAGAATGTATTTCTTATCAGAAAGATTTTTAAAAGTTAATGATCCAGTATAAGGTATATAAATGTCAGAGAATATACATTTATGATAACTAAGGAAGTGCCAAGATGGCTTGTCTTACTTAAAAGGTAATTATAGGGAAAGGGGCATTGAAAATGTACAAGAATATCTTTTCTACACTGTGGTATATAATTAACAAACTCTCTACATATATTCAGGGAAGTAATAAGCCACTTGTAAATAATGGCAGTGTTATGTTCTGTATACTTAAATGTCAATAATCAGAATGTAAATTTTCTCCTGTTCTCGTTATGGAAGTGTGTTTTTGAGATAATGTTGAGACAGGTATCATTACCATTGTTGCAAGTCCATTTTCTATGGAAGTAAATGTATTAATGTGAAACATGGAGAGTAAATGAAGAGTCGTAGCCCTATTCAGAATGCCAGTGCATGGAAATTAAATCAGTATGTGGCTTTTAGAAACAGAACCTGGTGACAGCAAAGAAGTGAAACCTGAGTGCATTTCAGGAAAGACATAAAAGACATAGGTATCTATTAAAATAACAATCTCAGATGGAAGAAATAAGAGCATATCTTTTCTACATTTTGATTGCTTGATGTTCTTCCCTTTGAGTTTTCAAGATTAATAACTTTAGTAAGGAGGAAGTTTTTGTTAAAAATATGTGCATAAGGACAGGCTTCAAAATAAGTGTAAGAATGAATTTCTTTTCTTCCTTATTTGAAATAAACCTGATTTTACAACGTTAACTTCTAGGTAGCTAGGTCATATAGTCAAATGGCACCTTAGTCAATGAGGTGCTCAATAACTAATGCCAACAAAAGCAACTTCCTGTTAAAGAAAATAAAGGTACAGAAGAATATTGTAGGTCAACCATGAAATAAAATATGTCTAGGATTTATAGAGTAAAAAGAACATGTATGCCTCAACAGATATCTTAGTAAGAAACTCTCCAATGGTTTTAACAGTTTGCCGGTGTGTGTCTGTGTGTGTGTGTGTGTGTCTGTGTGTGAGTGTGTGTGAATTGTTTTATTTTGTTTTTGTAGTAGTACCTAGAGATTAAATTCCACCTTTTTAGGTAAGTATTGTGTAAGAAGATGATGGAAGAAAGCAAAGTTCAGAGACAAATATTGTTAGTACAGTCAAATAATAGATAGCAAATACTTCTGGTCCAAATAGACTTTCTAACTGAATTGTGGTTCTTTACTGACTTAAAGAGAGTTCCAATAGAAAGGCATACCTAATTTCTTTGTTAGGGTTTTATTGCTGTGAAAAGACATCAGGAACAAGGCAACTCCTATAAAGGCAAACATTTAATTGGGGCTGACTTGCAGTTTCAGAGGCTTAATTCATTATCATCAAGGTGGGAAGCATGGCAATGTGCAGGCAGGCATGGTGCAGGATGAGCAAAGAGTTCTCTATCTTGATCCAAAAGCAGGCAGGAAGAGGCTGCTTTCTGCAAGCTGCCAGGAAAAGTTTCTGGAATTCCACATTGTGCATAACTCGAGCATTTTTATGACCTCAAAGCCTGCCTCCATAGTTACACACTTCTTCCATCCAACAAGGTCATGTCTACTCCAACTAGGCCACATCTCCTAATAGTGCTACTCCCTATGGGCCAAGCATTCAAACACATGTGTCTATGGGATCCAGAACTGTTCAAACCACCACACCTAGTATACTTACAGTATACCATATGGCTATAGTACTTATAGCTATTCAAATTTGAAAATGAACAGTAACACATGTTAATCACATATAGTGATGGTTATGTGCTGTGATTTTTTTCATACATGTATACATCACGCACTGATCAAGTGTATCAAATATGTGTACATGTGTAAAAAGAATGAAAGAAAAAGCATCTGGAATTTAAGTGCTAGTAATGGAATTGTATAGGAGGGATTGAAGGGAAGAAAGAAGAAACAGGCAATGATGTAATTATATTATAATTTCAGTAAATAAAGTGTTATAAAGAAAGACAAGTTATTCACAGGGAGGTGAGAAGACTGGAAGTTGCCAGAAGACATGAAATTTTTAGTAGTACAGTGAAACTTCTTAAACTCAGGAAATAAACAATTTCAATGGCTTTAAGAAGTTCCTGAAACTGATAAGATTCCTTATTTTCCTCCTTTTTTGAAATTGTATAAGCCATAAATATTTTAGGTAGATGCTCCCAGTCAAGCTCAGCTGCATAGAAAAGATCCAGATGAGCTGCCTGCAAAACTAGAAACCAGCAAATGGATGATTTGGATCAGCCTCAGGTCAACTAAACTACCTGAAAAGCAGGTTTTCTATTTGTTAAAATGCCTGATGGCTGTGCAGGGCCACTTCATGTTTCTTAACTTTGTAATTGTTATTCATGAACTTGCTGATACAGCTAACCCTGAGTCCTTTCAGTTACTGTCAGTAATCATGACCTATGTTCCTATTAGCAATCCTGGTGAAACTTATTGCTTCGCAAGTTGGGCTTTGATGATATTATTTTGGTCTGTCATTAGTTACTATCTGAGATGAGGAAAAGTGTCACACAATGATAGTTAAGAAAGCAATCTTAATCATTTTATAGTATCAAGTAATACTATATGTGATAACTATTTCATAAATAAGGTCAGCATTTTTGTACGTACACATTCACTCAAATTTATTCAATAGTATGCACTTATTTCAAGCTAAACCTAAGTAAATTTAGCTATATCTAAATAATTACATATTATAAATACACAGGAATATAATGCATCATACATGCACAGATAGTATATGTATATTTTATTCATGTATTTGTCCCTTCTTTCTTTTTATCATTCATCTGTGTTAAATATATATCAGAAAATATAAGAATAAGATGTGATATCTTATGTCCATTGTTGGAGTCCAGAAATTGCCTCATAAACCACACAAATACTGATCTCAGTCAGACAGGGAGAGTTTATTGATCATATGTCCCAGGACTGGTCAGTCAGGACCATGGTCCAGTTTCAGGAACTGAACCCTTGCCCTGAGTTATAGTCCTACAGGGTTTTTAAGCCCAAATTCACAAACATCTATGCCAAGTTATTCCACCAATTGGGATTTACGGATAGGGGATTTCCTTAGGAACATGTCTTTGTTGTACATATATCCTACTCCCATTAGTTGGGGTATTCAACATTGACAGAGGACTTGTCTTGTCTAACATTCATGTCTTAATTCTACCAGGATGGAACTTTTCTAACATTCATGTCTTAACTTGCCAGGATGTCAGTTACCCATGTACATGTCTCTTTCTGCCAAGTAGGATGTCAGTTTCCAGGGAGGTCTTGGGAACTTAAAGTTAAATGGACCACTACTCAAAATGAATGTCTTTTTCCAAATAGTTTCTTATATTTTTGCAAGTGTCTCTCTTGTGTTGAGGTCTATCCCAGGGGCAGTTTCTGCTATATAAGCTTATTCACAGATGCAGGAAGTGCTGTTGGGTGGTAGGATCCAAGCTTATTGTATGTAACTATATAAAACAGTTCCATTGACTTCTATTGTGATTGGTTTCCAAGGGCCCAGAACATAATAGAATTTTTAATCAATCTTGACATTAGAAAGTTTCCTAGTGGAGTTGACAACCATGGAGAGGTTGAAAATCAATCTTTGTACCAGCTCTTCCACCCCTAGACCAAGTAGAGAGGGGCCACCCAGAACCCCTCCGACTGGCGATCTGAATTCTTGCTTAGGCTGCAAGGCTAAGCACTGCAAGGGAATATAAATAAAAGTTAAAAATATCTCTCTGTGTTCCTTGAGAGACAAGCCTGACTGCATAGGGGTTGATGTCAAAAGTATCCCCTCTCCAGGGAAAAGACATTGGGATAGGTATGGCCCTCATGCCTCACTGGACAACGACAGGAGGACCGGAGCCATTACAAGGTCCCCTTCAATTATTGGAGGTCAGGCCTCTATCCCTGCCTTCACAAGATTAGAAGTGCCAAGGCCCTTCTATACTTAGAGAAGAGAGGAGATGTCAGGAACAGCCCTGCTTATACACTGAAGGCCTAAAATCAGCCATAGGCCTAAAATCAGGAATAGGCCTGACATACATACATGCTAACACAAAGTCTCGAGTCTCTGTGAAAAAACACTGAAACAGAAGGCTATAAGCTATTGTAAACAGGCAGCTTTTGTGGAAATCTACCAGCCTGAGTAGTCATAAATCTTGTAAATAGGCAGCCTAGGCAGACAGTACCAACTTAGATAAGGACAAGTGAATCATAGGCAGTCATAGTGACTGTCCCCTGAACCTTCACCCAGCTGATACCCTGTTCTGAAAGGTATCTGTACTCCCCCTGAACATCTATGCTCAAAAAAAGCACAAAAGCTGCCTGTTTACAATAGCTTATAGCCTTCTGTTTCAGTGTTTTTTCACAGAGACTCGAGACTTTGTGTTAGCATGTATGTACGTCAGGTCTATTCCTGATTTTAGGCCTATGGCTGATTTTAGGCCTTCAGTGTATAAGCAGGGCTGCTCCTGACATCTCCTGTGCCATTCCCTTCCCCACATCTTGCCTCTTTGTGTTTATAACCTCTGTGTGAATAAGTAAATTACAATTTGATTTAAATAATTAAATAAATTAAATAAATTTAAAAAAATTAAAAAATAAATTAAATTAAAAATAAATTAAAAAAAAAAAAGAAAGTTTCCTAGTAATAGCAGAAACATATAAGAAAGTTTCCTGGTAATGGCAGGTTAACCAAGTAACTGTTACTTAGGCCATAACATTTTACCTAGGCCATAACATTCCACTTAGACCTTAATATTTTACCTCGGGCCTATCATCCATATTTTCTCTTGCTTGTACACTTTTGTTGCCTCTTACATCTAGTGTTCAGATAATTGCAGCTTGCCTTGAACATAAGTTTATAGTTTAATTTTTATCCAATTAAAACTTATTTTTATCTCAGCATTATTCTCATTTGTGTAAGTAATGAAAATGAAAATGGAATAAATTTCATCTCAAACACTCAGTTAAGTGTAATCAAACCATAATCATGGCAATATGTTTTAAAAAGTGTCCTTACCTTGACACTAAAACTAAAGAGCATACCTGAGATGAAATTTCTTATAAAGCACCAGAAGGCCAGTAGACAGTCTCACAGTTAAAGAAGATACTAGATGTATGGTTGTGATCATCATTTTCTAACTCTGGAGTTCAATGGAAAATGTATAATGAAGTGAAGAGTGGGAGATATTGAAAGTTGCTGAACTTTGGGGAAGAACTAAGAGTTGTTGTTTGTACTTGAGTCTATTTTCCTTCCACACAGCAGTTTTACTGGAAAATGGAAAGTTTCATCAGTAGAAGTGTCTGTCTTCATTAGGAATAAAATTGGACAACCCCATGCTCAGCAGAATAGTCACTAAACGCAGTGCCCCAAACGGTTGACCATCTGGGAACATCAACAGTTCAGCTAGCCTAAGGTCAATATCTTGGCTAGAGCAAACTCAAGACAAGTGAACTGGACAAAATTAAATGAGATTAAATCAAACTTTTAAAAGAGAAAGTCTAGGACACAACAAAATGAAAAGGCAGTGGTCGGGGGAGAATAACTTTCCTAGGTAAGGAAACCAAAAAGGAATTAGTGAATAACAGGTTTGCTTTACACAAAGTTAACTGGGTTCTTTAGGCTGAAAAGAAATGACATAAGGTAGCAGCTTATAATCATGGGAGGAGATAAAAACAAAAAGAAAATGCAAATATAATTGACCATGAAATGTATCTATTCTATTTCATTGTGTTAAATCCTTTAGAAAATAAAACTCTGAGTCTCATCCACAGCCTTGTGGCAGACCACTTGCAGGGGCCTCTCTTCTTACTCTACCTTCAATCCTTGAAGACTTTACTGAACCTTGTAAAGGAATCAGTACTCTCTATCTGGAGCCATAAGTGGCCACATCTAGCATGAACTCAGATAGGCTAATTTAACTCTGATTTCTATTCTACATTACAATCTCTCCTGTATCATCTCCATTCTCATAGCAGCCTGCTTTTATGAGCCTGTCCTCCTACCTTACCTACATTCTCTGGAGACTCAATAAAACCTTGATGTTGACCTAGAGTCTACAAAGAAACCAAAAATTTCACTTCACTTGTCCTTAAAGGGAGGGAGGAAGTCAAATCTATAATCTGGGCATCAGGCTACAAGACTACCTCAAAGGTGCTGGAGGTAGGGGTTATAGGACTATGTGCCGTGAGGCATGCATACCTCAAATAGGTCTATATCTGTGTTCATGTCATCTCTGCCACCTCACCTGAACATGGCAGACATTTTTATTCTAGAAAGTTAACAGAACACCTGAAACTCTGTAGAACAAAAAAAGAAAAGATTCATACACAAAAAATAAAATGCAAGAAATAATCTACTCTGAACTGAAATCAATAAAATAAACATCAACAAAAATGAAACAAATTATGAAGAATCAAAAAAAAGTTGGTTCTTTGGCAAAATCATAATGATTAACCAATCCTATCCAAAATAATGAAAAGGCAGAAAGAGAAGATCCAAACAAACAAAACCAGAAAAGAAAAGGGCGACATAACAACAGTCATGAGGAAATCCAAGGAATCACAAAGTCATACTTTAAAAACCTGTACTCTATAAAATTGAAAACTATAAAAAAGAAGTGAAAATTTTTCTTGATAGGTGCAGCTTACCAAAATTAAATCTGCATCAGATAAGAAATTTAAACAAAACTATAACTCCTGGTGGAATAGAAGCAGTCCTTAAAAATCTCCCAACCAAAATAACTCAGGGCCACATGTTTTTAGTTCAGACTTCTACTAGAGTTTCAAAGAAGATGTAGTGCCTAACATTTCTAAAATTATTCAAAAAAGAGAAACAGAAGGGACTTGCCCAATTCACTTTACAAGGCCACAGTTACTCTGGCACTCAGACCACATAAAGACACAACAGAGAAAAAGAATTTTATATCAATTCTCCTTATGAACATCGAAATTGAATCCAAGAATACATTAAAAAAGACATCCATCATAATTAAGTAGGCTTCATCTCAGAGACATATGGATGGTTCAACATTTAAATTAAGAAGTGTAATCTACCATATAAACAAACTGAAAGACAAAGTCTACATGATCATCTTTATTTTTTTTTCCCAGTAAGAGGCACTTATCAAGTCGAAACTTTGGTTTGATAGTCGATATTGCAACAACTACTGGTTAAGTACTTCCTGTATGTTAAGCATTGTGTACACATATGGACATAAGGGCATAGAGCTTTTAGAAATGCAGTGACAGCTACCAGGACCACATGCTAATCAATGTGAGCCTGCTACAGAGTGTAGTTCTTGATGAGTAGTCTTCCTTAGATCCATTTTCCTCGAGGCTTTCAGCTATTGACAGGCCTTTTAACTGCAGCTATTTCCCACTCCTTATTCTAGTGAAAGTCTTGAGCCCTCCTGTACACCTTTCAGAAATTTGCTGTTTCAATTGTTAAATCAAATATTTCCCCTTTCTGTACCCTCATCCCCTCCAAACATCTACTTGCTGGTACCATTTTATTTCTAGAAAGCTCCAAACATGTCAGTGATGATTATCTTCTTTAAGTGATAATACTTTAACTCTGGTTAATTTTGATTATAAAATTATATTGGATTCTAAAATAATTTAAACACAAAAGTTAAGTTACAAAGTCTGTAGCCCTCCTATGTAGTAATGACAAAATGTTTGAGGAAGAAATCATGGAAACAACACCTTTCACAATAGCCTCAAATAATATAAGCTATCGCAGGGTAACACTAAAGAAGCAAGTGAAAGACTGGAGTAATAAAATCTTCAGATCATTGAAAGAAGAAATTGCAGAAGATATTTAAGGTGGAAAGATCTGGATGCTAATGGATTTGTAGGAAATGCTGATTGTACCAAAAGCAATCTACACATTCAATTCAATCCTTATCAAAAAGTCTAAATCAATTCTTCAGATATCTTGGAAGCACAATTTTCAGCTTCATATGGAAAAACAAACACCCAGCAAAGCTAAAACAATTATGAGTAATGAAATATATGCTGGAGGTATTACCTTTCTATATTTCAAGATAGAAGTATAATAGAGCCATGGTAATAAAAACAGCATGGTATTAGCACAAAAATAAAAACATTAATTAATAGACTTTAGTTGAAGACACTGACATAAATGCATGCACTAATGGACACCTAATTTATTTTTTATAAAGAGGACAGAAATAGAAACTGGAAAACATTCAAAATCTTCAATAAATGATGCTGGTCAAACTGGATTTCTGCATACAGATGAATGCAAATAGACTCATACTTACCACTTTGCTCAAATTCAACTCCAAATCAATTAAAGAACCCAATATACTATTAGACACAATGAACCTGATGAATATACAAAAAAGGTGGGAAATAGCTTGAAATCCTTTGGCATAAGAAAAGTGTTTTTGAAGAGAACATTGCATAGGATAAGATTATCAGTTAATAAATAGGACCTCATGAAACTGAAGCAAAAGACATAGCCATTTGGACAAAGTTGAAGCTTGCAGAATGGGAATCTTTAGTTGGTAAGATTTTCATCAACTATATATTAAATAGAGGGGCAATATTCAAGATATATAAAGAATTCACGAAATTAGATATCAAGAAAACAAATAACCCAATTACAAAATGGGGTACTGTTGGAACAAAGTCCAATAATGGAGACTTACAAGAGAATTCTGTGTTTGTGAGAAGATGTCAAGAAAACAAGATAACAATCTTATGACCTCAGTTTCTTCAAATCAGAATTGTTTTTGAATTGTGCTTTGGTGCCTCTCCCACATGTAGCAGATAGGAGTTTACATATGATTATTAATTACAATTGGACTATTATTAGGCATTTATATGCCTATATGGGAAAATGTGTTATTGCTGTGTGCAGCCTTAAACTTGTCACTTTTCCATGTATGAATTGTTTACCATTTGCTGCTTGCCCTTGTGACTGAACAGTTTACTCATTCTCTTAACACTCCAAGTATGATTTTCCAATGCTCTGAATAAAGATGGCTATTGCTCAAGACTTTAATCTGCCTAATTTATTGTCTCAAATCTCCCAGGTCCCTCTGCTGGTAGAGTGCTAAAGAAGTAGAGTCTGGAACAGGGACCTGAAGTCAGCTGAGATAAGGGAGTGGAGACTTCAGAGAAGGAGGCAAGTGAGAATAAAAGGACATAAACTAGGGATGTTTGGCCTCACATTGAGCATGAGTATCAGTTTTAAAGAAATTATAAACACAACTACTAGACTGCTTACATGTTGCTTATAATTGTAATCCCTGGTTTCCAAAGAAGGAACTTTTGATGAAGAAATATGGGAAAGAGTCTGAAAAAAAAAATACTGAAAGTATATATAAACAAGGAGAAAAGATCCCCATTCAATCTTGTGTCACTTGAACATTGATTTGGACTGTTTTAAAAAATACTTAAGGAAGATAAGAAGGGTATTGATCACAAGGAAGAGATGGTTAATTTCTGGGATGACTACTAACTAGGTAATAAAACCTTAAACTTGACAAAAAAAAGGTGAGATTAACCAGTTCAGTCAAAATTAAAAGTACAAACAGCACCTTGGACAACCTGCTGCTGCTGGTTCCTTAGGCTTCTTTACTGGAGCCTCCTTTAGATGCACATCCTCCATTGCCTGAAAATGACCCTGAACTCAGAGAGTGAGAGACATTGAAACATGCATCTCTAAACAGGATGTCTCCATCAAACCTTTCCATTTAGAACTCAGGGAAAAGAGGCAGAAGGAGTCTAAGAGCCATAGGAACAGAACCTAATATAGTTCAGGAACTTGATAATCAATTTAATCTTAAATTCCTCCTACTTCCTGAAGAGGATTTAGGAAAACCTATGAAAATGCTATACATACATAACCTTGGCAAGCTAGTCACTGCAGGGAAATAGAATTCATTTACTAATTCCTCTCAAGCCTCATGAGCTAGGCACTTGGTATTTCCAGTGCAATTTCAACAAAATAAAAATGTTTATATGCACTAACCAATCTGTTTAATACTCTAGAAGGAGAGGTGGTGTGGATAATCCTTACATATTACTTTAAGAGACAACCAAAGACCTATAGCTACTTGAATCCATACTAAAAGAAGTATTTGTGTATTGTGTGAATCCTTTACTACCTTTAATGTTACTTATTTTCCTCACAAAATTGTCTCCTTCAGGTATTTTATAGCACAAGAGGATAAACCATTGGAATGGATTTACACTATAAAGGTCTGAAAATACTAACAGCTCACTTTGCCCAGTTAGTAAGTTTGGGGATGGGCTAATATCAACAATTATATAGGTTAGATTCCTGATATAAATCACTATCCTGCTGACAAGTTATGGGGCTTTCTCATATGATCTGAATTTGTGATTACAAAAGTTGCTCAACTTTCTCCCTATCCACGGGCAGATATTTTATTGATGGCTCATTTAATGGTAGAGGGGGGAATTCACGATTCAGATATTAATCAATTTACTTTTTTTTTTTCATCAGTCTGTTAATACTTTTTTCCTCATCTCAATAGATGGAACTGGCTGTTTCGATTAATCTGTTATGGTTAACTCATGCATAAGCAAATTCATTTCAGTCTTCTTATGTTCTGGGATTATTTTCTGGAATATGTTTATATTCATGTACACTCTAACCTCCATGGTTTTATTGCATAAGTAAATAAGCAACCAAATGCATTAACCTGTCTTGTTTGTACTTCTCTGAAAGATTATTGGGAAGGAGTGTACATCTGTCATTGCAGATGGATTCGCTGAAACATTATGGATTCCTCTTCAGCTCTTCTGGCCTTGAGCAATGGACAATGATGGAGAGTGAGAAGTCACCAGAAAGATAATAAACCTCCAGATGGAAAGTGGAAAAAACTATTAACTATACAATCATAAGTCTGCCCACTTGTGGCTAAGTTAAGGGTCTATGCACCAAGGGAAAAGTTATTCTGCAAACCACACAGATTCCTATGTCACTTTAGAATCTCTTTCAGGCAATGCTATCTATATTAACCTGTGCATGGGCAGTAAGTTCCTCTGAATAAGTGTATTGGCCTTATGGTTCTCATTTTCCTTTGGTTCAACTTGTAGACTGACTAAATCCTGCCTTCAACCGTCTTCAGTGAAGCTTCCTCTTGCAGTAAATGGGAACAATATAGAGATCCACACCCAGACATTACTTAGAGAGTCAAAGATTTTTGAACACTCATTTCTAAATAGGATAATTCCATCAAATTCTTCCACTTAAAACTCAGAGAAAGGAGGCTGAAAGAGTGTAAGAGCCATAGGGAAGGGAGAACACAAGAAAACAAGGCTCTCTAAGTCAACATGAACAAAGCTCATGTGAACTCACAGACTGAAGCAGTATGGAGCCTGAACATATCTGCACCTAGTCATCTGCTTTTATAGCATGGTTTCTAGCTTAGTGTTTTTATGGGATTCCTGAGAGTGGGAATAAATAGATCTCTGACTCTTGTGTTGCCTTCTTTTGGGTTCCTTTTCTTCTGTTAGTCTTGTGTGTGGTGCATGGGTGTGATGTTATTCAGTGAATCATGAATAGCACACCAATGGCTATTTCACTAAATAATGACCTTTTGTCCACCAGTAGAAGTCAGCCGTTATTAGCTCCTCTACATGGAGCTGACTATATCTATGGTTGAATGTTTATAGGCTCCGTCTTGTACAGGCCCTGTGCAGGCAACCACAGGTGCTGTGATTTTATAAACTCCAATTTGTCACTTCTTACATTAATTAACTACTTAATTAATTTTAACCAAGGTTCTATTTTCGTTCCCTTGGTCTCTGGGCTATCCAGTCACTGGTTACTGGCTCACCTGGACAGTGTCAGGGATGGGCTTCCTCTCGTAGCATATATCTCAAGCTGGACCAATCACTGGCTGGTCATTCTTCCATTTTTTGCACCATTTTTACACGAGAATATTTTGTAGGAAGGAGAAATTTTAGGTCCCAGGTTTTATAGTTGGGTTGGTGTCCCAATCCCTCCATTGGAAGTCTTGTCTGGTTACAAGAGATAGCTGATTCATGCTTCTAACCTTCAGTGTGAGGAGTCTTAGTGAGGGTCACCCTTATAGATTCCTGAAAGTTTTTATTTTCCTAAATTTATAGTTCATACAAGAGATGGCCCCCAATTCCAGTTGTCTCTCCCAGCACTCTCTCCCTTCCTTCTCCTTCCACTTCATCTCCCCTGTTCCCATCCAGTTTCCTTTCTCCATCTACCAAGAATCTCTATTCTACTTCCCCTTCTTAGTGAGATTCAACACCCTTTAAGCCCTCCTTGTGACTTTTTTTCTTTGGGTCTGTAGACTGTAGCATTACTTTACATTTACATTACAGCTAACATCCACTTAAAAGTGAGGACATTACATGCTTGTGTTTCTGGGTCTGGGTTATCTCACTCAGGAGGATCTTTTCTAACTCCATCTATTTGCCTGTAGATTTCATGTCATTGGTTTTTGTTTTTGTTTTTTCAATAATTTATTTATTCACATTACATCCTCATCACAGTCCCCCGGACCCAGTCTGACATTCACAAATCCCTCCCTCCATTACCTCTCTCTTTCTCCTCAGAGAAGGGTGACCCCTCCCCTCAATTAGATACTACCCCACCCTGGGACATCAAGTCTCAGCAGGACTAAGCCCATGCTTTCCCAGGTAGTCAAGCTAGGGGAAGGGGACCCAATGGCAGGCAACAGAGTCAGAGACATCCCCTTTCTAATTGTTAGGACACCTATATGAAGACTAAGCAGTACATCTGCTGCAAATGTGTAGAGGACCTAGGTCCAGCTTATACATGCTCTTTGGTTGGTGGTTTAGTCTGTGAGATTCCATGGGCCCAGGTTCGTTGACACTGGAGGTCTTGTGATTTCCTCAACCCCTTCAGCTTGCTCAATCCTATCCTTGGCTCTACCATAAGACTCCTTAAGCTCTGCTTGATGATTGGGTGGGGTTTTTGTATCCCTTGCCTTCAGTTGCTGGATGAAGCCTCTCAGGAGGCAGTTATGCTAGGCTCCTGTCTATAGCAGAGTATCATTAATAGTGTCAGGGTTTGGCTCTTTCACATGGGTTGAGACTGAAGTTGGGCCATTCATTGGCTGACTAGTCCCTCAATCTCTACTCCAGCTTTATGCCTGTGCATATTGTAGGCAGGACAAATTTGGGACTGAAGGTTTTGTGAGTGGGTTGATGTGCTCCTTCCTCCACTGGAGGTTCCACCTGGCTACAGGATGCAGCCCCTTCAGTCTCCATATTCACAGCTGCTAGGAATCTCAGCTAGGGCTATGGCCATAGATTCTCAGGTGCCTCTTGGTACTAGACCTCTAGCTGGTCCCAGAGATACTCCAGAACAATTTCTGATCTCTCTCTCTCTCTCTCTCTCTCTCTCTCTCTCTCTCTCTCTCTCTCTCTCTCTCTCTCTCATTTCTCTCCCACTGTCCTCCCTACACTTAATACCCATCCATGCACCCTTCCTCACTCACTTTTCCACCCAGTTTCCTCCCTCCATCCACCTCTGATGTGTATTTTATTTTCCCTTCAGAATAAGATTCAAGCATGCTCCCTTGGGCTGTCATTATTACTTAGTTTCTTAGGGTTTGAGGATTATAGCATGGGTATTCTGTGGCATGCTTTATGGCTAATGCCCACATACCTAATACCCTGCCTGTCATTCTGAGTCTAGATTACTTCAATTGGATAATGTTTTTCAGTTCCATAATATATATTTGCAAATTTCATGATGTCTTTAATAGCAGATAATCATTGTGGAGATGTGTCACACGTTCTTTATCAATTCTTGAATTGAGTCATATCTAGGTTGCTAACAGTGTTTGGCTATTATGAAGAAAGCTGTTATAAGCATAGTTGACCATGTGTCTTTGGGGCAGAGTGGGGCATCTTTTGGATATATTCCTAGGAGTGGTATAGCCAGGTTTTTGAGTAGAATTATTTCCAATTTTCTGAGAAATTACCAAATTGATTTCCAACTTGATTGTACAAGTTTGCACTCACACCAGCAATAGACAAGTGTTCTCCTTGGTCCACATCTTCACCAGCATGTGTTGTTCCTTGACTTTTTGACCTTAGCCATTCTGATGGGTGTAATGTGGAATCTCAGAGTCCTTTTGATTTGTTATACCCTGATGACTAAGGATGTTGAACATTTTTTTGTTTCTCAGCCAGTAAAAATTCCTCTGTTGAGATTTGTCTGTTTAGTTCTGTATCCCAATTTTAAATTAGATTATTGGGTTTGTTGGTGTCAATTTTCTTGATTTCTTTATATAGTTTGGATATTAGTCCTCTGACTGATGTACGGATGGTGAAGATACTTTCCTATGTTGTGTGCTGCTATTTTGTCCTATTGACAGTATCCTTGGCCTTGGGGAAGCTTTTCAATTTTATGAGGTACTATTTATTAACTATTGATCTTAGTGTCTGAGCTACTGGTGTTCTGTTGAGAAAGTTGTCTCCTTTGTCAGTATGTTCAAGGTAATTGCCCACTTTCTCATCTGTTAGATTTAATGTGTCAGGTTTTATGTTGAGATCTTTGATCCACTTGGACTTGAGTTTGTGTAGGGTTACAGATATGGATACCTTTGTATTGCTCTCTATGCATACATCTAATTAGATTAGCAACATTTATTGAAGATGCTTTCCTCTCCCCACCCCCAACTGTATGATTTTGGATTCTTTGTCAAAACTCAAGTATGTGGGTTTATTCCTGAATGTTTGATTATATTCCATTGATTATCCTGTCTGTTTTTATGAGAATACCATGATGTTTTTAATTACTATTGCTCTGTAGTATAGCTTAAAACCATGGATGGTGATAACTCCAGAAGTTTTTTGATTGTATGGGATTGTTTTAGCTATACATGTAGGGATCCATCACTCCAGATACCTATATAGCAGAGGATGGGCTTATCTGACATCAATGGGAGGGGAGGTCCTTGGTCTTTTGCAGGTCTGATGCCCCAGCATAGGGGGATGCTAGAGTGGTGAGGCAGGAGTGGGTGAGTGGTTGGCGGAGCACCCTCATAGAGGCAAAGGGGAAGGTGGGAGGGAGAATGGGATGTGGGTTTGTGGAGGGGTAACCAGGAAGAGAGATGTCACTTGAAATGTAAACAAATAAAATGATTAATAAAAAGAAAATGCAAAACAGAAAAACAAAACAAAAAACAAAATTGTGGTTTTATACTGTACTTATATTGTATATGTGGGAAAGGTCTGTCCTTTGTTTATAAAATGGCACCTTGCATGTAATATTCCATCAACTCTTCCTCCGCATTAAAAGAGAAAAGAAAAAGGGAGGACAAGCATAGGGGAAAAGTGAGAGGGAGGGGGGTAACCCAGAAAGAGAGAAAGAAAAGAGAAAGAGAGGCTATCCCCCAAGAGAATATGTTAAAAAATACTTTCAAGCATGGAAGAAACCAAGTATTTAGAGTATAGAAAACATATATCTGATTCATTACAAGCATATCTGAGCAATGCTTCTCACGTTAAATATGCACCACTGACCTGAAAGTGATGAGGTTCAAGGAGCTCTTGACAGAGCAGAAAGTATTTACTCTGAGATATTTCCATTTCCCACTCCAGAATAGAGAAGCCTTTGTGACTCTCTCCAGGAAGTCATGTCTTAAACTCTAGGTTCTACTTTCTATAATACTTAGCCAGGATATCCTGCTAAGAGCATTTGGAGATGAAAACGCTAAGTGTATTTTCATGTAGGTCCAGCTGAGATCAGATCTGGCCTCATGCTTTTTCCTTTTTTATGAGTAGCTTCCCATCTCTACTCAGCCATGATAGATTTTTAGAACACTGTTCTTAACCTTCTCATGTAGCAAGTGAAATTACTACAGATGAAAATATATAATGCTACTTTTACATAGATTTGATTCCCATTTTATGTGATTTTGTCAGTGCAATGTTAGAAACCATTTGTTTTCAATTTTACTGCTTTTGGGTATTAGTTAATGAAACTAAAGGATTTTCTACACTGTCTCTTTTACAAAACTCCAGGCTAATTATTTTTCTCCTTTTTATTTTTATTTTTTTTAATTGGATATTTTATTTACACTTTAGATGTTCTCCCCTTACCCCATTTCCCCCCTCCCTCCCAGGAATCGCCTATCCCATACCCCCTCCTCCTGCTTCTATGGGGATGTGCCCCCCACCCCTGCACTCCCACCTCCCACCCCCCCACTCCCACCTCCCCACCCTTGAATTCCCACACTGCGTCCAGCCTTCATGGGACCAAGGATCTCCTCTCCAACCTATACCTGACAGGACCATCCTCCCTTGCATATACAGCTGGAGCCATGGGTCCCTCCCTAAGAGCTCCCAGGCTGATGGTTTAGACCCTGGGAGCTCTGGTTGGTTGGTATTGTTGCTCCCCTCATGGGGTCGCAAACCCTTTCAACTCCTTCAGTCGTCACTCTAACTCCTCCATTGGGAACCTCATGATCAGTTTAATGGTTAGCTGTGAGCATCTGCCTCTGAATATGTCAGACTCTTGCAGACCTCTAAGGAGTCAGCTATGTCAGGCTCTGTAGGACAAAACTGGACGACCGCAGCGGAGTCCCGGACCCACGAGGCAGCAGGCCGGGGCCTGTGCAGTGGTGGAGTCCTGGACCCACGAGGCAGCACAGCGGCAGGCCCCAGGCTCAGGTGGCAGCAGGCCCCAGACCTACGCAGCAGCAGCAGCCCGGGACCTGCAAGGTGGAGGCTGCCTGGAGGCTTCCAGGCAGCCTGTGTCACATACCGGAGAAAGGTCCCGGGTTCCAGGGGCTGGAGGCTTTGGCTGCGGCGGGCCCGGGAGGCCCCAATGATACGAGGAAGTCCTTGGTTCCAAAAGGGTTTATTGTCATGGCGGATGGTAGATGGATCTGGAAGTACCCCCTCAAACTCAGGGCAGACCTGGGTTAAGTAGGGAGGGAGAAACTGGGAGGTTCTGGGGAGGAATGGTTAATTGGCTCCGCCCTCTGACTTTCATTAGTATGTAAATCCCTAGGGCCTGAGGCCTATAGTTACACCCTCCTACCTGTGCACTTTGGGAGGGGCTGTAATGGCCTACCGTGACTGAACAATGTAGGTCTATGGAGATTGGACTGCTTGTTAGGACTCTGAGTTCTGGGGACTTGGCCGAACTCCTGGTTTCTCCCTTGGAGTCTCGGGGTTCTAGGCCCATGCCCAGCCAAGAACCAGGATACCCTTATGCAGTCCCACAAGGCTCCTGTCAGCATACACTTCCTGACATCCACATCAGCATCTCCTTTTTATTTTTAAACATGAATGATATTTATTGAGATAATAATCATAGAAAGGGAAAATTTGAGAGAAAAAAATCAAAATGTGTGGTAAGGCTGTACAGGTATCGGTTTGGTGTGTTATGGGCTTTTTTGAGGCAATATCTAATACTCAAGCCTAGATTACTCTGTATCTTAAAGTGTAGTCTAGGTTATATCCTATGCCTTATGATGTTGACTAAAGTATATAACTGGATCTTTTAAATTAACTGTCCAATATTTTGAAATTGAAACATAATCATATCATTTTACCCTTCCATTCCCTTTCCTCTGTCCAATTCCTCCCAAACTTCTTTCACTCTCTCAGATTCATGCCTTGTTTCTCTTTAATTGATACATAAATATTAATGCAACCTACTCAATGCATAAAGTGTTACTTTTATGTATATAATTTTTGGCCTGAGAAGTTGGTATCAGGTAGTCATTTAGGAGGCTCTTCTCTGAAGAAGACTATCTCTCCCATTTGCCAAACTCAATTACCATGAGAGAGGCTTCATCCAGAAACTGATGGAAAAAGATGCAGAGGTCCACAGCCAAATGTTAGGCAGATCTTGTGGAATCATGCTGAAAACGGAGAGGAAGAATTGATTGAGTAAGAGGGCTCAAGAGCACCACAAGAAAACAAACAGCATCAACAAACCTGGACTCTTAGGGCTCATAGATACTGAATCGACAATCAAGAAGCCTGAATGGGTCTAACCTAGGTTCTCTGCATGTTATAGTTGTGTAGCTTATTGTTTCTGTGGGACTCCAAATAGAGTGAGGCTGTTTGTGATACTTTTGTCTGCTTTTGGGATACTTGTCCTCCTACCTAGATTGCCTGGCCCAGCCTTGATATGAGGGGAGATGCTTAACCTTATTGCAACTTGATGTGCCATATTTGGTTGATATCCCTGGGAGGCCTGCCCTTTCCTGAAGGGAAATGGAGGAGGAGGAGGAGGAGGAGGAGGAGAATTAAATGGGAGGGAGGAGGTGGGAAGGAGGAAGGAGAAACTACAGTTAGTATGTAATATATGACAGAATAAATTATTAAACAAAAGTATTAAAAATCTTTCTTCAACCCTTCTAATAAATTTTAGTTTGATTGTTAAGTATTACAATAGTGACACCTGCTTGCTTCCTAATCCCATTTGATTGGAGTTTTTTTTTTTTAACCATATTTTACTTTATGGAGGTAACTGTTTTGTGTTTTTTGTAGACAAAAGATAGATAGATTGTATTTCTTTCCATTCAACCAGTGTGTCTGTCTCCTAATTGGAGAATTGAGATGATTAATATTTAGTTATTATTTAAAAATATGCTAATTGAAGCAGTTTTGGGGGGGTTATTTATTTGTTTGCTTGGGTTTTTTTCTTTGTTTTGTGCATTTGATGTTTTATTATGTGATGGGAGGAATTGCTTTTCTGGTCTAGTCTATTTTTAGTTCTGTACACTTCTTATATATTCATGGGTATCTCTTTCTTTCAGTTAGGAAAGTTTTCTTCTATAATTTTGTTGAAGATATTTACTGGCCTGTGGGTACCCGGTTCTGGAGGGTGTCCCACAATGATCTCCCGGCTGAGGACAGAGTGAAAGCAGGAGGGTCCTCTGCCCACGTCTCCACTGTCTGTTGGTCTTCAGCCCAGCCTGATGCGAGAGGTCTGGGCCAAAAGGGTGCGAGTGCAAGCGGGGAGGAGAGTTTGCCTGCCTCCGCTGCTGCCTCTGCTCAAATCTCTGCTGTCACAGCTCAGTCACTCCCAGGTGCTGCACCTGTCTCTCCACGCTGAGCCGGCCCGGGCCAGGCCGATAGAAGCCGGCTAGCAGGCAAGGAATCAGCTTGGTGCCCCAGGAAGGTTCCGGAGAGCGGATCTCTCCCCAAGTGTTACAGCTCTTGAGACAGAAACTCTCGGACACCAAGATGATTCTCGAACACCCCTTTACTTCTCCTGAATAGAGCCCTTATATACAGTTTCAGGGTGGGTTAGAGTCTGACAGCAGATATTGGCTTGGTCGGAGAGCTTAGAGATACCTCATCTGCATGTGGGTTAGGGTCTGGCAGATAATGCCTATTGGCTTGGACTGAGAGCTTAGAGATACCTCATCTACATGTGGGAGGGCCTGAGGCACTGTTCCTCATGACTGATAGTCATAGACCTCCCTTTGGGAGAGGCTGTGGAGGGCCGAAGCTGAATGAAAAGAACCAGGGCCTGGGTGCAGCGCGGAACACCTGCCGTCCTGATAAAGGTCCGGGGTTCAAGGCTTGCTCAACCAGGCACCCAGCTGCTTCCCACAGCCCACCACCCCATACTGGCCCCTTAAGTTGGAAATCTTCATTTTCATCTATAACTATTATCCCTAGGTTTGGTTTTCTCATTGTGTCCTGGATTTCCTGGATGTTTTGTGTTAAGAACTTTTTGCATTTTGCATTTTCTTTGACAGTTGTGTCAATGTTTTCCATGGTATCTTCTGCACCTGAGATTCTCTCTTCTATCTCTTGTATTCTGTTGGCAATGCTTGTGTCTATGACTCCTGATTTCTTTCTTAGGTTTTCTGTCTCAGGGGTAGTTTCCCTTTGAGATTCCTTTACTGCTTCTACTTTCATTTTTAGATCTTGGGTGGTTCTGTTTAATTCCTTCACCTGTTTGATTGTGTTTTCTTGCAATTCTTTAAGGGATTTTTGTGTTTCCTCTTTAAAGGCTTCTACATGTTTACCTGTGTTCTCCTGTATTTCTTTAAGGGAGTTGTTTATGTCCTTCTTAAAGTTCTCTATCATCATCATGATAAGTGATTTTAAGTCTACATTCTGCTTTTCTGGTGTGATGGGGTATCCAGGACTTGCTATGGTGGGAGAATAGGATTCTGATGATGCTAGGTAACAATGGTTTCTGTTGTTTATGTTCTTGTGCTTGCCTTTTTCTATCTGGTTATCTCTAGTGCTACCTGGACTCACTGTCTCTGACTGGAGCCACTCTTTCCAGTTATATTGCTTGTGTCTGAACTCCTCAGAGTCTTTCTGTCTCTGTGATACTGTGATCTTGAGCTCCTGGGTGTAAGAGCTCCTGGGACTCAGGCTGCCTCTGGGATCTTCAATTCCTGCTGCTCTGAGTGCAGTGGTTCCTCTGCTGCTCCAAGTACAGTGGTTCCTTTGCTCCTCTGAGTGCAGTGGTTCCTCCACTGCTCTGAGTGCAGTGTTCCCTCTAGGATGGTTTAGGATATTGTGTCTACATGAAAGCAGACCAGCTAGGTATCTGCCTCAGCCAAAAGGACCAAGTTAGGCACAGAAGGGAGTGGTATTCCAGAGAGGCATGGTTTGGGTGGGTGATGGGTCCTGAGTGCCCTAGGCTCCCAGTTGCAGTTCTGGGAGTAAGGTTGTGGGGAAGTTTCTAACCTGCTGCTCTAGGACAGTTCAGGATATGGTGTCTTCAGAGGAGCAGACAAGCTAGGTGTCTGGGCCATGGGATTTTAGACCCTTATCCTAGCTACCTAGAAGCCAGCCTTCTCCTAGTGGCCTTCAGATGAAGATATAGAACTTTCAGCAACTCCTTCAGCATACCTGCCTGGATGCTTTCATGCTCCCACCCTGATAATGGATTGAACCCCTCAACTTGTAAGCCATTCCCAATTAAATGTCCTTATAAGAGTTGTGTTTGTCATGGTGTCTCTTCACAACAATGCAAACCCTAACTAAGACAATGTTCTTTTACTTTATGTTTCAAATAGGAATCAAGATGGGAGAAGAAAGCAATCACAAGGGGGAAGGAGGGAAGGATCTGGGAGGGAAAGGGTATGGGTATGTGTGAGAGAGAGGAACATGATCTGGTATTGTGTGTGGGGAAAGGACTGAAGACTTGAGGGCCAGCAGAAAGAATGGAAACAGGCAACCGTGGGTGTTACGAGGTTATGGAGACTCTCTAGAATGTACCAGAGACCTGGAAGGTGAGAGACTCTCAGGACTCAAAGTGAGGGAGCCTAGATGAAATACTCTACAGTGAGGAGAGGGAACTTGTGAAGCCCACCTCCAACAGAAAGACAGAGCATCCATATAGGGCAGGAAGCAGGTAGGTGATCCTCATCTTCTACTCCAAATCCAATTGCCCACCCTCATTCCCAGATTTGTAGCCAAATACAATTCCCTACCCTCATTCCCAGATCTGTAGCAGATCACCTTCTATAAGCTCTGATTTCTTTCTGTCCCCATCTCCAGTAGATATAAACAGATCTTCTCTTATAGCTTTTCTTACTACCCTATCCTTCTGTCTCAGAAACCAACTCCCACAAACATTCCCTGGTAATATGCAGTCCATTACAGCTAGGGAAGCAGGTAGGTGACCTTCACTTTTGGTCCTCTTCCCTAAATACAATCCCCCAGTGTCATTCAACTTCTGTGGCCTCCCCTCTCTCTCTGTCCCAATTCCAAGGTGTCTAGGTATATTCTCATTGCATACTCTACTTTTCCCTTCTCTCGACTTCCTTCTTGTCCTCCCCTTCTAGTCCATCCCCATTAAGAGGATGTCAATACATAGGAAGAAATTTTACTCAGAACCTTCAGTGGCCTCACCTGACAGGATTTCAGAAACATTCCATGCTAGTCATCCCATAGTCACAATATTCTCCTAAGAACCAGAGAAGGCAACAGATCAATTAATGAAACACCAACCCAACAAAGATAAGACAAGATATCAGCATAAGGAATTACACTCATCCTACACCCTGATGACACCAGCATAAACACACTCAGTGACAGGAAATTATGTCTTTAACAGAGGCCAAATACCCTACCTACTACAGTAGGTCCTGAGAAATACGATATAAATGAAGTACAAGACACGACTTCCAAACAGCCTTTATGAATATGTTAGAGGTTCTGAAAGATGGTATCAATAAAACCATCAATGAACTTATGAAAACACAATGAAATGAAGAAAACAGTTCAAGGCATGAAAGTTGAAATCAAGTAAAACCCAACCTGATGGAAAACTGGAAATGAGAAATCTGGGAACTGAAATAGGAAACTACAGAGGCAAGCTTCACCAACAGAATATAAGAGAGGGAAAAAAAACGATCTCAAGCATTAAAGATTACATAAAATAAATGGACACACAGTTAAAGAAAATGTTAAATCAAAAAAAAAAAAAAATCCAGGCACTAAGCATCTAGGAAATCTAAGACACTATGAAATGACCAAATCTACAAATAATAGAAATAGAATGAGAAGAAACAGGTCAAAGGCACAAAAATATTTTCAACAAAAATATACCAGAAAAAAATTCCTACCCAAAGAAAGAGATATCCATTAAGGTACAAAAAGCATACAAACACAAAATATGCTAGAATGAAAAAAAATTCCCCTCAAGACATAATGATCAAAACAGTAAGCATATAGAACAAAAGGAGAATATTAAAAGTGTCAAGGGAGAAATACATAGTAACATATAAAATCCGACCTTTAGAATAACATCAGACTTTTTTATTTTTTTCAGATTTCATTGACTACTCTTTTTTTTAATTGGAACTTTTATTTACATTTCAGATGTTTTCCCCTTATTCCCTTTCCCCCACTCCCTCCCAGGAACTCCCTATCCCTTCCCCCCTCCTCCTGCCTCTATGATGAACACCAGACTTTTAACTTTTGCAAAATGATATTTTTATTTATTCTAGATTTATGTATGTATGTATGTATGTATGTATGTATGTATGTATGTATGTATTTATATGAAATTTTGTTAAAACTTACCTAAGGCTAAATGGTTTGCAGATGGATTCTTACTTTTTAGATTAACTTTATTTATTTACACTACAGACACTGCCTCCCTACTGGTTTCCCCCTCCACAGTTCCTCACTCTATTCTCCCTCCCCTTGCCTCCACAAGGGTGCTCCCCTTCCCTGGATCCCTCTTACCTGGAGCCTTGAGTCTCTTGATTAGGCATGGCTTCTCCCATTGAGGCCAGACCAGGCAATCCTCTGCTATATGTGTACTGGGCGCCTTGGGACAGTCAGTTTATGCTACCTGATTGGTGGATCAGTCTCTGGAATCTCCCAGGGGTCTGGGGTAAGTTGACACTGCTGGTCTTCCTATGGGGGTCATCTTCCTCTTCAGCTCCTTCAATCCTTCCCCTAATTCTTCCATAGGGGTCCCCAACTTCAGTCCAATGGTTGGGTGGAAGTATCTGCATCTGTTTCAGTTAGCTGCTGGTTGTGCTTCTCAGAGGACAGCCGTTCTAGGTTCCTGTCTGTAAAGACACATCATAGCATCAGTAGTACTGTCAAGCCTTAGTGATCACCTCCCTCACCCCATGAGATGGATCCTTAGTTGGGCCGGTCACTGGGCAGACCTTCCTTCAGTCTCTTCTTCATTTATGTTCCTGTGGTTCTTTTAGATGGAAAAATTCTGGGTCAGAAATTTTGAGTGTGGGTTGGTAACCTCATCCCAGCACTTGGAGCCATGTCAATCTACTGGAGGTGGACACTTCGAGTTCCTCTCCCCACTGTTGGGCATTTTGACTAAGGTCACTCCCATTGATTCCTGAGAGTCTCTCACCTCCCATGTCTCTGGGACTTTCTAGAGAGACTACCCACTTCCCATCCCCCAGAAGCTGCATATTTCCATTTATTCTCATGTCTCTCTGTGTTTCTTTCCTGTTCTCTTCCATACACGATCCTGTTCCCTTTTCTCCTCCTCATCCCTCTCTGATCCAGGTCCCTCCATTCCTCTGCCTCCTATGATTACTTTGTTTCTCCTTATAAATGGAATTGAAGCATCCTCACTTGGACCTTCCTGCTTGTTAAGCTTCTTATAGTTTGTCAGTTGTATCCTAGGTACTCTGTAATTTTGTCTAATATCCATTTATCATATCATACGATGGATGTCCTTTGGCTATGGGTTACTTCACTCAAGATGGTATTTTCTAGTTCCACCCATTTGCCTAAAAAATTCATGATGTCATCATTTTTAATAGATGAATAATATTTCATTGTGTAAATGAGCCACATATTCTGTATCCATTCTTCCATTGAGGGACATCAGGGTTATTTCCAGCTTCTGGCTATTACAGATAAGGCTATTATGAACATGGAGGAGCACGTGTCCTTGTGGTATGGTACAGCATCTTTTGGGTATATTTCCAGGAGTAGTATAGCTGGGAACATGGTGGCTTCCAGGGAGGCATGGTACAGCTGGAGCTGAGAGTTATTTGAAAGCTTCTGGCAGAAATCTAGCTTAGAGGCAGCTAGGAGTAGGGTATTAAACCCATGCCCACCATGGTATACCTTGTCCAATAAGGCTACACCTTCTAATAATGCAACTCCCTGGGCCAAGCATATAGAAACCATCACATTTCACTCCCTGGTCCTCATAGGTTTTGCAAACACATGAGTCTATGGGGGCCATACCTATCCATTACATAATAAAAAATACATTTAGTACAACTTCCAAAACCCCATACTCTATAGAAGTCTCAACAATGATGAAAGTCCAAAGTTCAATGTCTCTTCTGAAATTCATCCTATCACTTAACTGTAATCCCCAAAGCAAGACAGGAAACCAGCTGGGCGTACTCCGTACTCTTCATCTCCATGTCTGATGTCAAAGTAGTCTTCAGATCTCCAACTTCTTTTTCATCTTTGTTGACTGCAGCAAATTTCTTTCTCCTGGACTGTTTTCACCCACTGGTAGTAGCTATCTTCAACAGGTATCCCACAGGTCTGGCTTCTTTAACATCTTGGGGTCTCAAGTCAACTTCAACTTCACAGCTTCTTGTTCCCATGTCTGGGATTCACACATGATCTTCTGGGATTTCCAAAGGGCTTGGATCACTTCTCCAGCTCTGCCCTCTGTAGCACTCTAAGCTCTGGTTGATCCACTCTATTGCTGCTGCTGTTCTTGATGGTTATCCATGGTACTGGCATCACCAATATTCTGAGGTTTTCCTCTGCAATGAGGCTTCACCAATAGCCTCTCATAGGCTGTCTTCATGGTCCCAAGCCTAAACTCCTTTGTCATGATGTTTTCAGTCCTGGGGTGCCAACTGCAACTGAAGCTGTACCTTCACCAATGGCCTTCCCTGGCCTCTCACAGTGCCAAGTCTCTGCAGTTCTTCATGATCCCTTTAAAACCAGCACCACCTGGGTAATTCGTACACATTATCAAGTACTGCTGGAGTACGAGGTTCAACCTTGGCTATCTCTGGAACACAGCTTCTTTGTGCTCTCAGAAAACACTTCCCAGAAGATTTCACTTCAGTGATGCTGGTCTCTTCTTAATCACAGCCACTTTCTTAGCTCCAGATAACAGCATCAATTGTCCCAACAGCCCCTACTATTCTGGACTCTAAGCCAGAGCTACATTTCCAAAGCTGCCCAGTTTCTGCTTGCTGTGGCAACAGTTTTTGAAATATTGATATTAGCTCTTCTTTGAAGGTGTGGTAGAATTCTGCACTAAAATCTCTGGTCATATTTTTTTTCTTTTGGGTTGGGAGTTGTTTTTTTCCCATTAATATTTTTAATTATTTATTCAATTATTATCTTTTTTTGTTTACACTCCAGATTTTATTCTCCTCTGGGTCCACCCTCTTACTGTTGCACATCCAATATCTACTCCCCAACCATATGTCTTCATAAGGATGTCTCCTCCTTGAGCCCACCAGACTTCTAAACTTCCTGGGGCCTCCAGTCTCTTGAGGGTTAGGTGCATCTTCTCTGACTGAACCCAGGCCTGGCTGTCCTCTGCTGTATATGTGTTGGGGGCCTCATATCAGCTGGTGTATGCTGCCTGGTTAGTGATCCAGTGTCTGAGAGATCTCAGGGATCCAGGTTAGTTGAGACTGCTGATCCTCCTACAGGGTTGCCCTCCTCCTCAGCTTCTTCCAGCTTTTCCTTAATTCAGCCACTGGGGTTAGCAGCTTCTGTCCATTGGTTGGGTGCAAATATCTACATCTGACTCAGCTGCTTGTTGGGTCTTTCAGAGGGCAGTCATGATAGGTTTCTTTTTGTGAGCACTCCATAGCCTCACTAAGAGTGTCAGGCCTTAGGGCATCCCCTTGAGCTGGATTCCACTTTGTGCCTGTTGCTGGACCTTCTTTTCTTTAGCCTCTCCTCCATTTCCATCTCTGCAGTTCTTTTTCTGACAAGAACAATTATGGGTCAGAGTTTTGACTGTGGGACAACAACCCATCTCTCACTCGATGCTCTGTCTTTTTGCTGGAGGTGGGCTCTACAAGTTCCCTCTCCTCACTGTAGAGTATTTCAGCTAGAGTCCCTCACTTTGAGTCCTGAGAGTCTCTCACCTCCCAGGTCTCTGGTGAATTCTGGAGAGTCTCCATAACCCCAGGGTTGCCTGTTTCCATTCTTTCTGCTGGCCCTCAGGTCTTCAGTCCTTTTCCCCTACCCAATACCAGATCATGTTAGATGATGTCCATACCCTTTTCCCCAAAGATCCCTCCCTCCTTCTCCCCTTGTGATTGCTTTCTTCTCCTTCACGAATGGGACTGAGGTGTCCTCACTTGGGCCCTTCAGCTTGTTGACTTTTTTGAGTTCTGTGGACTGTATCTTGAGTACTCTGTATTTATTTATTTATTTATTTTTGTGGCTAATATCCACTTATTAGTGAGTATATACCATGCATTTTCTTTTGGGTCTGAGTTACCTCACTCAGGATGATATTTTCTAGTTCCATCCATTTGCCTGTAAAACTGAGGATGTCCTCCTTCTTAATAGGTAAGTAGTATTCTATTGTGTAAACGAATCACATTTTCTGTATTCATTCTTCTGTTGTGGAACATCTGGGATGTTTCCAGCTTCTGGCTATCACAAACAAGGCTACTACGAACATAGTGGCATGGTGGAACATCTTTTGTGTTTAATCCTAAAAGTGGTCTTCAGTTAGATCTACTTCTAATTTTCTGAGGAACTTCCAGATTGATTACCAGACTGTTTGTACTAGTTTGCAATCCCACCAGCAATGAAGGAGTGTTCCTCTTTCTTCACATCCTTGTAACATGTGCTGTCACCTGAGCTTTTGATATTAGCCATTCTGATTGGTGTAAGGTGGAATCACAGCGTCCTTTTGATTTGCATTTCTCTGATCACTAAGGACTTTGAACATTTCTTGAAGTGCTTCTCAGTCATTTGAGATTCTTCTGTTGTGAATTCTCAGGTTAGTTCTATACCTCATTTTTTGTTTTGTTTTGTTTTTTGGTTTTGGTTCTTAGCTTCTTGAGTTCTTTATATGTTTTGAATATTAGCCCTCTATCAGATGTGGGGTTAGTGAAGATTTTTTCCTAATCTCTAGGTTGCCGATTTATCTTATTGACTATGTCCTTTCCCTTACGGAAGCTTTCCAGTTTCATGAGGACCCATTTATCAATTCTTGATCTTAGAGCATGAGCCATTGGAGTTCTGTTTAGGAAATTTCCCTTGTGCCAATGAGTTCAAGGATCTTTCCCACTTTCTCTTCTATTAGATTGAATGTATCTGGTTTTATGTTGAGGTTCTTGATTTACTTGGACTTGAGCTTTGTGCAAGGTGACAAATATGGATCTATACTCATTTTTCAACATATAGACAGCTAGTTAGATCAGCACCATCTATTGAAGATCCTTTCATTTTTCCATTGTATATTTTTGGCTATTGTTTCAAAGATCAAGTATGCATATGTGTGTAGTTTTACTTCTGGGTCTTCAATTCTATTTCATTGATCAACCTGTTTGCCTCTGTACCAATACAATGTAGTTTTTATGACTATTGCTCTGTAGTATAGCTTGAGGTCAGGAATGGTGATTTCCCCAGCACTTCTTTTATTGTTAAGAATTGCTTTTGCTATTCTGAGTTTTTGCCTTTCCAGAAGAATTTGAGAAATGAGTTTTCCATGTCATTGAAGAATTGTGTTGGGAATTTGATGGGAACTGCATCATTGACTCCCTAGATTGCCTTTGGTAGGATGGCCATTTTTACTATGTTAATTCTGCCAATCCATGAGCATAGGAGATCTCTCCATCCTGAGATCTCCTTCAATTTCTTTCTTGAGAGACTTGAAGTTATTATCATACAGATCTTTCACTTGTTTGGTTAGAGTTACTCCAAGATATTTTATATTATTTGTGGCTGTTGTGAAGGGCGCTGTTTCCCTAACTTCTTTCTCAGCCTGTTTATTGTTTGTATAAAGGAAGGCTACTGATTTGAGTTAATTTTATATTTGATAACTTTATTGAAGTTGTTTATCAGCCGGAGAAGTTCTCTGTTAGAATTTTTGGGGTTGCTTATGTATACTATCATATCATCTGCCAATAGTGATACCTTTATTTCTTCTTTGCTATTTTTATCCCCTTGATCTCTTTTTGTTGTCTTATTGTTCTAGCTAGCACTTTGAGTACTATGTTGAATAGATATGGGGTGAGTGGACACCCTTGTCTTGTTCCTGATTTTAGTGTGATTGCTTTCAGTATGTCTCCATTTAACTTGATATTGGCTGTTGTTTTACTGAAAATTGCTTTTATTATGTTTAGGTATGGGTCTTGAATTCCTGATCTCTCCAATAATTTTATCATGAAGGAGGGTTGTATTTTGTCAAATGCTTTTCTGCATCAAAGGAGATGATCATGTAATTTTTTTCTTTGAGTTTGTTTATATAGTGGATTACATTAATGGATTTTCATACGTTGAACCAACCTTGCATCCCTGGGATTAAGCCTACTTGATCGTGGTGAATGATGGTTTTGATGTGTTCTTGGACTTGGTTTGTAAGAATTTTATTGAGTATTTTCAATATTCATAAGTGAGATAGGTTGGGAGCTTTTTATAGACTACTATTCCCTTAGGAATTATGGAACTCTTTAGAAAGTTAGATAGTTTATCTGATCTTGATTTGACTTTGGTACATGGTATCTGTCTAGAAAATCACCCATTTCATCTAGATTTTTCCAGTTTGTTGAGTATAGATGTTTGCAGGAAGTTCTGATGATCTTTTGAACTTCCTCAGTTTCTGATGTTATCTCTCCTTTTTCATTTCTGATTTTGTTAATTTGAATACTGTCTTTTTGCCATTAAGATTTATCCATCATTTTGATTCTCTTAAAGAACCAGCTGTTGGTTTTGTTGATTCTTTGTATTGTCCTCTTTGTTTCTAATTGACTGATTTCAGCCCTGAGTTTGACTGTTTACTACCATCTACTCCTTTTGGTATGTTTGCTTCTTTCTGTTCTAGAGCTTTCAGGTGTGCTGTTAAGTTGCTAGTATGGGGATCTCTCCAATTTCTTTATGAATGAAATGAGTGTTTTGAATGTTCTTCTTAACACTGCTTTCATTGCATTCCAAATATTTGGGTATTCTGTGTCCTTCAATTTCATTGAATTCTATAAAGTCTTTGATAACTTTTTTATTTATTTCCTTACCAACTAATCATAGAGCAGAGAGTTGTTCAATTTCCATGAGTATGTGGGCTTTCTGTTGTTTCTGTTGTTATTGAAGTCCAGCCTTATTCCCTGGTGATCTGATAGAATTCATGGGACTATTTCAATCATCTTGTATCTATTGATGCTTGTTTTGTATCTGATTATATGGTCAATTTTGGAGAAGATTCCTTGAGGTGCTGAAAAGAAGGTATATTCTCTTGTTTTGGCGTGAAATTGTGGATATCTGTTAAGTCCTTTCGGTTCATAACTTCTGTTAGTTTCATGGTATCTCTGTTCAGTTTCTGTATTAGTAACCTCTCTATTGGTGACTTAGATGTAAATACATACATCTACGAACACTTGATTTTTGATAAAGAAGCCAGAAATAAACATTCTAAAAAAAGACAGCATCTTTATCAAATGATGCTGCACAAATTGGGTGGCTGCATGTAGAAGAATTTAGGTAGATGCTTACTTACTACTCTAAACAAAAATCAATTCCAAATGGATTAAAGAGCTCAACATAGAACCAGATGCACTGGAAATATTAGAAAAGAAAGAGGGGAATAGCCTTGAAGTACAGGAGAAGACTTTCTGAAAAAAAATCATTAGCCCAGACACGAAGATTGACAATTAGTAAATGTGACCACAAGAAACTGAAGAGTTTCTGTAAATAAAAATATACCATCACTTAGACAAAGTGGCTGCCTAAAAAAATAAGAAAAGATTTTTGTACCAATTACTCATTTTATTGGGTGTGAATATCCAAAATGCATAAAGAGCTCAAAAAACTACATATGTAAAAAAATAATCCATTTATAAAATGAAGCATAGACATAAACAAAATTCTCATGGGAAGAATCTCAAATGAATGAAAAACACTTAAAGAAATGTGCAAAATCTTTACTCTTTCAGCATAATGCAAATTAAAAATACATTGAGATTTCATCTTACACCTGTAGAATTTGATAACAATAAATAAAACAAGTGACAGCTCATGATGGTGAGAATGTAGAGCAAGGAGAACACTCATCCATTGCTAGTAAAAGTGAAAACATGTTCATCCAGTTTGGAAATCAGTATGACAGTTAACCAGGAAGATAGAAATCAACCTACCTCAAGATTCAGTTATACCACTCTTGGGGTATAGTGACACTTCATCAGACTACAGAGATACCTGCTGATTATAGCCAGACATTGGGAGCAATCTAGATGTCCCTCAATCAAAGAATGGATAAAAAATTTACAAAATAAAGTCCATTTACACAATAAAGTGTTATCCAGTCATTATCAAAAATGAAATCATGAAATTCACAGTAAATGAAAAAATTCTGAGGTATCCAGACTCAGAAAGCCAAATATGGTATTTATTTGTTTATACGTGGATATTAGATTGTACCTCAATGATAAGCTAGAATATATAGAATCCCAGACGTTAGGCATAGTGTAAGGAATGGGGGTGCAGATCCCCATAGGAAGAGGAAATGGAATAGATCATTATTCATGGATTAGGGAACTAGAATGAATTGGGTAAGGAAAAGGGTGAGGTGGGAGAAAATACAGGAGAGATACCTAAAATTAAGGGACATTTGAGGATACTATAAAAACCAAATTTGAGATTCTTCCAATGAGAATTCTGTTTACGTCTGTGCATCATTTTTATAAATGGATTATTTTTTACATATGTATTTTTGAACTATATACATATATGAAGGTTGTTGTCCTAGTTAGGTATAATTTTATTGTGTTGAAGCACTATAACCAAAGGCAACTTGGTGATAAAAGGGTTTATTTGACTTACATTTCACATCACTGCTTATCCTAAAAACAAGTTCTAATAGTAACTCAAACAGGGAACGTACATGGAGGCACAAGCTGATGCAGAGTCTATGGAGGAGTATTGCTTACTGGCCTACTCCCCATCGCTTGCTTAGACTGCTTTCTATAAAACTCAGGGCCACCAGTACAGGCAGACTCTAACCTCAATGATCTGACTTCTCCCCTATCAATCATTAAGAAAATGCCCTACAGGCCTGTCTATAGCTGGATATATTGAGACACTTTCTAAATTAGGGCTCCCTCCTTTTCAGTGACTCTAGCATGTGTCAAGTTGAGATAAAACTAGCCAGCACAGTGGTCTGACCAAAATCACCAATTAATCAGGGAATTAGTTCCCCCATTAGCCATCTCTTGTCACCAAACAAAATTTCCAGTCTTGAGATTGTATTGTATTTTATTGAGTTGTTGGCCAGAGGATTCCCATAGGAATTCCCAAGCAGTCAAGGCTGTTGCCATGTCTATAGGTTTCCACAAACTGACAGCAAGGCTCTATTACTGAAGACAGCACCTACACAGTGCACCAAATATGGGGAAGTTGAGCTGGTGCCTACCTAAAGCATTTACTCCTTTATTTTAGCATTTTTGGTAAGGAAGGTACAATGTATGCTACCAAAAGAGAAATGTAAATACTAACAAAGCTTCAAAACCTTTGATCAATAATGGTGTCTTGCTGGTAAGAGATGTTACATCAATGGTGGCACAAGGCTTGTTGGAGTAAATAACTAATATCTGATTTGATTTAAAGCAGACTCTATAAGTTGAAATCCAACATTGCTTGGGTAACCAATTACCTGGGGCTAAATAGCCCATGGACATAGGATAAAACAAAGCACTACTGCTTTTGAAAACAAAGCAGCAATGCTATGACTTGCAATGACATTTTGCTATACTAATCTAACAGTATTTTGCTTACTCATCATCAGATAAGCTTCCTCCTGCAGCAGATTGGAATAAATACAAAGACCCACAGGCAGATGTTATGTATAGAGTGAGAACCCTTGGAACACATGGTTCTAAATGGAATGTCTCTAATAAATTTATCCCCTCACGGCTCAAAGTATGCTGTGGAAAAGGAAGCCAAAAGATTGTAAGAGCTAGAGGATTCAGAGGGTATCAAGAAAGCAAGGTCCACTAAGTCAACATGATCAAAGCATATATGAAGTCACAGACTGGAAGAGCATGTCCAGGACCTGCATGGGACTACACTTGGTCCTTTGTGTATATATCATGGCTTTCAGTTTAGTGTGGTTTCAAGATTACTTAGTGTGAGAACATGTTGGTCTGCTTCTTGTGCCTTTTCTTGGCATAAGCTTTTCTTGTTGTTTCTTAGGTTATTTTTGTTGTTGTTGTTTGTTTGTTTAATTCAAATGTGTTAGTTTTTGTTTTATCTGATTATATTTTATTATTGTCTTTTAGAAGCTTGTTTGTTTTCTAATGAAAGATGGAAAGGGTGTAGGTCTGGATGAGAGGGGAAGGAGTTGGTGAAGAACTGGGAAGGGTACAGGAAGAAGGAACAGCAATAAGGATTTATTTTTGTGAAGAAAAAACGATCTATTTTAAATAAAAGGAAGAAAGTCCTTAACACTCTTTGTCCTCAGGGATGCCATTCAAAAGTACTTTGAGATTTCATGTTATACCACTCAGAGTAGCCAAGATCAATAAATCAAATGACAGTTCCTGCTGGTGAGGATATGGTGTGAAAGTGAACTCTCATCCATTACTAGTGGGAGTGCAATCTTGTAGAAACAGTTTGGAAATAAGTGTGGTTGTTCTTCAGGAGGCTATACCACTCTTGGGCATATATCTAAATGATGCTTCATCCTACTACAAAGTCACTCACTCAATGATCTTCATTGCCACTCTATTCATAACAGCCAGAAATTGAAAATAACGTAGATGTCTGTCAACAGACAAATTGACAAAACCAGTGATTTATTTACAAAATTGAATACTAACTAGCCTTTAAAATGATGAAATCATGAATTCAAAGATAAATGGATGGAACTAGAAAAAGTGCATCCTGAGTGATGTAAACCAGGTCTAGAAAGAATAATTATATATACATAGTACCTGTTAAGTCATAGGTAAGCAAGATACAATCCATATATCCACAGAGGTTAGATGTAGATTAAGGGACTAGGGTGGATGAATGGATCTTTCTAGGAAGGGGAAATAGATTAGATAATTATGGATGTGTAAAGGGGGATTGGAAAAAGAGGGTTAAATGATAAGGAGTGGGAAAGCAGATGGTAAGGGAAAGAATACAAGGAGAGAGGCCTAAAACTAAGGGCTAGAAAGATATACTTTGAACTTTTTTCTTGATTTACCAAAGGTCACTGCTTGCCATGATGTTCCATCCATTGCTTTACAAAAGCCCTTGTGGGTATGGTGCGAACTGCAGTACAGTTAAGGAAGACATTTCTGTAGATATTAGAGAAGCTGAAAAGATTTAAAATATGAAAAGAACGATAAGTCCCAGAAATAGGCTTAAGTATATATCTGGTGCTAAAATTATTCTGACAAATTTATGCTGAAGAAATTTGAGGTAGCACAGGTGTAAGGATATTAACATGATTTTTAAAGAATTATAATTTAAATATTATGAGGTTACTAAACAACTGGAGTGCTCTTGCCTGTTTCATATATATAAACAGAATATTCATTTAGTTCTGGGATCAAGTATTTTAAGTGTAGAAAAAGTTATCTCCAGGATCACGTTTTTAAAATATCCATGAAGTAAAATTTATTGTGTTCCCAATCAGAAACCAATAGTTAATGAGATCCTTAGGTCCTGGTGAAAGAAGGTTTACTCTAGATGTTTAGCTGTGTTGATATGTTTTATAAAGATTTTTGTTTATAATCATAATCAAATTGTACTACTGGCCCTAATCAGAGAAGATTCTCTTTGCAATGAACTATAGTGAAGGCAAAGTATCACAGATATCCAAGGGGTTGAGGGCAAGGGACAGTTGAGTTCTCATTTATATTTTCTCCTTTAAGGCTCAAGGAACATTACAAATAAAAAAGGAATGGAAAAAATGTAAAGATGGCAAGATAGAGAGAAGGTATGTGAAATGGTTTCTTCTGGGTATAACATGCCCCTTGGAAGTAGACTGCAGTTACTTGCACTGTTTGCATAGGACTGGACCTTTCCTGGATTGGGGAAAGGCTGATGACTTTCAGGAAGGAACAATCATTATCTTTATTTGTGTATCCACGGGTGATCCCATCAGGTTTGAATGAATAGTTTAAATCCACAGTTACGTAAGGACGTTGTTAAACTCTGGGTTAAAAGACCATGATAAAGTGAAATGTAGGGATTAGAATGCATTGACAGGGATGGGAAGAAAATAGGAGCCAGTGGTGATTTAATGTAACCAAAATTCATTATGTGCAGGGATGAGATTGTCAAAAAACAACTTTTAAAAAGCAAAGTGTAGAAAAGAGACTGAAGGAAAGGCCATCCAGAGACTGCCCCACCCATTCCATCCCATATACAGATACCAAACCCAGACACTATTGCTGACACCAAAAAGTGCTTGCTGACAGGAGCCTGATATAGCTGTCTCCTGAGAGGCTCTGCCAGAGCCTGACCAATACAAATGCAGATGCTTGCAGCCAACCATTGGACTGAGCTCTGGGTCCTCAATTGGAAGAGTTAGAGAAAGGATTGAAGGACCTGAAGGGGTTTGCAACCCCATAAGAAGAACAACAATACCAACCAAACAGATCCCTCAGAACTTCCAGGGACTGAATCACCAACCAAAGAGTACGACTGCGCGTGGAGCTACCCATGGCTCCAGCTGCATATGTAGTAGAGGATGGCCTTGTCTGACATCAGTGGGAGCCCTTGATCCTGTGAAGGTTTGGTGTCCCAGTGTAGATGTAGGGGAATTCGAGGGCAGGGAGGTGGGAGTTGGTGAGTGAGTGGGGGAGCACCCTCTTAGAAGCAAGGGGAATGGGATAGGGGGCTTTAGGAGGGAAAACTGGGAAAGGGGAGAACATTTGAAATGTAAATAAATAAAATATCCAACAAAAATAAATAAAATTTTAAAAACTGATTATTCGTTTTCATCTCAATCACAATTTCCCCTTTCCTCACCTTCTGGTCCCTCGTTCTTCATCCATTCACTCCTTTTCCCTTTCTCCTCAGAAAAGGGGCAGTCTCCTATAGTATCAACCAGACTTGACTTATCTAGTTGTAGTAAGACAGGCAGCATCTTCCTCTTTGGCTAGACAAAGCAGTCCAATTAGGAGAAAGGATCCAAAGGCAGGCCATATAGTCAGACACAGCCCTGCTCCCACTTTAGGAGTCCCACATAAAGACAGATGCACAACTGTTACATATTTGCAAAGGGCCTAGGTTTGTCACATTCATGCTCTCTCGTTGTCAGTCCAGTCTCTATGAGCCCTTATCAGCCCAGGTTAGTTGATTCTTTAAGTTTTCTTGTGGTGTCTTTGACTCCTTCAGCTCCTTAACTTCTTCCTCCCATCTTCCATATGATTCTCCAAGCTCCACTTAATGATTGGCTGTGTGTCTCTGCATTAGTTTCTATCAGTTTCTGGGTGAACCATCTCTGATGACATTATGCCAGGCTCATGTTTGCAAGTATAGGAGAATATCATTAATAGTGTCAGGGGTGGGATCCCTCTGGTGGCATGGGTCTCAAGTCCAGCCAGTCATTGGTTGGCCCTTCCCTCAATTTATGCTCCATATTTTACCCCTGGATATCTTACAGGCAGGACAAATTGGGTCTAAGGTTTTATGGCTGGGTTGGTTTTCCAAACCCTCCATTGGAAATCTTGCATTGTTATAGGAGATGGCCAGTTCAGGCTCCATAGTCCTTATTGCTAGGAGTCTTATCTAGAGTCACCCTCTTAGAATCTTGGGAGTTTCCATTGTCTTATGTTTCTAGCATATCCCAGAGATGTTCTCCAGTCCCATCTGGTTGTCTTTCTCATACAAAGAACAGCTTGAATAAAAGGAAAAGAAAAAATGCAACTAAAATATGGAAGCAGACAAATAACAAAAGAAACAAAATGTAGAAAATTAATGAATGTATGAGATGTGATTCTTTAGTTCTTTAAATGACACTCCCATGTGTTAGTTGCTCTGGCCAGAAGAACGTCATTTTTTTTTTTATATGTAAAATCAGTCAATAAATGTTTTGGAGTTTATGTTATTGTTACTTTTATTTGTCAAATTAATACAATCTAGAATAGTTTGGGAAAGGTTTCAAGTTAATCTGACGGCATATATGTAAGGTAAGGTGCTAACTAATGTGAGGAGACACAATGAATGTGACTAGCAGTATTTGTTGGGCCAAATTGTGTAAGAGTAAGCAAAGTGTTAGACTGGAGGTTTTGGGACAAAGACAAGAAGGCCTGTTCTCAAAGTTTCCAACCCTTCTCTTCTAATAGGAGCTGTGCTTATAAGAGCCCTTGCAAAATATTAGACAAAGTCAGCTCCTAGTTCTAGATTCCAAAATGACCACTGGACCTGAGAACTACCTATAGGGCCAGAAACTCACCAAATAAGGCTATAGCCCCAGTTTCCATCACATCACAATTACCCCAACTCTCCTTTAAGAAGACCCTACTCCAGCCCAGTCTTGTGATTTCACTAGTGTCCTCATGTGATATCCATGAACCTGCCTGTGAGCTGCCACAATAAACCTGCCATTATATTACAAATTAAGCTCAATTCAATTTATTGTGTTGGTAGAGAAGCAATTCAAAGAAGTAAGCTGAGCAGTCAGTGTGCATTCATTTCTACATCTCTGCTCTTGCCTGTGGCGGTTATATCATTGGCTGCTTCGACTTTCTGTCTTGTCTTCCCTGCAATGATGGACTGTAGCCTGAAGTTGTAGTTAAATGAACTTAACTTGCTTTTTTTTGTCAGAATATTTAATCACAGCAACAGAAACAAATCCAGAAGAATTCAATTCCTCTGTATTTTATCTTTTTCTTACCTTTCAAATGAAAATCACTTTAGCCCATGATACCGTTATTGCCTCTTAAGAAGAAATGATCTGTGTTAATGACTTTTGTATAACAGTGACAAAATACTTGAGAAAGTCAACTAAGGGAGAAAAGATAATCTTCGATTATGATATTAGAGGTTCTATTGTAGGTTGTTCAGCCTCCTTTCTGTGAACATTTGTTAAAGAATATCTCTGTAGGCCAGGGCAAAACAGCAACAGCAACAGCAGCAGCAGCAGCAGCAGCAGCAACAACAACAACAACAACAACAACAACAATGAAAAATGTATTGTCAGCAAATAGAACTAGAGAACAACAAGCAGTTGTAAACATTTTTCTTTTATTCCTGACTTATTGTCGCAGCCATTCTAACATGTATAGGGTGATGCATTTTTTGTGGTTTTGACCTGCATTTCTATGGCAAATACTAACATTGAATAAATTTTCACATACCCTTTGTTCACTTGTCTTTCTTTTATTAAAAAGAAGAGCATTCAGGTTATTTGCTCATTGTAACTGAGTTGTTTATTTTGCCTGTTAAGTTATATAATGATGGCCTATATACACTGTATTACTAACATTGAAGAAAATTCAATTTTGTAAATATGATGCTGTTTATTTATTTTGCTATTACCAGTTGTTGGATTGTTTCTTGTTTGTTATGAATAGACAGTTTAGGCATATTCTTAATGACATCCATAAGTGCTGTTAGACTTTTTGTTTTGGTATACTGCTAAGTTGTTTGCTTCACAATTTGTGGTTTTATCCTAAAGGATTAAGACAGAAAATTTGTAACTTTGCAGGATTTTAACTAAGATGATAGTATTCTCAGAAAGGAATTAAATTGCTAGTGTGTTTTCTCAAATATGATATTAGACACTGTGGCGTTTTGAATAGAGAAGAGATTGACATATATTAGCTATCTGAAATAGCATCATTTACATTTTTGTTCATCTTAGTGTATCCTATTTCTGATTTGTTTTAGCCTTATTTAGAAGAGAATTTACTAAGGTTTATATTACATATCATATAGGACTTAAATATAGTAAACTTAGAATGCAATGTTACAAAATAGGCAACTTCTTTTCAGTGTTAATATGAGAGATACATCATTGCTATTTCGGACAGTACTCATTTTTTATGCAGACTTTAATATGAAGTTTATACAATTTTAAATGAAAATAATTGAGTTGATGTGTTATAGAGGTATGTTTTATTAATGTTCTTCCCAAAGCCAATTCAAAACCTGTTCAGTGTGTAGATGAGACTGTGAAAAGTTATAAGAAGTGTGAATGGGTTTACCACTTATATTATCTAAATGGAATACATATATACCATCCTCATAAAACAATATCATCTAACTTAGTTTTTGTTAGAGTAGCTGACATTGTAATTCAGTAAATAATATGCTCACAACCCCTTTGTTTCTAGACACTTCACTCTGCAAAATTTAAAGCTGCTAGTAGTAAACCTTTCCAAAAAGCGTGATAGCCTTTGAAAATTGTTCAGAATGAATTTGTTTTGAGTTAAAGAAAATTAGTCTGTTAAAATGAAGCTTATATAAAATATCATTACAAAGGACTAAGACACTATCTCCCTAGGACAGCTTAAAACCCACATGCTTTATGAGTCAAGAGAAGTACTCTCTATTAAAAGTGATCTTATTCCTTCCAACCACCAGAGCTTTCTGCCTCCTGATGTGATTCAGAGATCAGGCAAAATATAAACACATTTAGAACCTTAGTCCTTAGAATCCTGGCCTCATCCATCAGCAGGATTGACAAGGTCTGAGACAAAGCATTATGCTTGGCACACAACCTGTTTGAAATTTTCCTGTGGCTATAATGTAACACACCTGACAGATGTGTGAGTCACTTAACCCAGCAGGGGATATACATAAACAACACTGGCTTCAGCATCACAGGATTATTTTTCTTTTGTCTGCCTGAAGCTATACGGCCTGTAATCAATAAAAGATTGAAGTATAACTAGGCAAAACATAGCATATGATAAAATTGTCATGCAAAGTTTCTCTTGCTTGCAAGGCTTGTAACAGCTCAGAAACTGAAATGCATTTCACCTTGAAGGATAGCATGTTACAGTTGTCTCCCTTTTTATGAAATGACCTAGTTTGCCAAAAAAAAGCATTAACAGCTATTTGCTCACAAAGAAAGTGATATGCCATATATAGACGTTCTTTTTAATTCCTTAAGGTTGTGATGCCTGTTGATAAATCCATGTTAATTTTACATTCAACATGGTGAACAGAAACAGCTACAAGAACACTGCTTTATATTCCCAGTAACAATGCTTCTGATTGAGGAAAAAAAAAAGAAGAGGGCAGAAATGAACATACACCATCTGTAGTTTTTCAAATTATATCATAAATCCTAAGAGGTAGAGATAGATGCTATTAATTTAAATGTCATGTTTGCATAGAATGAAGCACAGCGATTTTAAATTTGGCTTTATTAAGGTTTCTTTTTTAGCTCAAGTTTCTCATTTGGCAAATAGCAATTGGAGCAAATGCTCACTGATAAAGTTTATTTAGGCCCTTTGGGGAGCAGTAACAAGCAGGGGGCACAGTACTTTAAGAGTAGCATTTTATTGCATTTATAACTTATTACATAATCAAAATCTTCTTTTAGTGTACAATTATATAGGGAGTTCAGAAATAGCCAAATTAACAGTACCTTAAAAGGACAAATAAATTGCACATGTGAACTATAGTGGTCCCTCTGAATGATGCTCCTTTCACATACATACCTTTTTTTATTGTCATAATAGATATGCTAGGTGGCATTCTGGTGTTGTTTGAACAGGTCATGGCATTTTCCATTTTACTTAAGGATTTAGTGATTTGCTGGGTGCAGCTGCATGTGCAGATGTAGAAATTGTTTTGTCTTTGAAAATAACCAGTTGTTAGCACTTTTGTGCCGAAAAGTGTATCTGTAGAAATTATATTGTTGAAGGTGATGCCAAAATATAATAGATTGGAATTCAGAGAAACGTACATGTTAAAAGTCAGAAATTATTCCAAGAGTTTCTTTTCCTTATGTTTTATTTATTTTTCTTGTTAGTTATAGAATCCTAACTTTCTTAACATGTAAATCCAGTCTCTGGAATGTTGAGCCTTACAATCTAGATTATGAGCCATTGTTAATCGTACTATATTCTTAGCTAGTTTCAGGATTAAATTTCTTTGAACAGAAATTTCTTTTTTTTTTTTTTTAATTTTTTTTATTGGAAATTATTTTACATTTCAGATATTCTCTCCTTACCCCATTTCCCCCCCTCCCTCCCAGGAACTCACTATCCCTTCCCCCATCCTCCTGCCTCCACGTTGGTGTACCCCACCCACTCTCCCCCGTACCTCACCTCCCCACCCTCGAATATCCCCCCCACGACAAATAGGAAAGGAAGAAGTCAAAATATCACTATTTGCAGATGATATGATAGTATACTTAAGTGACCCCAAAAACTCCACCAGAGAACTCCTAAACCTGATAAACGACTTCAGCAAGGTGGCAGGTTATAAAATCAACTCGAACAAATCAGTAGCCTTCCTCTACATGAAAGATAAACAGGCTGAAAAAGAAATTAGGGAAATGACACCCTTCACAATAGTCACAAATAATATAAAATACCTCGGGGTGAATCTAACCAAGCAAGTGAAAGATCTGTATGACAAGAACTTCAAGCCTCTGAAGAAAGAAATTGAAGATCTCAGGAAATGGAAAGATCTCCCATGCTCATGGATTGGCAGGATTAATATAGTAAAAATGGCCATCTTGCCAAAAGCAATCTACAGATTCAATGCAATCCCCATTAAAATACAAACTCAATTCTTTACAGAACTAGAAAGAGAAATTCTGAAATTTATTTGGAACAACAAAAAACCCAGGATAGCGAAAACCATCCTCAACAATAAAAGAACTTCTGGAGGAATCGCCATCCCTGACCTCAAGCTGTACTACAGAGAAATAGTGATAAAAATGGCCTGGTATTGGTACAGAGACAGGCAGGAAGATCAGTGGAATAGAGATGAAGACCCAGAAATGAACCCACACAACTATGGTCATTTAATCTTTGACAAAGGAGCTAAAACCATCCAGTGGAACAAGGACAGCATTTTCAACAAATGGTGCTGGTTCAACTGGAGGACAGAATGCAGAAAAATGCAAATCGATCCTTTCCTATCTCCTTGTACAAAGCTCAAGTCCTAGTGGATAAAGGACCTTCGCATAAAACCAGACACACTGAAACTAATAGAAGAGAAAGTGGGGAAGACCCTGGAATACCTCGGCACAGGGGAAAAGTTCCTGAACAGAACACCAATGGCCTATGCTCTAAGATCAAGAATTGACAAATGGGACTTCATAAAATTGCAAAGTTTCTGTAAGGCAAAGGACACTGTCAATAGGACAAAACGGCAACCAACAGATTGGGAAAAGATCTTTACCAATCCCACATCCGATAGAGGACTAATATCCAATATATACAAAGAACTCAAGAAATTAGACTCTAGACAACCAAATAACCCTATTAAAAAATGGAGTAAGGAGCTAAACAAAGAATTCTCAACTGAGGAAATGCGAATGGCCGAGAAGCACCTAAAGAAATGTTCAGAAATTTCTTAAGTCCAGAATGATTTATAGATTTTTATCTGGAGCTATATTTTAACTTTAAATTTATTACTAAGAGACGTGAGTATCATTTTGAAATTGTCTAAAGAGATAACATTTTACCTACTGGATGCTTGCTGGTACCTCTGACTAAAGAGACTCCTTCAGACATAAGTTCAAAATTGGTTTCCTAGGAAACATCATAGCTTGCCTTGATGACCCTCTCCTTGTGGTGCTTCTATTGCACAGAACTGCTTTTTTTTTTTTTTATTAGTGAAAGCAGTGTGTAGTTTCACATTTATTTTTGACTATTTGATTAATAGCTTCCTCTTACAAGATTCAGAGTTAAAGGGATTCTACATTTAGTTCATCCTCATATTTTTTGGGAACAGTGTATTTTAGGTATGGACTTTATTTTATTTGAACACTTAATTAAGATGAAAGTTTATTAAGATGTTTAAAATAGAAGAAATTTGACAGAATATTAGTCCAGGATAAAGATTACACAAGACAAAAAGATTTTCAAGATTTTAAAGCTAATGCTCCCTTTTTCTTTTTTCTCCTTTTTATTAAAAATAGATTCTTTTCTCATAAAATATATCCTGATTCCAGTTTCCCTGCCCTCTCCTCTTCCCAATTACTCCCCATCTGAATCTATTTCCTTTGTGTCTCTAAGAGATAACAACAAACACAACAAAATAAAATATAATAGGTTAAAACAAAAAAAATCATGCTGAATTTAGATATGGCAGGACAACAGAAAGAAAAGAGCCCAAAGAGAAGGCATGAGAACCAGAGATTGGTCCATTTACACACTCTGAGGGCCCATTAAAATACAAAACTGAAAATTATAATCTATACATAGAGGACCTGGTGCAGATCTGTGGAGACCTTCTGTTAGTTGCTTTGGTCTATCTGAGTTCATATGAGCCTTGTTCAGTTGCTCAGATGGTCTAGAGTGCCTTATTCTCTTGATGTCTTCAATCCCCTTTAGCTCTTGCACTCTTTATTTTCTCATCCCTTCTCTCATCATTCCCTTAGCTCTGAGGGGAGGGATTTGATTGGAGACATCCCATTTAGAACTGAAGTCTCACTCAGTCTGTGGGTCCCTGTATTTGTTCTCATCTGATTCAGGAGGAAGGTTCTCTGATGATGGTTAAATAAGACACTGATATGAGTTTAACAGAATATTATTAAAAATCATGTTAATGTTACTTTTTTTTTAAACAACAGTAGTATTTGGTTTTATTCTAGGTCTCTTGGTTATCTAGTTTCTAATGTTTTTGGTCAACCCAAGCAATGTTGGTTATGAGTTCCATCTCACATTGCTTGGTTACTCCCACAAGCTTTGTACCATCATTGCGCTAGTATATTTTTCAGTCAGGAGAGTTTAGAGATCAAAGGTTTTTTGACTCAGCTGGAGTTTTCTTTCTCTTTTGAGAGCTGGAAAAAGTACCTACCCTTACAAAAAACCACTAAAGCATAAGGGTAAATGCTCCACGTAGGTACAAACTCAAATTCTCCATGTTCAATGAATATAGTGTGGGTATTATCCTTGCAATGAGACCTTGCTGTCAGTTTGTGGAGAGCAACCCTTTGTCTTAGCAACAGTGTGCATTGTTTGAGGATTTCCATGGGACTCCTTGACCCATAGACTCAATTGAATTCAACCCAGTCCTCCATTTGAAGCCTAGCCTGGTAACAAGAGATCACTAGTTGAGATTCCATATCCTTCATTACTAAGGAGTTTTCATTATGATCATATTCATAGATTCTAGGTAGTTTCCCTGCAGTAGATCTCTCCACTGTACAGTCAAAGCCCACCAATTGCAGCTGTCTCTGCCTTCAATTAACGTTTTCATTCTACCTCATCTCACCCCTACCTAATCTCTCTGCTCCCATCCCCATGAAAAATTTTCTATTCTCTCTTCTGAGGGAGATCCATGTAGCCCTTCTAGCCCTTTCCTCTTCAGCGAACCTCTCTGGGTCTGTGGATTATAGCTTGGCTATAATTTTCTTAATGGAACATATTCTTATAAATGAACACATATCATATTTATTTTTTTCTGGATCTAGGTTACCTCACTCAGGATGATTTTTTTCTATTGATTAACCTGAAAAATTTATGATGCCATTTTTCTTAACAACTGAGAAATAAGCCATTGTGTAAATGTATCACATTTTCTTTGTTGATTCTTCTGTTGAGGAACTTACAGATTTTTTTCAAGTTTTTGACTATTATGACAAAATGAACATGGTTGAGCAAGTGTCCTTGTGGTAGGATGAAGCAAGCGTTGTGTCCAAGAGTTGGTACAGCTGGATCTTGAGATAGATTCCCAAAATTCTGAGGAATGGCCATATTGATTTCCATAGTGTTTGTGCAAGTTTACACTCTTACTAGCAATGAAGGAGTGTCCCTCCCCTTTTTCCACATTATCTCCTGCCTGAGATAGCACTTATGTTGTTAATTTTAGCCATTAGGAAAGGGGTAAAATGGAATTTCAAAGTAGTTTTGATTTGAATTTCCCGAATGAAGAAGGATATTGAACATTTCTTTAAGTGATTCTTCGTAATTTTAGTTTCTTCTGTTGAGAATTCCCCATTTAAGCCTATACTGCATTTTCAAATTTGGATTCTTCTTCATTACTATTATTATTATTACTATTACTATTACTATTACTAATGTTGTTGTTGCTATTACTATCTAATTTTTTTGTGTTCTTTTAGTATGGGATGTGGAGTTGGTAAAAATCCTTTGTCATTCTTTAGGCTGCCTCACTGTCCTACTGACAGTATCTTTTGCCTTACTGAGCTGCTTTTCAGTTTCATGTGGTCCCATTTATTAATTGTTGATCTTAGTTCCCATGCTGTTTTCTGTTTAGAAAGCCACATTCTGTGTCAATGCGTTTAAAACTATTCTGTTTGGAGTTGAGTTTTGTGCAGAGTGATAAGCATGGATCTATTTGCATTTTTCTATATACACACAACTGTTTGAAAAATAGTTTAGTTGAAAATGCTGTCTTTTGTTCCAGTGCATATATCTGCCTTCTTTCTCAAATCTCAGGTGTCCATAGATATAGATATATGTTTGGGTCTTCTATGGATGAATGCATCTGTTTTTGTGCAAACACTGCCATTTTATGATTAGAGCTTTGCAGTATAATTTGAAATCTGGAATGGTGAGACCTCAAGTACTTCTTTTATTGTTCATGATAAGTTTGCTATCCTTGTTCTTATATTTTTCCATACTTTCAACCCCAAATCTGCCCTGCTTAAAAGATAGGCAGGGATAAAGATGAAACGGAGATTGAGGGAATGGCCAACCAATGACTGGACCAAATTGAGACCCATCCCATAGGAGAGTGCTAAGCCCAGAAACTATTAATGATACTCGGCTATGTTTGCAGACACTAGCTGCTTCCTGAGAGGCTTCATCCAGTAGCTGATGGAAACAGATGCAGAGACCCACAGTCAACCATTAGGTGGAGCTCGGGGAATTCTGTAGAAGAGGAGAAGGAAGGGTTGAGGGAACCAGAGAGGTCAGGGACACTACAGGAACACCTACAGGTTCCATGAACCTGGGCCAGTGGGGATCAAAGAGACTGAACCACCAATCAAATAGCACACATATATCTATCTATCTATCTATCTATCTATCTATCTATCTATCTATCTATCTAATCTGATATGTAGCTTAGCCTTCATATGGCTCTCCTAACAACTGAAGTGGGGACTCTTGCCTATCTTTGGCTCCCTTTCTTCTGGCTGTGTTGCCTTGGGGAGGAGGGAATGGGATTTGATGGGGGAAGTAGTGGAAAGGAGTGAGGGTGTATGTGTGATTAGGATGTAAAGTCAATAAAGAAATTAATTAACAAAAGAAAAAATGTGGAATTTTAAGAGGCCTTGCATTGAATCTGGAGATTGATTTTTGTAGGATGACCATTTTTTTACCATATGAATTTTATTGATCCGTGAACATAGGAAATCTTTTTATTTTCTGATATTTTCTTCAAAGACGTGAAGTTTTATCATAAAAGGATTTTACATTATGAGTTAGAGTTACTCCAAGACATTTTATATTATTTGAGGTTTTTGTGAAAAATATTATTTTCATTATTTCTTTCTCTATTGGTCATTTGTGCATAAGAAGGTTATTTATATTTTTCAGTCAATCTTGTATTCAGCCGCTTGACTGAAAGTGTTTATAAGCTGTAGGAGTTCCCTGGTAAAATAATTTTGGTAACTCATGTACACTATTATATTGTTTTCAAATATTCTTTGAATTCCTGATTTCCAATTTGTATCCCCTTGATCTTCTTCAGTTGTTTTCTTGCGGCAGGTAGAATTTCAAGTACTATTTATAATAGATATGGAGAGATTAGACAACATAGTCTTGTTTCTGATGTTACCAGGTTGCTTTTCGGTTCTTTTATTTAATTTGATGTTGACTATAGACTTTCTGTAAATTGCCTTCATTATGTTTAGGGATGTCCCTTATATTGCTAATCTCTTCAGTACTTTTATCTTGACAGAGTAGTGTAGGCTAGATTCTGAAATTCTTCTCTACTGACACCTCTTGCCCCATGTCTGCACAGTTCAAGTGATATTCAGTAACAATGTATTCCATATTTCTACTGGGACAGCCCATTAAGCTCAACTTAAAATATTTCGTCTTGTCAAAGGAACTTTCTGCATCTAATGAGATGAACATGTGCTTTTTGTGTTTATTTATATGATAGATTACTTTTATTGTTTTTTTTAAAACATATTGAACCATCTTTGAATCTCTAGGATGAAGCTTACTTGATAATGGTTGTGACCCAGGGAGTGAAACTATTAGGAGGTATGGCCTTGTTGTAGTAGGTGTGTCACTGTGGGTGTGGGCTTAAGACCCTCACCCTAGCTGTCTAGCAGTCAGTATTCTGCTAGCACCCTTCGGATGAAGATATAGAACTCTCTTCTCTGACTGCACCATGCCTTCCTAGAAGTTGCCATGCTCACACCTTGATGATAATGGAGTGAACCTCTGAACCTGTAAGCCAGCCCCAATTAAATGTTGTGCTTTATAAGAACTGCCTTAGTCATGGCATCTGTTCACATCAGTAAAACGCTAACTTAGACAGAAGATGGTAACAGGAGCGGGATATTGCTGTGATAGGCCTGACCATGCTTTTGTTTGGAAGTGGATGTTGGGACTTTGGAAAGCAGTGAAATGTTTTAAGGTGAACTTAATGGGCTGTCCCAATAGAAATATGGAATACGTTGTTACTGTATATCATTTCAACTGTGCAGAAATGGGGCAAGAGGATTCAGTAGAGAAGAATTTCAGAATGTGGTCTAGACACCATTTTTGTGGTATTTTGGAAAAGAACATGGCTGCTTTTTGTCCTTTTCTGAAGAGTCTACCTGAGTCTAAGGTAAAGAGATTTCTATTAATTGCATTGACAAGGAAAGTCTCAAAAAAGCCGAGCAAAGACTTTGCTCTCTGGTTCAGTCTCATGAAGAGTGTTTTGAACAAGCCTAGCAAACTTAGGAAGTAAAAATATAAAATATATGACTTAAGTATTAAAGGGGCACTAGTAAGTGAAATGGAACTGAATCCTATGTTCTAGGAGATAAAAGCTTAAGGGATTTTGGGGCAATATCCTACCCAAATGTTTAGATACGGGCATGGTGGTACACACATTTAATCCCAGGAGACAAAGCCAAACAGAACTCTAAATTCAAGGCCAGTCTGGGACAGAGCATGTTCTAGGTGAAAAAACTTAAATCCAGTCATGGTGGATTTACACCTTTAATCCCAGCGTTACAGGCGACAGAGCCATGCAGATTTGTGAGTTCAATGTTCCAGGAAAGCCAAGCTTAGGCAAAGAGGAAATCAGAAAACAGAAAGCTGATAATAGAATAAGGAGGGCCATGTTCCAGCCCCAGAAAGTAGCAGAACATGACAGCTTCAGCCACGTGGTATTGGCTTTAGATTGAAAAATAGAAGGGACTACTCGGACAATTGATGCTGGTTAGCTGTAGCTAAGAAATTAGAGGTGATTAAGAAAAGACCAGCATTACTGACATGAAATCTTCTGGGAAGTGTTTTCTGAGAGCACAAAGAAGCTGTGTTCCAGGGATAGCCAAGGTTGTACCTTGTGCTGCATCTGGATTTGGTAATGTGTAAGAGTTACCCAGGTGGTACTGGTTTTGAAGGTATGAAGCAGTCATGGAGAGCAGCTGAGGTTTGGCACTGTGAGAGGCCACGGAAGGCCATTGGTGGAGGTACAGCCTCAGTTGTAGTTGACAGCCCAGGACTGGGGGGTGATGAAAAAGATTTGAGGCTTAGCATCATGAAGAGAGCCTATGAGAGGCTATTGGTGAAGCCTAGTTGTAGTAGAAGACCCAGTGTATTGGAGATGCTGGTACCATGGGATGATTATGAAGAGCAGCAGCATCAGTGGATTGGATCAACCTGAGATAGAGTGCTAAAGAGGGCAGAGCTGGAGAAGCCTAAAAGATCATGACTGGATCCCAGACATTGAAACAAAAAGTTCTAACATTGAAGCTGCCTTGGAGATCCCACGATTTTCTAGATGCTAGAGCCATAAAATATCTCCTGAGGAAAGCTGCTAACAAGGAGTGGAAACATTCCAGGAGAAAGAAGTTTGTTGCATTATACAAAGATGAAAAAGGAGTTGGATATCTGAAGACCACTTTGACATCAGACATGGAGATGCAGAGTTGGGAGTTTACCCAGCTGGTTTCCTGTCTTGCTTTGGAGATTACAGTTAAGTGATTGGATGGATCTCAGAAGAGACCTTGAACTCGGAACTTTTAACCTTATTGAGACTGCTAAAGACTATGGGAACCTTGGAAATTGGACTAAACGTATTTTTATTATGCTATGAGTTAATATGGCCCCCATAGACATATATTTGAACAAGCCTATGGGGCCAGGGAGTGGAATGTGATGATTTGTATATGCTTGGCCCAGGGAGAGGCACTATTATGAGGTATGACATTGTTGGAATAGAAGTGTCATTGTGGGTGTGGGCTTAAGACCCTCACCCTAGCTGCCTGGAAATCAATATTCTGCTAGCAGCCTTCAGATGAAGATGTAGAACTCTCAGCTCTGTCTGCACCATGCCTGCCTAGAAGTTGCCATGCTCACACCTTGATAATGGAGTGAATCTCTGAACCTGTAAGCCAGCCCCAATTAAATGTTGTCCTTATAAGAGTTGCCTTGGTCATGGTGTCTGACCATAGCAGTCAAATGCTAACTAAGAAAATGATGGATGATTTTCTTGGTTTTTCTTAGAATTAGTCTGCAAGTATTTTATTGAGTATTTTTTGCATCTAGTTTCATAACGGAGATTGGTGTGTTTATTTTTTTTTTTTTCATTGAGTTTATGTTGTTTGAGTGTCAGGGCAACTGTAGTTCATAGAATAAATTGGATAATGTTCTTTCTGTTTCTCTTTTGTAAAATAGTTTGAGAAATATTGGCATTAACACTTCTTTGAAAGTCTGGTAGAATTCTTCTCTAAAACAATCTGGCACTGAGTATTTTTTGTTTGGGAGATTTTAATGACTATTTCTATTTCACTAGAGGCTGTTGATCTGTATATGTTGCTTATTTACTCTTGATTTAAATTTGATAAGCAGTGCCTATCAATAAAATTATTCAGTTGTTTTCCATTTTCCAACTTTGAGGAGTATGGATTTTTATGTATGTACTTGAGGTGTCTTTTTTTTTGTGTGTGTGTGTGACCCTGTTCATTTGTAATTTGTTAATTTGGACATTCTCTTTCTTCATATTTTAGTTCATTTGGATAAGGAACTAATTTGCTGATTTTGATTATTTTCTCAACCTACCATTTCTCTCTCTCTCTCTCTCTCTCTCTCTCTCTCTCTCTCTCTCTCTCTCTCTCGCTCTTTCTCTCTCTCTTAATTTTAACCCTGAATTTGATTTTTTAATACAGACTACTTACCTTTGCGATACTTACTTATTTTTTTGTTTTTCTTCTAAAGCTTTCTGGTTGACTGTTAAGCTGCTAGTATGAGAGAACCCCAGGTTTTTGGTTTTTTTTTTTGTATGTACTTAGGGCTATGATCTTGCCTCTTAGAACTGCTTTCGTTGTGTCATATAAGTTCAGCTTTGCTGTGTATGCATCTTATGCAATTCTAGAAACTCTTTAATATCCTTTATTTCTCTCCTACCCATTTTTTATTCAATAGAGAGTTGTTTAGTTTCTGTGATTTTGTAAGCTTTCTGTTGTTTCTGTTGTTGATTTCTTGCTTTAATCTGTGATGATCTAATAGGATTCAGGGGATGATTTTAAGTTTCTTCTGTCTGTTGAGACTTGTTTTGTGGCCAAGCATAAAATGAACTTTGGAGAATGTTCCTTGAAGTATAGAGAAGAGAAGAAGATATATTCTTTTGTGTTTGAATAAAATGTTCTGGAAATATCTGTTAGGTCCATTTGGTTTATAACATCTGTTAGCACCAGTATTTCTATGTTTCAGTTTTATGACTTTCCAATGGTGAGAATGGAATACTGAGGTTTCTCACTATCAGTGTGTGAGAGTCAATGTGTAATTTAAGCTATGTAAGTGTTTCATTTACAAACATGGCTGTCACTGTGTTTGGCACATTGATATTAAGACTTGAAAAGTCCTCTTCATTGATGTTTTTTTTTTTTTTTTATTTGATGAGTATAGAATGTCTGTTAATATCTCTTCTGATTAGTTTTAGTTTAATGTTTATTTTATTAGCTATTAAAATTGGCATACTAGTGTGTTTCTTAGATCCATTTGTTTTGTAGTATTTTTCCAAACCTTTACCCTGAGGTAGTGTTTAACTTTGTGTTTTCCTGTATATCTTTAAAGGATGTAATGTTCTATGGGACTTCTAAATGTGTGAATAAGTGGGTCTATGATTTTTGTGCCTGCTCTTGATTTTTTCTTATCAGTTGTTTTGTTCAGTCTTGAGATGATGGTTCTGTTTTATATTACTATATTTTATTTTGTCATATTCGATTGTTATTCATTAGAAGTCTGTCATTTCCTAATGAGAGAAAGAAAGGCAATAGATCTGGATGGTAGAGGCTGTTAGCAGGAACTCAGAAAAATAGAGGAAGGGGGCACTGTAATCAGGATATATTGTATGAGAAACTAACCTGTTTTCAACACAAGGAGAAAAAGTATAATCCATAAGTATTTAAAGTATAAGCTTCAATAAAGAAATAGATAAAGTTTCAAAAATTCATAGTATATGAAATTATGCACCTTATATTTTTCTTATATAGATTTTATTTAAATTGTATATAAATTTTTATTTCATAATTGGACAATTGCATTTTGATACTATTCACCCTCTCATCATTTTGTTGTCCTCTTATCAGGCCCGCTTAAGCCTTTTACTTCCCAGTTACTTCCCTCTTTTGCTTTCACGTCTTCTTTGTATGTTATTCTAAGTTTAATTAGAGTCACTAGGATGACTAAGGACGGGAGTTATTTAAATAGTGTAGGTGATGTAACAGTGGTTGAATCACTGGGTCAAGTATTTCCACTCCTTCTGAACTCCTCCCCTATCCATATGAAATGCGGAACTATCTCCTGTAGGTCGTGTGCAGGTATCCACTGCTGCTGGCAGTTCATGAGAGCAACAGTCATATCCAGTCTGGAAGACAACTTTGCACAGCACTTCTGGGGAATGACTTTTATATTATTTGTACAGTATTGTAAGGTTTAAGTAAAATTTGTAAACTATATAAAAACAAAGATTCAAGTGTTTTGGTTTTGTTTTTCTTTTACAGAATAATGTTGATAGATTGATAAATAATTTGTTTATTTTCCCCCTTTGGAATTAGTTAAGAGGTAGACCCAAAGACTGCATACAGAATAGGGCATGGTTAGATAAGCTAGAGGGAGCTGCTGATTGCTGCTGCTTCATGTAGCTTGCCCTATTCATCAGTTATGGTCAGTTTCTACTTAGGAATAAAAGATATTTAAAAATTATTTTCCATTAGTTGATGTTCGTTAAGGAGGAAACACTTTCAAAGGAGGTTCTGTGGGAATAGTGAATCTCAGGAATCAGTCACACCGTCAATTCACAGATTTGACAGAGACCAGAGAGATAGAGAATGAACTTTCTATGTTCCCAAACCATCTCCTTATGTTGAGGCATGATTAAAGAAGACTGAACTATAAAAAACATTAAAAGTACATGCCATCTGCCAATAAAGCAGTTTTCAAAACCTTTTCTTCTTGTATTCCGTTCGCTACTTAATTTTTTTGTTTCCTTCTAACTTCTTTCATGACATTGAGCGACAATAATGTACAAGCAGAATGTACACCAGACACATTTCAGTACTATAGATGTGTAACATTATTTTATCTGATAGAATCTAGATAGCAATGACAGTAGTGATGCTATTAAGGTCCTGGGTAAGCAAAGTGTGGTGACATATGCCTGTAACACTGAGGGGACTGATGAAAGAGCATCAAGAATTTATGGCTCCTCTGGGCTATATACTGAATTCTATGCCATTCAGAATTAAATTCCAAGACACTGTTTCCAAATCAAGTAAAGAAATAAATAACAAACAATATTGACTATCATTATAATTACTACTATTTTCACTAAAATTATTGTCCAATTGACCTAAATAATATTTAGTGTTGGAGTTGCTTTTTCATGGTGGACAATCCTACTTATCAATATGTGAAACCGTTCAGTATTGTACATGGAGTGTATTGGACTATTTTGAACTTTGGAAAGTTATTGCACATTAACACTTAGGTCACAGACCCATTCTCCTGCATATGTAGTGTTTCCTGTGGTTAGTTTTGCTCTCTTGTGACTTTCAAAATGTTTCTGAGATTATTGTGTTGATGCTGGTGCTCTCCATCTACCATTTCATGTTTAAATTCCTCTGATCCTGTGTTTGATGCTTGGTCTCCCATCTGCTGGTAACTTACCTCCTTTTCTCCAAAGAGATGTGAATGTAATGATGTAGTTATTTCTCTAACATCTTCCCTCAGGTTATGAAAAGTCTTTAAAAGTTCCTGTTGGTGGAAATGATGCAATTATATTTTAATTAAAAATAAAAAATGACTTTTCGGCTATAAAAAGTTCCTGTTATAAAAATTAAAATAAATCAAGTACTAATGATATATTTTAAAACTTCACACTTACTACAGCAATCCAAGTTATTAGTGTTAGAGAAACCATAATACTAAATTAGAGAAATTCTAATTATTTTTCCTAAATCAGCAATGAAGTATTTTACCAGCTGAGAAAAGAATTTATTATTAAGAAGTTGAGAAAAGAAAATAACATCAACTCATATTTAAATTTATTCTTTTAGTACATTGGTATTTTTATTACTGCTGAATTTCACAAAATAAAATAAATTCTATTATCCTCATCAATAAAATAGTGGGTAAAACATGGACACTTTTGCTAATACTCTGGCTCACAGTGTCCAATGTAGTGCCTCTCCAAAAGTCTGTATTCTCTCTTGCTGAAGAACCTTTGTAAGCTTTGCTTTCTTTGCCTATTACCTGACAATAGGCACTTGTATCACAGTAGTATCCAGAAGGAGCTGACATATTGACATCCAAGGGTTTATACACACTAAAAAGCAGAGGAACATCCCACAACTTAAGATTCTTTTTATTTAAAAAATAAAATTATTAAATGTTACAAATACTTGCAGTGGCTGAGCGCTGATATCCTTAGTAGGTCAGAGTATCCTTTGATGCCTTTGAGAGATTTTGAAAAGAGGATGAAGTTCTGCAGTGAGGAGAGAGCATAATAGAAACCTTACTCTTGCTTGACTGGTACATGGTTAAGTGTTGCCTAGTATATACTGAAGTGTTTCATAGTTTATCAATGCCCACTTAAGTGGATTTATGAATTATACTCTCATTTTAAATAAAATTACCCTTACAAAATGGGCTAAGGTCATAAAAAGTTTCCTTAAAAGAAACTCAAGAGTAAAGATAATTTAGTACCATTATTTCAGGCTGAAGGAAGTGACAAGCAAAGCACACACTGACAGATCACCCATTATAAGTGTGAACTCTTTTCAGTCACATGACACAAAGACAATAGGACCCCATCCCAGCTGAAAAAAAAATTAGAGGTTTTAAAGACGATTAAAATAGAATTTTACATATAATATTCATTTTACGGTTACAATTTGTCTTTTTACCTTTTGTGTTTTAAAAGGTGGGGAAAGTGCTGTCATTTAATTTGGAAAAATAGGGAAGGTGTGAATATTCACATTCAACCAGCAGACCATTTGGGCTATGAGTGACACTGCCAGCTCATGTTTGGAATGGGGATATGTGTTTATAATGTGTTTTGTCCTCATTTTACAGCTTTGAAACAGTGAGACTCACTGGATGTACACAATTTGTGTTTTTATCAATTACTAAATGTTAACAATAACATACGAACGTTATTTACACTTCGACATTTTAGTGGATCAACTAACTGAGAGCATAATAGATGTTACCACCCTTTACTAAGTTTTTGTTGTTATTGCTGTAGTTGCTCAACTTAGCCATCTTGATCCTAGAAAATAGATCTCAATCCACTCCAGCGTTCCTCTCATTGAAACATTTTTTCCTATCATAATGCATGTATAATATATTTCAGAATTCTCTGTGTAGCTTCCTCTCCACTAAGAATGAAGACAGAAATAGTTCCTTGTGTCTTAATTCTGAAAAATTGGTAAAGTTATATATGTCACACATACAAGGTGCTTGAGAAAGAGAATAGATGTCTGATAAAAGCTACTATAGACTGGATTGCTCACAGCAGCCTTCCAAAGCCTCAGCAAGTGTTTCTTCATGTGTTTAACATGCCGCCATGTCTCTTTAGGGGGTAGATTTTAAAAGGATTCAGTGGTCACTATACTTACTACTGTTATTACTTACCTCTCTCTGTGGCTCCAGGTAGAGCATAAATTGACAAGAACTTTTAGGCGTGGTAGTATAGAACAATGAGAAGTAGGTATGACACTCCTTGTTCAATTCTCAGCAACACACACACAAAGGCATTTTTAAAAAAATGGCTCATAATTAGGAATAAGTTTACTTTGAACTCTTACTTTGCTGTAGTCTTTCCTCTTCCCAGGCTGACCACAGTATGGCAGCTGGTGGATAAGAAAGAAAAATACAGGACAGGAAAGTTCAAAGGAAGAGAGTAAACTCTATTTCTTGAAAATAGCACTCATTACCACCGTTTTTAATATACGAATTCTGTAGGAAATACCAGTAGGAGTGTGTGGAAGCCACATGGTAGAAATGATATGTTGCATCATTACTGAGTACTCTAAAAGGGAAAGCTTAATGTAAACTCAGAGAAGATGCACTTTCAGGAATCCAGATTGTTCTAAGATGGCATAGAAAAGGTGAAGTCAATGACATTTAAAGGAATGATTAGTCTGAGAAATAGAAAGGAGATAGAACATAAGGCTGTGAGTTCTGCAGCACATTTGCTCCTGAACTTAGACCGTGCCTCATTATTGGTATATTTATCAACAAAGAAAACAATAATAGTCCATTGTGTATGTAAGTCACACTATCTTTAATTTTTTATTAATTATATTTGTTCTTTGACACTTTCATACACATATAAAATGCATTGTATTTACTTCCTATCCCATCAGTCCTCCCTAGAAATACTTTTCTCACACTCATGTCACTTCTTTAGGGTTTCTGTGACCTAATGAGTTTAGTCAAGGATGTCCATGTGACCAAATGTTACAACTTAAGTTCACTGGTGCATACACAACTGAAGACCACAACTCCTCTCCGAGAATCTTTCAGCACTTCTAAGAAGCAGTTCAGAAGGAAGAGTGTGGTGGTTTGAATCAAAACAGTCCCATATACTCATATATTTGAATACTTGGTCTCCAGTTAGTAGAACTATTTCAGAAGGATTAAAAGGTGTAGCCTTGTTGCCAGAGGTATGTCACTGGGGGTAGCATTTGATGATCAAATGTTTATGACATTCCTACGAAGATTTCTCGGGCTCACATTTGTTAATATGGATGTGTTATCCACAGCACCAATGTCATGCCTGCCTGTCTGCTGTCATATGCCCTACCAAAATAGTCATGAATTCTAACCCACTAGAAATATAATTCCCTCAAAAAGTCCATTCTTCTTTAAGTTGCTTTGGTTATGGTTTTTATCACAGCAATAGAAAAGTGAGTATGGCAGAGGTGTAACCACACGTGGTTCCCTCCTCCACTGATACCTGATTATTGACCAGTCCTGTCTTATGCAGTTCTAGTACAGGTAACAGAAGCTGCTCTGAGTTCAAGGTTTCAGAGGTGTTATACCTAAAGATATCATTCTGTATTCCTCCTACATCCTGGTTGTTACTTTTTTATTCCCCCTTTTGCAATATTCCCCAAAGTTCGGAGAGGGCATTATAAATATCTTATGGGTGTATTCCAATGGGATTTGTAGTTTGGAGACATTTACAATGTTCAGGAGAGGACTTGAAGGTCCTTTCTCTCTCTCTCTCTGTCTCTCTCTGTGTCTCTCTTCTTTCTTTCTTTCTTTCTTTCTTTCTTTCTTTCTTTCTTTCTTTCTTTCTTTCTTTCTTTCTTTTTCTCTCTCTCTCCTTTCCATCTTTCTTTTTCTTTCTTTATTTCCGCTTTGTTTCTCCTTTTTTTTTATTATTACATTTTAGTCTCTTTTTAATTGGATATTATCGTTGTTTACATTTCAAATGGTATCCCATTTCCTGGTCTGACTCCCCCCATCCCCACACCCCAACTCTCCACTCCCAATACCCTATCCCATACTCCCTCCCCCTGCTTCTGTGAGGGAGTTCCCTCAACGATCTACCCATTCCAGATTCCCTGCCTTGGCATTCCCCTACACCAGGGCATGGAGTCTTCACAGGACAAAGGAGTTCCCTTCCCATTGATGCCTGACAAGGCCATCCTCTGCTACATATGTTGCTGGAGCCATGGGTCCCTCCATATTTGGTTGGTGGAGCTCCCTGGGAGCTGTGAGGGGGTTTGGTTGGTCGATATTATCTTTTTTCCTATGGGATTGCAAACCCCTTCAGCTCATTCAGTACTTTCTCTATTGGGGTCTCCACTGGGGATCCCATGCTCAGTCCAAAGGTTGGCTGCAAGCATCCGCCTCTGTGTTTGTCAGGCTCTGGCACAGCCTCTCAAGAGACAGCTATATCAGGCTTCTGTCAGCATGCAATTCTTGGCATCCTCTGTAGTGTCTGGGTTTGGTATCTGTATATGGGATGGATCCCTAGGTGGGGCAGTCTCTAGATGCCCTTTCCTTCAGTCTCTGCTCCTCAGTTTGTCTCTGTATTTCCTCCCTGAATATTTTGGTCACTATTCTAAGAAAGACCTTAGGTCCTTCCTAAGGATGGACTTAAGGTCCACCCACACTTTGGTCTTCCTTCTTTTTGAGCTTCATGTGATCTGTGAATCTTATATTGTGTTATAAAAGTTTGTTATTCTCACCAAGACATTCTACTAACTGCCACTCATCTCCTCTAAATATACCTCACACGTCTCATTTGCCTGCCCACATTGCATGTTTCACTTTCACTGTTGTCACAAGACAAGATTTATCATTTTTTGTTTCTTTATCTGAATCCAAGCAAGGCATGAACGACTTCTGTTTTGTAATTTTCTCTTAGTAGAAGTTACATTGAAGTTCCTTCTGTATAGTGGATGGTCTATAAACACTTCCTAATGAGTGCTGAAAGTTGAATAATGTGTATTCAGAGAAAATACAGAGAAAATTTGAGAGCATTAATTTGCATAATAACTAACTCAAAATAAATGAAGAATTTGAATATTATCAATGTATGTACTTAGTCTTAATGACTGTGCCACATTGGGAACTTGCTTTTAGCCATCTGGAGTGTTTAAATAATTATCTAAAACAGTTTTTAATAATATGGGTGGAATATGAAATTGTAGTCATATCATCTTTTGTCCAACATTTCACCAAATATGGATATGTGGAAAAACCAGGGCTTCTGAAGGTTTCATTAATGCAAGCACATCTTCTAATTTTATTCACTCAGGAGTTTTTAATGCTATAAGCAGGTTTTTGCCTATTTCATCATCTTTTCATCTGTAGAGGATTGTTATCTACAGCAAGTTAATGTTTACTTGTTATTATTTTCATACAACTTCATATCATCCCCTTCCCTTGAGATCATTTTGAATCCTCATAGTATTTTTAAAAATACCTTTTAAAATCCACAGTACAGATGACCACTAGTTGTCCTTTTGCAACATATTGTTTTTATACCCACATTGTTATGATGGCAAAAATGTTCAGCAAATGTCTTTCATTGCCTATAGAAGTGGTTTCAAATTTTAGTGTGTAAGAATATTTCTGTCCTACTCAATTTAGTCATCATTGAATAACACACGTAGGTACATGTGAATGGGTGCTTCCAAAGAGCTATCCCCACAAGAAACAAGAAACAGATATTAGTTTTATAAGCAGTAAGATGGTGGAGAAATTAAGGTGAGACGTAGTGTTTGCAGAGTAAGGCAGGTAGATTGGAGGAAGAGCTAGAAGTAGGAGACTGTGGGAATAGACAAAGATGATAATATCTTTCAAAACAACTGGTTCTGCTGTCACTGTAGCACTCTCAGTCTTTACTATTTCCAAAAGGCATGAGTCAGTACCATGAACCACATGATATGATGTGTATGCATGGTAACTCTCAGAGTCAAAGCAAGTGTTGAAGTTCCATTCTCAAAATTAACAACAGTTATTCATCACTCTGAAAACTCCACTGTTCTGCATTTTATCTTCCCATCATTATTTATTGAGCAACACAATTTTTCACTATTGTGAGCCAAACAAAGATCTACATATTGTTAGTTGTATTTTGAGGAAATGTGACCATTTTTCCAAATAGTTTCAAAATTATTTTAGTCTCTACATATAATCCTTTAATTAAAGACAGCCAGTACTATGGAGTATTCCAACACTGAATCTAGTTTAAGTTTGTTTTTCTCACCAGTCTGGGGATTTGCAAATAGCAGAAAGAGAACTAAAGCTTTCTCCTTTCATGTTTTTATTTTTCTTTTCCCATTTTACAGAGCTTCCCAATTCTCCTGAAACAGAGTGGAAACACTGGAACGGGAGCTAGCAAGGAAGCTTTAGGACTCAAAATGACTGAGATTCTCTGAGTCTTCACTGCCTCTTGGGTGAGTCTGTCATTTTCAGAGTTTCTCACTTGCCTATTTTTCTGACTCTCCTCAGATATGTGTATGGTTTACACATTGGCTGTAGATCTTGAACATTCTGTAGTGTAAGGATCTCTAAGCAAAGTGAAGTCCTTTTGTTTCTTTTCCAATGAATAGGACTAAAATTCTTTGTAGTGCTTTTCATTCAGAGGCATATTCCACTCCCTTATTATATCAATATGGTTAGCTTGTTTTGACACAGTAGGATGTGCTAAAAATTAAGTGATTTTAATTCTTCCAACGTGTGAGGAAACCCAAGATAAAAGAGAACTCACAAAAACTCTGACTTGATTACCTCAACAGTTCTAGTCACATTGAACAATGTTTCAGAAATGTTAGTGAGGATTGAGGACAGGAGCCTAAGGATTAAGAATGCTCATGAAGACAGTTCTAAACCAAACTATCTGGATTAGTTTTTACTAAACCCGCAGAGTGGGGAGAGGGTAAGAAAACTTTTGAGTCATGAATTCCGGTCTTAGCACAGCAACAGAGCATTGATATAGCATAGTATCTGAATTTGCTCACCAGATTCTTATGTATGCATGAGAACTATTTATGAATCTTTTGTTGTACCCCAAACTTTGGGAATGCAGGTTCATTTATACAAAACTTCAACATGAGTTTTCCATTTCCTTTGTCATTTTCCAGGCATGTTCAAGCACCCATTTATCATCTTCTAAGACAAAGGTAGATACGGATTTTCAGAACTCGAGAATTTCCAGAGAAAACATTGGTTGGATATTAGGAAACTTGTCTTTCAGGTCTTCCACTTCTTTTCAAACAAATGTTTTTGTTTTTTTTCACATTTTCTTTCTCCATTTATATCCTCGAATGCCCAGCTCTAGTGCTTTTAAATTTATTATAAATCTAAAGGTTTTGTGTCTTTTTATTTGGGAGCTATATGGCCTAAATCAGGTAGGAACTCCTAATAGATATTTAAAGGCAACAAGAGGGTATAGCAAACCCCAAGAATATTAATAACCACAACAGATTTGAGCTACTGGTCTCCTGTTATCTACCTACAATTTTGAGTTCCAACAATCTTTTAACACCCCAATAATACAGTATGGAAGTGTGTATAAAACACAGTGTGTGAATGATATGTACATACATACATATATAATTATTTGGCATCAAAACTTAACATTGAGCCATTTTGACCTTTACTGAAGAAATCTCAACAATATAATATTGCCAAAGATCTTATCTACTGTATTTTATCTTTTAAACATTAAAATAAAGGAATTACTAAATACACATTTTCTCAAAGAATTCAGGAAAGAGGCTATGAGTTTTACAAAAGTTATTTGTTTTTAAAATACTTGCATTTGGATTGTATATCTCATTTTGATGTCTTATATCTGTTATCTTTTATTAAAACATCAATTTGGATAACTGTTATATAAAATGATCACTTTTTGGGTTATGAGAGATTTACTTGTTTTTAATACAGAAGAGCTTTTCTGTGTATGCCAATCTTTAGAGATTTCGTGAAGTCTCCAATTACTTTCCTAAAGAAGCAGTCTCTTTGGTGGATGGACCAACAGCCTACCATGTATATCTCTTAGATTACATTTAATTTGTCTCTTACACATCAAGTTAAAACTTGTTCTGGGCGTAGAAGGAAGATAGTTGAGTATAAACCAGTTTGGACTCATAGCATATTCCATCAGAGGAAACAGTTTTGTACCTTAAATCTGATCATCAGTCTGTGTTTGGGAACCCTGCAACCTCAAGGATGAACTTATTACTATTATTTTGCAAAGTGGACATAGTCAGATGCTCCCTAATTCATTTCTCAATCCATATACTAGTGCAAAAACATCATCAAAATGTTTCTCTGTGCATTGGACAATGTTAAATGCAGAAGCTCACAAGTTTAGAGTAGTCAAACATAGAGAATAAATAATTGTGGAGTGGTTAGTTGAAAGTGGGTCATTTATATTATATCCCTTCTCCAAGGTTCAGGGATGATCACAGGAAAGTGGAGAGACTGGAAGAGCCAGAGGTTAGGGAATGAATACTGTAGTTTTGATCTGAGAGTGCTTCTGCACCCATGAGCTAACAGCAGCTGGAATCAACTGTGTAAGATCAAGCCAGTCAACATTCTTGCATGAAGTAGAGGAAGGTCATGAGCCCTGACCCCTGACTGAGGAGATATGGACAGCTGATAGCTTCCAGGGGAGGAAGAGTCAATTTTCCTTAGGTAGGTCCACCATGTTTCAGTTTATGGCCCTATAAATACCCAGAAGTATTTATATAGAACAGATTGGAGTTGAAGGGACATTACATAAAAAAGCAGACAGAAAATTGGGAGTGGGAGATAGGGTAAGGGGAGTACTTGAGAATGATGATGGCTAAAACACATTGTATGAAATTCTCAAAAAGAAAAATAGTAAAAATATTGTAAAACAATTTTTGGGCCGAATAGCACTAAATAACACTGAAACACTGTTATATTGAAACTTGCCACAAGATGGAGACAAATAACTGTTTAGCTTTTGAAAGCCTGCTTTATCAAGTTGAATCCTGAAGCATAGTCTAGTTTACTGAACATTGATGCAACAAGGTTTGCTAGGAGGTGACTGGAAATCACTAACACACATGTTTTGCGGCTCGGAGAATTTCTACCTTCTTTGATGTTTGTGAAAACAAATTCACAATTTTTGATGACTAAAATGGATCATGATTTACTCTTTCATTCTTTTCAAATTGCCACTGTAAGCATCAGCATCAAATAAATTCTTTGTTTATTTTTAATACCCTAAAGATAATAATACTTCTATCATTTTTGAAGAGTATGTTTTCATGTTAATTTAATTTAATTTATAGTGGGTCTTCTTGCATGCAGATGCGTGTGTACACTTGGGAAAATGTAATCAGAGGACCTCTCTGCAGAATCTGTGCTCTCCTGCCACCTTGTGGTACCTGGGAGGAAACTCATGCACCTAGGCCTGCAGAAACCCACTGAGACACCTTGCTGCTCTCATGGTTTTTAATTCATTAGTTAACTTTTTTTTTTTTTCAGCCCAAATAAGTAACTCATGAGTATCAGTTACCTTTCTCGTTGTTTTAGCAAAATATCTGAAAAAAGCAACTGGAAGTGTTTATTTTACCTTAAACTTTGAAGGTGCAGACTCTTGTGGCAGGAAGTCTTGGTGGCAATAGCTTGAGATAGCAAGTCACGAATGCTGGGGCTCAGTCTAATGCTCAATTTTAGCCGGTTCAGAAAAAGAAACCAGTAGATGGCGCCACCCACATTTAAGGTGAGTCTTCCTATCTCACTAAACCTAATATAGAAACAGGAGGGAGCCCATGCCTGACGCTGTCTGGATTGCCATGGTCCAGATAGCCCAGAAACTAGAGTAGAACCAAACATAACTGGGACAACGTCAAAAAAGTGATTCCTAATGAATTCTGCTATACTCATAAGATTGGTGCCTAGTCCAATCGTCATTAGAGTGGGTTCCTTCAGCAGCTGATGGGAGCAGACGCAAAGACCCACAGCCAAACATTAGATGGAGCTCAGCAACCCTCTTGTCCTCCTACTGGGTTGCTTTGCCCAGCCTTGATATGAGTGAGGGTTTGTGCCTAGTCTTACGGTAACTTGCTATGCTGTATTCGGTTGATACCCCTGAGAGACCTGTTCGTTTCTGAAGGGAAATGGGGGAAGAGTGGAACTTGGGAAGAATGGAGGTATGAGGAAAAACGGGGAGGAATGGAGGAAGTGGAAACTGGGATTGGGATGTATTGTATGAGAGAAGAATAAAAGAGGAAAAAGGAACAAGAAACACCGTCACAGATGTGCTCAGAGATTTGTGTCCTGGGTGATGTTATATCCTGTTAAATGAACTGCCAAGGTTAATTGCTCTATCATTAGAGATAAAATCTTATTATTTTGTATTCATTTGTACTTCATTTCTTTCCTGAATACTTTTTAGAATAAATTTTTAAAGAATACTTAAAATAAGAGTTTATTTTATTATTGTGTCTACTCTGTAATATCTAGATACTGGAAAGCATTCTAGAGTGCTTAAGTGCCTGGCGCCCGCCCTTCCTGGCTAGCAGGAAATTAGACGCAGGGCAACAAGGTTCCTTCTCAAGGCAGTTTACTCAGGACTGTAGCTTTCTGGTGGTGGCAGTCTCACCTACCCCAGGGATCAGGCTTATATCTAAGCAAAGGCCAATGAGCATATGCCACGTATCATCTCTTCATACGTCCACGTATGACCATTCCCTGCCCCTGCACAGCTGCATAGCCAAATGAGGACTTGTTTACCACAAGAAGCAATCTCAGCCAGCACCATCTTCAGGTGCAGCGCATAGCGGCTCTCTACACTTAAGTAAGTTTTTGCACTCCAGTATTCTAAAAAAAGTTAATATTCTCTTTGTGGTGAAAACTTTCAGAGTGGTTTTAGTTTTTTGAAATGTACAGTACATTATTGTCATTTATAGTCATACTACAATGCATTAACATACTAGATCTTAGTTGTTTCAAACTGTATCTTAATAACTGTCTATCAACTTTTCTTCATTTCTTATCCTTACTCCCTGGATTTCAATAAACATCATTCTATTTACAACTTATATGAAGTCTCTCAGTACTTGTATTTGATTTATTTATGCATTGCAATACATTATTTTTGTAATAATCTTTATGATTGAGAATTTAATATAACTTTGTTACACAGATTTACTTGTGTGTATGAAATTTTGTGTTTTATAATCTTAATACTTTTACCATTAAGCAAAGTAACTATAGTTCTTTTACTGCAACCTACAGATGTTTACTGAGAATTAGTACATTAATGTCATAGAGCAGAATAGGAATTTAAAAATTCATGCAATGAGAGTGCTACAGAAATTACATAAATACTTTCTATAGAAGATAACTTGCTCAATTTATGCAGGCTGTCTACAAAATTCTCTAGAATCCTCCATCCAGGATTTCTATTGCAATTTAAAAAATATTTTCTGGTTTATATTCTTTTATTGATGCCTTTTTCCTATGACAAGTGTTTGAATGTAAGTAATGTTGTGTTTGACCTTACAGATGGCTCAATACAGGTATAATAATAGTCTAATTCCTTCACAACTGGTCTATTTTCATTGTAAGTCTTCTTTTATCACAAATTTTGCTCCCTTATGAGAATTATATGACACTGTGTGAAAATATCTGGAATGTAAAATTTATCTTCAGATTTATTATTTCCCTTTGCAATTTCTTTGTTGTTGTTGAAAAGAGATTATTTTTTGCTTAAACAATAGATCCGGATTATATTTCTCCTTCCTCTATCGTTCTAGTTCCTACCCACCTCCTGTCCTTTCCAAATCCACTCCTTTTCTGTCTCTGATTAAGAAAAAAACAGGCTTCTAAAAGATAAAAAAAATCATAACAAAATAAGATATAATGAGGTAAAACAAAACCATCACATCAGGGCAATCCAAACTTTTCTTGAAATAAAGAAAAAAAATAGATCAGGTACAAGACTCAGAGAGTCCCATAACACATAATATCCCTTAAAGATATAAAGAACAACACAAGAAAACAGTGTGATAAAATGAATAAACCCTTTGAAAGAATCCAGGAAAACACAAACAAACACTGTAAGAAAGTGAATAAAAACATTTCAAGACCTGGAAAGGGAAATGAAACCAATTAACAACAAAACAAAACAAAACAAACAAACAAAAAACCAAAAAAACAACAACAAAAAAAATCCCCAGAAATATAGGGAGTTCTGGAACTGAAAAAATTTAGGTACTAAGACAGGAACTACTCAGGCAAGCTTCCCTAACAGAATGTAACAAGTAGAAGAAAAAAGTCAGACACTGAAGATACTATAAAACAATTGGATATATCACAAAAAGAAAGTGTTAAATCTACCAAACACCAGACACAAAACATCTAGGAAATATGGGACAGTATGAAAAGAACAAAGTTAAGAGTAATAGGAATGGAGAAAGGCAAAGAATCCTGACTGAATGGATCAGAAAATATTTTCAACAAAATCATACAAGAATATTTTCCTAACCTACAGAAGGAGATGCCTATGAAGGTGTAAGTTGTATACAGAACACCAAATAGATTGGAGCAGATGATGATGATAACTCTTAATGTACAGAATGAAGAAAGAATATTAAAACCTGCAAGAAAAAATGACCAAAAAGCACAAAAAGACAGGCGTATTAGAGCTACACCCGACTTCTCAATGGAGACTGTAAAAACAAAATGGCCTAGACAATTTTGCTGCAGACTCTAAGATAGCAGAGTTGCCAGGCCAGACTACTACACCCAGTAGCACTGTCATTTACTGAAAATGAAGAAAATAAAATGCTGCATAATCAAATTTATTGTAAGCAATATTTATCTACAAATCATCCCTATGGAAGGTGCTAGAAGGAAAACTCCAACTGAAGGAGGTTAACTATACCCATGAAAATGCAAGAAATAAATAATCTCTGAGCAGAAAAATAAAAGGAACAAGAAGCCAGTGTTTTTAACTGCTGAGCCATTCCTCCAGGCCTTCCAATTATTTTTAATAACTAATTTTCTCAATTGTGTGTTTGTATTGATTCTTCTTAGGTATGAATTTCTAAGTAATTTTAATTTTTTACCTAGTGAGAAATACTTATAGCTAAGTAATATATCCTAGCACTGGGAAAAAAATGACCAGCTCTCAGAGTCTAAAATACACACTACACATAATAAAATATATGCAGGACAATAAGAATAGGCATAATTCATAGACTTTTTGATACATAGTCATTTCTTCCATGAAGGTTATATTTTCAAATTTAAATTCTTTTTACATTCATATGTACTCTGTAAATAGGATGCATGCAAGAATCTTTACGACCACAGCATCTGAAAACTTCCTACTGCACACATTTTTGAAAATAAATCAGTCATTGTAAGAATAAAGTACCATTCCTGTCGAAAGCAAATGAAGAGGTGAAAAGCAAAACAAAACAAAAGTAGGTATAATTATTTGTCACAAGTTTTGTAAGCTTTGTTACTGCCGTGGATAAGTTATGGACTTTGGTGTGCACAAGATGGATCTCTGTCATACCCTCAGACTCACAGCCAGTGCCTTTGATGTGTTATGTTATCACTAAAGGAGTTTATAAAAATAATTCAAATTCTGGGAGAAAAAATTCACATATCTGCAATTAACACACTTCTGTGTAATCCCGAAGAGAAAGCATTATGGAATTTTTGGAATTTTTATGATTATAAGAGAAAAGTAAAAAGAAAACCCTACAACATTTAAATTACTGAATATGCTTCAGCAATACTCTATGTGTGGAGAAAATGGCTGAAAAACATGAGCTTGATTTAAATATTGAGAAATTTGGAAATGTACAATATTATAAACCCAAAATTAACTAGAAATAAAAAGCCCAAGACCAAGAAAGAAAAAGGACAGAATATATAAATAAATGACTAATATGACATACACACAAAGAGGCCACTAAACTATTTTAGAGCCAATCATTTTGAATAGTTTGGAAAGACTATGATTTATCAGAAAAATATAACAGAAAAGCACTGATAAAGGAAGTTAAAATGTGAAATAATCTTTACTTAATACATTGAAACACTATTTAAACATGTACTTGTAGTTGTCTTGTGATTGTTCTCATGTCATATGCACACCATATAGAATAATGGAGTAACTGGCAAGTTATGCTAAATAGTCAATGAACTGATGCCTGCATTGCTGCCACTATAATCTGTTCCAGAAATGAAATGAGTGAAACCATTTCCCAGTTCTATTTATTGATGAGTGTCAGATGACTAAAGGGACCATTAATGGCAAGCCATGCTACTATGTAAACTTAGAAGTTAAAAACTCCTACTCTAATTAGTTATCAATAGAAATCCACCATTTATAGAACTGAATTCTGATATGGGTGATATTTAGAAAATGGCGCCTGGTCAGGCTTGTTCCCAGGCAGCCACCATGTTCCTGCTGCACCTTGGCTCTGACTGGGGCTCTGGCTAGCTAGATTGGCTCTGCCAATCCCCCACACTGCATCCACAACGCTCGGCTGAACCCAGACAGTATCTGCCATCCTCACAGTACCCAGTAGAAATAAGACTCTTAAAGCTTAAGGATTATCTAAAGGATTTATATATTTAGAAATGCTCAATCAACAAGATGCCCACACAATTAGACTTGTTACCTAATATTGAACCTTTTTAATAGAAGTTGCTACTCAGGGCAGCTTTTGACCCATCCGTGGTTCTGCATGGCTGATAGCCTCCTTCTTCTCCTCCCCTCCTCTTCCTCTCTTTCTCTCCAAGCAACACCCCTCTTCTACTGCCTAATCACCAAGCTCCACTGCTAATACAATGTAGCAGAGAAAGTATCCTGCTACAGCTGATTGTCAACAATGTTGAGATGGCATGCAACTAAGAAGTTAAAACAGTTCATTACATTAACAGTTCACTATAAACAATCACAATGTAATCTTCATAAAAATGGGAAAAAGCCACAAAATTCTGTTCTTTTGTAACAAAACATCTTATAAAGTATAAATAGAGAAATTTTTCCTTAATCTATCTTAAGGTGGTTTGAATGAGGGGTGCCCTCACAGGCTCAGGAATTTAAATGCTTGTTTACTAGTGCTGCTTGAAAATGATCTGGGACCTTTATGAGAAGCCTTGTTTGAGAGACAGGGCATTGGGGCAGGCTGTGAGGTTTTATAGACTTACCCCATTTCCTCTTTTCTCTTTTTGGTTCTTTTATGAGGATGTAGGTGATCACACTGTTTTCTGCTTTTGTTCCTAGGTTTTCAATGTCTGTTGTTATGCTTACCACACCTTGATGTATTTTAGAGCTATTAGCCAAAACAAACCTATTTCTTTCTTATATTTTGCCAGAGTTATGTATTGCAGCAACAAAAAAGTATCTGATACACTACCAAATGTCACAGGTAGCAGGAACATTGAAAATATGCCCATTAACACTAGACAGAGGAAAGGATCCTGTATTTTGAATTACAGTGAATTACAGTGGCAGATAATCTTAGAAGTTGGATTAAGTAAATATGTTTACTGAAAGGAAAGGGAAACTTTGTTCTGTATTTGAGGCTATAACATGTAATGCAAGAGAAACTCCAAACAATTAATAAAAATATTAGAAAATTTCACATGCTTATGTATAAGAATCAGAAAAAAACTACTTCGAAATCTCAGGAATGAAAATATAAACCAGAAGGAATAAACGTAGCGAGAGATGTGCAAGAATTTAAGGAGAAATTGAAAAAAATCTTTATTTAAATGTATTAAAGAAATAAGGAAGTGAAAAGAAGTATGTAATAGAAAATGTCAAAATTCTAGAAATATAAATTATGTACAAATTCATAGATATATTCCAAAAAAAAATCTCATCAGTATTTTCATAGGATGTAGTGCATCTAATATTCATATGGTGAAGAAAAGGAACACACTCTACACCTGTGTCAGGACATCTTTTTCTTTTTTTATTGTATATTTTATTTATTTACATTTCAGATGTCATCCCCTTTCCCTATTTCCCCTCCCTAGAACCTCCATCCCATCCTCCATTCTCCTCTTTGCTTTTATACCATTTTAATTACATGCAAGTATTAAGGTCAGTTCCAGGTTGAGGGACTAGCAATACAATAGAATCAAATAGTCAAGGAACAAGCAAGACAATAAACATAAATAGTCAAAGAAAAAGCAAGGCAATAAACAAAGTTCCATGAACACTCCCATGATCACTGTTTCTAAGGGCTTATCAGAATGACCAAAGTATCTGAGCCAACTTCCCTGTCCTAGCCCAAAGTCATTTTCATGTCTGAAGCCTACTTCCTTGTTCTAGCTTAAAATTTAGATTCCTTTCTGAAATTACTTCTTTGCTCTAGCCTAATGTCAGATTCCTGCCTGAAGCTTCCCTGTCCTTGGCCAATGTCATATTCCTGTCAAACAGCCCATTTCCTTGTCCTTGGCCTATGTCAGAATTTTGCCAAGCAGCCCTAAAGTCAGGACATCTTAAAGTAATGATTCTTTTAAAAAGCTTTGTTTGGCTATGAATTAATCCACAAACAGTTAGTCTAGTTGTAGCAATATGCACATATATGCATATATGTGCAGTTCATATGCACAATGCTGTGTAATATGATATATGAGATGAGGTTCAAAAATTAGCAAGGAAGGCTGAAGTTCTTATTAATCTCATGAGTGAAAATAATACACATTTGCTTATTTTATTTATTTTTCTATTTTTGTTAACATGTATTACTTTTATGTAATAATGGATTTTGCTTTGCTATTTCTACACATGCAATCTATGCCTACCAAAGATGTTTTATCTTTAATTATAAACATTAGGCAGAAAACTTATGTGATGAATAAATGGTATCTCTCTACTTTAGAGTAGTAAAGAGTTTTTATAAGTTACAAGATTGAAATAGTTTAGGACATTGGTGATAAAATGGGTTGTTATTATAAAAAAGTCCATTAGAAGACACTGTAGAAAGCAACAGTGCCAATAGACAGAGGGCAGTTCACAGAGCTGGTGTGAAACAATGCCACAGGAATATGGAAATACTTTCTTCAGATCAGCATTAAACCCTAAAACATGAGAGACTTAAGGCCTTGGGGAAGGTGGAGGCCTTGCGAGGGTGGTGGGAAGCATCCTTTCGGAGGCCAGGGGGAGGAGAAATCGGATGAGGAACTGTTGGGGAGGGGGACCAAGATGTGGAGACAATGGCTGGAATGTAAATAAACAAAATAATAAAAATTGAAAAAAAAACACTAGTCTGAAAAGGAAAAAGGTATGAGAGGGACATTCCACAGACCATTAGAAACAAGCCACACACTGGAAACTTCACTAACATCAATAAATTGGCATGACACACTTTACAGTGAAGTTGGAAGCCTAAGGTACATACAACTAAGGAGATTTTGTGCAGTGTTACTGAAACTGTAAATGGATTAAAAAATCCTTTCAAAAAAAGTGGTTACTGCCTATCAAATATAACAACGTATACATTTAATGTAGCAGTCTCCAGATATATATGCCAGAGATAATGTGGCACAGGTGCATGAAGGGATTCGTACAAGAATGTTCAAATCCATTGTTTGAAAAAGAATACTATGAACAACAACAACAGACACTTGTATTCCCCATTATCTGTGCTATGGAAAAATCATATGTAGGAATATTGTAAAGCTACAATAATCCTGGACCACCAGGTAAAAAAGAGTTACTTATGGTAACTCTTCAAAGCATTATGCTGAAGGAAGAAGGCACCTTGGAAAAGAATATACATACACATATTGCATGTATATACTAATCCAAAGGTTTAGCTACAATATCGGACTAATACATGATAGTAACCACATGAATGATGGCACAGAGATAGTAATTAGTTCAGGATGAGGAATGCTAATGAGTGAGAGGACAGACAGAAGATGTTTTATCTGTCATTAAATTTATTTTAAAAGTTACCTTTAAGTTTTTGTTTCTATTTATGTGTGTGCCAGTGTGAGTGTACATTCTGTATGTACATATACCAGTAGACAGGAGAACTGGGCATCAGATTCCTGGAGTTAGAATTCTTGAGTACAGAACATCCAACACAAGTGTTGGGGACAGAACCTGGTTGGGTCTTCTGAAGGAGCAATAAGTTTTCTTAAATGCTGAGTCATCTCTCCAGCCCTGGTTTTAATTTTTAAATTTATCTTTTACTTGATTTTTAACTAAGCCTACACAGTAATGGGTTTGATAATTTTTTTTCCCCTCTAGTTTGTCTCCTGCTCTAGTTTGCTTTTTGTTGCTGTGGTAAAAATCATGACCACAAACAATTTAAGAGAGGAAAGGTCTGGTTTGAGAGTACACGTCATGTAAACAGTCTATCACAAAGGAAGGAAGGATAGAAACTCAAGCAGGAACTGAAGCAAAACCTACGGAGGAGGAGCACTGCTTCCTGGCCTGCTTGTTCACTTGTTCTGTAACTTTCCCCTGCAGCTCAGGGCCGTCTAGGGATAGTGCTTCTCACAGCGGTCTGAGCCCTTCTGCAGCAATCATTAGACAACAGTCTGTCAGGAGTGTGCTCACAGACCTGACCCATTCGATCAAGGAAATTCCTCAATGGCAGTTCCCTCTTCACCGGTGACTCTTGATTGTGACAAATAAAAACCAATCCAGAACAAACTACTCCTTGTCAACTTAATTGTCACAAATGCCTTCCTTTTAAATCGTAGCCACTCCCTTTTTATTCATCCCCAAGAGTTCTTGTTAGCGGCATAATACAAAATACAGCACACGTTTAGCCACAGTCTCTAAAAATCCCAAATGCTTCAAAAGTTCAAGGCCTTCTTAGAACTCCCAAACCTCTTATTTGCAGGCTCCTGTGAAATAAAAAGAACATATTAATATATCTTATCCCCAAAGGGAAGAATCAGGCCATAGGGAAAAGTCAGATTAAAGCACAACCAAAGTTGGGTAGCACGACATGGGCCATCTGTGATTCTCTCATCTTCTAGGCTTTTGCAAACTTGGGCCGTTTTCCTTCGCTAGTTCTACTTGCAGCATACACACAGCTTGCCTCCTCATAGGCTCAAGCCAGCCCTAATCCCCACCTGCTGCTGTCCTTGGCAGGCGTCTCTTGGTCCTGATTTCTCCAATATCCTGGGATCTCTACTGCCCTTCCACTAGCCCTCCATGCCTTCGAAATCGGTACAGTGTGGTAGATTCACACATTTGCAACGTCTTGCTGTCAGCTCAATATGAAGCCTTGTCCATCCTTGTATGACACTGAGAAAATATTCAGTCATGGTTCCAATGAAGCCCATGAGTTTATATCTTAATAATACTGATCACTCACCAATTGCAACCAACTTTTCAGCCCCACCTGACTTTATTTGCAGACTCCTGAAAAATCACATAAATGACCCCTCTTCCAGTTCTCCATTAAGTCATTGTTTTTCTTCTCAAACTTTACAAGCCTCCGTTGTTTACATTCCTCTCAGCATTCACATTTCCTAAATTCCTATTAGAACATCTCAATAATCTCTGAGCACTCAGGAGATCTTCCTGTCCAAAGCTCTAAAATTTTCTACAATCTTCCTCTACAACAGGGTTGGATTTATCACAGTAACATTCACTGTTCTGCTATGAATTTCTGTTATAGTTTTCTTTCTTTTGCAATGATAAAAATACATGATCAAAAGCAGGCTGGGGATGGAAAGGGTTTTTCTTTTTAGTGTGTACTTCAGATGACAGTCCATCATTGAGGGCTGTCATGGCAGAAACTCAAAGCATGAGGTTGAAACAGAAACCATGGATCAAGACAGTATACTGGTTGGGTCTTCTTTATTATTTTTCAGATCATAAATGATAACATAATATCTCCCTTCCATTTCCATTATCTAAACTTCTTCATGTACTACACATTTATGTATTCAGCTAGTTTTCTTATAAAGCTCAGGCACATCTATCTAGTGTTGAAACTGCCCATAGGTGATTGGGTATTCGTACATCAATTAGCAATCAAGAGATGCTCACAGGTCAATCTGATCTAGACAATTACTGAAAGAGATTCTTTCTTCATTAGTTACTCTATTTTGTGTCAAGCTGACAAGAAAATCTAGGCAATACACCCCATTTCCAAATGCTCTACTTTGGTCTATCAGATCTGCCTCTAAGTGTTTCCTTCCCTTCTCTGATACAGTCTTCATACTGCTCTCTTGTCTGATGTATTACAATACCCTCTCTATATTTTTTATTATTTTACTTTTTCTTTTATTGAAAATAGATCTTTTTTTCTAATACAGTATATCCTGATTATAGTTTTCCTTCTGTCTACTCCCACCCAGTTCCTCCCTGAATATTCTCCCCTTCAGATCCACTCCCTTTCTTGTTCTCATTAATAAAGAATGGGCTTCCAAGAGACAACAACCAAACACAACAATACAAAATATAATAGGATAAAGCAAAATCCATCATATTGAGGCTGGACAAGGAAACCCAACAGAAGAAAAAGTGTCTCAAGAAGAGGCACAAAGTCCACCCATTCTCAGAGTCATGAATCCCATAAAAATATTAAGCTACGAGCTATAATACATAGCCAGAGGACCTAGAGCAGACTCATATAGATCCTGTGATTGTTGGATCAGTCTCTGTAAGATTTCTTATTTTAATTAGCTACAATTACCATTTTAGTTTAATTTCTTCTAATTTTTTCACATGAGAATATCTTTAATATCAACAGTGATAATCTTTTAATGAATCTTATTATTTGAGAATTTCATACATGTATACCACATATTAACTTATAATTATAAATGTTGTTTCTCTTGTGTTTCTCAACTGCCGTTTTTCTAGTCTTATTATATTATTGCATTCAAGTATTACTAGTCTTAGTTTTAATTTCAATTTGTTAGTTAATAAGCAAAACTGTAATTGAAACATCTACCAGTGAATTATATTATCATCAAATTTGGTTTGCATCTGTTTTGAGTCAGGGTCTCACTAAATTACTAAGCTTGGTCTTTAGCTAAGGATAGCTTTGTTATTCTTAACCTCCTCCTTCAGCCTTTCAAATGGCTAAGATTATAGAACTGGCATATATTGCTGTTTTGAAAACACTTTTAATGTTTGAATTTCATTACTTAAAAATAGTTCAGATTTGACCTTTAAGAAAAGTTTTCAAATGTTTTAGTCATATTGTGAAAATGATACGTGTGCACGTGTGTGTGTGTGTGTGTGTGTGTGTGTGTGTGTGTGTGTCTTAGCAAGTGACCTAGATACTATATAGGAAGGTGTTTGTCAGAAAAAAGGTAAAATAGTCCCATTGGAGAAAATACTTTTTGTATTAAAAGATTACTTACTCAATTTCTTTTAACCAAAATGTGCATATTTTTGTGACAATCAGTTTCTTCCTAAATAATGGCTAGCACTTTATAAGCAAAGCAGTAGGTGATGGAATATAGTTTGGAATAAGCCCACATGACAATATTTGTATATGAACAGCATTGATCATGGAAAAAAGTGATATATCATGGACATCAGTGACTGGAAAAAATAATATTTTTGTGTATAAAACACAATAGAGTGAATATAAACATACTGAATAGATATAGTATATTCATATATAAATGTATTTTTATAATAATATTTTTATTAATTCTATGAGAATTTCATACAATATTTTTAATCATATTCGTTCTCTCCTCAAATCGTCTCAGATTCATCTCATCTCCTTACTGATGCAACTTTATGTATTTAAAAGAAGCAAAAAAAAAAAAAAAAAAAAAAAGAACCCAAACCATGGAGTCTAATTTGTTCTGCCCAAATATTCTTGACACTCTTTAGTTTGGGCCTATCTTGGCGCATTCTTGACATACTAAGAGTCATGAAGAAAACTGATCCTCTTTTTTTTTTTTTCAGCAGCAAACAGTTGCCAATAGCTCCTCAGGGAAGTGTGGAACTTAGTAAAAACTTCCTTCATATATATTGAAATTTTATCTGGCTTGAGTTTGCTCTCATCTTTGTATGTTGTTGCAAATGCTGTGAATTCATACAAGTGTCCAGTTTTGTCCGGGAAACCTTGTTTCCTGGTAGTTATCCACTGTTTCTGGCTTTACTGACCCATCATCCATGGCAATTTTTTAACCTTGTCAGGAAGGGTGTGATACAGATGCTCACTGAGTGCTAAGCACTCTTGAGTCTCTTTTTCTCTGTATTTTGGCCAGTTGTAGGTCTTTGTTAAGGTTAATATACTTAAAGAAAAGGTTTCTCTGATGGGTTGAGAGATTCTAATGAATCTTTCTCTAGATATAACAATAAATCACTTAGACTATAATATATTCATTTTAAAAATAATAATCTTAGGTTCTTCTCTAGAACCTATTACCTATCTAGCCACAAGTTCGAGGCCCCAATTAAGGTGGCAGGTATAAGTTCTATCCTGTGGAGATATTCCAATCAGAAAATCTTTGGTTACTCTCTATAACATTCGTGCTATTATAGCATCTATAAGTATAGGCATCTTGTGGGGCCAGTTATTACTGGACCTCAGAGAGTTTTCATCTGAGTAAAATGGATGATTACTTTCACTCTGGTAGCATGCATAGATCCTTTATTACCTACAAAATGTATCCTGCTAAAATGAGTAATCCAGGTCAGTACCAGTTTCCATGGCATGTGGTATCTTCAGTGATATGATCTTACAGTCAGTTTCTTCAGTGTAACCAAGAGTCACGACAACATTCTGTAACATTTGGACATTTGTGGAACTCTTTTCAAAATGGCATTGGTGTGAGTTATTCTTCCCTATATTACCCTTCTATCATGCTCTTGCATTCGTTGCCCATTTAATTCTTCCTGTTATATTATTCATCTTCCTCCATTTATATCACTGTATTCTATCTCCAAAACCTTACCATGTCCCCTACTATGTCCCTCATCACTATTGAAATAATTATAGAGAAATCATTTAATATCTAAAATCATCCTTTTTGGAACACTATTTCTAATGTCATCTCATCTTTCTTCTTAGGTTCTATAAATGAGAGATGTTATATTTGTCTTTCTGAGCCTAGTTTATTTCCCTTAACATATTTTTTAGTTATACCCATTTTCTATAACTTTTGTGTCTTCTCCTTTCTTTGTTTTTTGTGTATGTATATGTAGTTTCTTGTCAGTGTAGGTATACTTGTATTAGGGAGGTAGTATTTATTTTTGTGTGCTTGCACGTGGATGCCATAAGACAACCACTGCTGTTATTCCTTAGGTGCCACCAACCTTTTTTTTTTTTTTTTGAGACAGTATCTCTCACTGGTATGAGGTTCATGAATTAGATTAGATTGTCTGGATTGCAAGCCCAGGAATTCTTCCATTTCTGCCTCAACCAGATCTGGTATTCACTTGGATGCATTATCTCACCAGGTTTTTAAAATATGAGTTCTGGGGAACAATTTCAGGTCTTAGTTTTGAAGAATTGTTTTACTTATTTAAATTATCTCACCATGTTTTAATGGATGAGTTAAATTCCTTCATTTATGTACAGCCCTGTCAGTATTTTCTTGGGAAGACGCAACACACACCCCCACACACAAATACATACACACACACACATACACACACACACACACATACACACACACACACACACACACACACACACACACACACACACATTCTCCACAGAATGGGAACTCATGACAGATTAGTGATGGCACCAATGCCCTACTTGTTGAACAAGGTTTTATTGGGTTTATGTATTATTTCTTTTGTGTTACTGCAATAAAACACCATGACCCAAAATAACTAACAAAATAAAGGGTTTATTTTGATTATTCAAGAGAGGTGTCCATAATGGTGGGGGAGGCAGCATATGGCTAAAACAGGAAGCTGAGAAACCACAATCTCAATGACTAGTACAAAGCAGAAAGAATTAAATGGAAATGGGGTAATGGTATGATTTTTTCAAAGCTAGCTGTTGCTACTCTCTGCCTTGATGGCCTTCATGGATCAAGCTCCTTATCTTTAGAGGATCCATAGCCTTCCAAAACTCAGACTGAATACCCAGTGTTCAAAACATTGAATACACAGGGGCCATTTGTGATTCAAACCATGACAGGTTACTGATAGGTTAGGGATTACTTACATAAACCAAAAATTATGCAAATATAGCTGCAACAACAAAAGCCACACCAAACATATAGCTCACAAGGTCTACAACCCCAAAGCTCTCTTCTCAGCCTGCAGACTGTCAGAGAATTTCCTGTCTGCACCAATGTAGCAGAGTCTCTTCCCCCAGAAGGTGTGGGATTCCGATTTCACAGACTTATTTCTTTGTTCATTTCCTAAGTTTCCTGAGCCAACTCCTCCCTCCCTATTGAAAGAAACTGTCATACATAGACCACTATGTCTTTATCCATTCCTCCGTTCATGAATGTATATGTTGGCTCCATTCCCTATATTGTATAAATTCTCAGGAATAAGTTGAATGTCTAAGTGTCTCTGTAGTACATTGAATTGGAATCCTTTGGGTATGTTCCTAGGACTGGTATAGTTGGGTGATGAGGTAATTCTGTTCTTTTTTTTTTTTTTTTTCCTTTTTTTTTTCTTTTTTTTTTCTTGGAAATTTTTTATTGGAATTTTTTTTTTACATTTCAGATGTTCTCTCCTTACCCCATTTACCCCTCCCTCCCAGGAACTCACTATCCCTTCCCCCCTCCTCCTGCCTCCACATTGGTGTACCCCCACCCACCCTCCCCTGTACCTCACCTCCCTACCCTCGAGTATCCCCACCCCCCCACGACGTCCAGCCTTCATGGGACCAAAGATCTCTTCTCCCACTTATATATAGCTCCCTTGCATATATAGCTGGAGCCATAGGTCCCTCCCTAAGCGCTCCCAGGCTGGTGGTTTAGACCCTGGGGGCTCTGGTTGGTTGGGATTGTTGCTTTCCTCATGGTGTCTCGAATCCTCTCAACTCCTTCAGCCTTCACTCTATCTTCTCCATTGGGAACCCCATGCTCAGTTTAATGGTTAGCTGTGAGCATCTGCCTCTGAGTATGTCAGACTCTTGCAGACCTCTAAGGAGACAGCTATATCAGGCTCCTGTCAGCATGTACATCCTGACATCCACATCAACCTCTACCTTTGGTGACTGCACATAGGATGGATATCCAGGCGGAATGGTCTGTCTCTCCTTCAGTTTCTGTCCTGCTCTGTGTCTCCATATTTGCACCCTTGAGTATTTTGTTACTCCTTCTAAGAAGGACTGAAGGCTCCCCTATTTGGTCATCATTCTTCATGAGCTTTATGTGGTCTGTGAGTTGAATCTTGGGTATTTCAGGCTTCTGGGCTAAAATCCAATAATCAGTGAGTGAATACCATGTATGTTCTTTTGTGATTGGGTTACTTCACTCAGGATGATATTTTCTAGTTCCATCCATTTATATAAGAATTTATCAAATTCATTGTTTTTAATAGCTGAGTAATATTCCATTGTATAAATGTACCACACTTTTTGTATCCATTCCTCTGTTGAAGGGCATCTGGGTTCTTTCCAGTTTCTGGCTATTATAAATAAAGCTGCTATGAACATAGTGGAGCATATGTCCTTGTTATGTGTTAGAGCATCTTCTGGGTATATGCTCAGGAGTGGTATAGCTGGGTCCTCAGGTAGTGATATGTCCAATTTTCTGAGGAACCGCCAGACTGATTTCCATAGTGGTTGCACCATCTTGCAATCCCACCAACAATGGAGGAGTGTTCCTCTTTCTCCACATCCTCGCCAGCATCTGCTATCACCTGAGTTTTTTATTTTAGCCATTCTGACTGGTGTGAATTGGAATCTCAGGGCTGTTTTGATTTGCATTTCCCTAATGACCAAGGATGCTGAACATTTTTTTAGGTGCTTCTCGGCCATTCGCATTTCCTCAGTTGAGAATTCTTTGTTTAGCTCCTTACTCCATTTTTTAATAGGGTTATTTGGTTGCCTAGAGTCTAATTTCTTGAGTTCTTTGTATATATTGGATATTAGTCCTCTATCGGATGTGGGATTGGTAAAGATCTTTTCCCAATCTGTTGGTTGCCGTTTTGTCCTATTGACAGTGTCCTTTGCCTTACAGAAACTTTGCAGTTTTATGAGGTCCCATTTGTCAATTCTTGATCTTAGAGCATAGGCCATTGGTGTTCTGTTTAGGAACTTTCCCCCTGTGCCTAGGTATTCGAGGGTCTTCCCCACTTTCTCTTCTATTAGTTTCAGTGTGTCTGCTTTTATGTGAAGGTCCTTTATCCACCTGGACTTGAGCTTTGTACAAAGAGATGGGAATGGATCGATTTGCATTCTTCTGCATGCTGTCCTCCAGTTGAACCAGCACCATTTGTTGAAAATGCTGTCCTTGTTCCACTGGATGGTTTTAGCTCCTTTGTCAAAGATTAAATGACCATAGTTGTGTGGGTTCATTTCTGGGTCTTCAACTCTATTCCACTGATCTTGGTAATTCTGTTCTTAAGAAATGTTCATAATCATTTGCATAGTCATGTTACCAGTTTATATTCCTACTAGCAATGCATAAGGATTCCTTTCTCTTCCCATTAGTTCTTGCTGCCATTTATTTTCTTGAGGATGGTCATTCTTACTGGAATGAGTGGAATCGTAAAGTACTTTTAATGTGTCTTTCTCTAGTGACTAGAGATGTTTAATACTTCTGCAAATAGTTGAATACATTTCTATTGTATTTTATTTGATTTATTTGATATTTTTCTTTTTTCATATAATACACCCCAACTGCAGCCTCCTTCCCATGCCCCCTCTTTCCCAACTCTTCTCCATGTCTCCTTTCTCCCAGATCCACTGTTCCTCCATTTTGTTTCATAAAATAGCAGGCCTACCAGTGATATCAACCAAATTTGGCATAACAAGATGCTATAAGACTGGGCATATATCCTCATATCAGGGTGTGGACAAAGCAACTCAGTAGGAGAAAATAGGTCCTATGGGCAGGCAAAAGAGTCAGAGTCCCCTTCCAATCCTATTATTAATAGTCCAACAAAAATCCCAAGCTAAGAAAATCAGAATGTATGTGGAGGATCATGGAGGTTTAATGGTTGGTGCTTCAGTATCTGTGAGCTCTATGGGCCATGCTTAGTTGATTCTATGGGCCATATTCTCTTGGTATCTTCAATGCATCTTGCTCCTATAATTTTTCCTCCCTTTCTTCTATGTAGTTTCCAGAGCAATGTATAATATTTGGTTCTGAGTCTATATATACTTCCATCAGCTACCTCTCTGATTGGGCTAGGCACCAATTTTATGAGTACAGTGGAATATTGTTAGGAATCAAGCATCCATGTTTGCAAGTGATGTTTAACTGAATGGAAGACAAAATGATAAGTCAGAGAAAGATTTGAGAGAATAGGATATGACCAACTCTCATGAGAACAGAGAGAAAAGCAAAGTTACTTGTTGGAGCAGTACAGTGTGAAGGAGGCAGTTCTGCTTGAACAGTTACAGAGAGACAGATTGCAGAAAGAGAACAAACTAGACACAGGCAATAGAATGAGCCAGAGGTTAAGAATGAGCCTGAATATTACAACATATTGTCAAAGTTAGTATGATGCTAAGTAGAGCAATTCAGTCAGAGGCTGAGAGGGAAGCCAGATTGAATCAATCAGCTTGAAGAGGAATTTGAGCTAGAAAAGCTAAGTTAAACTAGACAGAGCTCAGAAAGAACACTAGAAGGTGAACTTTTTCAGTAGTATGTCTTAGAGGCAGAAAACATTCTAGGCCTAGATAAGATTATATGGAGGCTAGAAGTTCCAGGTCTAGGTTTATGTTAGCAGACTAAGGCATTAAGCTTCCGAAGAAACAAGTATATAGGGAGTATAAAAAACACATTTATATATCATGGTTAGAGAAGATGGTTGTTTTAGATTCCATATCCTCTATTACTAGGAGTCTTCATTAGGTTTAATCACATAGGTTCTAGTAAGTTTCCATTGCACTGTTTCCCCGAATGCCCCCCTATTTCAATTGTTTCTTTCTCTGCACTTTCTCCTAATGTCTCCCTCACTTGATTCCTGCTGTTCCCATGCCTGCACAGAATTCTATCCCACCTACAAAATCTATTCTATTTCCACCTCCCATAGTTAGCCATGCATTCCCCCCAGACTTCTCTTCTTTATTCAACTTCTCTGTATCTGTGGATGGATTGTAGTTATTATCCTTTAGTTAACAGCTAATATCTACACATAACTGAGTAAATATCATATTTGTCTTTGTGTCTCTTGGTTACCTCCTTCAAGGTAATTTTTCTTGTTTTATCCATGTGCCTTCAAATTTCATGATGTCAATTTTTCTAAAAGTGAATAATATTGAATTGTGTTAATAATCACATTTTTTTAATTCTTAGATTGAGGGACATCTAGGTTGTTTCCAGTTTCTGTTTATTATGAATAATACCACTATGAATATAATTGTGCAAATGTCCTTGTGGTAGGATGGAGCATCTTTGGGATACCCCCCTCAATCATACGTATGGGTCTTGAGAAAGGTTTCCAATTTTTTGTGGAACAGCCATATTGATTTACACACTGGCTGTATGAGTTTGTACTACTACCACTAATGGAGGAGTGTTCCCTTTGTTTCATATCCTCATCAGCATGAGCTGTCATTTATGTTGTTGATATTAGCCATTCTGACAGCTGTAAGAGAGAATTACACTCTCCATATTATTAATATAGTACTTAAAAGTTCTAGCTAGAACAATAACATAACTGAAGAAGATCAAGGAGATATAAATTGGAAAGAAAGAAGACAAAGTATCATTATTAGCACAGGACATAATAGTAAATTAAGAAACCCCCAAACGTTCAACCGGGGCAACTTCCACAGGTGATTAGAACCTTAATTGATGTGGATGGATATACGATTAACTAAAAAATATATCAGCAGCCTTCCTATATACAAATGACACATAGACAGAGAGAGAACTCAAGGCAAAAACATCCTTTAGAAGAGCCAATATAAACTATCTTGGGGTAATCCTAACCAAGCAAGACCTGCCTGCAAATTTCATGATGTCATTTTTTTAATAGCTGAATAAAATTCTATTGTGTTAATGTATCACATTTTCCTTGTCTCTTCTTAGGTTGAGGGACATGTAGGCTGTCCTAGCAACCAAGTAAGTATGATAAAACTTGAAGTCTTTGAAAAAAAGAAATGTAGCTATCAGAAGATGGAAAGGTTTCCCAAGCTCATGGATGAGTCGGATAGACAGTATAAATGGCAATCCTACAAGAAACAATCTAGAAATTCAATCCAATCCCCATCAAAATTTCAACACAATTATTTACAGATTTTGCAAAGACAGTACTCCATTTCATATGGAAAAACAAGCAAGCAAGCAAGCAAGCAAACAAACAAACAACAGGATAGCTAAAACAATCCTGAAAAATAAAAGAACTTCCAGTATGTCACCATCCCTGATTTCATGCTCTACTACAGAGCTATAGTAATAAAAATGTATGATATTGGAATAAAAAATAGACACATTGACCAAAGGAAGTGAATCAAAGACACAAACATGAATCCACATACCCATGAATACCTGATTTGTTTTATAAAGACATCAGAATTACACAATGAAAAGAGAATGCATCTTCAAAAAGTGCTGCTGTTCTAACTGGATGTCATAATGTAGAAGAATTAAAATAGATCAACATTTATCACCCTGATCAAGCCCTCAGCATAAAAGCTGAGACACTGAACCTATTAGAAGAGAACTTAGGGAACAATCTTGAACAAAATGGGCACTGAAGTCAATTTCCTAAACAGAACAATGATAGTGCGGGTATTAAGATCAATAATTCAGGGGCTGGAAAGATGGCTCAGTGGTTAAGAGAACTGACTGCTCTTCCAGAGGTCCTGAGTTCAATTTCCAGCAACCACATGGTAGCTCACAACCATCTGTAATGGACATCTGATGCCATCTTCTGCTGTGTCTGAAGATAGTGACAGTATAACCATATACACTAAATAAATAAATAAATCTTAAAAAAGAGAGAGATGAGGCTTGTTCTCTTAAAACAAAAAGCTTTCTTTCTTTCTTTCTTTCTTTATTTATTTTTTAAAGATCAACAATTTATAAATGGGACCTCATGAAACTGAAATGATTCTGTAAGGCAAAGGACACTGTCAATAGACAAAAATGGCAACCTACAGCATGGAAAAAGATTTTTTACCAACTTCACATCTGATAGAGGACTAATATCCCAAACATTGGATACAAATCTAAACAGAGAATTCTCATTAGAGGAATCTGAAATGGCAGAGAAAGACATAAAGGAATGTTCAACATACTTAGCCATCAGTGAATGCATTTCTTATTTGGGAAACTGTTTATATAGTTCCCTAGCCCATTAATGATTGGTAAATTGAAGTGAGTTATATTTAACTTTTACAGTATTTAAAATATTTACTCCCATGTCAGGAATAATCAAAATTTTTCTTTTCCAATTTTGTGGGTTGACACTTCATTCTGATCACGTTTGTTTTGCTGGGATTTTTAAAGGATATAATCCTCTTTGTCAATAATTATAAGTACATTCTGTGCTTTTGAATTCTTTAGAAAGCCCTCACTTAATCATATATCTTGAAGTTTGGAAGTAATGTTTTCTAAAGTAGTCTCAAAATTTCAGGTCTTATACTATGACCTCGATTCCATTTTGAATAGATCTTTATGTAGGATGAGAGATATAGCCATTTCTACAATGTTAATCAGCTGTCTTTCCAGATGTTAGTGACTTTTAAATTTCTTCCTTCAAAGTACTGAAGTTTCCTGTATAAGTCTTCCATTGCCACAGTTAGATTTATTTCAGTTAATTTTTAAAAAGATGTTGAAAATAGGAATGATTTATTACTTTAACAGTAGATTCAATAATAGTGTGTTGAACACATTCTGATTTTATATTTTGCCATTTTGCACTGTTGATGGTAGCTAGCCTTAGTTGTCTACCTGACACATTTGGGAAAAGGAAATTGCAACTGAGAATTTGCCTCTATCAGATTGACCTGTAGTCATGTCTGTGGGACATTTTCTTGATTGGTAATTGATATAGAAGATTTATCACATTTGATATCATCCTTGGATATGTGGACCTCTGTATAGAATATACCGCTGTGTAGGTGAACTAGTAAGTAGCCTTCTTGGATTTTGCTTCAAACTTCTTCCTTGACTTCCCGAGGATGGACAAAAAAATACAAGCTGAAATAAACAGATATAAGAAGCATATGAAAAACCTAGTAGACAAGATCAAAAAAGAAATAAAGCTATGTCATATTATAGTTAAATACTCAATATGCAGAAAAAAAAGAGAGTATTGAAAGCAGAAAGAGAAAAATTGCAAGTAACATCTACAGGAAAATCAATCAGAATAACAGTTGATTTCTGAATGTGAACATTAAGAACAAGAAGATCCTGGGGCAGTGTACTTCAAATTCTGACAGATTATAGGTGTCCATCCAGACCACTGTGCCTAGAAAAATTATCTGTCATAGTTGAAAGAGAAAGAAAGAATTCCCACAGTACAAATGTCTAAAAGAATTCAAATACACTAAATCAGCTCTACAGAGAATACTGGAAACATTTTTTTTTAGACTGAGAAGAGAAATAATATATCCATAAGACTGTAGAAAGATAAAAAAAATGTAGCAAAATTACAAAAAACAAAACATAAAATGACTAAGAACATGAACAGTCAAAAATAATGAAATGACAGCTATCAACATTCAATAATAGATTTGGTTACAATTGATAGACTATTGGACTCAACTTGCTAATTAAACAGCAGATGTTAGATTGATGGAATAAGGAACAAAATTGATATTTATGTTGTATATAAGTAGAGTGAGGGTATAAATGATGTAAATACAGTACTCATGCTTGAAATTCTAAACAACAAATCCTAATTAAAAAATCTAAATCATGTTGAAATCCTATTTTAGAATTCTGGAATAAATTTTGATGTAAGTAAATTGTTTAACTTCCTCATACCTACCTAAAAAATATTGTACTTGTTGATAAATACAAGTCAAAGAGTTTAAACTGATGTATTTGCACTAGGATGTGAGTCGCATTGGTCTTTGTTGTAGTTATTGTTTTGTGTTGCTCACTCCACCCTGTGCAACCCACAGATTATTTTCCTTGGTCTTAAGAAATATTGGTGTATGACTACTTTTGTTATTATTATTATTTACCATTTAGCATAAAGGTGATAAACTTGGAGCTTTCTCCAGCAGTATCCAATCCAGAGTTTTAATAGTTCTGAACATACTAATTTTTAAATTATTTTCATACTTTATCTACTTTTATATTGAAATTTTCTGAGTATTAATTTTTTAAAATAGCTTTTTCTTTGGATTAAAACAGATAAGTCATTCTCTTAACTAGCATGTTTATCTTCAGTATTGCTAAAATGAGGCAGGCATTACTTTGTGAACTGATATACTATTCATCTTTTCATATTTAATATTCAAGTTATACATGATAAAGACTCCAAATGGACAGAAACATTATCAGCCCCACGGTGCTCAATCAGAGACTTAGACCTTACTCTAAAACAATGATTCTTTATCTGTGAATCATTACCCCTTTTGGGGAAGGAATGACCCTTTCACATGGGTAGCATATGGACATCAGAAAACATTGCTTTAAATTACAATTCATTACTGTAACAACGTTACAGTTATGGAGTAGCAATAAAAATAATGCTATATCTGGGGGTTATCACGACATGACTAACTGTATTAAAGTGCTGAGCATTATGAAGTTTGAGAACCACTGCTCTAGAAGGCACTAATATTTATATTTTTCAATGATTGGTTGGTTGATTATCATCAGAATGTGTCACATAGAGATTGAGAGCCATTGATATGGAGATGATATTCTTTAAAACCATAGTAATATCTATTTGTCCAAATCAATATAATGTCATTATTCATTTGTGTCACTTTTTTTTAAAGCACAGATGTGCACAGAGATGCCTTTTAGGTCACCATCAGACCTTCAATCAATTCATCAAGCAACAGTGTTGTTATGATGATGGTTTTGTGTTAAGAACCAGGCATGATGTTTCCATGTGAAATCTAATCTTAAAATTCCCCTTTTACCATTTTGAAATTTACCCATATTTTCAATCAGTACCTTTGCCTACCCATGAGTCATTGAAATCCATAGTCACTTTAACTAATTTCTCTGACAGAGACTCGTGAAGAAGAACCAACATAAGAAAAGCGTTGTTGAGTGAAACACAATTTCTCTTGCAGGTAGCAGAGTCAGAGATTTGGAGCACCTGCCTGGCTGGAGCTGAGTTGTCTGTGACAGTAAATAGCCCAGCACAGCAGTGACTATATAGTGCTATCTGGTTCTGCTCTGTCTATTGTGTGGGCTGGGATCTTTCATTTTGTACTTCATTTGCACCTGCTGAGTGATACTATACAAAGGCAGTGTTTTCACCTCCTCCCACTTAGGAAGCAGCATGGGTGTGGAGTGGTGGTACCCACAGCGTTCATCAAGGCCTCTGGCTCATCCTTGTTCTGCAGAGTGCAACTTCTCTCTGCATCCTTACATAGTGATAAAAGGAAAATGTGTGGTGACATGATTAACAAAAGAACAAAAAAAGGAGGTAATCTGAGATTTCATCTTTTTAAAAATTGTTATCTGATCACTAAAGCTGTAGTTGTCATCAAATGCTTTTAAAAATATGTCTGCTTGATATAAAGAATAATTAACAGGCACTTATGTAGGGAGGGATATGAATTACTTTTGTTAAAATCGGGGGGGATACATATGTTTGACTTGTATTGTAAATATTTTGAATCTAAGTATTCATCAAACATGTTACCATGGTTTGAAAACAAGAACACATTACTATTCAGGCAGCCTCTCACTTAGGGTTCTCTGGCATTTACTTGGGAAGAGACTGCCTGGAACGCCAGATGCAGATGCACACATCTGCTTGATGGAAAATATGTATCAAACTAAAATTACATAACATTTTATGGAAAACAGATGATGAATATACTTCAGGACCTTGCCCTCTAAGATAGCAAAAAACTTACTAAATTCTGGAATAAAGTCAATTAAAAAACATATTGGGGGAAATAAATAGATATACATTTATTACATATAATATAATAAATATATTTAATACATTTATTTAAATATATATTATATACAGTAAATATAATTTATATTTAATGTTATATAACATGATATATATCTTTTATGTTATATTTATATATTATAAATATAATATTATAAATAAATATAAGTGAGAAAAAAGAGAAACAAACAAAGAAACAGAAACCTAAGAGAATAAAAGGGCTTAAAGTAGTAAGGTTTCACATAATACACCAAGTAGCCTGTTTAGAGAGTAACATTTATGTTAAGAATGGAATCATATTTGGGTGCTTTATTGAGATCACTCCATCAAATGATTCATAGTCTAAAGAACTTGTTTCTGGAGAATACATGGAATAAGTGCTTATGTACCAGTTGATGCTCACGGTTATACAGGAGATCATTCCATGATCAAAATATCTATTGTGACCTGGGTACCAAATGTATTGAATGAACTCAGATGCTCTACAGAGTGCTCTGGAAAGGTACTAGGAAAATAGTGAGCATAATTGCACTCGCTTTCTGTGAAGATAGTCTTTCTTTAGAACAATTTGTAAAATCTCAAAAGATTAAATGTATTCTTGTGATATTTAGTGATTATGCAGGAGTCAATTAATTGTTTATCATAATAAGATTAACTTTAAAAATGCAAAATGACTGCTGTAAAGGCAGATGTCCCTTCATTAGTGACCTTTAATATTTTTATACCTACTAAAAAATTAATTTCAAGCATTGAATAGGAATCCAGACCTCATTGCAAGGATATCATCAAGCTTACCTAAATATTAACTGTCTAGTCTGAAAAAAATCATAATACTCAAGTAAACATTTGTTATGAATCATTAATGATACCAATGATTAATAAAATATTAATCACTTCTAGTTCAGAATTGGAAGGAAGCAAACAGTTAATGTTCAATTTATTTCATCGTAAAAACAGTCCTTGATTATCCTGAAATGGTCTTTTCCTTGTAAATATTTAGGAACATTGGGCCTGTATCTGCAATAGTTATGTTCATGACTTTTTCTATGATGTGATTGAATCCATTCTTGTGATTTGTGTGTGTGAGTGTTCATAAAATATCAATAAATCATGCCCTCTCCTCAAGAGTATTCATATCAAGATACAACCATGAAAACTTTTGAAAAACACCCATTTGTGTTTCCAAACCAACTTGACTAGGGATTTCTCCCAATATAATTAGACATCCCAGGAATACTTATAGTGGGTTAATTTATTATAACGTCAAATTGAATTTGCTATTCTGATGTGTTTCCCTCCATGCTTTTGGATGAGGTTATTCTTTTTTGCTTAGGGATTTGTGTCAGTCTGAATGAAGAAGCTTCTGAGAGTAAACACTTCTTAGTGTTTCCCAAGAGCCTGAACTTCTCAAAGAGATTATCACAAGTGTGCTATAAAGGGAAGAAAGAAAATTTACTCTTTTCAGCAAAGTAAGAAGCAGGGGAAAGATAATCCTGAAGTCAGGGCGTGGTAAGAAAGGCATCAACACCTATAACATCTGTGATCTTTGGGGAAATTACAGGTTTGGGATCTAAAAGCTGTATTAAAGTCCCTGCAATAGATGTGGTCCACAAGAGTAACTATTGCTGGTAAATCTGAAGGGGCCACTGTACAGGCTGCCACAGGTGGAAATACAGAAGTGACAAGTGTGAAGCTATGTCAAGAGAGGGTGGACCAGGCTTTGTGTTCCCCAAAGACAAGAATTCATAAAGCTTTCTAGGAAAGACGAAATCTTCTAAAGAAGATTTGTGTTAGAAATTTCAAGGAGATAATAAGACGCTTCCTGCTTACCTGAGTTTGTAGGCTGAGATTTATTGTTTTTAGAGAGTCATAACTCATTCCTCTCAGTTCTAATATAAAAGATGATATATATCTCCCATAGAACACTCAGTCTTTATTTACTTTTAGTAAGAAAGTAATGGACATGACTCAAAACTTAAAACAGTATTTTAGTAGTTCGACAGGCTACCCTTATTGCTATTGGTTAGTGACTCAAGTCAGGGTGATGTGGAAAAGCTCTACTGAAATACTTATATTTTAGTCACTAATTATACATTTACTGTATATTTGTTTACAATTTTATTATTATTATTATTACATATATTGATACTACAGTTTTGCTTTTCTCATTCTCTTTTGATTGATGATGTAAGCACCTCAATGCCTACAATGTTTTCCTTTCTCAAAGTCAGAAATTCTATAGTGATCTACAAGTCTGTGCTCTTGAACAGAATGCTGTAATAGAAAGCTGTAGCCGGCTGCAGCCACAGTCAACTGGTTCACCTGAAAAGGGAGCTGTAATGAAAGAAGGGATGGAGGGCGAAAAGAGATGAAGCTAAGACAAAGTTCTCTGATCAAGGCTCAATGCTTTAATGTTCAGCTTTTCAATTTAAAGGAGAAACCCCAGCTCCAGTCTCTTGGGGGGGGGGGTTGTGGGGGTGGGGTGGGGGCGGGAGTCCATCCTAAATCACAGCAAGCTCAGCAGGCAGTCTATTCTTCTCAGCTTCTGTAGCAGTCTGTGGGTCACCAAGGTGGTTAACACCTGAGTCCTATTGTTTGGTCTGTTGTGGTAAAGGAGATCCTTGAGCCCTGCTCAAGGCTGGGGGAAGGGCACAGAATGCAATTCTTGAAAAGGTGTGTGGTTCAATCTTTATCCACATATACGTATGTGAAATGTAGAGATCACTGTTTCATAAGTAGATCCTACCAAGACACAACCATATCAACACATGCTTGTAATAAATTCAGCTTTCAAACCTTCAGGGAACTGAAAAGTACTTATATAGAATACCCAATTTAAGATACAGAAAGTCTTATATAAAATAATTAACATCAAATCTTCCTTTAATGTTTTTGAATCTAGATAAAAATAATGAATAATGAAAGGCATCGTAAGCCTTTGGTAAGAAGAGAAATATCATACATTAGCAGAGAGGCTAAAATATTCTTAAGAATAGGAAAGCATTTGCTGAGAAAATTGCTCCAGGAGTAGAACCTTGAGAAAGGTGTCTAGCAGAATGACAATCAGTTCTATCCATATTAAAATAATAAAGATACTTGTGTTTTCTGATGCACGGCTTCTTAAAAGTCCATGAAATGGATTTTAAATTTAGATTAGAGAAAGTGCTGGGGGGGGGACCTAATGGATCTGGAAATAAAGAGAAACTAAATTTGTAAATTATAACATAGAAATTTTTTGTCACTAGTAATGTACTCTTATATGAATTCCTTCATATAGTATGTAAAGAGTTAATGCTAATGCATTCTTAGTGCACTCTCCCTGAGCATTTCAGGCTGCTTTACAATGGCTGCTGACAGAGAACCATTAGATATATCAAGATTACTGTGAGGCAAAGCAGAGGGAGAGAGGGAGAGAGAAAGGGAGAGAGAGAGAGAGAGAGAGAGAGAGAGAGAGAGAGAGAGAGAGAGAGAATCTTAAGGTTTGTATTTGCATTTCTTTTATTAAAATGGCTTTTTCATGCAATAAATTCTGATTATTGTTACCCTTCCATCTATTCTTCTCTGTGCTTGCCGTCCTCCCCCTAATTCACATTCACCTCCTTTATGTTTCTCATTGCAAATGAAATCCTGAGAATTATAATACAATAAATAGAATATGATATGATAAAACAAAGACAAATGCACTGGAATCAGGCAAAATAAACAGAAAAGGTTACAAGCAAAGGCATGATAAATAGACATCAATGCAGAGACCCATTCATTCATACACTCAGGCATGCCACCAAAACAATAAGCTAGAAGCCAAAATATATACACAAAACTACTGTAATAACCATAATAAAAAATAAAAAGTTAAAAGTAAAGTTCTTATCTGACATTATGAGACAAGGAATCCCCAAGATGCCATTGTGTTCATTTTCTGTTGACCATCTACTTCTGGACATGCAGTCTACTCTTAAAGAATCTTTCTTTCCATAGTGAAACTCCCTTCAAGAAAAATAATTTTTATTTGCAAATGGTTATCAACTGGAGATAGCTTCTGAGTTAGGAATGGGAGCATGTGTCCACTTCTCCAGGTCTAGGACTATACCTAAATGAGGCACTCGTAGGCCCTGTACATCCTGCCAAATCTCTGTGAGTTGATATGTACAGCATTTCTGTGGTGTTTAAAATGCCTTGTGTCCTAAGAGCATCCTTCCATTATGGCTCTGAGACTTCATTTGCTTCCTCTTTGCCAGAGTTCCCTGATCTAAGAGGTGTGTGTGCGTGTTTGTGTGTGTGTGTGTGTGTGTGTCTGTGTGTCTGTGTCTTTGGGAGGTTGATGAAGACATCCTGCTGAGGGTTGGGTGTTCAGAGGTCTCTCACTCTCTGTATTTTTTCTGGCTGTGGATCTTTGCATTTGTTCTCATCTGCTGCAGGAGAAACTTCTCTGATGATGGCTAAGCAAGACACTGGTCTGGGAGTAGAGAAGAATGCCATTAGAAGTCATTTTATTGGTAGATTCCTTTTACAGGACAATATTTGGGTTATCTTTAGGTCCCTGAGCTATCTAGCCTCAGGATCTTGGTCATCAAAGTAACATCAAGTATGTGTTCCAAGTCATGAAGTGGTTCATAAATCAAATCAGTTATTGGTTAGTTACTGCCACAAGTTTTGTGCCACCTTTGTTCTAGAATATCTTGCTGGCATGTCACTGTCATAGATGAACGGTTTGTAGCTGGATTAGTGTTTATGTTTTTCTTTTGGGAGTGTGTGTAGATATCATCCAGTACAGTGATGAGAAATGACCAGATGAACCTCTGTAAGTACTGTTATTTGATAATTTCAAATAGATCACCATCATATATGTATAAAATTTAGAAAGCTTTTAAACAGATGAATAATATTCCATTCTGGAAACACACTACATTTTCTTTATCCATGCATCTGTGATGGATATTTAGGTTGTTTCCAATTTCTATTCTGACTATGGATGAGCAAGTGTCTCTGTAGTTGGATGGAACATCTTTCAGATATATGTCCAAGAGTGGTGTGGTTAGATACTGGGGTCAATTGACTCCCACCTACTTGAACTGCTACACTGATTTCCATAATGGCAGTGTGAATTTGCACTTTCACCTGCAATGATTCCAAGTTCTCACTAGCATGAGCTGTCACTTGTTTTGTTTACTTTAGCTAGTCTTATAGCTATAAGATGCAAAAGCTTTGCAGTTTCATGAGATGCTATTTATTAATTGTTGATTTTAGTGCTTATACTAACAGTGCTCTGTTCAGAACATCTTTTCATGTGGTAATGATTCAAAGTCATCCTCCTTTCTTTTAAATATGATTCAGTGTATCTGGTTTTACTTTGAGGTCTTTGGTCCATTTTAAGTTGAGTTTTGTGAAGGTGTGAAGTATGGAGCTCCTTGGTTTCTTCTAAAGTCCACCATCAGGATTGGTCACCCCATTTGTTGAAGATGCTGTCTTTTCTCAGTGTGTATTGTCGGCTTTTAATCAAAAATCAAATGTCCATAGGTGTGGATGTTTATGTCCGTGTCTTCGATTCAATTCCAATGTTCAAAGTGTCTGGTTTTGAGCCAGTTCCGTGCTAGCTAAAATATGCTAGCTCTGCAGTACAATTTGAAGTCAGTGATGGTGAAACCTTGAGGAATATGTTAACTATTCATGATTGTTATAGCTTCCCTGGGTTACTTATGTTTTTATATGGATCTGAAAATTAATTCTCTCAAGGTTTATGAATAATTGTATTGAAAAAAATGCTTGGCATTTTGTTGAACCCGTGTATTCATTTCAGTACTATGGCCAGTTTTACTGTATGATCCATTTTACTTTCTGATCCATGAGCTTTGGAGCTCTTTCCCTGTTCTGATATTTTCATCAGTTTCTTTCTTCATGTCTTTTCAGATTTTATCAGAAAAGTCTTTCACTTGATTGGTTAAAGCAATCCAGATAAATCTTGTATTATTTTATGTCATTGTGAAATGTGTTGTTTCCCTGATTTCTCAGTCAATTTGTCATTTGTATATAGGAGAGCTACCACTTTTTATGAATTAACATTGCATGGTTTTTCAGCAGACATTTTACATTTACTTATGTGCACTATGATGTCATCTGCAAATAAAGATAAGTTGATACCTTCTTTTTGTAATTGTGTCACTCTGAAATACTTCAGTTGTCTTATTGGGAAAACTAAGACTTGAAGGACTATAATGAGTATACATATGGAATGATGGGTTATATTTATTGATTTTCATATATTGAACCATCCCTGCATCTCAGAGATCATGTACATGCCATACTTGTCTTTTGGGGTCTGGATTACCTCACTCAGGACATTTTTTTTTTTTAGTTCCATCCATTAGCCTGCAAATTTCATGATGTTATTATTACTTTTAACAGTTGAGTAACACTCCATTGTGTACATGCACCACATTTTATGTAACCTCTTTGGGTGAGGGACATCTAGGTTGCTTCAAGTTTCTAGGTATTACAATCAAAACTGATATGAACATAGTTGAGTTTTTTATATTTGTGATTCTGACAGGTGTAAGGTGGAATCTCAAAGGGATTTTGATTTATATTTCCCTGATTGCTAAGGATAGTGAACATTTCTTTTTTTTTTTTGGATATTTTTTTTTCCTTTTTTAATTTTATTTTTTTGCTTATTCACTTTATAACCCGTCCCAGTCACCCCCTCCCACAATCCTTCCCCATCTCTTGTTTTCTGGCTTTTGGCCATTTGAGATTCTGCTGTTGAGACTTACTGTTTAGATATGTACCCCACTTTAATTGGATTATTTGGTTTGGTAATGTCTAATTTCTTGAGTTCTTTACATATTTTGGAACATGACCCTCTGTCAAATGTGGCGTTCAATACTCATTTTGTAGGCTACCTTTTTGTCCTGTTGGTGGTGTCTTTTGCCTTATAGAAGCTTTTCGGTTTCATGAGGTCAAATTTATTTTCAATCTCAGTACTTATGCTATTGGGTTCTATCTAGGAAGTTGTCTCCTATGCCAATGCATTCAAGGCTATTTCACACTCTTTATTCTATTAGGTTCATTATATCTGGTTTTATGTGAAGGTCTTTGATCCACTTGGAATTAAATTTTGTGCAGGGTGATAGGTGTGGATATACATCTATTATATTACATATTAACACTCATGATTAGAGTTAGGATTGGGGTTTGGGCTAGGGGTAGGGTTATAATCTTTCTTCTGTGTCTAATTTTGTCTTTTTTTTTTTCAATAAAAGACAGCTGTTTATAGTTGTGTGGATTTATATGTAGGTCTTCGATTTAGTTCTATTGATCAATGAGTCTGTTTTATACCCATACCATCTCTTTTTTACTACTAGAGCTCTGTAGTAGAGCTTGAAATCAGTGATGGTAATACCTTTGGATATTTAATTGTACGGGATGGTTTTACTTATCTTGAGCTTTTTGTTTTCTTTATATAAAGTTGAGTATTCTTCTGTCAATGTTTGTAGAAAATATATTGGAATTATGATGGGGATTGTGTTGAATCTGTAGACTGGTTTATTTTTTTGGGGGGGGGAATGCCAAATTTACTATGTTCATTCTATTGATCCAGATCATAAGCATCAGATCTTTCTAGCTTCTGATATTGTTTCAAATTCTTTCTTCAAAGACTTGAAGTTCTTATTATAAAGGTCTTTCATGTGCTTGTTTAGAGTTACTTCAAGATATTTTATATTATTTGTGGCTATTATGAAAACTGTTATTTTCTTGATTTCTTTCTCAGTCTATCTGTAATTTATATATTGGGAGCACTGATTAGTGACTTTTTTTTTTAATTAAACTTGTATCTAGCCACATTGCTGAAGATGTTTATCAGCAGTAGACGTTCCTGGTAGAATTGTGGGTTTTGCTTATGTAAACTATCATATCATCTGCAAATAGCAATACTTTGACTTCTTCCTTTTCAATTTCTATCCCCTTGATCTCCTCTAGTTGTCTTATTACTCTAGCTAGACATTCAAGTACTATTTTGAATAACCATAGAGAAAGTGGACTAGCTTGTTGTGCTCCTGATTTTAGTGTTTGGGTTTGAGTTTCTCTCCATTTAATTTAATGTTGGCTATAGCCTTGTCATATATTGGTTTTATTATGTTTAGGCTGTCCCTTGTATCTCTGGTGTCTCCACGACTTTTATCACAAAGGGTGTTAGATGTTGTCAAAGGCTTTTTCAACATATAATGAGATAATCACTTTTGTTTCAGTTTGTTTATATGGTCAGTTGCATTGACAGATTTTTCATATGTTGGAATCATCCATGCACCTCTATGACAAATCCTATGAATCCTGGTTGATAACAGTAGATGATATTTTAATGTGTTCTTGGATTTGGTTTGCAAATATTTTGAGTATGTTTGCATCAATCGTCATGAAAGAAGTTTGGAAAATCTTGACAAAAATAGGTGGGGTTATAGAATGGAACAGAAGGGACCATCTAGTGGTGAGGGAAAATCAGTTGTTAAACAAGTCTGTGGATTAGGAAGGCATACCTAGCCCTTGATAACAGTTATAAAAGAGAAGATAATGTCTTGATTTTCATACAATTTAATTTTCTACTAAAGAAGAAAGATGGTTTGAGCAAAAAGAAAATACAACAAAAAACTGCTACAGAAGATTAAGTCATAAAGTCAAAATAAAAATAACAAATAGAGAGGAGCTGGGTGTTCTAATCAAATTTGGAGGTGAGGAGTCAGGAAGCCTGTGAGGTGAGTCAGAGCAATGCCTACATTCTTACTTCTTTGAGAAGTGAGGTAGTAGAGATAGACTACTACCTATGGAGTGGTAAGTTGTAGAGACTAATTGATGGGCAGATGAGGAAGATCTAGGAGATGGAGGAGGGCAATGAAGTAGGTAGCCTTACATGGAAAGGTAGTCCTGGAGGAGCGCTCTAGCTTATGGGAAGGAAAATAGCTGACCAAGCTGGAGATGTATGCGATGGTGAGTCATTGACTATGTTGTGAGTGTGTTGGGGTTACTGGGAGGGGACCTTGCTATTGACACTGGGGAAGAAAATCTTGAAAAAATAGGGGGGCTTATAGACTGGATCACAGGAGACCATCTAGTGGTGAGGGGAAATCAGGGCTGAAGTCTTTTGAAACATTTTTAAAAAGTGTTTGATGATCAATATGAAGTATTTGTTTTGTGTATTCAAAGGCAATGAATTTTGTTGCCTATAAAGCTCATGTTTTCAATATGAAACATGTGTTCTCCTTCTCAGTAGTTAAGGTAGAAGAATTTAGGAGGTAAAAATTGAGCCTTCTAACATTAGAAATTAGAAGATAATAACTTGATTAGATATTAATTTCTTAATGAAAAGACATTTTGATTAAAAGATTTTCCTGAGTATTTCTAGAGAACTTTCATCTGAACAGTATCCCTTATTCTTGTTTAAATGAACACGTTGCTCTTTTCCTTGTGTGATCTGAGTAGATTATACTGAGGCCTACTGTGGCCATTTTCATTCTAAAAGCATAAAATTACTCTCCCATGAATATATTCTTCATGATCATTTCGTTATTTTTAACAGGATTTATTTTATTTTCAACTGTATTCTATTCTGTCTCTGTCTCTGTCTCTGTCTCTGTCTCTGTCTCTCTCTGTCTGTCTGTCTGTCTCTCTCTCTCTCTCTCTCTCTCTCTCTCTCTCTCTCTCGTTATCAACCGTGTATGCATCATATGTTAAGCATTACATACAACATGTATCACAAGAAGTCTACTGTTCAGCAGGAGATGGAAATTAATCAAGTAATCACATAAACCTCTCCTGTGATAAAAGCTGGGATCCAAGTGCTAGGAAGCATATAAAAGAGCAATTTGACTGAGTCACAGGGTCAGCTGAAACCTCTAAGAAGAAATAATGACTGAACTAAATTGAAAAGGAATTCCAGAGCTGAAGCAGGCAGGTGAGTGAACCCTTAGAGCAAGTACAGCGTCTCCATAGAAACCCCTCTCCCCTTGGGTGCTACTCTTGGCCTATCTCTTCAGTCTTTTACTTCTGATGGAATTTGAAATTAGTTACATCTTTTTCTCTCCATTGCATTTGTCCACAGAACAGAGAGAATAATCACCTTAGGATGTTGTTTTTTTTAACCATCTAAATATTTTTGTGAAGGATAGAGCTCCATTTGTGGAAATTGTTCCTGTTCGTTTGGAATAGGTCAGAAGCAGTTTCTTTAACTAGCTCTATAAATCATCCTGAAGACATGACCTTGGATTTCAATCAGCCAATATTTATGGTTTGGAAATACTTCCTTGTGAGGCCAGTAGGTTCAGAGTCACTGACCATGGATTTATGGCTGTAGTTATGGCGACAGGCTTGGATTCTGAATGATAGCAAAGTAAATCTGCAGCAAGATTGGCTTTGCTTGTTGAGATATAAAATTTTATAGTTTGTTTTACTTCTACGGAGTTTTTCTTTTGTGAAACTATTTTAAAACAACATATATATATATATATATATATATAATTTGTAATACATATTTTAAATTATCCACTTTGATATTTAATTCTTAATATACTAGTGCAACCTAGATTTATTTATTATTTTGCTAACACAAAGAATGAGCCAACAGACAGTTTTCAGCTTACTCTGTTTTTAGAATCATAGTCTGAGGCGAGGAATATGAGATAAGCAAGAGTTTCTGTAACTGCTACACTAGTCATGAAGAGTATTTTCCTGTAGGAAAAAAATATATATATATTTGAAGCACTCAGAAAGCACATGGTAGCAGGGCTCCTAGCCTGGAGCTGTGCTAGTAAGATAAAAATGCCAAAAAAATTTTAAAAATGTTTTAATACTAGTTTGACTAAGAATATATTCTGATTTTTTTCTGTGTAGTGATAAAATTATAACATTTTGATTTTTCTAAAGAAGCTATATAGCCTAAAAAATTTGTGCTGCTGAAGGAGATTACTATCCATTCATATTCAGACATGGAAGAGGCTCAGAACTTTCCGATTTTTTTCTTTTTTAGCAGTGCTGAAACTTGAACCTATAGCCATGCACATGATAAACAAGCCCTGCACCAAGTATCTGGCTATAGTACATATTTCTTTTCTATTCCTTTGTTCCCCAATGACCTAGTCTCCAAAGCAAGTGCAAGGGAGTGCAGTTAAAAGCAACATCTAAATGGCTGGAGAGATTTACTGTAAGTGCAGTGACCCAGAAATGTGATTTTCCTCAGATCATTGCCTTAATGTGTTACCTGCTCCGAGTCTGATGTGACTGTTCGGAAAGTTCCCTCCCACTGGTTATTACTAGTCTTCGCTGCTCAAGACAACACTGGAAAGTATCTCATCCTTTTAATTCCCTTTGAATGACTGGATGCTTGGCTGTCATGGCAGTCTGTTACCAGGAGATGGCACTCACATTCTGTAACAAAAACTAGTGAGTTGCTTATTCTATGGTCTCTGTTTATTAGCATTCATTTTAAGAGGTGAGAAGCAGTTTTTAGAGAAAAATCTTTGTTAGCAGAAAGCTTCTGCATTTGTGAGAGACAAAAACCATGTACTTATTTCATTCAAATACTAATTATCAATCTCTGAAAATTTCAAATTAATACACAGGTACATTATAAAAATTCTCTTAAATTTATTGATTCACCCGGCAGTCTCATTTACATTGATGTGGGAACATAGAAAAGGCAGTAAAGGTTTTCATGCGTTTTGAAGAGAGAATAAAATGGCTGATTTTTGGCTCTGCTTGTTCACAGATTTCTGTAAGCCGAGGAAATGGATACCATGGTTGTTTGCAAAATCAGATTCAAACAAAGGGAGAGAGCAAGGATACTTTCCTGAACCATAGACACCTGCACTGAACTGAAAAAAAAAAGGATGAGGTTGTAGAAGAAGGTTGCAGCTTAGCATTTCAATTCTAAAATGAGTGGTCCCATTTAATTTTCCACACACAATATCTTTTCTTCACAAAGAATAGATTAATATTACTAATCTCACTTATACCAGCCTTAAAAAGCCAAAGCAACAAGAATATTTCTAAAGCAGATTGTAGCCATTTCTGCTGGTATGGAAAAATTTTCTACCTACACAGAAGGTAATTGTGTTGGTAATCTCATGCTATTGCTTTAGTCAGAGTCTACAATCATTCTTTGCTCCACATGAACTACAGGCAGCATAATGGATGAAGCGATGAGAAGGTGCAATGATGAATTAATATCCCGGAGGTTCTGAAACTAATAACAAAAGCAAGCTTTTCTGTGGCCACTCAGTTCTCAAAGATATGTTATAAAATGTGACTCTGGTGCTGACTGCAGATTGGTACTTCTATAGATATGCAGGGTGAAAAGACCCTGCAATATCATGAAACAAAAAAGAGCAAGTAAGAGGTAGAGAAGCATCCCATCCATCCTGTATCATAGTGCAATGAAATCATGATCAAAATTCATAGTGATTTCTGTGCTCATAAGTTTGCTTCATTTAAGTACTGTACTACATATATATCTGTGAAGTTATCAACTTCTCTATTTAATTTGATCTGTTATGGGGAAAGTGTCTATAATAGTTGTACATTAAGCTGCCTTTTCCAATATATGTAGATTTAGTAAGTATCCATGATAGTCTGATAAGACACAGGTATTGTGGAAGCAGAGTCAAAGGGGCACAATAAGCTGACATGAATCTTGATTATTTCCTATTCTACTTGTTTTTGTATCAGTTTGCAGCTCTTCTTGAGGTCTCTCCCATTTTTGGTACAGTACAGGGAAACGGATAATAAAAATGCCGGCACAACTCATCCCAGCAATAGGACATTGTCCCATGTGCTGCCACAGTTCCTAGACAATGGTTCTTAGCACAGTTATGAAGCTAGAACATTTGAGTTTAAGATAAACGTCATAAAAATGTGTACATGTTGTTATTTGTCGGGGATTATATAAGACAGGGAAAGTGCAAACTTGAAAACATGAGTGCCTCCCTTCTTTTCTGATCATGAATTCCCTTCAGGTCAGCACGTGGTAGATGGGGCAGCTGTGAGGAGCTAGATGAAGGCAAACACAGAGAAACTGAAAATATTCAGCTATTTTTTCATTGTATATTAACAGAATGTGTTTTAAAGTCTTTAAATAATTGTGGTCTGCCAGAATAAAATATATATTTACAGACAAATTTCACTTAAAAGTTTTCATTCATCAATATGTATTTAAAGGAAACAAACCAGCCTTCTTTCATTTGGACAACCAATATCCCTTATTTTTCTCTGTCTACACAGCTATTAACATATTCTACAACAGAGCTTCACTGCTCATATCATACAGTGAAATCCTATACATGTCAAAAATACATTCAAACGAAAATTTGAGTTGTAAATATATGGTGTGTGTTTGTTTGTGTGTGTGTGTGTGTGTGTGTGTGTGTGTGTGCGCACGCGCGCGCATGTGTGTGCATGCACAGGCATGCACACATACATCTACCTAGATGGTTTGTGGCCCATGAATTGACTTGAAACTTACTCTATGGCTTTGTGTTTATTTTTGCATTTGCATGTAACACTTTGCATAAGCATTATTTGTAAAGCACCTGGAGGACATTGATTGAAAGTGCAATTGACAGCGAAGGCAGGATTCAGAGGCTTACAGGTGAGACTTATCATAAATTTTATCTTCACTGTTGTAGATACAGAGATCATTTTTACGTAAAGGAATGGCTATTTCTTTTTGCTAGCATATAAGTAGATGTTTCAGCAATGATTCCTAGGTTTGTAGAAACACTTTTTCAATAATAGCATATACAGTGTTCAGAATTTGAATGTACTTACAGCTTTTCGTATTTTTTCACGGCTATAGCAAGAAAGCAGTAATTTGTGAATAATTATTACATGCGATATCTATGTTTATAGCAACCTAATTACAGGCAGTGAAGCCTTGCAGGTATGCCAAAAATGTAACCTTTGTGGGTAACAAAGGGATACTACTGGGATTGCTTCATTGATGGCAGAAATTTCTATTAACCTTTTATAAAAATTAAAAAATGAAATAGATATTCTAAGATGATATTGCGTTTTTCATTTGATGAAATGGGTTGTTATTATTGGGGATATTGTTTCATTTGCTATCAGACACAACAGAGACATGTAAGGGAAGGGTGGAAGTAAATTCCACTTTTCTCAATCTTTGCTTGACTTTTCTAATCAGAAGTTCTTTTTTGCAGTGGAGAGAAGACACTGAAGCAAGATGATGACGAATAGCTTACAGATGGCTAACAAGCTGGAAACAAAATTCAGGTGACTCTAAGGTGAGAGCCACTAACAGGCTCTGGGGCGACACTTGCCCTTTTTTAATGGAAGTCTTTGAGTGGACTCGGGGTGATGAAGGGTCATTCAATGGGATGTCAGTTTCCTGAGTGGTGCTTGGGCAGGCTGGAAGGATTGTGTTGAAGGATGGCACAGACGGTCATCAGGGTGGAACTCTACTCCCTGGATGGTCTTTTCCTGCAGCAGATCAGAAACTGCATAGACTCTAGGAAATCAGACCATTTACTTATTTTGTGGGTTCAGTGATTTAATAACAAGATCTTATATTAATTTCGTGTATGAAGTTTAAAAACATATTTGTCACATTACTACATTGAGAACATTTAAATGCATAATATGTATATATTTCATATAAAAATCCACACAGAAGTTACCTGGGATAGTATAATAATGCAAACTGGTATTTTCAAATATACTGCTTTCTTATGCAAAGGAACATTTGGAGAAAATAAAAGCTATTAAGACTGTGTATGAAAGATACATTGCAGTTACATTTGTATCATTGATTACACTATTTCTCAATTATGCAGTTTGGGGAAAAAACACAAGCAATTAATCATGGTAGATTACACTCATTTTGTATTTGGCCAGCAGTGGCAAGGAGTTATTAAGAAGTCTGCATTCCCATTGTTCCTCTAAATAATTCTTTGTAATATCTTTTGCTTTTGTGATTTCTATAACATGCTTTAGTAAATGTCATTGTTTATACCTAGAAAAGATTCTCAAACAGCTCTCATTCTTTTTTGTAACTATACATTTAAATAGATGTTTTAATACATTTATATTTTTAATATGCTGCCATTTTCAGCCCTGCTATTTGTGTTGCTCAGTCTGAAGATGAATAATTACTAACTACACTAATTATAACCATTTTACCTACATTATCAACTGGGTAAAAGTTAAGTAGTAGAAAGAATTCTCGACATTAAATGAAATATTTACCCTTAGTTTGTGTAAAATAAGAGCAAGAGCTGTAAGTTATTATAACTTTAATTTCATAGAAAGGTGTTAGCTGGCAGGCAGCTATGCTCACCACTATATAATAAGTGGATATTAGCCAAATAAAATATAAAAGTACAGAATACCCAACATATAGTCCACAAAACTCAAAAAGGTCAACAAGCTGAAGGGCCAAGTGAGGACACCTCAGTCCCACTGGGGAGGGAGAAGAGAGCAATCACAAGTGCGGAGGGAGGAAGGGACCTGGGAGGGAAAGTGGACAGGGGTCAGGGAGAGAGGGGAACCTGATCTGGTATTGGGTGAGGGAAAATGATTGAAGCCCTGAGGGCCAGCAGAAAAAATGGAAACAGGCAACCTTGGGAGGTCGGAGGTAGGGGGCATCCTTCAGAATGCACCAGAGACCTAGGAGGTGAGAGACTTTCAGGACTCAAAGGGAGGGACCTTAAATGAAATGCCCAACAGTAGGGAAAGGGAATTTACAGAGCCTACCTCCAGCAGGAAGACAGGATATCAAATGAGGGAGGAGGTTGCCATCCCACAGTCAAAACTCTGACCCATAATTGTTTCTGTCTGAAAGAACTGCATGGATGGAAATAGAGAGGAGCCTGAGGAAAAGAAGGTTCACTGACAGGCCTAAAGTAGGATCCAGCTCAAGAGGAAGTCCCAAGGCCTAAAACTATTATTGAGGCTATGGAGTGCTCACAGAAAGGGGCCTATCATGACTGCCCTCCAAAAGACCCAACAAGCAGCTGAAAGAGTCAGATGCATATTTGCACCCAACCAATGGACAGAAGCTGCTCACCCCAGTGGTTGAATTAGGGAAAGGCTGAAAGAAGCTGAGGAGGAGGGCAATCCTGTAGGAGGACCAGCAATTTCAATTAATCTGGACCCCCAAGATCTCTCAAACACTGGACCACCAAAAAGGCAGCATATACTAGCTGATATGAGGCCCCCAACACATATACATCAGAGAACTTCCAGGTCTGTGGTCAGAGATGATGGACCTAACTCTCAAAAAATTGGAGGTTCCAGAGAGTTTAAAGGTCAGATGGAGTGGGGGCTGGGGGGTGTGGATTCGTCTCCAGATGATCTGTATTAGTTCTCTAGAACCGACATGGTAGATCACAGCCCTCTGCAACTTCAGTCCTAAGGAATTCAAACCCTTCTTCTGACCTCCTAGAACACTGCCTGCAAGCAGGGAACAGAGAATTAAGCAGACAAAACAGCAACATTCACAAAATAATATTCAGAAAAAACATGACCCAATATATAAGAAAAATATATAGCTTGTTTGTTTTTGATTGAAATGGTTCATAGCAAAAGAAAATATTTTATTTTCCCTTATAACCACACACAGATATACTGCAGTGACATGAAAACAGATGTAGAGGTGTCTGGGGAGCAAAGCAGACAATAGAAGAGGCTTAGGTTAGATGGAACATTCAGGAGGATATTCTCAAAGTACAACACAGACTTGTGTGAAAATGGCCTTATGGAGTCCTGCATAATAAAAAAGAGAAAAATAATTCTCCATGTAATTCCCATTACTATCCTGTTATAATTCAGTAGAAAGCAAGAAACTAAGAAATAATTCACGCACATTATTTTAGAATAGCATGGCTTGAAACAAGTAGTTGTTAATTCAGAACTACGAATCATGAATAGTATGGCTTTAGACGATTGTATTCACAATGAAATGCTTCTGTTTGTCTTTAGTCCCATTTTTCCATATAGTTAGGCATTGATCTTGAGCTTCATTAAACTGCAGTCCTTCAGATGGTGTCCTGATTTGTCCAACCTCCTTTGTTGCTCGAGGGTTTTCATGAGACTGATGAGTTTATGGTCTCTAAATCACAGGAAATTTCAGTACTTACCTCATTAAATGTATCTCTTTATATAGTTAATTGATTAATAAATGCAATTAGGTGTGACAGATGACTCCTGTTGTTCAGATTTGAGGTGATATCCTGTGAGTTCCACACTTCCAGTTTCTACAACAGTGAAATGTCATTTGTACAGAGATTGTCTCCCAAATAATGAACTAGAAGTCAGGAACAGGCACTTATCCTAGTGACTTAATACAGTGCCTGACTCAGTAGTGACAATGAATACAAGGTCATTCGAATGATTGCATTTAAGTTTATTCAACTAATGCCACTCAAATCTAAATAGTCAAAGAACAGTTTGAATACCAAGGCAAATGAGAATGAGGAGCAGGCAGGAAGAAAGAGAGGCAGGACACAAGGAAAGGAGCCAAAGAAAGGAGTAAGACTGGACAACTTTGACAAGTTTTTTACATCTTTCTGGCATAGGTGAAAAGTCAGTGTTTTTGATTTTTGGAGAAAGGCCAGTGGGACCAAAATCAGTGAGCCGGAGCGTTTGAGATTTGTAAATACATTCGTGGTGTATTTAGTGGGTGCTCTTGTTGGTGGAGGTATGTTTAGTGGGTGTTTTGGTGGTAGAACCTGCTTTTATATAAGGAAAGCATTGAATTTTCTCTTAATTTTAGTATAGCTTGTGATAACTCATCCATCACGTGTAATGTTTCTCGCTTATATCGATCTACATTTTGTGTCCCTACATATACTTCCTCACAGGTTAAACTTTCTGACCAGCTTTGTAAGTGTGAGATAAAACAAACAAGCAAACAAACAAAGAAGAAAAACTGGGGAGTGGTTGTGTGTGCTTACAATCCCAGCACCCTGAAGGTCAAGGCAGGAGGTCTTTGTGTTCAAGTTGAGCTGTTTAGACAAAATGTGATTTTAAAAAATGAAGCAAGGGAACAACCAATCAAAACAAAACATCCAAATCACATCCCCAAATCTCACAAAACCTAATAAAAATAACCCCCTGAAATTATTAGATATTCTAGATGGAGAAATGGTAATTTTATGTGGTGATGTTTCCCAAGTTTTCCTCTGTTATTTCCAGTTTGAGAAGCATGGAATAAAGAAATTTGGTAAGATGACGATTCAAGATTCTGTCCCTTTCTACTTGGTCTATTTTTCTTGTGGTACAAATTGGTAATCTTTGATCCTTTCCTGGATAACCCTGCTTTCATCTCTTTTATACTCTCCTTGGAACACAAACCATTTTCTCCATGTAGCTGGTCTAAGTTTGCTTGTTAATCCCATTTGGGATATCACATCCTTTATTTGTAAAAGTATTTGTTCTGTATTTCCAAATTAATATATGTATGGATATAAAGTTCAACATTTCAATGTTCTTTTTGATCCTTTTATATAAGCCTCTTGCATAGGCTGGTAATTAAATTTCTAATGAAAATTTTGCATTGTTAGGTTTTTAATTAATATTCAAACCTCTGAGTTATATCTGACTCAGTAAATTCTTTTGATATTTACCATGTATATTGATTTGATATTCATATTCATTACTTTGTGTCTCAGTCTTTTAAAGAGATATTAACTTGTATCCAACCTGTCCCAGTTCCATTCTTTATATAAAAGACAACTATTTTCTGTAAGATTTAAGAAAGATATTCAGTATAATCTTTACTGTGTATCTCACTGACTTTGTTTAATATTCATACATATTTTATACTGATCTCTAGGCAGAGTATCTATTTAATCAACATATTTTATACTCATATCTCTATTCTGAATAATTTTTCCTATATTTTCCCTCCCACCCCTGACTCAGATGTTTGAGTATATAGTAGCCAGTTGGTAGTTCTATTTGGGGATTCTTAAGGGTACACACTTGCTGAATGAAGTCTATCACTAGGGGCAGGATGTAAGTTTTCAGAAGCCATGACCCCATGACCCATTACCAGTTTGTTTTCTTGGCTTCCTGCTTATGTTTAAGGATGTAAAATACTAGTTTGCTGTTCTAAGTCTGCCACCTTTGCTCCTTCAGCATGGATTTAACCCTCTGGAATGACGTCATGAAATTCTTAGGCAAATGAATGGAATTAGAAAATATCATTATGATTGAGGTAACTCAGTCACAAAAGAAACACATGGTATACACTTACTGATAAGTGAAAATTAACCCAAAAGCTCAGAATACTCAAGATACAATTCACAGACTACATGAAGCTCAAGAAGATGGAAGATAAAAAGTGTGGATGCTTTGAAAAAACTATTTTTCATAATGTCATTCATTTAATATGCTACATATTTTAACTATATTTTAAGTTGTCTGTATTTATGCACATAAAATATTAGTGTGTCCAAAATTTGATAGGCTTAGAAACATTTATCTATTTATATTTTTAAAATAGCCAACTTATGGGAATCATTATGGTCCACTGAAAACTCCATAATATGCCCACCAGGATGTTATTAAAATTGAAAGAAAATTAGATAAGTTTAAACAGAATAGGTATATTACTAGTTACAGTAGAGCGAACTAATTATTTTTCTTAAATTCAGAAGTTATTTCTAACTCATATAAAGTATGACAAGAGGAGAAAACTAGTAGACAGATATGCCTTTATTTTGGTAAAATAACTTTAAAGATAATTTTAACTAACAAGGAAAAACATTTATAAACTCTTGTTAGGGATTAATACTGGTTTAATATATTAGTGGTTGTAGATATTCCTCCAATCATCATGACTTCACTAACACTGAGTAGTTAGCTAGGTTACAAGCACCAGGCATGGATTTTTTCCTGTTGATCATGACCAATTAGAGAATTGGTTGTTAATGCCAAGGTATGCATGCACTACTTGTAGGCTAATCTTGTCTTGTTGGTAGTTGATTTGGTTTATAGGCATCATTGCTGAGTAGGACTGTTGGTTGTATTTCTCCTTTGGAAGACTGAGCGACACTTTCTGGTACCATGAAGTCTAGTCCTCAGGGAGGGACCTTTCAGTTAACTTTCATCTTAGGGGTCTCTGTGCCTTGTTTCTGAAATGCATGGTATCTTCAGTTATAAGGAGTTACCTTCCACACCTGGAGAATAACTGAGCTCAACAGTAATAGGCTGTATTGCTGGACCTGGCAAAGGCTATGGAAAAGAGCTGTAAAAGGATGAGTTTGAAAATATATAATTTATCCAAATATAAAAAACGAAATACAAATTATAAGGGGCTTTACAAATCTAAAGGAACATAAGCTGCTGCGCTATGAGATGAGCCAAAATGTCAGAAAGATACTAAGGAAAGAGATAAAGAGATTTAGGGAGTGGTGATCTTAGGAGATCCTACCTAACTAAGTGTTCTATTCATGCTACAAAGGCAGACAAATTCCTTAGTTTAGGGCCAGCCTGGGACAGAGAAAGGTTAGGCTCAAATGTGAGTAAAATAGTAATTTCCGGACAGGGTCCCACCCAGCTAGCTTGTCATCTTTGCTTAACAGAGGCAGGCACATTTCTGAATTCTTTTGTAATGTTAAAAAGAAAATATATGATTGCTCTTTCCTAAGAATCAAGGGATTGGGTCATGTGATGCTGATTCAAAAGGGGATTTGGGGCAAATGATTGGATTGATACGAAAATAAACACCTGGGCTTATGATCTGTACGATATGAGATATCTAGGCAACCTTTTTATTAATTGTTTCATTTGTTTACATTTCAAATATTATCCCCCTTCCTATTAAGAGGGTGCTTCCTCACCCACAGGCCTACTCCAGCCTCACCCTTCTAGCATCCTCCTCATGCTGTAGAGATGGCTCAGCCATTAAAGGTTAGACTCACAACCAAAAGTATACAGAGAAGTTTTAGAATAGGAAGGTATAACATCATGGAGAATGGCCTCTAGCAGAACATAGAGAGAGCTGACTGGAAATCTCCAGAAATGGCAGATCAGAGAAAAAGAGAGCAGAACAGAGAGAAAGCAACCTGGAAGCGGTCTCAAGCAACGCACAGGCCGCCAGCTTTAACCCACGAAATTTAGCTTGAGTCTTTGTTTTCACCACTTCCTTCTCTAGGGAACCTCTCTCCAAGCCTAGGCTGGTCCTTGGTATGGAATGTTTCTCTTGGACAGCCCTGGCCAACAACTCAGAAAAGTTTTGGAGCCTGGAATTGGGGTTTGTTAGATAGCCTTTGACTCTTGGGAGGAGTACCCTTAGCCAATATGAGGCAAGTTCACTAAAGCTATATATATATAATTACACATGGAATTACATGTATTGTAGTCTTTAAAGGTAAATGGTTAATAGTATGCTTGTGCCTTTCTCAGATATTCTTATTGTCGTCTATGCTTACCCCAACAGATAAGTGTAGTCCTCACTCTTCATCAATTTTTTTCCATAAGGCATCCACCCTATACAATGAACTATATAGGTAAGTTAGGGAAGTTGGGAGCAGGAGAGGTCGTTTTGTCCAGGGAAGCAATTTGTTGTCCACTGTCAAATGGTCAGTCTTGAAAATAAACATACAGGTAACATTCTATGGACTAGAGAGATTACATTTAAGAAGACACATACACATGCCTATGCACACACACACATATGCACACACACACTCACTTACAAACTCACACACACATGTGTGTTCATACAAGAACATTTAATAATAAAACAGGCCATTAATTTTAAAAAAAATGGGGAGTGTATATCTGAAAGTTTTGAGGCAGTAAAGGAAAGGAAGAGATGTCATATTCTAATGTCAAAAATAAAAAAAAATTAATTGATAAAATAAAAGTATAAATACTTTTTGAATATTGATTTCTTATAAAACTTTATTGAATTGGTTTGTGTGTATGAGTGTTTTTCTGCATGTATGTTTGTGTAGAATGTGCATACCTTATGCCCATGGAAAGCAAAAGAACTCCTGAGCTTAGAAATACAGGTGTTATGTGTCTCCATGGGAGTGCTGGAAATCAATCCCTGGTTCTCAGAAAAAGCAACCAGTGCTCTTAATCACTGAGCAATCTGTCTTCTGTGTTGGACATAAGTAATTGTCATAGTTTGCTTTCTATGGCTGTGATAAAACACCATGATGTAAAGCAACTTAGAGAAAAAAAGAGCTTATTTTGCTTACATGGCCTAATGACAGTCGGTCACTGAGTGAAGACAGGGTAGGAATTCAAGACAGGAACTGATTAGAGACCATGTTGGGACACTTTTTATTGGTTTGCTTTTGATAGTTTGCCCAGTTTGCTTTTTGGTACAACCCAGAACAACCTACTCTGGGAAGGCACCCTCAATGCTAAGTCTTCTCACATGTTTACAAGTCGATCTGACAGAATCAATTCCTCAATTGAGATTCTGTCTTCAAAAATGGTACTATTTTGTATGAAAATAAAAGCAAAGAAAAATCCCAAACCATCACAGTGTAAACAACATGTAGATAAACATAAATAGTATATACAGAATACATATATATATATGTAAAATATAATATATAATAAATTATATATATATATTAGTATCAATGTGAATGTTATTTATTGGCTGAGAAAGTTAAGAGAAAGACCTATCCAGAAGCAATATACATATACATTTGAGCCCACGTTTTACTTATGCAATTATCACCCAACATAATAACACAGGTCTTCAAGAAGTTAAAATACTATGATGGGAAATATCAAGCATGTTTTTTTTATTATTTTATATAACAAGAAGTTGAAGAGGTTCTCAGATATGTACATATATAAACATGGGCACTCATATAATAGGCATCTCAAAGTGATCAATGAGTCTTAGTAGTACTAATTGCCAATGCTGAGCCAAGTTTAGAAACAGAATAAACAATGGAATATAGAACAGTAAGTGATACAGAATAATCAATAAATTATTGAGTAAATATGCTAGTACTAGTTAGAAGTAAATAGTATTTTAGTGACTTCAAGTTACATGTAGATATTTGACTTTCAAATAACAGAGATATAATTTTATATTTTTTACTCACAGCTCATTCTGAATACAGTGGGAAATTGGAAGGAAAAGCGTAACAAACACTACCTCTGTGAGGCTTCCAGGATCACAATATCAACAGCACTAAGTCACTTTCATTGTCGGTCTACTTAATAGGATGTGGTAACAGTGACATTTTACCCCTGTAGTTTTCCTCTCCAAAATCCTAAGTCTAATAATGAAGAAAATGTAAAACAATTTCATCCAAGGAACGGTCTATAAAAGCGAAACAGGATTTCTATAAATGCTGAGCAGCATTTCTTAAAATCACCAAAGTCCTCAGTCAATGAAAATAAGAGAAACCAACAAACCACAACTCCTCCTGTCTGCAGTGTAGTGCCCCAGTAGTAGGATAGCAGTGTGCTGTCCTACCAAGGCTCTGGGATGACTGCAGTGCAGAGTTCTTATAGGGCCCTGGAATTTAAGTAGTACCTTTGTAAAATGCAAGGAACCTGAAACAGCATTTGCTTTGGTCAAATATAATGCATTCATGGTAAATAATTTTTTGAGATTATAATTACATTATGTCCACCTTCCATTTCCACTCTCCAAGCCTGCACATGTAGTTTTCCTCATTATTTGCAAATTATTAGCCCATTTTGCATTAATTATTGATATACACACATCCCTAAATAAATAAATATAATCTCAGTCTATATAAAGTTACTTGTATGTATGTTTTTAGGGCTGAACATTTGGTATTGGATAACCAATTAGTGTATTTTTTTTTTTTTTTGATGGGGAAAACTTTTTCTCTCACTCTCAGCATTCTTTAGTTGTCTGTATTTTCTGTCTAGAATGGAGGTCTCATGAAATTCTTTCTATATATACAAGCATGTCTATTGGTTTCATCCTTGGTGAATGGTACATATGAATATAAAATATTATTAACCATGGAATCTGAGGTAGGAGTATTTGGCAGTCCTCAGAGGTATATTTGCAATATTTCCATAAAAACTGTATAGGCAAAGGACATAGTCAATAAGACAAATCACAACCTACAGATTGGGAAAAAAATCTTTACTAACCCCACATTTCATAGAGGGCTAATATCTAAAATTAATAAAGCACTCAAGAAGCTAACCATGAAAAGACTAAACAACACAATCAAAAAATGGGGTATAGAATTAAGCTGAGAATTTACAGCAGAGGAATCCCAAATGGCTGAGAAGCACCTAAGGAAATGTTCAAAGTTCTTACTGATCAGAGAAATGCTAATCAAAACGATGCTGAGATTCCACCTTACACCAATCAGAATGGCTAAGATCAAAACCTCAGGTGACAACACATGTTGGTGAGGATGTGGAGAAAGAGGAATACTCCTCCATTGCTGGTGGGATTGCAAGCTGTTAAAACCACTCAGGAAATCAATCTGGCAGTTCCTCAGAAAACTGGACATAGTAATACCTGAAGACCCAGCTATTTCACTCCTGGGCATATACCCAAAAGATTCTCCAACATATAACAAGGACACATACTCCACTATATTCATAGCAGCCCTATTTATAATAGGCAGAAGCTGGAAAGAACCCAGATGTCCTTCAACAAAGGAATGAATACAGACAATGTGGTACATTTACACAATGGAGTACTACTCAGCTATAAAAAACAATGACTTCATGAAATTCTTAGGCAAATGGATCAAACTAGAAAATATACTGAGGAGTGAGGTAACCCAATCACAAAAGAATACAAATGGTGTGAACTCACTCATAAGTGGATATTAGCCCAAATCTTGCAATACCTAAGATACAATTCACAGACCACATAAAGCTCAAGAAGGAAGACCAAAGTATGGATACTTCGGTCCTTCTTAGAAGGGGAAACAAAATAGTCATGGGAGGAGATACAGAGACAAAATGTGAAGCAGAGACTGAAGGAAAAGCCATGCAGAGATCTATCACATATACAGTTTCCAAACCTGGACAGTATTGTGGATGTCAAGAAGTGTATGCAGACAGGAGCCTGATATAGTTGTCTCTTGGGAGGCTCTACCAGTGCCTGACAAATACAGAAGTGGATGCTTGCAGCAGCCAACCATTGGACTGAGCACAGGGTCCCCAATGGAGGATTTAGAGAAAGAACTGAAGGAGCTGAAGGGGTTTGCAACTCCATAGGAAGAACAACAATATGAACCAACCATATCCCTCAGAGATTCCAGGGACTAAACCACCAACCAAGAGTACACATGGAGGGACCCATGACTACAGCCTCAAATGTAGCAGAGGTTGACCTTGTTGGACATCAATGGGAGAAGAGGCCCTTGCTCCTGTGAATGCTCAATGCCCCAGTGTAGGGGAACGCCAGGACAGGGAAGCGGTAGTGAGTGGGTGGATTGGGGAACATCCTTATAGAGGCAAAGGGAGGAGGGATGGAATAGGGTGTTTTTGGAGGAGAAACTAGGAAAGGGGATAACACTTGAAATGTAAATTAAGAAAATATCTAGTAAAAAATGGAAACAACTACAATAACAACAACTACTCTGACACATAATTGTTTCTGTTTGAAAGAACTGCAGGGATGGAAATGCAGAGAAGCCTGAGGAAAAGAAGTTCTAGTGACAGGCAAATAGTGAGATCCAGCTCAAGGGACGGTTTGAAGGCCTGAAACTATTACTGAGGCTATGGAGTGCTCACAAAAAGAAATATATCATGACTGCCCTCTGAATGACCCAACAAGCAGCTGAAAGAGTCAGATGCAGATATTTGCACCCAACCAATGGACAGAAACTGATGACCCCTGTAGTTGAAATAGGGAAAAGCTAGAAGAAGCTGAGGATGAGGGTGACCTTTAAGGAGGACCATCAGCCTCAATTAACTTGGAATCCTGAGATCTCTTAAACACTGGACCACCAACCAGGCAGATGTGAACTTATGTCATTTCCTAGTTTCATAAGCTATCTCCAAATGTCCTACATATCTCAGAATGCAATGAATATGTTGCAGAAATCATCACCTTCAACTCACTGGGCTTTTGGCCAGAAGGAGTGTGTGTGTGTGTGTGTGTGTGTGTGTGTGTGTGTGTGTGTGTGTGTATGTGTTTGTGTGTGTGTATGTGTGTGTGTGTAGTAGCCCTTTGTTTTCTGTTTCAAGGTTGTATCCTTGAAGATGAATGGACTGGCTTTCTTCTTTTCTCTATATTGTAGTTACTTTCCACTAAATAAAACAGAATGATATTAACAAACTGAATAAACTTATGATACCACTTATAGTCTAACATTAGGTGGTCTCAGTATATCTCTTTTGGGGTCTATATTTCCATAGTGTTTTTTTTTTTAATAAGGAGTTTGGTGAGAAGATGAATAGGTTATGCTGTGTACCAATAGACAGATGCTGATCTGAATTGGATGATTATGGTAATAGATTTTTATTGGATTATAGCTGCTCTCTTTAAAATTATTATCAAATAGTTTATGGAGGAAATAAAAAAAATCCAAATTCATTTCCTGCATCTGTGCCAAGTACTGTTAAAAAAAAACCAAAAAAAAAAACACAGCCTCTAAGTGCTAACCCGTACTGCTCACATTTGTGAGTTGACCCCAACTTTACCTTAGTATGTAACCTGCTTGGCATCTCTCCCAGGTCTATTTTCCTTGTGCCAGTTTGGCTGCTATAGATCTTAACTTTCGTAATCCAATCCCAGAACTATTCCATCAATCTTTGAAAGTTGCTTAGTCTGCACTTTCTTGAAGTCTGTGTCATTGCATATTCCCACTAGGCTGTGCTTTCAGTCTATCTAAGGGGAAGAAATTTACTGAACTACATAGGATATACCATTTACAAAGATTTGCCTCCCTAAGGTGAACATAGGTTCACTTCTCTATGTTCTCTAGCTAAGAACTGAAAATTAGTGAAATGTCAGAGATATATAAAAATACTGTGAAAATGTTTTTTAATATAAAGAGTTACTTGAATAATGAATGGCTATGATGTTCTACTACTACTTTATTTGACTAATATATTGCTTTAGTATGACACTAAATTCTTAAAGTGATATATTTTTGGGACTTTTTTGTATGTTTTAAAAACCATTTTAGGAATGGCTAAGCTTACATTACTTCCTGCAGATATAACTATTTTCTCCAATTAATATTTCAAAATCTGAAAATAAAAATGTGATTTCAACCTACAATGAATTATAATGTTACCTTTTTCCCCAAAGAATAATGAACCCAAAGAACAAACAAAGCAACAAACAAAGGACTGTGATCACTCCTGTGATCACTGCTTCTAAGGGCTTATCAGGATGACCAAAATATCTGAGGCTACTTCCCTGTCCTAGCCTAAAGTCATTTTCATGCCTGAAGCCTACTTCTTCGTTCTAGCCTAAGATTTAGATTCCTGCCTTAAATTACTTCTTTGTTCTAGTGTAATGTCAGATTCCTGACTGAAGCCCATTTCCTTGTCCTTGGCCCATGTCAGATTCCTGCCAAACAGCCCATTTCCTTGTCGGTGGCCCATGTCAGATTCCTGCCAAGCAGCCCATTTCCTTGTCCTTGGCCCATGTCAGATTCCTGTTAAGCAGCCCAAAAAGGTCTCCACATCTCCCCACTTTTTATTGTATAAACAAGACTGAGCCCATCTTAGGTCATTCTGACAAGAATGCCTTCTTTACCTGTAGTGGACTATGCATTATCAAAAGCAATGCACTTCTGCTTAGGTTGGTAAGGCTCTGTGCAGAATCTTATCCATCCTTGGCTATCCAGTCTGTTAAATTAATAACTCTGTCTGAGGGTCTATTTTTAGTTTTAAGCCACGTACCTTGGCTGCCAACATGTTGGTGTTCTTAAAGAAAAGCTTTAAGATGATTGGCAGGAAGAAAAGCTTTTGTTGCTTGTTCCTTGACTATTCACATCTATTGTATTTCTAGTTCCTCAACCTAGAACTGACCTTAATACTTGCATGTAATTAAAATGATATAAAAGCAAAAAGGAGGAAGGTGATGGGATAGAGGGGTTCTGAGGTTGGAATGGATAAAGGGAATGACATCTGAAATGTAAAGAAATAAAATATCTTTAAAAAAGGAATAAAAATATACAAAAAAAGAACAATGAACTCTATACACAATGGCTTGAAGTTAGTGTTTATTATGAAAGGTAAGGCCACAGAGGAATAATTCCTTGGATCTCTAAACATGTTGAGAAAGCTAAACGGTTTAAAAAACCGAGTTGGCTGTGTGGGGATTGTGATGTCCTGAGAAGAGGATAGATGCAAACAGAGTTGACTTGATGGAGAGACCTCCTGGAAACCATGAAGCAGGAATGGTGATGTAGAAATGGGAGGGCATTGGCTGAGGAAATCTTGTTTTGAAGTTACAAGTATGTGATATTCTATCCTAACAAATCCCTTTTGCTGTGTAATTAGCTCTACTACTAAAACTTCAGGAAAGATATACTAAATACTATGTTTCTCTTTATATGAGAGAAATTCTGGATATTTAGGTTAAATATGACTTTTATAATTAAACTCATAAAATTTTCAATAAATACTGCAGAATGTTTATCAAAATTTTTATAATAAATTAATCATGCAATCATTTCATGATTTTAATTATTAATAAATTTACAATATTTTATTATTACCTTAACTGTCAGATGATAATTCTAAAAATACCTCAGTGGCCAAAAGTGAAATTAGGACTTTATCCTTGCATAATAAACTAACAAATGAGCAAAAGAACCCACATTCCTTGTATGATTATTGTAAATAATATCTGTATATACTCATTTCCAGGAAGTAGTGCTTAATTTCTCTTCATCCAAATGAGAGCTAGAATTTAAAAATTGCTTACAAAATATAGACAATAGATACCAGTTTAATAAACTAGCATAAATCCTAACTACAATCACAAATTTTGTCTTTATAACCAAAGATAAGTGTAGTCCTCACCGTTTATCAAGGAAACTTCTCTTTGAAGTAGACAGAGATCACCAGAGAAGACCACAACCAATCAAAATTCAGAGTTGGGTAACCAACCCTCAATGGATACATTTACAAAATGTTTCTGAACTTAAGACTCAGTTTAGGACCCATAAGATCAGGGAGTTTGCTTTAAGATTGTATCTTCTAGTAATGCTGTATGCTACATCCATACATTCTCATCAATACAACTGTCCAAACATGAAGTAAACAAGGAGAACACCAAGGGACATGCCAAAGTGGATAGGAGAAAGTCCACGAGACTTCAACTTTACACTAAGTACAGGCAACAGAGGAAAACTGCGAGCAGGAGAAGTGGTTTTCTCTAGGGAAATACACCCAACTGGATGTCCAGTGCCAAATACATATCCCTGAAAAAATACATAAACATACTGTTCTATGTACTGAACAGGTTATATTTAGAAATAAATCAATATGCAAGAACAATTACTGATAAAGGTAGCCACTAATTTGAAAGAGAGTATGGAGGTATGTGAGAATATTTAGGGCCCAAAAAGGGATGGAGAGATAATATAATTATGATCTGATAAAAGAAAAATAAAAGTTATTTACCCAGAAAATTTTTAAATAGTAACAAAAATATACAGTATTATAGAAATGTTTTTACAGCAAAGAGACCTGTTAAAAAGTAACTTAATCCATTTCTTTTTGTTAAGCATGCTTGTTATAAAGCATGTTGATACCATGTATCCATTCACATATGGTATATGAAAAAGAAGTATCTCACCTAGGTGAGACTCTTCCACAAAACCATTCATTGCTGTCTAATCAGTCTAGATGAAATTATTAGACAATCTCAACTTGAATCACATCTCACAAATAATTCTTTTAATCTTTTTATTTATTTTGAAAATATCATACATGCCTACACTATATTTTGATTATCTATAACTCTCATTTGTCCCCATCCAGCTTGTCACAAAGTTCCCATCATCATATTTTTCCCTAACTTCATCTTCCCCTTTTATTTGTTTATGCTACCCACTGAATCCAACTAGAACTAGTCACATGCATCTATCCGGGAATAAATATTTAAAAAGCAGTGTGACAATAGAACCTTTCAGAAAAGCAACAAGAGTATCTTCTCTGTGGCTTATGGCTTCCCAAGTTTACAGTATTATGCTTTCATTACCAACCAGGAAAGCTGTTGCTTCACATGATAAACCAGTCTTGCCACTACTATACCCTATACACCAGTCTTAAACACTATCAAGGTTAGGAAAGTAAAGTAAAGGCTGAGAAGTTGTTTGAGACTATATGCTTTGTGATGACCTGATGATGCCTGCACACACTCTTGAATTCTGTATGAGGTCTCTGGCCAGATAATGGTCATTAGTGCAAAAGCTTGCAAAGATGAATCAACTCTATAACCAGTAGCACTGATTCTATGGTAATAGGCACAGATTTGGAAACTATCATCACTAAGAAAGCACACATGAGACTCTTCCAATTAAATCTGAAATTACTCATAATTAAACATTTACTAAAAGTATTAAAGAGTATGTTACCAAGTATGATTTGTAGCTTCTTAAGATAATGCCATAATTATGGCTACATTTATTGAACTAGGTCAGCAAAATCTTTTTTTGTTTTGTTTTCCTTTTTAAGTGAATTTTGAAATTCAATCCTGGTACATGATACTAATTATGAAATATAAAAATTGACAACCATTTTATATGTCCAGAAATTATCAAAAATAAAACTTTTTCTTCTGTCATTTTCTTTTGGTGTTTTGGTAAATTTTTACTTTATAAAATGCAGTTTAGCTTAGTTTACTTTAATAAAATAATTTAGGATAACACTGTGTCGCTAAAACATAATTTTAGATAAAAAATACTCTGATTATATCCTATTACCCAATCAACAATTTTGTACATTTTTCTCCTTCCAGCTCATTGCCCAAGAATTAAGGAAAATTTTTTTTGCATATGAATGACGTTATCTCCCACCCAAGGCTTCATGTAGTAGCCCAGTACAGTTGTAACACCATTATTAAACTATATTTCATCTCGGTAATATGTAGTGATGAGATACGAATTAACTGAATGTTAGTTTTGATTATACAGTTTTATAGAAATATCTATGCTTATCAATGACTCAATTTGTTAACAAAATGCATAGGAATTGTTGCTTAAGTTATTGTGAGTGAACATAATTTTCAGTTACAGAATGTGTTGGGAAAGCAAATCCTGTTTTTAGCTTAAATATAATACATCAAAATAACAGAAGCTATGACAGAAAAAAAAAAGCAATCTTGTTCAACTCCTATCAGCATCACTTCATTCTTTCATTTATTGGAAAGCTTGAGGAATGTTTACTGAAATGCTGACAAGTGGACTTTAGAGAAATCTAATTAGCCCAGTTTTTTTTTTTTTTTTTTTTCGGGGTAAATGGAGACAGAAAGTTAATTATAGATCTTCAACATGTAGCCCTCAAATTAAAGCTCAACTTAAATATACTTAAAATTTAGCCCTTTAAGCTCACCTCTCTTACCGCTTTTTGATTTTGTGGCGGTTCATCCATATTAATGTATCTAATGACAGACATTCTGAAAAGGTGAGAATGAATCCTTTTCCTTTGACATATCAGTAGAGGACAGAGGTACAAAGCCTGTCTTTCAGTGCATATCTGCATGGACTCCAGGTCTGTGAGAATGATATATATTTCTACTTTATGCCTGCAAGATTCAAAAGGCCTTTTCAAATATTCATGTCTTTTTTTCTTTTATTCTCTCCTGGTATGTGTTATGTGCTGAGAAGAATGTCAGAGTCTCAGGAGTTTTATTTTAAGTTTTATTCTTGCCTGAGGGGAGAAATATATTGAAAATTTGCTGGTCAAAGCTGTTCACATTTTCTCATAACATGTCTAATAATTGCAAAGCAGTTTGTTCAAATGCTTTAGGCGGGCTACACATAGTTATCATGATAGACTGATGGGAGTTATTGGGCAATGCCTAGCAATGAGTTGGGGCCACATGGGTATAAGCCTCCCTTGTGTGGCCTTCTACAGTTGTAGTGAAATTAAAGGAGACATCAAGATAAGAGGCTGATTTTGATTATTTTTCTTTTGTCTGACCTCAGCTGAGGTCATAACCTCCTCATGTATGTTACATCAAGCAAACAGGATTCATATTGCCCAGACACTACTGCCATTCTACACACTTCAGTGGGCATGTACAGTGGCCAATCCAAAAGTCCACAATGTAACAGGTCTGTCCAAAACATTGGAATGAAAGGTCACTGTATTTGTAGTATTTGCAGTCTTTGTAGTTGTTATTATGTTTATGCTTTTGAGAATTTAAAACATATGTTTATGGAATATGATTCTCATATATCCTATTAATCTATCTGATTTCAGAACCCATTTAAAAATAGCTTTCTTTTAAATTTCATCAGCTTCTCAGACTCACATTTCTCTGTATCAACCAGAAGAAAAAAATGTAGAGGAAAATCGCTAGCTGGTGGGAAAGTCATTTAGAGAATGTTAGCCAATTAACCTTTACATAATAATTATGAATTAATAACTTTTTCTCCTCAATAAAATTCTGTATTTAGATAGCTTCAGGGAATATGGAAGAGCAAAGAGAAATAAAGTTGTAATATAGTGATTCATCACATTATAATAAAGCAGAATTGTGGCTTCCAGGACTTATACTTTTTATCAATTACTGAACATAAAAGGCAAGAGAAAATTAAAATTATAATTTCTCAAGTATTTAAATATAAGCTTCATTCTGAATGAAACAAATAACATGCCAATTCTTTTTTTTTTCATAATGAGAATAATCAACCCAGGATATAACATGCATTTTAAAAAAGTGGTTAAAAACTACTCAAAGCAGTACACTGAACACTTAAGCTATTTCTGTTGACATAAGAAAGTATTCATTGGGAATAGCAATATTATCCACTTATGTACAAACATATTTTGACATGTGATGTAAGCATAACCTCTGGATACACATTCTCTCCTTTAGATTTTTCAGGGGGAATTTTGCCAATGTGATTATGGCAGGATTTGGACCAACAAATAAGCTAGAAATTGTGTAGCAAGTGGCAGAGTAATACATATTAATTCTGAACAGATTGACACTGTAATTTGGGATAAAAACAATAATGATTACAGAACACAGTGTGAGTCAGGTCTGATAGACTGGAACAGATGTGTCCACCTGTCTCCAGCCTGCTATGCATCACTTGGGATGCACATGTGACTGAAGGCCATCACATTCACTATCTGGAAAGGTATTACAGCCTAGGAAAAAGGAGAAGCTTGTACCCAATATCATTATTTGTTCCCTTCTGTAACATATGAAGGGGAAAAATACAACTAAGCAAACTAAGTCTAAACAGAAAACAAGGTCCTGACTATGTCTGGGATGAGAGAATCCTGAGGAAGCTTCTTATAATATAACTCCAGGACAGAAATGTGCATTTCCTTCTGATTTTTTAGACTCACCAGACTCTGTATGCATCAGCTCAATGTGAGATATGTTTTTTAATGCTAAAGTGAATGTAGCAAAAAGAAAAGAGACTCTCATCTCTTATATAATATGTGTGTTAAGGAGGCACTCTGTGTGGTCAATTCCATGTGAAATACAGCTTTGTGAGTATTTTTGTTTGGAAATTACAGGGAAAGTGTTTTTGACAAGATATTCCTCAAGCATGGAGATTATTCTGTGTCAAATAGACACAGAATAATCTATTTTTAGAGGTAGAATGAATGTCTCTACTGTGACAAATACATCTATTTTGTTACACAACAATCTTAGTATATTGTCATAGACACTGAACTTTTAAAGGATGGTTATTTTGTATGTTACTATTCAAATGTCTACCCTGGCTGTTTTCTTTAAACTTTCTTAATTAAATTTATTTAAAATTAAGTGTATGTTTAGTATTCCTCCTTCTTTCTCTTCTCAGTCATGCTCTAGATGCAAAAAGCAACAATAACCACTCTGTAAAAGATCCTAAACAAACAAGGAAAAGAAAACCTTTTGGAATCTGTCAGTATAAGAATAAGATATAATTTTCTTATAAGTTAATGTATACAAAACAATATAACCTCAATTATGACCCGGAGATGTTTTTACTGGTGTTTTATATTAGGAAACTTACTTCAATTTTAGTATCTTAATATCCTTTGAAATACAATTTTCAAAATATGTAGTATACAATTATGTTTAGAATACATGAAAAATCTTGATAGAAAGTTCTGCATTGCATTAAAATCTATCAAAAACATAAAATATATTTTTAATTTATTATTATAATTGTTGTTGTTCTTGTTGATTATGATGATGCTTTGTTCTTTTTTTTTTTTTACTGGAAATTTTATTTACATTTCAGATGTTCTCACCTTACCCCATTTTTCCACCCTCCCTCCAGGAACTCCCTATCCCTTTCCCTTCCTCCTGCTTCTATGATGGTGTACCCCCACCTACCCACCCCCGTACCTCACCTCCCCACCCTCGAATCCCCCCCCACGATGTCCAGCCTTCATGGGACCAAGGATCTCTTCTCCCACTTATATATAGCTTCCTTGCATATATAGCTGGAGCTGTGGGTCCCTCCGTAAGCGCTCCCAGGCTGGTGATTTAGACCCTGGGGGCTCTGGTTGGTTGGGATTGTTGTTTTCCTCATGATGTCGTAAATCATTTCAACTCCTTCAGTCTTCACTCTAACTCCTCTATTGGGAACCCAATGATCAGTTTAATGGTTAGCTGTGAGCATCTGCCTCTGAATATGTCAGATTCTTGCAGACCTCTAAGGAGACAGCTATATCAGGCTCTTGTCAGCATGTACTTCCTGACATCCACATCAACTTCTACCTTTGGTGACTGCACATGGACTGCAGACGGCCCCTCCTTCAGTTTCTGTCCTTGAGTACTTTGTTACTCCTTCTAAGAATGACTGAAGCTCCCCCCCCCCCCACACACACACTTGGTCTTTATTCTTCATGAGCTTTATGTGGTCTTTGAGTTGAATCTTGGGTATTTCAAGTTTCTGGGCTAAAATCCAGTAATCAGTGAGTGAATACCATGTGTGTTCTTTTGTGATTGGGTTACTTCACTCAGGATAATATTTTCTAGTTCCATCCATTTACATAAGAATTTATCGTATTCATTGTTTTTAATAGCTGAGTAATATTCCATTATGTAAATGTACCACATTTTTTTGTATCCATTCCTCTGCTGAAGGGCATCTGGGTTCTTTCCAGTTTCTGGCTATTATAAATAAAGCTGCTATGAACATAGCGGAGCATATGTCCTTGTTATATGTTAGACCATCTTCTGGATATATGCTCAGGAGTGGTATAGCTGGGTCCTCAGGTCCAATTTTCTGAGGAACTGCCAGACTGTTTTCCAGAGTGGTTGTACCATCTTGCAATCCCACCAACAGTGGAGGAGTGTTCCTCTTTCTCCACATCCTTGCCAGCATCTGCTATCACCTGAGTTTTTGATCTTAGCCATTCTGACTGGTGTGATGTGGAACCTCAGGTTGTTTTGATTTGCATTTCCCTGATGAATAAGGATGCTGAACATTTCTTTAGGTGCTTCTTGGCCATTTGCATTTCCTCAGTTGAGAATTCTTTGTTTAGCTTGGTACCCCATTTTTTAAAAGGGTTATTTGGTTGTCTAGAGTCTAATTTCTTGAGTTCTTTGTATATATTGGATATTAGTGATCTATCGGATGTGGATTGGTAAAGATCTTTTCCCAATCTGTTGGTTGCCATTTTGTCCTATTGACAATGTCCTTTGCCTTACAGAAACTTTGCAATTTTATGAAGTCCCATTTGTCAATTCTTGATCTTAGAGCATAGGCCATTGGTGTTCTGTTCAGGAACTTTTCCCCTGTGCCTAGGTGTTCGACGGTCTTCCCCACCTTCTCTTCTATTAGTTTCAGTGTGTCTGGTTTTATGTGAAGGTCCTTTATCCACTTGGACTTGAGCTTTGTACAAGGAGATAAGAATGCATCGATTTGCATTCTTCTGCATGTTGTCCTCCAGTTGAACCAGCACCATTTGTTGAAAATGCTGTCCTTGTTCCACTGGATGATTTTAGCTCCTTTGTCAAAGGTCAAATGACCATAGGTGTGTGGGTTCATTTCTGGGTCTTCAACTCTATTCTACTGATCTTCCTGCCTGTCTCTGTACCAATACCAGGCCGTTTTTATCACTATTGCTCTGTAGTACAGCTTGAGGTCAGGGATGGCGATTCCTCCTGAAGTTCTTTTATTGTTGAGAATGGTTTTCAATATCCTGGGTTTTTTGTTATTCCAAATAAATTTGAGATTTCTCTTTCTAGCTCTGTAAAGAATTGAGTTGGTATTTTAATGGGGATTGCATTGAATCTGTAGATTGCTATTGGCAAGATGGCCATTTTTACTATATTAATCCTGCTGATCCATGAGCATGGGAGATCTTTCCATTTCCTGAGATCTTCTTCAATTTCTTTCTTCAGAGACTTGAAGTTCTTGTTATACAAATCTTTCACTTGCTTGGTTAGATTCACCCCGAGGTATTTTATATTATTTGTGACTATTGTGAAGGGTGTCATTTCCCTAATTTCTTTTTCAGCCTGTTTATCTTTCCCATAGAGGAAGGCTACTGATTTGTTTCAGTTGATTTTATAACCTGCCACTTTGCTGAAGTTGTTTATCAGGTTTAGGAGTTCTCTTCTGGAAGTTCGGGTCACTTAAGTATACAATCATATCATCTGCAAATAGTGATATTTTCACTTTCCCCTTTCCTATTTGTATTCCTTTGACTTCTTTTTATGACTTCTAGTACTATATTGAATAGGTACGGAGAGAGTGGGCAGCCTTGCCTAGTCCCTGATCTTAGTGGGATTGCTTCAAGTTTCTCTCCATTTAGTTTGATGTTGGCTACTGGTTTGCTGTATATTGCTTTTACTATGTTTAGGTATGGGCCTTGAATTCCTGATCTTTCCAAGACTTTTACCATGAAGGGATATTGAATTTTGTCAAATGTTTTCTCAGCATCTAGTGAGATGATCATGTGGTTTTTTTCTTTGAGTTTGTTTATATAGTGGATTACATTGATGGATTTCCGAATATTGAACCACCCCTGCATTCCTGGGATAAAGCCCACTTGATCATGGTGGATGATTGTTTTGATGTGTTCTTGGATTCGGTTTGCTAGAATTTTATTGAGTATTTTTGCATGGATATTCATAAGAGAGATTGGTCTGAAGTTCTCTTTCTTTGTTGGGTCTTTGTCAGTTTAGGTATGAGTGTGATTGTAGCTTCATAGAACGAATTGGGTAGTGTTCCTTCTGTTTCATTTTGTGGAATAGTTTGAAGAAAATTGGTATTAGATCTTCCTTGAAGGTCTGATAGAATTCTGCATTAAAACCATCTGGTCCTGGGCTTTTATTGGTGGGGACTGCTGCTATTTCTTTAGGTGTTATGGACTGTTTAGATGGTTTATTTGCTCCTCATTTAACTTTGGTACCTGGTATTTTTCTAGAAAATTGTCCATTTCATCCAGATTTTCCAGTTTTGTTGAGTATAGGCCTTTGTAGTAAGATCTGATGATTTTTTTAATTTCCTCAGTTTCTGTTGTTATTTCTCCCTTTTCAGATCTGATTTTATTAATCTGGATACTGTCTCTGTGCCCTCTGGTTAATCTGACTAAGGGTTTATCTATCTCAAAGAACCAACTCCTCCTTTTGTTGATATTTTGTGTAGTTCTTTCTGTTTGTACTCAGTTGATTTCAGCCCTGAGTTTGATTATTTCCTTATGCCTACTCCTCTTGGGTGTATTTGCTTCTTTTTGTTCTAGAGCTTTCAGTGTGCTGTCAAGTTGTTAATGTGTGCTCTCTCCAATTTCTTATTTTTCTTTTTTTCTTTATTGGAACTTTTATTTTCATTTTTGTAGGCACTTAGAGCTATGACTTTTTCTCTTAGCACTGCTGTCATGGAGTCCCACAAATTCTGGTATAATGTGTCCTCTTTTTCGTTAAATTCTCAGAAGTCTTTAATTTCTTTCTTTATTTCTTCCTTGACAAAGTCATCATTGAGTAGAGCATTGTTCAGTTTCCACATGCATGTAGATTTTCCATTGGTTTTGTCATTATTAAAGACCAGCCTTAGTCTGTGGTGATCTGATAGGATGCAAGGGATTATTTCAATCTTTTTGTATCTGTTCAGGACTGTTTTGTGACCAATTATATGGTCTATTTTGGAGGAAGTACCATGAGGTGCTGAGAAAAGGGTATATTCTTTTGCTTTAGGATGAAATGTTCTATAGGTATCTGTTAAATCCATTTGGTTGATAACTTCTGTTAATTTCAATGTGTCTTTGTTTAGTTTCTGTTTACATGGTCAGTCCATTGGAGAGAACGAGGTATTAAAATCACCCACTATTATTGTGTGAGGTGCAATGTGTGCTTTGAGCTTTAGTAAAGTTTCCTTTATGTATGTGGGTGCCCTTGCATTTGGAGCATAGATATTGAGAATTGAGTGTCCAACTTGGTAGATTTTTCCTTTGATGAGTATGAAGTGTCCTTCCTTATCTTTTTTGTTTACTTTTGGTTGAAAGTCGATTTTATTTGATATTAGAATGGCTACTCCAGCTTGTTTCTTGGGACCATTTGCTTGGAAAATTGTTTTCCAGCCTTTTACTCTGAGGTATTGTCTGTCTTTATCATTGAGGTGCGTTTCTTGTATGCAACAAAATTCTGGGTCCTGTTTATGTATCCAGTCTTATAGTTTATGTTTTTCTGTTGGAGAATTGAGTCCATTGATGTTAAGCGATATTAAGGAAAAATGATTGTTGCTTCCTATTATTTTTGTTATTAGAGGTGGAATTATGTTTGTGTAGCTATCTTCTTTTTGGGTTGTTGGAAGATTACTTCCATGCTTTTTCTAGGTTGTAGTTTCCTTCTTTGTGTTGGCATTTTCCATCAATTATCCTGAAGTGCTGGGTTTGTGGGAAGATATTGTGCAAATTTGGTTTTGTCATGGAATATCTTGGTTTATCCATCTATAGTGATTGAGAATTTTGCTGGGTATAGCTGTCTGGGCTGGCATTTGTGTTCCCTTAGGGTCTGTATGATATCAGACCAGGATTTTCTGGCTTTTATAGTATCTGGTGGAAAGCCTGGTGTAATTCTCATAGGTCTGTCTTTATATGTTACTTGACCTTTTTCCCTTACTAGTTTTAGTATTTTTTCTTGTGCATTTGATGTTTTGATTATTATGTGACGGGAGGTATTTCTTTTCTGGTCTTGTGTGTTTGGTGTTCTGTAGGCTTCTTGTATGTTTATGGGCATCTCATTCTTTAGGTTGGGGAAATTTTCCTCTATAATTTTGTTGAAGATATTTACTGGCCCTTTAAATTGGGAATCTTCACTCTCAACTATATCTATTATCCTTAGGTTTGGTCTTCTCATTGTGTCTTGGATTTCCTGGATGTTCTGGGTTAGGAGCTTTTTGCATTTGCATTTTCTTTGATGGTTGTGTCAATGATTTCCATGGTATCTTCTGCACATGAGATTCTCTCTTCTATCTCTTGTATTCTGTTGGTGATGCTTGCATCTGTGACTCCTGATCTTCTTTCTACATTTTCTATCTCCATGGTAGTCGCCCTTTGAGATTTCTTTACTGTTTCTATTTCCATTTTTAGATTCTGGATGGTTTTGTTCAGTTCCTTCACCTGTTTGGTTGTATTTTCTTGCAATTCTTTAAGGGATTTTTGTGTTTCCTCTTTAAGGGCTTCTACCTGTTTACCTGTGTTCTCTTGCAATTCTTTAAAGGATTTTTTTGTTTCCTCTTTAAGGTCTTCTCTCTGTTTACCTGTGTTCTCCTGTATTTCTTTAAGGGTGTTATTTATGTCTTTCTTAAAATCCTCTATCATCATCATGAGAAGTTATTTTAATTCTGAAACCTGTTTTTCCTGATGATGGGGTATCCAGGGCTTGCTATGGTGGGAGAACTGGGTTCTGATGATGCCAGGTAACTTTGATTTCTGTTGCTTGTGTTCTTGCGCTTGCCTTTCACCATCTGGTTGACTCTAGTGTTACCTGTGCTCACTGTGTCTGACTGGAGTCTGTCTTTCCAGTTACCTTGCTTGTGTCAGAACTCCTCAGATTCCAAATGTCTCTGTGTTCCTGTGATCCTAAGCTCCTGGGTGGCTCAGGCCACCTCGGGCTTCCTGAAATCCTGCTTCCCTGAGTGCAGCAGCTCCTCTAGGATGGTTCAGGATAAGGTGTCTCCCCTGGAACAGACCAGCTAGGTGTTCACTGCTCTTAGTGCAGTGGCTTCTCTAGAATGGCTCAGGGTAAGGTGTCTCCATGGGAGCTGTCCAGCTCGGTGTCTTCCCCAGCCAGAAGGGCCAGACCTCTGCTCTGAGTACTGTGGCCTCTCCACTGCTCTGAGTCAGTGGCTCCTCTAGGATGTCTCAGGCTCAGGTGTTTCCACAGGAGCAGACCAACTAAGTGTCTGCCCCAGCCAAAAGGACCAGGCTCAGGGCTGAAGGGAGGTGGTATTCCAGAGGGGTGGGGTTTGGGTGCCTGCTGGTTCCTTAAACCCCCTTGGCTCCAGTTTTAACTCTGGGGTGTGGGGTAGTGGGCAAGGTGTCTTACCCTCTGCTCTGAATGCAGTAGGTCCTCTAGGATGTTTCAGGATCAGTTGTTTCCACAGAAGCAGACCAGCTAAGTGTCTGCCCCAGCCAAAAGGAGCAGGCTTGGGGCTGAAGGGAAGTGGTATTCCAGAGGGGCAGGTTTTGGGTGCCTGCTGGTTCCTTAAACAGCCCTGGCTCCCAGTTTTAACTCTAGGGTGTGGGGTAGTGGGCAAGGTGTCTTACCCTCTTCTCTGAATACAGTAGGTCCTTAGGATGTCTAAGGATCAGTTGTTTCTACAGGAACAGACCAGCTAAGTGTCTGCCTCAGCCAAAAGGCCGATGCTTTGTTCTTTTGAGACAGTGTTTCTTTGTTGTTGTCTTGGCTGTCCTAGAACTCATTTTGTAGATCAGGCTGACCTTGGACTCAGAGATCTGTGTGCCTCTACCTCCTGAATGCTGGACTCAAAGGTATATACCACCATGCCTGACTTAATATTTTATCTAATTGTATGATCGTTCCTATAGATGAAAAGTACTAGAGAAGATTTTTTTTTTGTGATTTATTTTCATGTTTGATACAACTTTCAACATTCCAAAGATTTTATTGGCTTGCCTGCAACATGATTTTTAGAATAGTTTGCTGTGCTTATACTCAGTGAGGGATATCAGGTTTAACCATTATTGCAGCAAACATAATACATTAAATATAAGTGAAACATATGCTGTTTAGCTGAAGGACTAACAAAATGGTTTATTTCAAGGTAGTTAACTACTTAGAAGAAATCTCTGCTTTTTTTTAAATAGATATATGCTGTATTTGTTATATAATTTTTTTTTTACATTTGCTGATATATAACATTCAAATATTAGTTGTATACATGTAAATGCTAGCAACCACATCCTAAGGACTGCAGCATCATGGAATCACATATTCAGGAGTGTATAATATAGGATGGCTATAGTTTACTTTAAAAATACCAGTAGTTTTCAGTTCTCTCTGCTTATTAGCAGGGTGTGTTTAGTAAATGCTAACACTTTGGACCTCAGTTCCTGGCTGTCTCTCTCAGCAGAGTGATCTTTTGGATCTGAGAAAGGTCTAGGGATTGGGTTTTTATGATGTCTTCTAGCCATAACATTGTGAATCCCAGTTGCAAAGCCAAATCTTGATTAATTTGTTTTCAAATTAGGCTAAATAGTGTCGCCTCTTATACAAATTCTTTTGTATGAGACAATGATATTGAATAAAAACCTTTCACAAATATAGTGAAACATGATTGTACAAGAGTATATTCTTCAAATATGAATACTGAGTTCATATGTATGTGATGTATAATGTGCATGTATGTGTGTTCCTGTTGATGGTATAATAGTAGGAATTCACATGGCCCACCTAGTTAAATTTATGAGACTTCAAGGACTATTTCTTAGGAAAATTAAGTTTGAGTCTTTGCAATGACGTATGAGATTTTGAGTTTTACATCATTAGTACCATATATCAGTGCTTCCTTCTTTCTTTCTCTTTTTTTTTATTGGATATTTTATTTATTTACAATACAGATGTCATCCCCTTTCCCCATTTCCCCTCCCTAGAACCCCCTATCTCATCCTCCCTCCTCCTTTTTGCTTTTATAACATCTTGATTACATGCATGTATTAAGGTCAGTTTTAGGTTGAGGGTCTAGCAGTACAATAGATGCAAATAGTCAAGGAACAAGCAATACAATAAGCACAAATAGTCAAAGAATAAGCAAGGCATTGAACCCAATTATGTGAGCACTCCCATGACCACTGTTTCTAAGGGCTTATCAGGATGACCAAAGTATCTGAACCTATTTCCCTGTCCTAGCCCAAAGTCATTTTCATATCTAAAACCTACTTCCTTGTTCTAGTCTAAAATTTAGATTCCCATCTGAAATTACTTCTTTGTTCTAGCCTAATATTTAGGTTCCTGACTGAGATTACTTCTTTGTTGTAGCCTAAGATTTAGATTCCTACTTGAAATTACTTCTTTGTTCTAGCCTAATGTCAGATTCCTGCCTGAAGCCTACTTGCTTGTCCTTGGCCAATGTCATATTCCTGCCAAAGAAGCCCATTTTTATTTTTTTTTTAATCCTTGGCCCATGTCAGATTCTTGCTAAGCAGCCTCAAAGGCTCTCCGCCTCTTCCCCCCTTTTTTTATTTCATTAACAAGACTGAGCCTGTCTTAGGTTGTTCTGACAAGAATGCCTTCCTTTCCCACCATGGACTATGCATTAATAAAAGCAATGCACTTATGTCTTAGGTTGGTAAGGTTCTGTGCAGAATCTTAACTGTTCTTAGCTTTCCAGTCTGCTAATTTAATAACTATCTGGGGCTCCATTTTCAGGTTCAAGTCATGTACTTGGCTGCCACATGTTGATGTTGTTGAAGAAAAGCTTTAATACAAGGGCTTGTGGCCCCATGGGAGAGTGACAATACCAACTATGCAGAGCTCCCTGGGTCTAAACAGCTAGCCTGGGAACAAACATGGAAGGACTCATATTTCTAGCTCTATTTGTAGAGGAGAATGGACTTGTCGGGTATCAGTGGGAGAGGAGAGCCTTGGTCCCTTGAAGGCTGGATGCCCCAGTGAGGGGAAATTTGAGGGAGGGGAGGTGGAAGTGGGTAGGCAGATGGGGTAACACCCTCATAGAAATAGGAGGAGGGAGGATGGGTTTAAGGAGTTTCTGGGGGTGGGGAATGGGGAAAGAGTATAACATCTGAAGTGTAGATAAGTAAAATATCCAATAATAAAAAAAGTAAACGAAAAACAAACAAATACACAAACAAACAAATAATGGAACTGACCATGGCAGTCGAACATTTGAGACTCTTTAGCAGCAATTTAACATTACCCATATTACAAGGATTCCTTATAATTGTCAAGGACAAGAGACTGTGGAACAGGCCCATGGAACTTTAAAACAATATCTTCATAAAATAAAAAGGGAAGATATACTCCTGTACACCACAAATTTATTTAAACCATATTCTTTTTATTTTTTATTTTAAAAAAAATCGGATGCCAAGGAACTTTCTGCTGAGTGTCTATGGCACTCTACAATATGGCACACTTATATATAGGTGAAAGGGAAGGATCCACTTACTGGCATAAGTCATGATCCCGATCAGGTACTAAATATGGGGAAGAGGGCATGTTTGTGTTTTTTTCTGAAGGATGTTGAAGGGGCATGGTGGTCACCAGAGTGATGGGTGAGACATACTGATGCTAGGACAAAGAATGATGCTGACCTGTGATCTTGCTGATTGCCCTGACAATGGTGACTGGAAAGCTGTATTAGACATAAGTTTCCAACCCACCATTGCTTACCTATACCCCTGATGGGACAAGCTGCCTTGCCTCATGTTTTTAGACCTTGTGGAACAGAGAATCAAAAAGAGAAGTTATAATGCCTCTTGTATTGTTATTAAATGTGACCAGTTACTCAGACTCAATCATCCAATTGGTCTAGAAACCAATCCAATATTGGAAATAACAGTCTTCATTGGGAAGTCTGGTTCTGGACATTTTCAGAGACATATATGGAAATTAGCTGCAGTTCTCTATGATGATATGTTAGCTTCCTTCTTTCTTTCAGTCCAAATTAATCTATGTCCTATGGCAACACTGGAAATACCCTGTTACACACATACTATATGACCCATTCGGTAAGACAACTTCTAAACAGGCAAAGATTTAGAGACAGAAGGCTGAATCATAATACAGACTGGGTTTAAGGGACATTGACAAAAATGGATAAAACACAGAGAGCATAGAAGTTTGCTTTATAGTGAAAAAAGTATGTCAAGTTGTCTGTGTTGACAGTTTAATCTATCTATGAATACATTTAATTATATAATTCACGTAATTGAATTGTATAGCATGTAAACTTTTATCTCTAAAAAGGAGTTAGGATTTCAAGATAAAATTATATTAGTGAAAGATGTATAAACACATGGCAAGTTTGACAAATGGAGGAGCTGATGACAGCTGACCCAAGAGGTTCAGGGGATGGTCCTAGAATACTAGAAAATAACAATGAAATAAGATAGGCTCAGTTGTGAAGACTGTGTCAGCCTTGGAATTATTTTTAATTTTGTAAAATATACATGTAACAGCAAAAATTATTGCAAACATTTAAAATAATTTGGAGAATTTAAGAAAAGATATTTTGATCACATACATCCCCTTTGTTTTCTATGACCCATCCCAACCTTTCCATATCCTTTGTAATTTCCTGTCTTTTGCTTTTAAATTTAAATTACAGATCAACTCTTTTTTTGTGCTGCCCATATACTCCTGTGTGTGAGGCTATTCAATGGAGCATGGTCAACCTACCCATGGCTAAACTCTTAAATTAAACTAACTCTTCCTTTGTTAGAAGCCACCAACTATTCATATCTACCCATTTGGGTATTAGGGCTTCTAAGTCCATGCTAGAATAGAGAATGACTTGATTTTGTACAGGATTTGTTCAGGCAATATCATCTTCTGTAAATTCAGGAATTCAGTATGTTCATTAAACACTCTTTCACCATCCTCCACCCTGATTCCTGGCTCTACCAATATTTTCATCACTTCTTCAGTTGAGTCCCTAAATCTTGGGGAAAGGGACTGATACAAGCTTTCCATTTGAGGCTAAGTCCTCCATGGTTGATTATTCTCTGCACTTAGACCATTTGTGAGTTTCTTATTAATCACTGTCCACTTTAAAAAAAAAAAAAACATTTTTCTGATGAGGTCTGAGATCTGCTTTTATTTATTCACAGAAAAATATGAATTCAGACAGCAGTTTAAGAGTGAGTTCACATGTGTGTGGTATGTGATGTATATGTATGATTGTTCCTATGGGTGTTGGTCAGAGTACCACTGTGGTTCCTTCCATGTTGTTTAAGATTCTCTTTGTTTCTCATTATAAGTGCAAAGTTAACTGGCCTGTGAAGATCCAAGGATTTTTCTACCTCCTCTTCCTCTCATCTCTCTGTAGGTATATGAGGATAACAGATGCTTGCTACTAAAGCTGGCTTTACCTAGTTTCTAGTTTTATGAACTTAGGTTTATGTTTGCTTTAGTACTGCTTTGTCCTTTGAGGCCTCTTCTAGGCCCAAGAACATGTTATATCTCATAAAGAAGGAACTTTATGTGTGCTGAAACTCATAATTTCTCAAACCTGATTAATCTTGGGAAGTATAAAGACTATATACACTGAGATAAAAGACACCAACAGGAACCCAAGAATATTAAAAATAATCAAATGAAAATTTGGAATTTGCAAACCCCTTCAGCTCCTTCAGTCCTTTCTCTAACTCCTTCATTGGGCACTCTATGCTCAGTCCAAAGGTTGGCTATGAGCATCTGCCTTTGTATTTGTTAGGCTATGGTAGAGCCTCTCAGGAGACAGCTATATCAACCCCATGGGAAGAACAACAATATCAAACAACCAGAACCCCCAGAGCTCCTAGGGACTGAGCCACCAACCAAGGAGTACACATGGAGAGACCCATGGTTCCAGCCTCATATGTACCAGAGGGTGATTTTGTCAGACATCAATGGGAGAGAGGCCCTTGGTCCTGTGAAAGCCCAATGTCCCAGTGTAGGGGATGTGAGGATAGGGAGGCACGAGTGGGTGGGTGGAGGCAGAGGGAAGTGGAATGGGATAGGGGATTTTCAGGGTGGGGGGAGAAACTGAGAAATGGAATAACATTTGAAACGTAAATAAAGAAAATATCCAATAAAAGAGAAATAAAAAACGAAAATTTGGAATTTGAAAAAAGAACATTATCCTTGACAAAACTATATGGCTTCAGCTATAGATTTGAGTTAAGAGGACAATAAGAAAAGTTGAAGGTCAGTAATTAGAGATTAGGAAACACAGATAATGGAAAAGAAAGAGTGAAAAATTAAGAGATCAGAAAATAGTAATTGTCACAGACCGGATCAGATCGTTCCTTATATCTATCCACATGAGTACTTGGAGTAAGAAAAAGGAAAAACAAAATACACTGAAGAGACAATGGCTAAAATCTTTCCCCAAAAAGATAGTTCCAATTATTATAATATTTGCACAAAACAACTCATGTTCACACTTTGATGGTAATGTGTTGAAAACCAAAGCTAATATTTTTAAAGCTATAAGAGAAAATCACTTCATTATGCCTAAGGAAAAATCACAGTAAGATTGATAGCTGATTTATATTCAAAACAGTGGAGGCCAAATAAATCTATAAACCAAAAACAAGGAGTCTGATATTAAGAGAGCCATCTTTCAAAAGTGAAAGAAGCTGCACCAAGAAAAGAAAGAACAAACTGAATTTGTTTCTTAAAGGTATACATTACAGAAATCCAAAAGTTCATCAGAATGAAATCAATAAGCATAAGTTTGAATTCAAATAAAAACTTGGTTGTCTTAGTCAAACAGTAGTTATTCAGAGAACTGTAAAAGACAGTGTAATTGCATGGTTCCTCCTTTTAATTGAAAAATATGAAGTGTGCTAAATCATGTAGAAAGGTAAAATTGTGATTTGAAAACTGCTCATAAGGAAGATCTTGGATCTAGGTGATGTCAGTGGTAAATTCTATCAGTCAGAGCAGAATTAGCAACACGATTTTATAGAGGCTTAAAAGAAACGCAAGAAGGAATGTGTTATTATCTTGTTGTGTTATTGTTATGCTGATCAAAATATAGGCAAAGTTATCAAGGGGAAAAAGCCTTGTAAATTTTGCAAGAAAACACCCTCTGTAAATATTAGAATATGCACGAATAGTATTCAAATACAAGTGAACTAAATCTCACCAAGTATAAAGAGTTATGTACCACAGTCAAGTTGAACTTATCTCAGCGATGCAAGGTTTTGTTGGATCTGAAATCACATAGTTAATACATCATAGTAAAATTATAAAATATATTTATAACAAATTTCAAAACATTCATAAAATACTGTAAAATCCAGTATTATTGTAAGCCTGTTGAGGCACATGAGTGGTGAGGCCACTCCTCTGAGGACAGCCAACTGATAGGTTCCACCCACAGAATACTTTTAACTGCCTTAACTGCCTGTCCTAGTCCTTGCCCTACAGAGTAAAAAACCCAAACTCAGGACTTGAAATCTCACCAGTCCCCATACTGGAAATATTCACCTTGGAACTCTCTAACCCAGAAAGCCTCCCCACCCACAAAGAAACCCATATAGATCTGTCTTCTAATTAGCACTTTGCTGTTTCTCTCCTGAGCAGAGGTAGCACCCTCCTGGATTCTTCCTTCCTAATATAGCTATTTATTTATTGTGTGAGATTTGTTACATGGTGTAACCTTGGTTCCCAACTGCCAGCATAAATTTCCCTTCAGAGGCGTAACACAATTATATCATGAGGTGAAAAAGGAATCAAGTTTATTAACTAGAAATGTAAGATATTCTCTTCCACATAGTAGAGTCCAGCAGTATGGAATCTACAGTTTATATCAAGTTTAATTGCAGAAAACAGACTGACTGTTGGGTGGACGATAATGGTGGAGGGTTAGCTTGCCTCTACTATAGAGACTGCTGAGATGAACACACTCATCTGGGCTAAGGTAGCCTGCTGGTAATGCTCAGTTCTGTCAACATGGTGCCAAAACCGGGAGCTGGTGGACATCTTTGTGCTATAGGTGCCACCATTAGTGCAGGAACTTAGAGCTGGCAGCCAGGTGGCCCTTGCCTTTTCAAATATCTCCCGCAACATAAAGACATTATAAATTCTCTATATTTCTGACTTTAAAGAGAGTTATATAATTGATAGCAGTTAAGTTGAATTATAGATTTAACAAAGTTTTTATCAAATTTCATTTTATGCAGGATTCTTCTATGCAGAATTTTTATTTAAATTCATGTATCTGACAAGAGATATGTCAGATAGCCATAAAGAATTCCTTCAACTCCACAGTAAAATTTAAACAGTTCAATCAATAAATAAGCAAAGTTTTTAAGATATTTCTTCAAAGAAAAAAATATACAATATATATATATATATATATGTATTCATAATAAGAATAAGAATATGAAAGTAGGCTATACATAATTTATAATTATTATTCATTAGGTAAATAGAAAACAGAAACACAGAGATGCCATTTCATAGAAACTCACATACTAAAAAATGCTCAAAAGAGGCTACCATATAGCTGCTTCATGTTCAGTAAAGAATGGGAAGAGATGCCTCCCAAATATGCTTCTGTAGTAGTTATATTGCCAAGTAAGTACATTTGTGGTTTTGAGAATAATATAGCAACAGAAAGAAAAAAAATAACTGTCACTGATGTAGTAGACTAGTGTAGCTTTTCAAACAGTCCATGTTTCATCTTACATTGAGTAATCAGGAAAATGTAAAATCTCAAGAGTGAAAGAAGAAAATTACTTAGTTGGCTGTGGCTTGCTGTGTCACTACCATCTATGCCACTATAAATTATGATCACAACTATTTTGGGTTTTCAAAAATATGTCCTCTAGATCCTTTAGATCCAGATATTAAAATGTACTAGATGGCTGTTTCTGCCAGAGTGGACATGGTCATTACAATCCTGATGAGAGCAGCTGTGATCAGCTGTGTAAGACCCTCACCAGATCAGGCATATTTCTTCTTTTGGGAGTTGTGTTTCACAAAAGTTACATAAGCACTTGGTATGGTATGAGGGCACAGATGGGAGGCTGCTGGTGGCATTGCTGGGGACTTGAAAGTGCTGCAGCTGGCTTTGAATCATCCATGCCTTTCCTGTCAGTACCCCAGTAAAATGTGACTGGCTTGCAAAAACAAACAAACAAACAAACAAACAAAGACAAATTAGTGGTAAGAGTAATTGTACCATGTACTTCAGACTCTGGCTGTCATTTCTAATAGTGCAAAAATAAATAAATAGTCTGGCCTGTGCCTTCCACCAGCAGAGATAATCAGCACATCTGCCAATCTGAAGACAGTCTTTTTTTTTTTTTTTTTGGTTTTTCGAGACAGGGTTTCTCTGTGTAGCCCTAGCTGTCCTGGAACTCACGCTGTAGACCAGGCTGGCCTCAAACTCAGAAATCTGCCTGCTCTGCCTCCCAAGTGCTGGGGTTAAAGGCTTGCACCACTACTGCTTGGTGTGAAGATAGTCTTAAGGGCTCCCAGGAGATCAACTGCACCCAGGGAACAGACCCCATAGTCTGAAGGGCTCCTAGGACATCTGCTGCAGTATCCCAGGATCCCTGCAGCAGAACATGGGAGGCAGGCTTCAGAGATACCTAGGCCAATTAACAGCAGAGATAACCAGATGGTGAGAGCTAAGCACAAGACCATAAGCAACAGAAGCCAATATACTTTGGCACCATCAGAACCCAGTTTTCCCATCATAGCAAGTCCTGGATATCCCAACATACCTGAAAACCATGATGCTAACCCAAAATCCTTTCTCATGAAGATAATAGAGTCCTTTAAGAGGATATCATAACTCATTGAAAGAAATACATGAAAACACAGGTGAATAGGTAGAAGCTCCCAAAGAGGAAACAACCATTAAAGAAATATAGGAGCACACAATTAAACAGGTGAAGGAATTGAACAAAGCAGTGAAAGACCAAAAAAATGAAAGTAGAAACAATAAAGAAATCACAAATTGAGGCAATCCTGCAAACAGGAAAACTAGGGAAGAGGTCATCAGCGACAGATGCAAAGCATCAACAACAGAATACAAGAGATAGAAGAGAGAATCTCAGGCATAGGTAACTTAGAAGGTAACTTAGAAGATATTGACACAATGGTCTTGAAAATATAAAACATAAAAATTCCTAATCCAAAACATCCAGGTATTCTAGTACACAAAGAAAAGACCAAATCTAAGAATAACATCAATAGAAGAGAGCAAAGATTCCCAGCTCAAAGGGACAAGAAAATGTCTTCAACAAAATTATAGAAGAAAACTTCCCCAACCCAAAGAAAGAGATGACCATAAGTACACAGGAAGCCTATATAACACCAAATAAATTGGACCAGAAAAGAAAAATCCTCTCGTCACATAATAATCAAAACACTAAATACACAGAACAAAGAAAGAATATTAAAAGCTGCAAGAGAAAAAGGTCAAGTAGCATATAAAGGCAGACTTATCAGAATTACACAAGACTTCTCAATAGAGACACTAAAGCTAGAACACCCTGGGAAGATGTCATACAGACACTAAGAGAACAGAAATGCTAGCCCAGGTTACTATACCCTACAAAACTCTCAATCATCATAGATGCGGAAATCAAAATATTCCAGGACAAAATCAAATTTATACAGTATTTATCTACCAATCCAGCCCTACAGAGGACTCTAGAAGGAAAACTCCCAACACAAGGAGGGTTCCTACACCAGAGAGAAAATAAGAAATTAATCATTTCATAACAAAACCAAAAGGAGAGACTCCACATACATAATGCCACCTACAACAGGAAAGTTAACATGAACTACCAATCATTTGTCTTTAATATTCTCAATGTCAACATACTCAATTCCCCAATAAGAAGACATGAAGAGACTAGACATGCAAGCAGGATCCAGCATTTTGTTGCATACAAGAAACACACCTCAAAGACAAAGACATACACTATCTTGGAGTAAAAGGCTGGAAAACATATCCAAAGGAAATATAAATATAAATTAAATATCTTAAAAGATCATTAAAGAATTAAAAGAAAATCATTACATTTTTAATATCATCTGTGATAACTTATATTACCATTCTATGACTCAATAAATAAAGGCAATGAGTGTAAAAAGAAAGATATTTTGGTTCATGGTATGGATGATCCAGTCTGTGATTCACACACACACACACACACACACACACACACACACACACACACACACAGGATATGGAAGGAAAATGTGAGGGAGGGAGGGAGAGAGAGAGAGAGAGAGAGAGAGAAAGAGAGAGAGACAGAGACAGGAAGACAGAGACAGAAAGAGAGAGCAAGAGACAGGGAGACAGAGAGAAGAGAGGCAGAGAGAGAAAGAGAGAGAGAGAGAGGGGGGGGGGGGGAGGAAAGGGAGGGAGGGAGGGAGGGAGAGAACCTACACTTTATGTCCCAATGTTTAAATCTCTTTTTAGACTTCCATTAGGGGCACTTAACCAACCATACATATAACAAACTTTCTGAGAATAACTATTTCATAGTAAAGTTCTTATACTATTATCAAAAAAGGAAATAAAAAAACAACCATGCTAAAGTCTCAGCAATCCAAAAGTTGTCATAAATTAGAAAAAGGAAGAAAAGAGCAGTGGAATCAATGAATGACAGACAGAATCTTCTGAATTCTCTAAGAAATGCACCAAGCAAGACTGCCATTGGTTCTGTAAACATGAGCAGTCGACAGATTTAAAAAAATGGAAATTGAACTACAAGAGCATGTGTGATGGGTGTTTTCTATTTTAAGAAACATAGTCTCTCCTTGCTGCCTAGGCTGGCCGTAAACAAACTAATTTTTAACCAAGCTAAAATGAGCCATGTGGAAGAAATGACAGACTTTCAAAGATAAGCAGTTTGCAAATATTTGGACATAAATATGCCCAAAATTTACATTCATGCCCCACAGACAAAAATAGAAAAACAAAAAACAGAATTAGCACTTTGCTGTTTCTCTCCTGAGCAGAGGTAGCACCCTCCTGGATTCTTCCTTCCTAATATAGCTATTTATTTATTGTGTGAGATTTGTTACATGGTGTAACCTTGGTTCCCAACTGCCAGCATAAATTTCCCTTCAGAGGCGTAACACAATTATATCATGAGGTGAAAAAGGAATCAAGTTTATTAACTAGAAATGTAAGATATTCTCTTCCACATAGTAGAGTCCAGCAGTATGGAATCTACAGTTTATATCAAGTTTAATTGCAGAAAACAGACTGACTGTTGGGTGGACGATAATGGTGGAGGGTTAGCTTGCCTCTACTATAGAGACTGCTGAGATGAACACACTCATCTGGGCTAAGGTAGCCTGCTGGTAATGCTCAGTTCTGTCAACATGGTGCCAAAACCGGGAGCTGGTGGACATCTTTGTGCTATAGGTCCACCATTAGTGCAGGAACTTAGAGCTGGCAGCCAGGTGGCCCTTGCCTTTTCAAATATCTCCCGCAACATAAAGACATTATAAATTCTCTATATTTCTGACTTTAAAGAGAGTTATATAATTGATAGCAGTTAAGTTGAATTATAGATTTAACAAAGTTTTTATCAAATTTCATTTTATGCAGGATTCTTCTATGCAGAATTTTTATTTAAATTCATGTATCTGACAAGAGATATGTCAGATAGCCATAAAGAATTCCTTCAACTCCACAGTAAAATTTAAACAGTTCAATCAATAAATAAGCAAAGTTTTATAGAGATATTTCTTCAAAGAAAAAAATATACATATATATATATATATATATATGTATTCATAATAAGAATAAGAATATGAAAGTAGGCTATACATAATTTATAATTATTATTCATTAGGTAAATAGAAAACAGAAACACAGAGATGCCATTTCATAGAAACTCACATACTAAAAAATGCTCAAAAGAGGCTACCATATAGCTGCTTCATGTTCAGTAAAGAATGGGAAGAGATGCCTCCCAAATATGCTTCTGTAGTAGTTATATTGCCAAGTAAGTACATTTGTGGTTTTGAGAATAAATAGCAACAGAAAGAAAAAAATAACTGTCACTGATGTAGTAGACTAGTGTAGCTTTTCAAACAGTCCATGTTTCATCTTACATTGAGTAATCAGGAAAATGTAAAATCTCAAGAGTGAAAGAAGAAAATTACTTAGTTGGCTGTGGCTTGCTGTGTCACTACCATCTATGCCACTATAAATTATGATCACAACTATTTTGGGTTTTCAAAAATATGTCCTCTAGATCCTTTAGATCCAGATATTAAAATGTACTAGATGGCTGTTTCTGCCAGAGTGGACATGGTCATTACAATCCTGATGAGAGCAGCTGTGATCAGCTGTGTAAGACCCTCACCAGATCAGGCATATTTCTTCTTTTGGGAGTTGTGTTTCACAAAAGTTACATAAGCACTTGGTATGGTATGAGGGCACAGATGGGAGGCTGCTGGTGGCATTGCTGGGGACTTGAAAGTGCTGCAGCTGGCTTTGAATCATCCATGCCTTTCCTGTCAGTACCCCAGTAAAATGTGACTGGCTTGCAAAAACAAACAAACAAACAAACAAACAAAGACAAATTAGTGGTAAGAGTAATTGTACCATGTACTTCAGACTCTGGCTGTCATTTCTAATAGTGCAAAAATAAATAAATAGTCTGGCCTGTGCCTTCCACCAGCAGAGATAATCAGCACATCTGCCAATCTGAAGACAGTCTTTTTTTTTTTTTTTTTTGGTTTTTCGAGACAGGGTTTCTCTGTGTAGCCCTAGCTGTCCTGGAACTCACGCTGTAGACCAGGCTGGCCTCAAACTCAGAAATCTGCCTGCTCTGCCTCCCAAGTGCTGGGGTTTAAAGGCTTGCACCACTACTGCTTGGTGTGAAGATAGTCTTAAGGGCTCCCAGGAGATCAACTGCACCCAGGGAACAGACCCCATAGTCTGAAGGGCTCCTAGGACATCTGCTGCAGTATCCCAGGATCCCTGCAGCAGAACATGGGAGGCAGGCTTCAGAGATACCTAGGCCAATTAACAGCAGAGATAACCAGATGGTGAGAGCTAAGCACAAGACCATAAGCAACAGAAGCCAATATACTTTGGCACCATCAGAACCCAGTTTTCCCATCATAGCAAGTCCTGGATATCCCAACATACCTGAAAACCATGATGCTAACCCAAAATCCTTTCTCATGAAGATAATAGAGTCCTTTAAGAGGATATCATAACTCATTGAAAGAAATACATGAAAACACAGGTGAATAGGTAGAAGCTCCCAAAGAGGAAACAACCATTAAAGAAATATAGGAGCACACAATTAAACAGGTGAAGGAATTGAACAAAGCAGTGAAAGACCAAAAAAATGAAAGTAGAAACAATAAAGAAATCACAAATTGAGGCAATCCTGCAAACAGGAAAACTAGGGAAGAGGTCATCAGCGACAGATGCAAAGCATCAACAACAGAATACAAGAGATAGAAGAGAGAATCTCAGGCATAGGTAACTTAGAAGGTAACTTAGAAGATATTGACACAATGGTCTTGAAAATATAAAACATAAAAATTCCTAATCCAAAACATCCAGGTATTCTAGTACACAAAGAAAAGACCAAATCTAAGAATAACATCAATAGAAGAGAGCAAAGATTCCCAGCTCAAAGGGACAAGAAAATGTCTTCAACAAAATTATAGAAGAAAACTTCCCCAACCCAAAGAAAGAGATGACCATAAGTACACAGGAAGCCTATATAACACCAAATAAATTGGACCAGAAAAGAAAATCCTCTCGTCACATAATAATCAAAACACTAAATACACAGAACAAAGAAAGAATATTAAAAGCTGCAAGAGAAAAAGGTCAAGTAGCATATAAAGGCAGACTTATCAGAATTACACAAGACTTCTCAATAGAGACACTAAAGCTAGAACACCCTGGGAAGATGTCATACAGACACTAAGAGAACAGAAATGCTAGCCCAGGTTACTATACCCTACAAAACTCTCAATCATCATAGATGCGGAAATCAAAATATTCCAGGACAAAATCAAATTTATACAGTATTTATCTACCAATCCAGCCCTACAGAGGACTCTAGAAGGAAAACTCCCAACACAAGGAGGGTTCCTACACCAGAGAGAAAATAAGAAATTAATCATTTCATAACAAAACCAAAAGGAGAGACTCACATACATAATGCCACCTACAACAGGAAAGTTAACATGAACTACCAATCATTTGTCTTTAATATTTCTCAATGTCAACATACTCAATTCCCCAATAAGAAGACATGAAGAGACTAGACATGCAAGCAGGATCCAGCATTTTGTTGCATACAAGAAACACACCTCAAAGACAAAGACATACACTATCTTGGAGTAAAAGGCTGGAAAACATATCCAAAGGAAATATAAATATAAATTAAATATCTTAAAAGATCATTAAAGAATTAAAAGAAAATCATTACATTTTTAATATCATCTGTGATAACTTATATTACCATTCTATGACTCAATAAATAAAGGCAATGAGTGTAAAAAGAAAGATATTTTGGTTCATGGTATGGGATGATCCAGTCTGTGATTCACACACACACACACACACACACACACACACACACACACACACACACAGGATATGGAAGGAAAATGTGAGGGAGGGAGGGAGAGAGAGAGAGAGAGGAGAGAGAGAAAGAGAGAGAGACAGAGACAGGAAGACAGAGACAGAAAGAGAGAGCAAGAGACAGGGAGACAGAGAGAGAGAGAGGCAGAGAGAGAAAGAGAGAGAGAGAGAGGGGGGGGGGGAGGGGAGGAAGGGGAGGGAGGGAGGGAGGGAGAGAACCTACACTTTATGTCCCAATGTTTAAATCTCTTTTTAGACTTCCATTAGGGGCACTTAACCAACCATACATATAACAAACTTTCTGAGAATAACTATTTCATAGTAAAGTTCTTATACTATTATCAAAAAAGGAAATAAAAAACAACCATGCTAAAGTCTCAGCAATCCAAAAGTTGTCATAAATTAGAAAAAGGAAGAAAAGAGCAGGTGGAATCAATGAATGACAGACAGAATCTTCTGAATTCTCTAAGAAATGCACCAAGCAAGACTGCCATTGGTTCTGTAAACATGAGCAGTCGACAGATTTAAAAAAATGGAAATTGAACTACAAGAGCATGTGTGATGGGTGTTTTCTATTTTAAGAAACATAGTCTCTCCTTGCTGCCTAGGCTGGCCGTAAACAAAACTAATTTTTAACCAAGCTAAAATGAGCCATGTGGAAGAAATGACAGACTTTCAAAGATAAGCAGTTTGCAAATATTTGGACATAAATATGCCCAAAATTTACATTCATGCCCCACAGACAAAAATAGAAAAACAAAAAACAGAAAACAAAAACCTGCTCTAAATGGATCATAGACCTAAATATAAACCCAAATCTTATGAAGACAATTAAAAATCAATTAGTAAGTAAATGTATGAAGCCTAGTACAAAGTCAAGATTTATGAAGTACTACAGTCAGGAAAATAAAGATAAATTCTTGGAGAAGAATCTCTCTCTTTCTCCTCTCCCTCTCCCTCTTCCTCTCCCTCTCCCTCTCCCTCTCCCTCTCCCTCTCCCTCTCCCTCTCCCTCTCCCCCTCCCCCTCCCCCTCCCCCCTCCCCCTCCCTCCCCCTCCCCTCCTCTCCCCTCCCCCCTCCCCCTCCTCTCCCTCCCCCTCCCCCTCCCCCTCTTCCTCCCCCTCCCCCTCCCCCTCCCTCCTCTCCTCTCCCTCTTTATCTCCAAATGAGCATGAAGGGCCTTTACATTAAGTGCCTCTCAAGTGGCTGGTTAAGCACATATACATTCTGGAAACACTAAATAAATTATAAAGTGTGTGTGTGTGGTTGTCTGTGGGTGTATAAAACAGTAATTAAATAAAAGGTCATAAGTTTGAATGGGGACAAAGAAGTTGGATGGGGACAGAGAGTCATGGAAATGGTGTGAATACATTATGCCTTCAGGAGATTCTCAAAAATATTGGTTAAAAACACAACAATGAACTTATAATATGTTAATATAAAATTAAAAAATGCAAAATTGAACACATTTCGTTTAAAGCATACTGTAAGGAGAAAAACAAGTTGCAACTTGGGAAAAACAGAAGACAAGATTGTCCAGAGACTTTTTAATATTATTTTCGTTTTTATAAAAGTCTTTAGCAATTGACATTAATAAATTATTTTTTATTATAAAAATCATTCTTTTATTAACAGAAGTTTAAAAGTTTATTTGACTTCTGTGTACATATACATTCAAATAAATAAAGAAGATTAGAATATGTTTTAAAGGCATATCATTTTAGTTTGTATGTAAGTATACTGTTGAGAACATATATATTTTTAAGCAACAAAAATGAAGAAAGCTTAAAAAAATGTAATTATATTTTAGAAGCTCTAGTATCTAAATTGAGAGGTAGACATAGAAGTGGAAAGAACAAAGTCTGTCCACAAATCCTCATGATAAAGTACTTAGAGTGACAGACTCCTACAGTTCCTGCATCTTTTGTTCACTAGGACACACTGCTTCGGTGACATCCCAAGTTGAGCTCTGTACTGTGGGGATCCCTGGCCACTTATTACAGGAGAAGCTTTGGGTAAAAGTGTGAAGCTCTGGAAGGGTAAAGACATGTAGGAGAGACAGAAGTTGATTTCAGAGAAACACTGTCACAGTCTCTTCATCTCATTGTGTCACATTTAAACTTCAGACAACTGAGTTACTCGGAAGGTACAGCGTGGCATCATAGTTGTGCTTCTTTTGTGTAACATGGTTTCCATGGAATTCTTCCCATCTGAATCAGAGAAAACTAAAGGTAAATTTTGGAAATATTTTCACAGCCATCATCCCAAAATGATGATAAATGTTAGCTTCTATATTGTGTGCATTGAAGTGCAAGTCAATTCATATATATACATGAGATCTGTGAATATAACTAGAGACTAATTCTGTTTCAGAACTCCAGTGGGGGAAGGTCTGAACAAAATTCCAAGATTTATGTGGTATTTTGTCACAAGATAACTGGATTTTGGGATCTGTCATCCTGGGCTGAATAATTCAGAGTGATTAAGTTTTTAAATTTTTAAAGTTTTAATAAACATATTTTCATGTCAAATAATAATTGTATACATTTGTGAATTCTAATGTAATGTTCCCATTTAAAGATAAATTGCAGAAAGGGGATCATGAGGTGACTCAGTGGGTAAAGGTACTTGTCACCAAGCCTAAGGAACTAAGGTAGATCTTTGGGACACACAAGGTGGAAGGGGAAAACTAACTCTTGAAAGTTGTCCTTTCACTTCCAAATGTCTGTCACAGGATGCACATAAGAAAACAAAGAATGAAATGGTACAAAAAAATTTCAGGAAAATTCAAAGTAATTACCACATTTTTTCAGCTCATCAACTTAGCATTGTGTTGCTATTGTAAGGGATATTGTCTTAGTTATGGTTTCTTTTATGAAGATATGCTATCACCATGAAAACTCTTACAAAAGAAAACATTTAATTGGACCTGGTTTAGAGTTCAAAGGTTTAGTCCATTATTGTAATAATGGCAGGAAGCACAGAGGCAGGCAGACAGATTTGTTACCTGAGAGGAAGCTGAGAGTTCTACATTTGGATTTGCAGGCAGCAGGAAGACAGAGTGTGCCATTGGGTTTTGCTAGTAATTTTGAAACCTCAAAGTTTATTCCCAGTGACACACTTTCTACAACAAGACCACACCTGCTCTAAACAAGACCACACCTCCTAATATTTTTATGAGCCTATTGATTGGGGCCTTTTCACTCAAGCTAAGTTCTGGAAAAAAAAAAAAAAAAATATATATATATATATATATATATATATAATATATATAGAGAGAGAGAGAGAGAGAGAGAGAGAGAGAGAGAGGAGAGAGAGAGTTATTAGTTGTGACTACCATGTAGTGCTATAGAATATTAAACCTGATGTCTCAAGACTGACGGAAATATTGAAATCTTTCTTCTACATTTCCTCTTTATTTCTTGCAACCCATAGTCATTCCCACTTCATTTACTGAGACTTTTAGATTCTACCTATAAGTCAGATCAGTAGCTGTCCTTCTGTTCTGAACCTCTCTTTGAAAATTAATCAAGTTTTAATCAGGTATTTTTTTAAAGAATTGGCACTACGTAATGACAATTGGATCCTGGTAACATTTTGAGTGATAGGATCAACCAGGAAGATCATGTAGTAGCTGAATCCCAGAAGACTCGTATGAGCATAGGGTGTGCATGAGGCAATATGTCTGCGTGATTCTGTGATGTAGGGTTGCGCCTTGTGTTTTCCTGTTGCATGCACTTCTCATGCTTTTTATTTATGCCTTATATTTATTTTTGCCCTACATTTTCTATATTTATATAATTTTATTTTTCTTTCCAGACCTTTCAAACTATAAATAGTTATTTCTGTTCAAGGCACTAAAGCATCCCACAGAATGAGAAACAGCTAATTTTCTTAGTTAGGGTTTCATTGCTGTGGAGAGACACTATGACCCAGGCAACTCTTACAAGAGATGAAATTTCATTGGGGCTGGTTTACAGGTTCTGAGGTTCAGTGTAGTATCATCATGACAAGAAGCATGGCAGCATCCAGGCAGACATGGTGCTACAGAAGGATATGAGAGTTCTGCTACCTTGATTGGAAAGCAGCCAGAAAAAGACTTACTCTCTAGTGACTAGAAGGAGGATCTCAAATGCCACCTCCATAGTGACACTCTTCTTGCAACAAGGACACACCTACTCCAACAAGGCCATACCTCCTTATAGAGCCACTCCTTGGGCTAACGATATACAAACCACCACATTAAAGAACAGATTTCTTTTCCACTGTTCTGGAATCTAAGAAATTTAATGTCATGGTGCCAGCACCATGCTGCTGTAGGATTCATTGGTGGAAAATAAGAAAGTAGGAGACAGAGAGGGAATGAAAGAGACTGAGACATGAAATTAAGGATACAGTGAACAGAGCAGGAGGAAATAAAAAAAGAGATTGAATTTGAAGCCTAAATCTTAAAACTGGCATGAATCCCTTCTTATTTTGGAGCTTTTGTGAGCTAAATACCTCCTGTTGGATACTGGATTACAAGATGTTAGTTGACAGTAAGCTCAAATTCATAGTGTGTATATTTGCATGAGCATGCGTGTGCGTGTGTGTGTGTGTGTGTGTGTGTGTGTGTGTGTGTGTGTTTGTGTGTGCGCGTGACTAGAGATGGCTCATCTAGTTGAGAAAGTAGGGTAGAAAACCACCCTCTATTATTGGTTGGTGGTAACCTGTGCCTTTTTAAACTTTTCCACTTCCCCAGTTTTGATACTACTCTGCAATGCTTCCTGTTTGTAATAATCAGGAATATTGATTTGACATAGCCTTTCACACACATGATGTTCTCTTTTTCTTTGATTTTTTAAAACAAATGTTAAGTTGCATAAATAATAATCATAACTGTAACATTGTTTTATCCTCTGAGTACGATGCAGAAGAATCTTATGTTTTGTAGTAAAAATAATTTCTCTAATGTATTGTAAAATTTTTAGATGAGAATTTAATAACTTTAATAATATGTGTATTCTTGGATGCCACAATTCTGTGTTTAGACTTAACTATCATAAAAAAAAAATACATGGATATGTAGGTAATATTACAAATGGTTGCCTTAATTGAATACACTGGTTGCAGAGTATTGATAATTGGTCTGTAGCTATGTATTGTAATGCTAAATACTGGTCCTGGTTGTCTTAGGAACAATAAAATCTTTTCCTATACAAAGTATTACTATATGTCCTTGATCCGTAATTTAAAACTATTGGTTGAATAAAGATGCTGACAACGTATCTGGGGAGAGGAGAGGTAGAAGGGGTTTCCAGGGCTGACGAGGATCACAATGGAAAAGAAGAAATTGCAGGGAGAAGACACCATGGCATAAGTCATGAAAATATCGCCATGAGGGCTGCCAATTGAAGTTAAGAGCTGCCTGGATGAAACCCGGCAGGTTATAACTTAGAGTTACTGATGGGGAAGTAAATTTTAATAGCTTAGAGGGTTAGATATTTGCCTATCTCTTGTACTTTAAGTGCTTATCATAAATATAAATATTGTATATTTTTTATCTAGGAACTGAATGATCAAGACACTGAGTAGAAACCCCCGACAGAGAATAATTATTTACTACAAAAGGAGAGTGAACTTTATTATCTTATTCTGAAACGTGTTCTTACATATTTAAATCTGTTTGGTTCTAAGACTATTTAGGTGGATAATTTTAGAGTAGTGTTCAATTGTATGAATGGGCCAGATATATTTAGCAAAATACGAGATAAATTGTGATGAATTCATATACAACTTATGATCAATAATTCAATTTTCTTGACAACTAGGATTTCAGCAATTTTTAAATCTTGGTAATTTGTGAGCTGGATGCAAGAGGTGGTTTTGTTTTTTTAATGTGTCTTAATTTATGTTACAGTTGGTGTGAGAATGAAAACTTCACATTAGATCATTTGAAACTTATTTTGAATCAGCGTAAAGTTATTCTTATCTTACAATATCAGCTGTTATAATTCATAAGAAATAGCTTTTATATTATTATTTGGAAAAATTTATGAGCTGTAAAAATTACAGTTGTTCTTATCTTGCCCTGGTGAACTCTCAGTATTCATTTGTTTGCAAGAAATAACATTGTCAAGACGGCTTTATTGTCCTGCAACTTGAGCAATATGATACACAATTAGCTTAAGATGTAGCAAATGACTTTGCTTATTACATAAAGCCAACGTTACACCAAAATATCAATGAGTATTAGGAACGTTTCTAAGTCATTCCACTTTATTTTTAGTTTTATAATATTTACTTGTAAATTAAATTTTACTTCTTAAATGAAATAGTTTTCTAAATGAAGAGAAAGCACCACTGTGGTTGTTTCTGATTTCAATTTTTGCTAACATAGCTGCTGGCACTAGAAATGCAGAACAATTTTCAGAGTACTGTCAACCATGTAATTTCTTGGCAAATATATGACAATTACTTTCCATGTAATTATAGTGTCATTCCATGAGATCTTACAGCCTAGTAAAGGAAGAGAGTTAGCAGGTCATCCTGTCCTTTATTATGCTGTGGTTGTTTCCATGTGTCAATAATCTGGACACAACTAAAACTGTGACTCCAATTAATATTACAACCATACCAAAGCCAGAGAGTCCACTAAAAGGCAACTAATTTCTTACGCTATCATATGACTCCTTTGGATTTAGACCAAAACACTTCCTTGGGCTTGGTGTTACTGGCTTATTAAAACTCACAGAATTTGTAGAATCAAAGAGTCAAATTCAAAGAATCAAGTAAAAGCGTTCAGTCAAAGAAGTGAATCAGGAATGAAAGAAAAATGTAAGGTAGTTTTTATCTTCAGCAAACAATTTCCCATAGAACTCTTCCAAATTTAGAAAATTTTCTTGCATGCTTTCCTTAAGTATTATTAAAATTATCATCCAATTTTCAAATTTATATACAAAAGGAAACCACAGAGGTCTCTTCTGCTCCTAATTTAGAAGGAATTTTATATAAGGTATAGTAAAACTACAGGAAAGATTATTGACTTATCCAGTTTCATGAGATTTATTTATTTATTTATTTATTTATTTATTTATTTATTTATTTAGGTTTAGTTGTGGAAAAAGAAAATGTTGAGATGCCTGAGTGGAAAAATACTTTTTCAAAAAGTGTCATGAGATCTAATGACATGCTGTTTAATTTTCAGATTATTATTCTTGTAACAGCAGAATTTACTGGGATGCTAACACTTTGTTTAGTTGCTGGAGAGAGGCCTTAGCTCTATGTTCTAGCTTCTTATTTTCTTTTAGATTTTACTTTATGTGTATGATTGCTTGCTGAATACATGACTTTCATGAAGTGCCAGCAGAGGCCAGAAAAGATAGCCTGGGACCTGAGTTACAGATGGTTATGAGCCTCCGTGTGTGTGTTGGAATTGAATAAAGTCCTGCAGAAGAGAAGACATTGCGCGTCTCCACTAAGCCTCTATTCAGCTCCACAATTCAGTTTGTGTAGGCAACTAACATGACTAAGACCACTATTAATTTTGATAATGTAATGAATACAGGGTTTTACTTGTTGAGATATACTGGAAAAATATCCATTCCCCTCACCCAAGTGAAAGTAGAAAAAGTGAACTAATATATGCAGCTTTTCAGTAAATACTTATTGAAGTGTTCACTTATAAAAAATTCCATTTAGCTTTACACATGTATATAAAGTGAGGAGAAAAACATCTTCAATATTTTAAAAATAATAAGTACTTAGAATAAATGATACTCTTGTTAAATTTACAAATTTTATTTGTTTAAAGTATGAAGTGATTAACAGACATTTTATTTTCAGGATAAAGAAATGTTAAAATGAGGGTCATTATATTAAAGTTGTTTGCATATAATCACATTCTTGTGAATTTGTCTGCATAAGTAGATCTCATTTCTTCAAAAGTACTTTTGAATACCTTGCTACTGCCAGGTCCCGCAGAAGTTCAAAAGAGAAGGACCAGTTACCCAGATGAAGAAGCAAGAAACACAGTGAAAAGCTGCAGTGCACTGGATCAGGCTGTGCTTGCTAGCCCACTGAGAGCATCATGTCCTGTTCCTCTGTTCCTTTTCTCCTGCCCACCATTCTGAGAAAGTCTTGCTATCTATACCAGGTTGGCCTCGACTTGAGAATTCTCTGTGGTGCTATAATCGCAGAAGTGCACCACTGTACCTGGCCATTTTCCATCTCTTATTTTCAGTTACATGCTGAAAAAAAAATACTTGAAAGGAGGAGAAATTAAAACCCTTAACTGTACTTCCAGCTGTGAGAAGCATCCTATCCCTTTTCACTGACCTGTGTTTCTACATGAAGTCCTGCGACCTAGAGAGTAAAACATCAGTTCCAGCTTAAATTCTGGAGTCAGAATTACCTTTGGGTGACATATGACCCCTGGATTACACTGTACAAGCAAGAGAGTTGAATTGATATAAACAAATGAAACAGCAAGGGAATTAGATTTACAGCCAAAAGAAAAATCACTTTAATTTCACACCCTGAAAACTTTCCAAAGTAAAATCAAGGATATTCTACAGCAGCTAAGACAATAAAAGTAATTTGTCAAAATCAAGCACATTGATAGCTACAAAGAAAGCTTGCCTGGTTCTGACTCTTAGGACCTGTTATTACCTCAAGAGGCTGTAGAACAGGTTGGCGAGAAGATATTAAAGGAATAGAGGTTGATAAGGTAGAAATCACCACACAGTTATAAAAGTAAATCTTTCTAAACCAGAACCAACTGAAAAAGGGAAAGATTTACTGCAGGCTGCCTCTGTCTCTGCTGCTGTAATGGGCACCGTTAGCTATGCCGAGAAAGCAGGCACTTGGCAAGATAGGAGACATTATTTGAAGATTGATTCAGGAATTCTCAGAGTTGTTCTACAATCTTCAGAAAAGTTTCAGAAAACGAGCATACAAGTTAGTTTATAGCTTTGTGAGACTTCTTGAAAGTGGATAATTTCAGGTCCATATGGAGGTTGAGTGTTCATTCGGTCTATTCTTATGCATTTTGAGAAAAGTGTATACACTGAGCATTTCAACTTCAAAACAGGAATGACAGTGGTGTTGTTGACAGGAAACATTTACATGATTGTAATGATGACAATGCGTTGTATAAAATCCACAAATTCCTATAAATGTGCTTACCACATATTCAGTGTTAAACTCTAAGGACTCACCATGGCTGAGGACCTTCTGCCAATTAATGGATGCTGGGAAAAGAAAAGTCAGTTTTCTTCAGAGTCGTGGTCTCTCAGAGTCTGTCAGTCATCTAGGAGATGGTCTAACACCCATAATCCTGCAGACAGAATTAAATGGGTTCTGTGGATTTGAAAACAGAACCCATAAAGTAGGGAGCAAAAAAATAGTAGGAGCTTAAAAGGGATTAGAGAAAAGATAATAGAGGGTCGATTAGGTCAAAGCACATCCTATACATATATGCAATTATGAAATAGTAAAAAAGAGATTGAAATAAACATGTAAGGAATTAGCAGGTGATCTTTTGGTACTGTCCATATTAAATAACTGTTCTATAAATTGACCTCATTTTAAAAGTATTCAATGTAAGCTATATGTGGGTTAGAATACATAATAATGGGAAAAGGTAATATAAAAGTTATTTAACTCTTTATGGTATGTGAAAGTTTTTTTTCAATGATCAATGCTGTGAACTATCAACAGACATTTTTTACTAAGTAGAACAAAGCAGAATATAGACTTTTAAATTTATTTTAACGTTAAGATAGGGTGTTATGTAGCCTTGCTGGTCTGGAACTCATCTTGCGTTCAGCCAAGAATGACCTTGAACCTCTGAACCTGAACCTCTGAATCTCCTGCCTCAATTTAGTACTAGGATTGCAGGTGTGTGTCACCACAGCTACTTTATGCAGAGCTAGAAATGGAATCCCGGCTTCTCTGCATGTTAGGCAAGCACAGTGCCACCTGAGCTATATCTGCAAGTCCCTTTAAGGAAGCTTTGATCAAAGAAGAAATATATAAAAAGGTAGGAGGGTAAGGTGGAAGCAAAGAGACAAGAACAACATTGAAAGAAGAAATCATTGCTCCTCAGACTTAAGCACGGCTGTGGCAGTGTGAGTCAGGCTGCTGATGGGAATGACAGAATGTGGCGTACCCAGCACTGGGCTGCTTCTTTATATGTCCTGTCTCATTTGCACAGCAAAGCCATGAAAGGGCAGTTATTTTTCATTTTACTAAGAAGAAAAAAAAAGGCTTAGGATGTTCAAGTACTAATGCCTTAAAGATTAATTAGAGTTAATAGGTTTATGGAAATAATTTACCCTAAGATCTGAATAAACAGCTTAGTCTTGGTTGAAACTGAATTTCTGGATTTCTGGAAGAGACCTGATTATTTACAATTGTTTTTCTCCCAGGAATATCCAAATCTGATGAGCCTTTTTTTTTTTTTTTTTTTTTTTTTTTTTTTTTTTTTTTTACTTAGATGTTCCTCTGAGGAGTTTCAAGCCAATCAGGATGTAGGAACACATTTCATAAAACATCAGGTTCTAAAATCTTAGCAGACTCTCAATGGTGGCTAGCATGGCATGCACATGCAAGTGCAGGGTGGTGAGGGAGAGACTGAGGGACTGCTGAGCACTTCTCTACCCGTGCGACTTGTGTTTGTTTGCTTTCCAAACATTTTATGCCATGTCCCATAGTGCAGTCTTCCTTTCTTTCAAGCTCTGATGCTTCACTTTCTGTTATCTTCCATATGGGTTTCCACAGATCATCTGAGTTAAAGTCCGGCACTGAGAAAGTGGATTTCTTGTACCATGACATATTTCCAACCAGTAGAGGAATATTTTTTGTCTTGCTGAAGTAAAACATGTAAATATTAATTTGCGTGTTCTTACGATCCAACTCTTGACATTTCACAATAAGGAATACGCTAGAGCATATTCTCACAATGTACAAATTAAAAAAAAAATAGCATCTCAAGTCACAACCACGTAATATTGAAAAATTAACATAAAATATATTTAAATAGTAAATAAATATATTTAATTCTTTCTCCCTTTATTGAAAATGGATTTTTTTTTTCTTGTACAATATGACCTGATTATAGTTTCCTGTCCTTTACTCCACCCAGTTCCTCCCTACCTCTGCTCCCTCCTGGAGCCATTCCCTTTCTGCCTCTCAGAAAAGAACAGGCTTCTAAGAGATAACAACCAAACATAACAAAATAGAATATAATATGATAAAGCAAAATCCATCACATTGAACTTGGACAACGGAACTCAAAGGAAGGAAAAAAGTCCTAAATCAATGTACGAGGATCAAAGACCATTCATTCATACTCAGAAGGCCCATAAAGTTACTAAGCTAAAAGGTAGAATATATAGGCAGAAGACCTGGTCACTTAAGCAGTGTCAGATATGGGTTCTGTCTCATGGAGTGGGTCTTGAGTCACATCTGACATTGGTCGGCTACTCCCACAAGTTCTTGCCCACAACTGCCCTTGTATGACTTTCAGGCAGGGTAGATTGTAGGACAAAGATTTTGTGGCTAGGTTGGCATTTACATTTCCCCTTTGTTAGCCTGCAGAATACTTCCTACAGCAAAGACACTAGAATATAGGGGTGAAGGTTCCATGTATGCATAAGCTCTACTTCTCCATATTCAGTGAGTAGTGTGGCTATCGTCCTTGGCAATGGATTCTGTTATCATTTTGCAGAGAGCAACCCACTGTCTTGAAATAAATTTAGTTGTTTGGGGACTTTCATGTGACTCCTTTGACTGGTATCTTAATTGAATGCAAGCCACTCTTGCTACTAGGAGTCTCTTTGGTAACATGATATGTTGAGTTGCGAAGCCATACTCCCCATTAATAGGATACCTTATTAGGATCGCCTTCATATATTTTAGGAAATTTCCAGTGCACTAGGTTTTCAAATCAACCCTCAAATGCCCGTTTCTAGCCATCTTTCTCCTCATTTTCTCCCTCTACTGTGTCTTCCATTCTCTATATTTATCCTACATCCTGTACCCACCCACACCCCAGTCCATCAGCTACTCTGTATTTCTTCCCAGGGTTATCCTTGTGTTCTCCCTAACCCTTCTCTATTTCTAAGTTTTGTGAGTCTACAGTTTGTAGCTTGGCTATCATTTATTTAATGGCTAATATACACATACAAGTGAAAGCATGCCATATTTATCTTTATGGGTCTGGGTTACTTTACTCAGTATATTGTTTTTTCCTTGTTCTATATATTTCCTTGTAAACTCATGAAGGTAATTATTTTAACAGCTGAGTAATTTCTCATTGTGTAAATGTGCAACATTTTTAAACATCCATTCTTTTGTTGAAGGACATTGGGTTGTTTCTAGTTTTGGGTTATTAGGAATAGATCATCAATGAATGTGGTAGAGCAAGCTTCTCTGTGATAGGATGGAGCATCCTTTGGGTAATCTTGGATATTCCCAAGAGTGGTATAGCTGGATCTTGGAGTAGATCAATTCCAAATCTTCTGAGAAACTGCCACTCTGATTTGTGTAATGGTTCTACAATTTGCACTTCCACATGCACTTGAGGTGTGTTCTGTTCAGAAGCTCCACATCCATGCCAGCAGAAGTTGTTACTTGTATTTTTGATCTTGGCCATTTTTGCAGGTGTAAGATGAAATCTCAAAGTAGTTTTGATTTGCATTGCTCTGATGGCTGAGTTTTCTGTATTGAGAATTCAATTTTGAGATATGCACCCAATTTTTAAATTGAATATTTTTGGAGGTGTTACTCTTTTGAGTTCTTTATATATTTTGGAGATTAGTCACCTATTGAAGGAGAAGTTGGTAAAAACCTTTTGCCATTCTGTAGGCTGCCACATGACAAAGTTCTTTGCCTTACAGAACTGTTTCAGTTTCCTGAGGTCTCATTGATTAACTATTGATCTTAGTGACTGTGCTAAGGGTGTTCTGTTCAGAAAGCCATCTATTGTGCCAGTGTATTCAAGATTATTTCTCACTGTCTCCTCTTTCAGGTTCAGTGCATCTTGTTTTATGTTTTAGTGTTTGATCCAATGGATATGAGTTTTGTGCAAGGTGAGAAGTATGTATCTATTTTTATTCTTCTACATGTAGACATCCAGTTAGACAAGCACCAGTTGTTGAAGATGCTGCATTTTTGCCAGTGTGTATTTCTGGGTTCTTTATAACAAATTAGATGTGTCAGCCTTCAGTTCCATTCCATTGATCAGTTTGTCTGTATTTATTCCAATTCCATGCAGATTTTATTTGGTATAGCTTTGTACACCAACTTAAAAATCAGAAATGGAGGGACATCTATCAGTTCTTTTGTTGTTCCAAAGTATTTTAGCTATCCTGAGTTTTTGGAGTCTGTGAAGTCTGTAGGTTGCTTTTGGTAGTAGGGGCATTTTTCTTCTGATAACTCTACTTATTCATGAGCATGGTCAATCTTTTTATCTTCTACTAGCTCATTCGATTTCTTTTTTCTGATAATTAAAGGTTTTACTACATGAATTTTGGACTTGCTTGTTCAGAGTTGCTCCAAGATAGTTTATATTATTCGAGATATTTGTGAAAGGTGTTGTTTCTTCTTTAGTCCATTTTTCCTTTGCATATAGCTATGAAGGCTACTAATTTTTGTGAGTTAACTTTTCATTCAGCTACTTTGCAGAAAGTGTATTTCTGCTAGAGGAGTTCCACAGTGGAATTTTTAGAGTCTCTGATATATATATTCTCATATTATCTGCAAATACTATTTTGCTTCTTCCTTGCCAACTTGTATTCCCTTGATCTCATTCAGTTTTCCCATTACTTTAGCTAAGACTTCAAGTTTTATGTTGAATAGTTATGGAGACAGGAGTCAACTTTTTCTTGCTCTTGATTTTAGTGGAATTGCTTTGAGTTTCTTTCCATATAATTTGATGATGGGATAGGCTTCCTGTATATCCCCTTTATTATACCTAGGTATGTTTCTTGTATCCATAAACTCTCTAGGACTTGAAGGATGATGGATTTTGTAAAATTATTTCCTGTATCTAATGAGATGATCATGTGGTTTTTGCCTTTCAGTGGGTCACATTTATTGTTTTTCATATGTTTTATCAGTCCTTTATCTCTGTAATGAAGCCTACTTGATTATGGTGGATAATCTTTTAGATTTGTTCTTAGAAATGGTTCGCAAGTATTTAACAGAGTATAATTTCATAAAATGTTCATCACATAAATGGTATTTATTTTGGCTTCTTTGTGGTGTTTTTATGTAGTGTGTGTGTCAAGTGGATTGGTCAATGCTCCTTTAATAATATTTTCTGAAATAATTTGAGAAATATTGATATTAGTTATTTTTTGAAAACATGATGAAATTCAGTGCTAAAACTAACTGGTCCTTGAAGTGGAAACTTTAGGGGTTTTTTGGAAAGTCAGATGTGTTGGTTGGGGTTTGCTAGGGCAAACATATGAAGGAGTGTTTTCCTGCAGCAGACACAGGTGAGAGGATGTTTCACTAAGGCAGACATAAAAAGAAATGTTTCCCACCAGCAATGGAGGAGTGTTCCTCTTTCTCCACATTCTCAACAACACATGCTGTCACCTGAGTTTTTGATTTTAGCCATTCTGATTGTTGTAAGGTCATTTCGATTTGCATTTTCCTGAAAACTAAGGACTTTGAACATTTCTTTAAGTGCTTTTTGGCCATTTGAGATTCCTTTTTTTGTGAATTCTTTATTTAGTTCTATACCCCATTTTCTGATTGTGTTGTTTGGTCTTTTAGAGGATAGCTTCTTGAGTTATTTATATATTTTAGATATTAGCCTGGAGGTTCCTAAGCAATAGAATTGGAACTAGATCTACCTGAAGACCCAGCGATACCACTCTTGGGAATATACCCAAAAGATGCCCCACCATGCCACAGAGGCACCTGTTCCACTATGTTCATAGCAGCCTTGGTTGTGATAGCCAGAAGCTGAAAATAACCCAGATGTCCCCAAACTTCTGTTTGAATGGATATAGAAAATGTGGTTTATTTACACAATGGAAGACTTCTCAGCTATTAAGAAGGGGACATCCTGAGTTTTGCAGGCAAATCAATGGAACTAGAAAATATCATCCTGAGAGAGGTAACTCAGACACAAAAGAACATGCATGGTATGTACTCACTAACAAGTGAGTATTAGCCAAAAAAGTACATAATACCCAGATACACTCCACAGAACTCAAAAAGATTAACAAGTCGAAGGGCCCAAGTGAGAATGCCTCAATCCTACTTGGGAGGAAGAAGAAAGCAATCACAATGGGGCAGAAAGGAAGGGACCTGAGTGGGAAGTGGGACAGGGACTAGAAGAAGGGAACATGATCAGGGAAAAGGCCTGAAGCCCTGGGGGCCAGCAGAAAGAATGAAAACAGTGAACCTTGGGAGGTAGGAGGTAAGGGGACCATCTAGCATGTACCAGAGACCTTGGATGTGAAATAATCTCAAGACTTAAAGGGAGGAACATTAGATGAAATGCCCAACAGTGGGGAGAGGGAACTTGTAGAGTCCACCTCCAGTAGAAAGAGAGGGCATCAAATGGAGGGATGGAGTTGCCATTTCACAGTCAAAAACTCTGACCCAGAATTGCTCCTGTCTAAAAGAACTTCAGGGACAAATATGGAGAAGAGACTGAGGGAAAGGAGGTCCAGTGACTGGCCTTTTGGGATCCAGCTCATGGGAGGCTCCAAGACCTGATAGTATTACTGATGCTATGGTGTGCTTACAGACACGAGACTAGCATTTCTGCCCTACAAGAGACCCAGTGAGCAACTGAAAGAGCCATATGCAGATACTTACACCCAACCAATGAACAGAAGCTGGGGATCCCTGTGGTTGAATTAGGGAAATGCTGAAAGAAGCTGAGTAGGAGGATGATCCCATAGTTAGACCAGCAGTCTCAACTAACCTCAAATCTTGAGATCTCTCAGACACTGAGCCACCAACTGGACAGCATACACTTGCTAATGTGAAGCCCTGAAACATATACGGCACAGTACTGTCTGGTCTGGCCTCAGGGAGAGAAGATGCACCTATCTCGAGAAAGACTTGAGGCACCAGGGAGTGCAGAGGTCTGTTGGGTCTGGAGGGGTTGGGGACATCCTCTTGGAGACAGGGAAAGGGAAATGGAATGAGGAACTCTCAGAGTGTGGACTTGAAAGGGGATAACGACTGGACTGTAAGAGAAGATTAAAGAATAATTATAAAAAATAAAAAGAAGGAAGACATATGAAGAGAGGTATGGCAGCAAACTTCTGGTGTTCTTATTGATCCTAATTCCTCCTGCTTATTCCTGCTGATTTGCGTGAGGCATGGCTTTTCCTGCTTGGTTGTGCCAGCACTGCAGCTATCCCCACACTAGTGAACTGGACTGCTGGTATATTCATGAAGTGTTTGTGAGGGGATCGAGATGTTGCTGCTGTATCCTCCTAATAAAGATGGTATTTGCGCCAAAGAAAAATTTCTAAAAAGGTCCAATTCCCCTCTATCCTAATAACCTTTCTTTCCACTACCTTTGGTGAGTGGTGGGCTGGAAGGGATATTAAAGCATTTAAAAAACCATCATTAAAAGTGGGTTTGCCCCTTTGGGTCAAATAAATCTCCTTTGTGCTGAGAGCTTGGTCTTGGGTGCCCTGATCAGATTTTGTGGTAACCTGCCTCCTCCAGATTTGTGCTACAATTGCTTTGCATATCTTGCAGACAGGACAGCACTGCAGTTTGAAGGTTTTCTGGTTGACTTTGTGTTTACTTTACTCTTTTTGTTGTGCATAGTGCCTTCCTATGCCAAATATACTAGGATAAAAGGCTGAAGCTTCTATGTAGGCACCAGTTGGAAATCTCCAGGTTCACTGAGTTGTGTAAACTTTGATTTCCACAATGTAGACCTTCTAACCATCAGTTTGTGAAAAATAAACTATTGACTTGCTAACAGTCTGATTTGTTTGTGTGTATTTGTTTATGTTCAGGGGTTTTGACAATGCAAATAAGACTTGTGCAAGCTCTACACAGAGAATCCCAGCATGGAGAGAGGTGATGGGCATTAGATTCCACTGTTATCTCAGGAGATTTGGGCAGCCGGGAGAGGGAATATCAGTTCTCATTAGGGGTATGTCTCCTGGCAGGTTAACTATTCTCCACTGGAGGTCATACATTCAAGAGTTTATGGGCAGTATAGATTGGACACAAGGAATTTAAAAACAACAAAACATGAAGATAGAAAGTTAGGTGGGTATAGAGGGGGACATGAATCTAGGAGGAGTTGGGAGGAGACTATGACCTAAGTACATCATGCAAAAATTTTCAAAGAAATGCTTTTAAAAAGGTAAAAGATTTGTTTACTTATCTTTAATAAGAAATTTATATTTTCTTTGCTTTTAACTTGCTTTATATATCCTTTTTCCGTATTTTCAATCCTAAAAATTCATGCTAAATGTACTTTTTATGATTTTAATTCTTCCTTTTTGCATATAAATATTGTATATTATCATTATCTTTTGTACACACAACATACACACACATAGGTATGCAGTTCTGTTATTGTTGTGTTATTGCAGTGTATTGTTCTTCATTATTTATGTTTTTTTCTTAACAATAATCTCATGGAGAATTCTCCAAGTTATATTGTTGTAATCATTCTTTAAATGGATTCCTAATGTTCAATCCTGGTGTGGAGATGGAAGGAGTGCTTTGATTACTGCCTATGGCTAATGTTTACATTATAACTAATTGCTTATGATATTATTAGAAAGTTGCATCATTGTATATTTACTCTGAATTATCTTCTTTATTAGTATGGAATATATTCTCAAGGTGAATGTGTTTTTTAATATATGTTTGAATTTGTTATTTTAAACATTAAAAATTGATTATTGTGTACAGAAGCCATGTGTATATATAACAGTGTCCCAGCAATCTAACTTAAGTGGGCAGTTGGCACTGTTAATACCTTTGATTCATTTAGCCATGTGGCCAGTTTTCAATGCTTTATTTAAATAAATATCTCAAGATTACTTTTGATGGGCTGAAAGCAAGCTCTTTTTCTTTAAAAATACGATTTTATAATCTTTTCACATTTCATACAATTATCCTATCACAATTTTATACCTTAGACTGATGAATGCAAATAATTTTCTTCTTACTAAACTTTTGCTTGACTAATTAATGTTTTTGCATCTTTTATTTTCCTACAAATTTAGCCACTTCAATATGCTCTTATGTCTTGCCTTACCATGTCATTTGCCCATTTGTGGAATTTCTTTTTTGGTTTTGGAAAGAATTTGAATGTCTAAACTAACATATTATAGACAGTAAATATTTCTGTTATAAATATAAAAATTGTCATCTTAGTAAGTTGCTACTGATATAAATATTGTTTTAAAAACAACTGTTTTTTACTACACTGATATTATCTTAAATTCTCAATTTGAATTTATATGAAAAGTAGCTGTCTCAGTACAGTTTTGGCCAACTTTTAGTGTACAATTAAGCTCACAAAGACATTTTAATGTCATATATGTTGAGAATAACTAATCATGTCATCCAGAGTATACTTAAACCAAATTTTTTAATCTTCTGATTTGTTTAGACTATATCCTATAACCTGATAATTTATAGACATTAAAGTATTTATAAGATTTTATTTCTATATTTTTATTATAATTTAATATTATAGTTTTAGAGATAGGTTTTCATTAAAGAAAAACAAAGTAAAAATCTATAATCATGATATAATTAAGTTCATTGTAGATCTAGTAGAAGTTGACTAAAAAATAAGGGAAAATAGTATTTCAAATAAAAAAGACCACATACATTCATCACACACACACACACACACACACACACATTCACACAAGCAGATATATACCTTTCATAAAAACCAATGTAAGATCAGGGAGTGGTGGCTCAGGCCTTTAATCCAAGTGCTCAAGTGGCAGAGACATGCAGATCTTTTTGAGTTTTAGGTCAGCATGATCAAGAGAGTGACTTCTAGAACAGCCAGGCCTACACAGAGAAACCCTGTATCAAAATCCAAAGCAAAAGCAAAAATACTCAACCAACCAACCAACCAACCACCCAACTGACTGACCAAACAAACAAATAAACAAATATCTAGAGAACTGAGCAAGGGCCAAAGTGCATAGGTGGAGTCTTATCTTGATATGAGAGCATTGTGAGACACACAAAATTTATAAGAGAGGTGAGGAGGAGGTGATTTGCACCTCTTATAAATGACTGGCAATGGTGTGTAGACTCAACTGACTGAACAATAGATAACTAGTGTAGATAGTTAGGTAGTGAGAGAAGGTGGTAGCTTGGCCTAGAGTCTTGATCATAGAGAGGGGAAAAATAGATTTTGAATGTTATATTAGCAAATATATTGTTGCTTATGAGAGTTGAGTATGGAAAGTAGGACAGGAGAAGCAGAAAAGAGATCTACTGATAGATTACTGTTCTGATTGACCATTGGGTCTCTGACAGATAATTTGATAACATTTTGATACAGGACACTTTTTAACATTGTTAGTTTCTTCAATACAGATCTGAAAAATGTGATAAGTAGTGCCATTCAGACTATTTAAAGTCACAATCCACTTCAGTCATATGACAATGTCAGGCTGGTTCTCTTCAGATAGGGAAGCTGACAATGAGAAAGTTCTCCATTTCTAGACACATAGATGTATAAGGAGATTCATGGTGGGTGTATTCTGTTTTCTCTCTGAAAGGTATCCAAAGAGACTCTGACTTGAACATGGCAAGCATGGCTTTCGAAGCCCTTTGCCTTCTCTCCCACTCCCTCTGCCTTGCTAAAATCTATTAGATTACTCACCTGAATCTAGCAACCAAGATTTAGTCCTTTATTTGGCCACTTCCTCCTCCTGCAGCTGACTACCAAGTTTCAGCCATTTTGATAGCATATTGTATTTGATAGTATTGAAGTCCAGAAATCAAAAGCCCTATTTGACTCACCTAATTAACATGCACAATTAAAATTCAATAATGCATCCTAACACAGGGCCTCTTCTTTTGAATTTTATAAATGTAGAGACGAAGGGACCTCGGGTGTCAGTTCTCTGCCTCCACACTGTTCAAGACAGAGTCTCTTGTTTGCTGCTGTATATTGAAACACAGGCTTTCTCCCTTTACCTTTATAAACCGTCTTTTTCAGCTTTGCCACATCTGTCTCCTTTATCCAGAGGCGATCTTGTCCTCCAGGACAAATACCCCTTCTCTTTCTACCCTGTTCTCTTCTCTGTCTCCCTACTCCTCTATGCTCTTTGTCTTTTATTCTCTGCCCTCTGTCTCTTTGTGGCAAATATGTCTCCTTTGTACTGATAACTTGGTCTTGGGGGTCATGAGCCCATAATTTTTCTTTTACATCCTTTCTCCAGTGAACAGGACCAGAAGAACACTGTAAAATGCACTAGCTAATTTCATGAGAAATAAATGTTTTAAAGTACAAAGAAGGAAGGTGACACTGTACCAACTTAATATCACATTTTTTTCTGTTAGAGGAAACACAATAAAGAAAGATTCTGGCTGCTGATTATCTTCTTTACAACTTGACATGACAGATGTTTATTTTTCATGAGAATTTTGTACTTGTTTACATTTGAATCAATTCATATTCAACATTTATTATGCCACTTTTCAAAACATCAACATCTGGTCAGCAGTGTCATAAACATGATGTTAGATCTCATGCACTTAAGGGTTTATATCTAAATATATAAAAAATTTAATTAGGGAACCTCAGAAAAACTGGGCCAGCAAGACTGAATTTCTCAAAAGTAGAATCTGAAAGATTTACTGGGAAGGCAGTAAGTATCTGGATATAGATATGAGGAGGGTGGATTCTCTGGCATTTTGTCAATCACTGTAGAGTGCTCTTGAGCAAACCAGTTCTCCAGGGAAAGTTTACAGGAGAAATTTCTACGGAACTATCTTTATGTAAATTAAGAAATCAGGGTCTTCAATTTTGGCTGCTATTTCAAAGAGGGCTTTTATAGTGGTTAGGTCTAAATTAAATAAATTACTCTTATATCAAAGTGTTTTTGTGGTGTAATGATTTAAACTTTAATTACAAGTTAAATAACCTTTAAAAGATTGATATATATATATATATATATATATATATATATATGAGAAGAGATAGATAGATAGATAGATAGATAGATAGATAGATAGATAGAAGAGAGAAAGCACACACACAAATATATGCTTTGATTTCTGCTATGACATTTCTACCATTAATATTTCAAATATTGAGACTATATCTTTTGCTTGAAAAATAACAAGAAAAGAAGTTTGTATTGTTATGGACACAAGCGAGCAACCAAGCAAGCAAGCAAACAAACAGTATGGCTAATATAAATCCCTGCTATAAACAAACCACATGATAGATTGCTTCTTTATGTGACACAGTTTGTAATGTCACTGGTTTTTAACTTTCCATGAAATACCTAGTCATTATATTAAGCTGCAATCAATTAAGCTGCATCAATTAAAATCTAAGAAATCTACACAAAACCACAAGCTGGTACAATGTGATATTGTAAGAGTTCCTTTCAATGTAAGAATTTAGATTTAATAGTTCTTGTGTGAATTATGCCAGAATAATTTTGCTAATACAAGAACATAAAAATGATAGACTATTGTGTAAAAATCTATAACTTATTTATTATTTATGTCTATCATCAATCTATCTATCTATCTATCTATCTATCTATCTATCTATCTATCTATCATCTATCTATCTATATCTATCGTCTATTAATCTATCTTCTACCTAATCTATTGTGTATTTATCTCATTCAAAAATGAGTGAATATTTCCTTTACATTTACATTATTATGTTTTATTCCTAAAACATGCTCATTAATCAGGCTGAAAATTAGAAATTGTCTGTTCAAAGGTTGTTCTTTCTTTCAAAAATTAATCGTGCTCTGGATTCAAAAGTTTTTTAAAAATTGTATTTAATGTGCATGAGTGAAGCATTATCATTTCTGTTAGGTATCACAGAAGTTTTTTAAGTTAATTAATTAATTAATTAATTAACTTTACAATTGGATCTCAGCAGTTTCTCCTACTTCCTCTCCCAGGGCTCCCCTTTTCCTTTTCTTCCCTCCCATACCTCCCTACTTCCTTTCTCCTCAGAAAAGGAGAGGCCTCCCATGAATGTCAACTTGTCTTGGCATATCAACTTGCAGTAAGACTGTTTTCATCTTCTAGACTAGGCAAGAAAGCCCAATTGGGGAAAAGTGACCCAAAGGCAGACAACAGAGTCAGAGATAGCCCCTGCTCCTGCCGTTAGGAGTCCTACATGAAGACCAAGCTGCACAACTGTTACATATTTGCAGAGAGCCCACATCCATCCCATGCATGCTCTCTGGTTGAAGGTTTAGTCTCTGTGGGCCCCAGTGGGTCCAGGTCAATTGATTCTATGGATTTTTTTGTGGTATTCTTGACCTCTCTAGCTCCTTCAAGCCTTCTTCACAATCTTACACAGGGTACTCAAACTCCATCTCATGTTTGGCCATGGGTCCCTGCATCTGCTTCCAGGTACTGGATGAAGCTTCTCAGATGACAGTTATTCTAGGCCCCTGTCTGCAAGTATTACAGAATATCATTAACAGTGCGAGGGGTGGGCTCTCTGTCATGGCATGAGTCTCAAGGTGGATTAGTCATTGTTGGTCATTTCATCAATTTTTGCCTTATGTTTACTTCTAAATATCTCATAGACAGGACAAATTGTGGGTCAAAGGGTTTGTGCCTGGATTAGTGTTTCACTCCTTCCATTTGAGGCTTTTCTGGCTGGAGGAGATGGACATATCCCCTATTGCTAGAGTTTTCATTGTCCCAGGTTTCTAGGTTTCTAGGCCAACTCAGAGATGCCCATCCCACCCCTCCACCTTTGCCTTGACAAGTCCAGTTCTCTCTCCCAGTACCTTCTCCCTCCATCCCATTCCCACTTGAACCCTCCTGTTCCCCTCTTCACCCACTTACCAACCTATTACTCTCCTTCCCTCCACCCCAATGTCTACTCTATTTATTTTTTCAGTGAGATAGATTCAAGTGTCCCACTGTAGGCCCTCTTGTTACTTAGCTTCTTTGAGTCTGTGGATTATGGCATGGTTTATCATGTACTTTATGTCTAATATCCACTTATAAGTAAGTTCATATTGTGTTTGTTTTTTTGGGTATGGGTTATGTCACTCAGGGCAGTATTTTCTAGTTCCATCCCTTTGCCTGAAAATTTTCACGAAGTCATTGTTTTTAATAGCTGTTTTATCAATGTAGCATTTTACTTTATTTATTATTCTTTTGAGGGACATCTAGGTTGTTTCCAGTTTTGGCTATTACCAGTACAACTACTAGAAACATAGTTGAGCAAATATCCTTTCGTGGTGGAACTTCTTTTGAGTATATGCCCAGGAGTGGTATAGCTGTGTCTTGAGGTAGAACTATTCTCAATTTTCTTTAAAAGTAAAATTGCTTTTTAGCCACTAGAGACTCCTCTTTTTAGAATTCTGTTTAGGTCTGTACTCCATTTCTTAATTGGTTTACAGATCAATTGGATTCATTGATCTGTAGTGCCTTGAGTTCTTTAAATATTTTGGGTATAAGCTCTCTGTTGGACATAGGGTTCATAAAGATATTTTCCATTCAGAAGACTGATGTTTTGTCATTTGATGGTGTCCTTTATGTTATAGAAGCTTATCCATTTTATGAGGTCCCATTTATTAATTATTGATCTTCATGCCTGAGATGTTGGCATTCTGTTCAGGAAGTTGTCTCCTGTACTAGTGCATTTAAGGATATTTGTCATTTTCTCTTCTGTCAAATTTAATGTATGCAAGTTTATGTTGAAGTCTTTGATCCACTTGAACTTGAGTTTTGTGCAAAGTGATAGATACGGATCTATTTACATTCTTCTGTATGTAGAAATCTAGTTAGACCAGCACCATTTGTTTTCTTTATTTCCATTATATAGTCTGACTTCTTTGTCAAAAATCAATTATCCATAGATATGTGTATTTACTTCTACATCTTTAGGTCTTCATTTCTATTTCATTGGTCACATTCTCTGTTTTTATGCTAATATCATTCTTTATTTTTAATTACCATTATTCTGTAGTACAGCTTAAAATCAGAGATGGTGATACCTCTAGAAATTCTTTCATTGTACAGGATTGTTCTATCTATCCTGTTTTTTTTTTTCATATGATGTCGAGTTTTGTCCTTTCAAGGTCTGTAAAGAATTATATTGGAGTTTTGATGTGAATGGCATTGAATCTTTAAATTGCTTTTGGTAAGATGCTCATTTTTATTATGTTAATCCTACTGATCCATGAGAATTAGACATTTTTTTTAATCTTATGATATCTTCCTAATTTTTTTCTTCAAAGACTTGGAGTTCTTGTCATATAGATCTTTTACTAGCTTAGTTAGAGTTACATAGAAATATTTCATATTATCTGTGGCTATTGTGAAGGCTGTAGCTTCACTAATTTCTTTCTCAACTATTTGTATATAGGAAAGCTACTGAGTGTTTGAGTTAAAGTATCCAGCCACATCCCTGAAGGTGTTTATTAACTGAAGGAGTTTTGTGGTAGAATTTTTGGGATCATTTTATATACTATCATATAATGTACAAATAGAACTATTTTAAATTTTTCTTTCCAATTTATACCACTTGATCATTTTTAGTTACCTTATTGCTCTAGCTAAAACTTCATGTAACGTATTGAGTAGATAAGGGGAGAATGCACAGCCTTATCCTGTTCCTAGTTTTGGTGGAATTGCTTTATGTTTCTCTCCGTTTAATTTGAGGTTGGCTATTGACTTGCTGTGTTGCCTTTGTTGTTTTTAGGTATGTGATTTGTATCTTTGATCTCTCTAAGTTTTTTTATTATGAAGAGGTGGTGAATTTTTTTTTTTTGGTCCTATCAGTTTATATTGTGGACTATATTTGTAGATTTTATTTTGAAGCATACTTGCATCTCTGAGAGGAAGTCAACTTGATCATGGTAGATGTTTTTCATATATTCTTGGAATGATTTTCTGTGTATATACTTGAGTATTTTTGTATCAATGTCCATGACAGAAATTGGTCTGAAGTTTTCTTTTTCTTTTTTGGTTGAATCTTTGTGAAGATTAGGTACCAGGGTGACTGTGACTTCAGAAAACAAATCTGGCAAAATTCCTTCTGTTTCTCTTTTGTGTAATTATTTGAGGAGTATTGATATTGTGTTTTCTTTCAAAGTCAGGTGGAATTCTGCACTCAAATCATCCAGTCCTGGGGCTTTTTGGTTGGGAGATTTTAATTATTGATTCTATTTCCTTATGGGTTATAGGTCTATTTAATTTTTGTTCAGATTTTCATTTAATTTTGTTAAGTGACATGTATCAAGAAAATCATCCATTTAATTTAGATCTTCCAATTTTGTGTTGTACAGATTTTTGAAGTAAGCCTGAATGATTCTTCAGATTTCTTCATTTTCTGTTGTGACCCTCTGTTATTTGCTAATTTTGTTAATTTGAATATTCCATGCCTTTTAGTTAGCTTGGCTAAGTGTTGCTCTAACTTGGCGATTTTCTCATAGAACAAACTCTTGATTTTGTTGATTCTTTGTATTGTTCTCTTTGTTCCTAATTTACTGGTTTCAACCCTCAGTTTGAATATTTCCTGCAGTCTACTCCCTTTCTGTATGTTTGCTTCATTTTTTTCCAGAGCTTTGAGATATACTGATAAGTAGGTAGTATGGGATCTCATTAATTTCACTTTAGGCACTTAGTGCTAAGAACTTTTCTCTTGGCACTTATTTCCTTGTGTCTCATTAGTTTAGGTATGTTGTGCATTCATTTTCATTGAATTCTAGAAAGTGTTTTTCTTTCTCTTCCTTCCTTCCTCCCTCCCTCCCTCCCTCCCTCCCTCCCTCCCTCCCTCCCTCCCTCCCTTCCTTCCTTCCTTTCTTTCTTTCTCTGTTTCTTTCTCTCTCTTTCTTTGTTTCTTTCTTTCTCTTCCTCTTGCTTCAGTGGTCATTGAATAGAGGGTTGTTCAATTTCCATGGGTCTGTAGACTTTCTGTTGTTTCTGCTGTTGAAGTCCATCTTTAATCCATGATGGTCTGACAAAATGTCTTCTGGTGCATTTTCTTTTGGTGCAACTCTGGAGTGTTGTTTTTGCTTCTTGGTTCTGTTTGCTTGGAAAAATTCATCTACTCTGACATTTTCTATCTTTGATGCTGAGGTATGTTTCTTGTATACAGTACAATGGTGGGTCCTTTCTATTAGCCTGGTCTGGCATCTATGGTCTCAGAGACCATATGATTTATGACATAGAGACTACCTTGACCCTTTTGAATTTTAGAGTCTCTGTTGAGCAGTTGGGAACAACTTGGTAGGTCTATATTTAAATATTACATGGCCTTTTGCCATTGCAGCTTTTATTATTCTTTCTTTATTCTACATAGTGTTTTGATTATTATATGGCAGGATTATTTTTTTTCTTCCAGTCTTTTTTGTATTATATAAGTTTCATATATTTACAGGCATTTCTTTCTTTAGCTTGGGGAAATTTCCTTTTATAATTTTATTGAAAATATTTTCTGGACTTTTGAGTTGGGAATCTTCTCCTTCTTTTATTCCTATTATTACTAGGTTTGGTCATTTCATAGTGTCCCGGACTTCCTGGATATTTTGTGTCAGAAACTTTTTAGATGTAATATTTCCTTTGATTATTTGTTCCATATCTTCTACATGTGAGATTCTCTTTTCTGTCTATTGTATTGTTGTTGATGTTTGTGTCTGTATCTCTTTGATTTCTTGCCTATGTTTTCCATCTGCAAGACTGCATCAGTTTTTCTTTTCTTTATTGCTTCTATTACCATTTTCAGATCTTGAACAGTTTTTACTAATTTCCTTCACTTGTTTGAATGTATTTTGCTGTGTTTTTTAAAGGAATTCAGTCATTCTTTCTTTGAAGGCCTCTATCATCTTCATAAGAGTGTATTTAAGGACATTTTCTTGTACTTGGCCTTGTTAGGATCTCCAGTGCTTGCTGTAGTAGGATAGCTGTTCTATGGTGGTAACGTATTGTCCTAGTTGCTGTTGATTATATTCTTATGCTGAACACTAGCCATCTGTATTTGAGGTTATTATAGTTTCAGAGGTTGATTTCTGAGTTTATCTTTAATGTATGGGTGTTTTTGCATATTTTTTCCTTTGGTTTCTGTTTCCTCTTGGTCTTCTGTTATGAATGTCCTGGCGTTCTGGTGATCAATAAGTCTTCAGGTACAGTAGGGTGTATCTGCTGGTTAATTAATTAATTAATTAATTTGACCTGAGATGCCTCTGATACTTTGGATGCTGAAGGTAACTCTAGGGCATCTATTATCAATGTGGCCTGGGGTCCCTGGTGTCTATGTAGCCTGGTGTTCATGGTGCAGGCAGGCCTCTGGGTAAGGAGGCAGTATTGTTGGGTAGGAAATGGAGCACAGGGTATGGGGGCAGTTTATTGCTGTTGGGTTGCCTACTCAGAATGTTTAAGCAGTTCCAGATATTAAGAATTAATTCATCCACCTAGATTTCTATGCAGAGAATATTAGACAAAATGATACAAATTAATTAGTAAGTCCTGTTTTACTCCTCTGTTCAATTCACTCCTAACTTTTGGCCTAATCAACAAAGTTTTGCAGCTTTTAGCTCTTGAACATTAACTGTAGCAGATTCATCAATAAAACAAATGCCCCATTCCAACTTCTCCGTTTAAGCCATCAATATTTTCTCTGAAGAAAAATGTGTGCATTGATGACAATAATTAGAGAGATGAAGAAGAAAAAGAACAGTTTAGGAGAAAGAAAAATCTATTATTAAGCCCCAGGTCTGATTTAAGTTAGTGGATAACAGTTTTTTTCTCAGCTCATTTCAAGACCCTGCTGGAAAATTGTAAAAGAACTTGCTAAAAGTAGGTAGTTAAAAGTATCAGGTCATTACAGTTTATTTCAGCATTGCTCTCCAGTGTAGGCAAGGCATATTTTTTTCTCCACTCTGGAGTGTTGTTTTTGCCATCCTCAGCTGCTAGAAAACAGATGTGGGGAGGTAAAGCATTTGCTATACTGTGTCATCCTGTGGAAGGTGGTACTTCCTCATAGGTAAGGGAAAAGGGAATTGTGTGTCTCAAAGTTAACTGTCTGAAGATGTCATTTTTCCCTATTCATATACAGTTGATTGTATGCCATCTGTTTATTCAGGATAAGAGTCCACCAAGTGCAAAGCTAAATCTTTTAAACAGTCTTGCTTCAGAAATAGAAAACACTGTAACAACATGCAGCTTGTTGATTGAGGCAATCGATGAATGGTAACAATTACTATTTGTCCTGAAGTCCACCTACAAATTCATTCATTTTGAAAATTATGTTATCTCTACATGTTTTCTAGTTTGGGCATTTTTTTTCACGTGTATTATCTTCACAGTATTGAATCAAGGATAGCCTTTATATTGGAATTTTTTTTTACATCATTTTAGATATTTGGAGAGGGCAAAGCATTCAAAAGTATATAAAGGTTCTATCAGAAGGCCACATCACCTTTCTAAGTAAATATCCCTCAGTACTGTGCTCATTAGGGTACCATGGCCCTTAGATTAAAATATTTGTTTGCTTTCTTTTCACTAAAACCATGTAGGACTTCTGAAATTTAGGATTGATCTTAAAAATCTAAGGAAAAGGGCAGTGGGCATCTTGAAATGGGCCATAGAGGTTGTGATGAGGAAAAATACATTTCTGATTGCATTATTCTTCATCAGTGGGTGGAGCCGTCCTGTAGATTTTAGGTGGGAAAATAGACTAGATAGAAATAATGGTAATGCTTGGTATAATGTTTCATTTTAAAAACAAAGCCTTCAAATTATTTTGTTTTCTAAGATACTTGGATCTACAATCAGTGTGAAGGAGGATTATGTAACATGGTAGTATTTCGAAGCTGGTAAATATCATATGTATTAACCTGAATGGTGTGTTTTACTCAATTCAGTGAAAGATTTTATTTTACATTTTCATTTATTTATTTTTTACTTTATTATTATTTTTATTATAAATATTATTTTTTTTTATTTATTTCCATTCCAGTAATTACCTCCCACCTTGGTCCTCCCTCCCACAGCTCCTCATCCCATTCCTCCTCCCCCTTGCCTCCCAGATGGTATTTCCCCCAACAGGACTCCCCTTCCCTGGGGCCTCAAGTCTCTTGAGGATTAAGCATATCTTCTTCCACTAAGGCCTGACCAGGCAGACCTCTGCTATATTTGTGCTAGGGGCCTCTGAGCAGCCAGTATATGCTTCTGGTTGATGGCTCACTCCCTGGGAGCTCCCTGGGTCTGGGTAAGTTGAAACTGCTGGTCTTCCTATGTGGTCGCTCTCCCCTTCAGCTTCTTCAAACCCTCCCCTAATACAACTATAGGGGTCCCTGACTTCAGTTCAATAGTTGGGTGTAAGTGTCTGATTCTGTCTCAGTCAGCTACTGATAGGACCTCTCAGAAGACAGCTATGCCAGGCTCCCATCTGTAAGCACATCAAAGCATCACTAGTGTCAGGCCCTGATGCCCTTCCATGATGAGATGCATCCTAAGTTGAGCTTGTCATTGGACAGCCTTTTCTTCAATCTCTTCTCCATTTTTTTTTTTCTTGCAGTTCTTTTAGACAAGAACAGTTCTGGGCCAGAAATTTTGACGGTTAGTTAGTAACCTTGTCCATCTACTTGAAGCCCTGTCTATCTATTGTAGATGGACTCTTCAAGTTCACTCTCCCCACTGTTGGGCATTTTGGCTTTGGTCAGCCCCATTGAGTCTTTAGTCTCTCATATCTCAAGTCTCCGGTACATTCTAGGGGGTTCCTTCACTTCCTACCTCCCTCTCTAGGCTGCTTATCTCCACTCATTCTCTTGACCCTCTGGGTTTCTCTACTGTTTTCCATCTCTCATACCTGATCCTGTTCCTTTTTCCCCTCCTCCTTCCCTCTCTTACCAAGGTCTCTGCCCCCTGGCCTCCAGTGATTATTTCCTTCCCCATATTTTTAAATTTATTATTGGTTATTTTGTTTATTTACATTTCAAATGTTATCCCCTTTCCAGGTTTCCTCTCTGAGAACTCCCATCCCACCCCTCCCCATATCTCCACAAGGGTGCTCCCCCACCCACACAATCATTTCCCACACCACCCGAGCATTTCTCTATACTGGGGCATCAAGCCTTACCAAGACCAATGGCTTCCTCTCCCTTTGATGCCAGAGAAGGCCGTCCTCTGCTACATATGTAGCTGGAGCCATGGGTCCCTCTATGTGTATTTTTTGGTTGGTGGTTTAGTTTTAGAAATATCCTCACTTGGACCTTTCTACGTGCTTATACTTCTTATGGTCCATGAGTTGTATCCTAGATATTCTGTACTTTTTGACTAATGTCCACTAATCAGTAAGTACGTACCATGTATGTCATTTCGGGTCTGAGTTACTTCACTCAGGATGATATTTTCTAGTTCCATCCATGTGCCTGCAAAATTCATGATGTCCTCATTTTTAATAGCTGAATAGTATTAAATTAGCTGAATTGTGTAAATGAACCACATTTTCTGGACCCATTCTTCAGTTGAATCTGGGTTGATTCCAGCTTCTGGCTGTTACAAATATGGCTGTTATGAACATGGTGTAGCACATATCCTTGTGGTATGGTAGGGTATCTTTTGGGTATAAGCCCAAGAGTGGTATAGCTGGGTCTTCAGGTAGAACTATTTCCAATTTTCTGAGGAACTGCCAGATTGATTTCTCGAATGGTTATATCAGGTTGCAATCCCATCAGCAATGGAGGAGTGTTCCTCTTTCTCCACATCCTTGCCAGCATGTGCTGTTACTTGAGTTTTTGATTTTAGCTACTCTGATTGGTGTTAGGTAGAATCTCAGGGTCATTTGATTTGCATTTCTCTGATAACTAAGGACATTGAACATTTCCAAGTTTCCTTTGAACATGACCAAGTGCTTCTTGACCATTTGAGCTTCTTCTGCTGTAAATTCTCAGTTTAGCTCTGTACCCTTTTTACAAATTGGATTATTTGGTGTTTTGGAGGTTAACTTCTTGAGTTCTTTATATATTTTGGATATTAGCCCTCTATCAGATGTAGTTAGTGAAAAATTTTCCCAATATTTAAGTTCCTGGTTTGTCCTATTGATGGTGTCTTTTGCCTTACAGAAGCTTTCAGATTCATGAGGTCACATTTGTTGATTGTTGATCTTAGACCCTGAGCCATTGGTGTTCTGTTCAGGAAAGTTCCACTTAGGCCAATGTGTTCAAGGCTCTTTCTGACATTCTCTTCTATTAGGTTCAGTGTATCCATACTTATGTTGAAGTCCTTGATACACTTGTACTTGAATTTTGTGCCAGGTAATAAATATGAATCTATTTTCATTCTCCTATATACAGACCACCAGTTAGACCAGCACCATTTATTGGCTTCGTTGTCAAAGATCAAGTGTTCATAAGTGTGTGGCTTTACTTCTGGATCTTCAATTCAATTCATTAATCAACTTGTCTGTCTCTGTACCAATATCATGCAGTTTTTATCACTATTGTTTTGTAGTATGCTTGAGGTCAGAGATAGTGATTCCCTTGGAAGTTTTTTTTTTTTTTTATTGTTAAGAATTGTTTTGGCTATCCGGGTTTTTTTGTTTTTCCATATGAAGTTGAGAGTTGCTCTTTCCATGTTTATGACGAACTGTGTTGGAATTTTGATGAGTATTGCATTGAATTTGTATATTTGTTTTGCTAAGATGGCCATTTCACTATGTTAATCCTACCAATTCGTTAGCATGTGAGATCTTTCTGTCTTTGATTCTTCTTTGATTTCTTTTTCCAAGGATTTGAAGTTCTTGTCTAAGGTCTCTATCATTTTCCTGAGATTGGATTTTAGGTCATTATCTTGCTTTTCGGATGTGATGGGCACCTGCTGTTGTGTGAGAACTGGTTTCTCTTGGGCTGGATTGTACTGGATTCTGTTGCTTATGATCTTGAGCTTGTTTCTGGCCATCTGGTTATCTCTGAGGTTAACTGGCCTGGGTGTCTCTGTTTGGAGCCACTCTCCTTGGATGCAGGTAGACTGTCTCATTGGAGGCAGACAGTGCTGTCTCTGGTTAGAGTCAGCCTGTTTTGTCTCTGGTTAGAGCAGGCCTTTGTCCCTGGTTACTGTTGATCTCCTGGAAGACAAGCAGACTGTAGTTGTAGGTGAGTATCTGGCAGCTGATCTGGCTTGGGCAGGAAGCAGGTAGGAAGAAAGGTGGAGCTTCTGTTTTACATTTTTAAATTGAAGGAAAGTAGTTCATTTTGTTAGCATGTCTTATGCCTATGAAGTATATGGCTCTGGTCTGATACAATTCAAAATAAAAAAATTCGTAACTTGTCCAATTGGAGACATTTTTAATTAGAGACAGTTCTTTAATTAGTGGTAAGTTACAATGTTTTGAAATAACTATGAATATGTCAAAACTTTTTTTCATCTTGAGCTCATCCTTGACCACTAAAATTGAAAAATAAAATTATAACATTAAAAACATAGCAACTTTCTTACTTCCTTTACATATGGAACAGCAGTAAGCTAGTTACATTTTCATAGTAGTTGCAAACTAACCTAGAATTAACAATATGCAATTTTTATTTAATTAAATTGTCCACTAATACTGTTGGCCTCTTATGAATAAATTCGAATTTTGCAAACACTCCAGAATTGTTCAATGAAAATGCATATTAATTTGCTTTCACTATTAATTCAAAGTCTATTATGTGTAATTTGATCACTGGTAGGTGAAATTAGTGGTGAAGTTTATATAATATTCTTCTTGTAAGTGGAAAGAAAAATATGGTGAATTAAAAAAAAAGTCAACATTTTCCAACCTCAAACATTGGTTAATAAAGAACATTTTTATATCACTGACTTACCAACAAGGCAGAGAGCCAAGAACTTCTGCAGTAAACAAGGAGCATTATGAGGAGAAATCAGACATTGATTAGAGACATAATGGGTATTTAATAGTATGTGTATTTCTTGTATACTGAACTTATATTTACTTTGCACTTGTAAATAACAGGTTTAAAAGTTTCTGATTTAAGATAAATGACCTGGTTTTTTTATTAATGAATATTTCACCTTTTACTAGTCATTAGAGAACAGCCACAGTTTCATGTTTCTATAGCTCATTATACCTATTATCTATATTTATATCATCTATAACTATATCTATATCATCTATAATTTTAAGAGCAATTTGATATGTGCATATCATCTTTATCTACCTCTATTTAGCCATATCTATCTATCTATCTATCTATCTATCTATCTATCTATCTATCTATCTGTTGCAGGATAGGAAATGTGGTCCTGAGGACTACTCTTTGCTTTAATGGAAAGACAAGTTTTAAAGATGTTGAATAGATATTCTAGCTTTAGGAAAAGTTTGCACTTGACCTATTTATCAGAAACTAAATACTCTGGATTAAGAATTAAGTCAGGATAGTAAATTTTCTTTTTTATGCTGGAATGAAAGATATTATGTCTTTCAAAAGCCATTATATTAGTATTTTATCAATGATTAATACTTATGGCAGAAATAGTTTTTCTACTGGTTAGGTTGCTATACCTTAGCTTTTAAAAAGGCAATTATTAATGCTTCTTACAATAGTGCTATTGGTAAGAAAAATCATCAACTATCAAACATTTATTGCTTATTCGACTGTGTATTAAGAAGAAACGTATGAGTCATTGTACACCAAGAAAAAATTGATTATCTGTCCTTAGCTTTCCCCTTCTGTTGTCTCTTATAATGTATATCACCTTGGCTGATAACACACTTTCTGAGGGCTCTCTTACTATAGTGATATTCATTTTATCATTTGCTTCCAATGGACCTGCTTGATGTATAGATTTCTGCTGTAAAAATCAATCTTCTAATACATGTTTGCCATAGCTAAGCTTCCAACTGCTTTAAAGATATTGATCAGCACCATTTAAGAGCTTAGTAACTTTTAAAATGAGATAATAAGTTTATTAAATGTTCAAAATAGCCTTCTATATCAGTTATAAGAAAAGACATTTTAATACTTCCATATTTATGATGAAAATCAGACTAGAGTTCATTCAGATACACTTAAGCCCTCTTATGTTTACATGCTTAAAGACCTGAGTCCAGTCTACCATGGCATTCCTTTTTCTTGTGCCCATATCTGAAACATTTTATCTAAAATATATGCACAAGTTCAAACATGTTCAACATGGGGTCTAATTAGATAGCTACCAGAACTACATATATGTTAGATTCTACACAGTATTTTATATTTATAGATCTGGAAATCTATAATTAAGGTTTCCAAATAAATTATTTTTGGCTATCCTATTAAGAAAAAGATTAAGACAGTTTTCCTGAAGCATTATGACTAGCCTATCATTATACTTTCAAAGAAGTTTTCAGGTATAGCTTGGAAAGATTAAAGCTATTTTATTCTATAGAAATTTTATTTCACACTTTCACTGTATGTGCCATGAAAATGTTGAAAAGAAACAAACATGTCATCATAAAGTAGCATTGTAAATAGGATTTGAATAAATTGGTATAAGTCTATAATTTAAACCACACTGCCTTTGCCTGCTGGGAATTCAATGAGGACCTAGGGACGGGGGGGGGGGGGGGGGTGCAAAAGAATGAAGCAACAAGAGACATGCAGGAATGCAAATCAAGGCTTTTGATCAAACTCTCAAATTTTAATTTCAGACTGCAGGTTATAAGGCATAGCAAAACGGGGAAGTTTAGGCAAGGATCATTGCTTAAGTCCATCCCTCTATCATATCCTCACTGCCTAAGACCATCCCACTATTGTAACTGGTTTCTGGGAAATACCAGACGTTCTTTAAGTTCCTGGGACCTAAGACAGCGAACATCCTTTCTTAACCTTGTGCTTTAACTGACTAGGTTTTTCTAGAACAGCTGGTTATTTCATGGGTTTGGTTCCCAGCACTACACAATCCAGAGTAGTATGTTATCTTGTGGCAAAACTTAGATAGATAAACTAGTTCTTTCAATAGTAATTAATAAAGTCAATAACATTTAAAAATGTGCTTGATGTAAGGGCAGCACTTTTAGTAATTCATTCTGAAGCTGTACTAGCTGTAAAATGGAGTGTTTGGTTTTTTCTTTCCCTTAGTTTTGATTTTCACTTAGTCCTTTGAGAATTTTGTATTGTATATTTTGATTATATTCACCCACCCTCCACTTTAGAAAAAAAAAGTTTTTTTCTAAAGGAACATAGCAATACAAAGACTTCTTTTGATTTTCTGCTATGCACATAGACCACGGTCTAGCTCAGCTATCATCAGAGAAACTTCATCTGCAGTAGATCAGAACTAATACAGAGACCTACAACTGGGCAGTGTACAGAGAATGAAAGAATTCGGGATTGTGATGGATACTCAGTCTTAAATGGAAGGCTTTTATTAAACACCTCAGAGCTCAAGGAGCTTTGAGGAAGACGAGAAAGAAATCTGTAAGAGCCTTGTTTTCTAGATACAACTGCACATATGTACATATGAACTTACAGAGACTCTGACAGCATGCCTCTTGCAGTAAGGTAATGGGTTACCTAATCTCTAAATTATACCTAATCCATTCAGCTTTACCCTAAATGGTAGATGGACTGGTATATGAGTATATGACACTGGATGATCTTTGCATGCATGAGCAATACAGGACATAATTTCAAGTAAATGTATATCCTGTAATAAACTCTCAAGAGACGGTTGAATAACTGTTTTTTTTCCCTTATAGGGTATCTCAAGGGCAGATTTGGCCTTATATATCTTACATGCCATACAATGCAATCTTTAAGCTATTCTTCATATCTTCTTCTTCCAGGAAGTGTCCAATGCCAAATCACTCACAGGAGGGGAAGTGCTCATATCAAGAAAGTGCAGACATATTTTTCAAATATTATCTGTCCTGCATAGCTGGGTTTTTCCTATGCTCAGCTACAGTAGTGAAGTTTAAGTGACAGTGTCTGGGTAGTGAATGGGAGGAAAAGGAGGAACGTGAGGAGGAGAAGGAGGGGGAGGAAGAGTGAATTTTGGTAAGAAGGCATTTATAGTCAAAGTACATGCTATGGTTTCATGAAAATAGTTTTATGACATGCAGTATTACATACAATGGAAATGAACTAATAAGATACTAAGGAAATTTGTAGCTATCTTGTTGATAGAGACACTATCTACAATTTTAATCCTTCCACATTCCTTTCCTTACCAAACTGCACAGTTGTAATATCTTTCGTCCTTAAATTCTTATTGTAAACCTCAGTAAATCCAGGGAGCAATAACTATGTCACAATCTAAATGCGTGTTCTCTTTGAATCCATTGCGCCAAGCTATTTGGTCTATTTTGAGTTCAGCTTCACTGGAATCATTAGGACACAGGAGGAATACTGCTAGACAATTTTTGCCAGAAAGATGAAACAATTTTGTTTTCCTCTGACTTCAGGAGCAGTCTTTACTTTTTGTATAACAGCAGTATTGAAATCTTCCACACTTCCTGCAGATCTCCAAACCTCTGCTTAGAAGGCTTATTTATATCACAGAACCAGACTTTCACATTGCTCCTTGTCTGCATAGTTCATTAGGTGAGGTCCAAACCAGTCTGGAATATATGAAACTTCAAAACAATAACAACAACAACAACACAAAGCAAAACAAAAAAAATTCAGAGATTAGCTTTAAAAATCTACAAATGCATAGTAATAAGATGTATAGGATTTCGTTGAATTAATTTCAAACATAAACGGCAAGAGAGTCATTGTCATAGCTTCTGTGCTCTTAGTATGAAGAGACACCATGACCTCCTTCAACAAAGCTAAACTTTTTAGTCTTTTCTAAACATTTCCACAAACTGGAAATGATGCATTCAAATATATGAGCCTATGGGGGAGTTCTCATCTAAATCAGCACAGCTGTAGAAAAAAAAATAGATTTAGTTTAATGATTTCTTATTTAAGAGAAATCTAAATTTAAGTTTTTAGTATTATAAAATTATAAGGAATAATAAGGCAGATAACTACCTTGGCTAGCTGATTTCAAAAATTTAAAACTGAGGAATATATTACAGAAGCCCAGTGTTATTTAAGCAGCAGACAACTGTAAGAACTTTGGGGTCCATCGCAATGGATATTTCTTGATCTTGCAAATCTGAGTAAAGGTATTGATTTGTCAATATATTCATTTATTATGCATTTTTTCAAAAAATAATGAGGTGAGACACCAGCTGTTTGAAGTCCAAGGCAGGATAATTACAGCAAGATTAAGGGTAGTCTGGGTTCATACTCTATATCTGAAAATTTCAAATATAGAAATTAAATTAAAGTGGAATAATCATAGGAAGTATTCCTTGAAGTGGAGATATATATATATATATATAAATAATTTGGTATGTTTAAAAGTCATCATTTATATTCTTAAAATCCATTGAGAATGTTCCATATTCTTTAAATTTTTAAAGATTCCTTTGTAATACTTTGTCTACTTAATGTTTTTGAAAGCTTAGGTCAATACTGAAGTCCAATGTTTATTCCTCTATGGCCATTAGGTAGTGTGCTTAGTGCTGTAAACTTGGCTATTTTACCCACAGTAAATGACTATAATGATTATTGCCTTTTTAGAAAAGGAAAAGTGGAAATGTACAATCAGTTTCAAGGTCTTGGAGCAGCTGTTTACAAAACAATGCGAAGTGATAAAAAAGAACAGGCATCTGAAAGGACAGTTTCTGATTGTCATAGGTGAGAATGAAACACTTTCTTGGCAAGTCAGGGCCATTTGTACAGGTATGTATCATCACCCCTGTTCCTGACCCATGGATTAAGACATAGTTTGAAATTTTTTTTCTAACTTTGCTTTTTGATTGTTGTTATAAAACACTGTGACCAAAAGCAACTTTGGGAGGAAAGGGTTCCTTTGGCTTACACTTCCTTATGCCAGTCTATTACTGAGGGAAGCTGAGGTATGAACTCAAACAAGCTAGGAATCTGGAGTTGGGAACTGAGGGTGAAGCCTTTGAGGAATGCTGCATGGTAGTTTGCTATAAGGAATGGTTCGGCCTGCTTATTCATATACCTCATGGATGTATAAAAAATGTGCCCAGGGATGGCTTATCCATGGTCAGCTGGGCTTTCCCACCTCAATCGTTAATCAAGAAAATGCTCCTGCAAAGTTGCCTATAGGCCTATATGACAGAAGCACTTTCTGAATTGACGTTCCCTCTTTCCAATTGTTTGTTTCAAGTTGACAAAAAATTAATCAGGCAGATTAATCCCTTGTTATCTTGATATATCAATGCATTAGTACTTATTGAGGTTTGAATGAGAATAGCCCTTGTCAGTATTTATGTTTGAATGGTTGATCTCTAGTTAAGAATTGCTTGAGAAGGAGTAGAAGGCGTAGTCTTGGAGCAAGCATGTTAGCACAAGCAGGCCTTGAAGTTTCAAGAGCTCACCCTAGTCCCTGTGTCTCTGTCTTCTGCCTGAGGGTATAAATTGCTTCAGCTACTGCTCTAGTATCCTGCTTCCCACTATGATGGTCATGGACTAACCTTGAAACTGTGATCGAGCTACATATGAAATGCTTTCTTTTATAAGTGTTAGTTATGGTGTCTCCTCACAGCAACAGAATATAAACTAAGACACAACTATACTATAGGATTTCCATTTCTGCTTATTTGCCTAAATCTCACATTAATATCAAATCACAACATAAAACACAAATACATTTAAATGTATTAATTAAATATATATTAGTTAAAAGTCCAAGTTCTCTTTAAATATATATCACTTTAAAAGCCTAAAGTTTTTCTCCTATGTATTCCTGTAAAATAATAGTAATAATAATAATAGTAATAATAATAATAATAATAATAATAATAAAGCTACTTTCTTATTCCAAGAGGGAAGAATCAGGACACAGTAGCAACCAATTCAAAGCAAAAGCAAATTCAATAGTGTAAAATGTTCAGTGCTTTATGTCTGAGATCCCCTCACTGTCTTCTGGGCTCCAAGGGGCAGATCTCCTTTCTTGCTCTGTCATCTGTTTCTCACCTTTGTCTCCTGGGTTCTGACTGGCTCCCCTCCACAGCTCTTGCTGTGTTTGGATATTCTCCACCAGTCATGGAATCTTAAATATTCTTCAGTCTCATAGGCTGCACATTTACCACTGACCTTCTGGCTTCTCTTCAGAGACTCTTGACTCTCTCACGTGAGGTCAACCCTCAGCTTTTCTCCATGACTACTTAGTCCTGCAATCTCTACTGTAACTGAGGCTGCACCTTCAACATTGGCCTCTCCTGGTTTCTCACTGTCAAACCTCAACTACTTTCCATGACATCTTCATGGCTTCAACCCAGTATGGCTTGGGAAACTCTTACAAATTGCCATGCTTGGCTTCTTGAAAGAGAGCATTGGCTCCTTCTGGACCACAGCTTCTGTTTGCTGATCATTAGGAAATACTCCCAGAAGATTACATCTAAATTATGGTAGTCTCTTGTTTATTGCAGGTGATTTTCCAACCCCAGCTGAACAGCATCAATTGTCCCAGTAAAGCAAATATTTCATTCAGTGGTGCCAGTCTCTTGTTAAAAACAACTGATTATTCAACACTAGCTGACTAGAACCACAGGTACTTAATTCCAAACATCTTATGAACAGCTCTGATAGTTTTTGCTTCTCCACAGCTTTACAAGCAAGTGCTCTACCATCTGCAACTCTGTTAATAATCCTATTTCCCAAGTTTCTTTTCCTTTTTCTTTTCTTTTTTTTTTTTTTTTTTTTAATTTAGGCTTTAGAACCTTGCTTTATTTGCTGCTTTCAGGAAAGGATACATACAGATACATACAAATTGTTCTGGGTCAGGGGCATGATGAAGGGCATAAGTTAATATCACAGCTATGCATTAACTTGGATTATAAAAGTTGTATTATATTATTGCATGGGAAATCTAAGGCAAATAAAGTCAATTGTTATGATTCTCACTTAAAAGCAAGTAGAACATATGGACTCTACAGTGGGATATCAATCTTAAGTGATTTCAAGGTATATCTATTATCTCTGGCTGTAAGGTCCAGCAAAAATTTCAGTTCCTAATAAGATTTATTTATTTATTTATTTATTTATTTATTTATTTATTTATTTATTTATTTATGGAATACTTATTCATTTATTTACTTATCTATTTTTTATTGGATATTTTCTTTATTTACATTTCAAATGTTATCCCCTTTCCCGTGCCCCCCCCAAAACCTCCTATCCCATTCCCCCTCTCCTGCTTCTATGAGAGTGTTCCCCCACCCACCTACCCTCTCCCATCTCCTTGCCCGCAAATTCCCCTACACTGGAACACAGCTTTCACAGGACCAAGGGACTCTCTTCCAATTGATGCCCATCCTCTGCTACATATGCAGCTGGAACCATGGTTACCTCCATGTGTACTCCTTGGTTGGTGGTTTAGTCCCTGGGAGCTCTTGGGGGTCTGATTGGTTGATATTATTGTTCTTCCTATGGGGTTACAAACCCCTTCAGCTCCTCCAGTCCTTTCTCTAACTCCTCCACTGAGGACCCCATTGGGAACCCATGCTCAGTCCAATGGTTGTCTGGGAGCATCCACCTCTGTATTGGTCAGGCTCTGGCAGAGCCTCTCAGGAGACAGCTATATCAGGTCCCTGTCAACATGCACTTCTTGGCATCCAAAATTGTGTCTGAGTTTGGTGACTCTATATAGGATGGATTCCCACATGGGGCAGACTTTGGATGGCTTTTCTTTTGTCTCTGCTCCACACTTTGTATTTTCTTCCAGGAGTATTTTGTTCCTTTTTCTAAGAAGAATTGAAGCATTCACACTTTGATCTTCTTTCTTCTTGAGCTTCAGGTGGTCTGTGAGTTGTATCTTAGATATTCCAAATATTTGGGCTAATATCCACTTATGAGTGAGTGCATACCATATGTGTTCTTTTGTGATTGGGTTACCTCACTCAGGATGTTATTTTCTAGTTCCATCCATTTGCCTAAGTATTTCATGAATTCATTAATTTTAATAGCTGAATAATATTCCATTATGTAAATGTACCACATTTTCTGTATCCATTCCTCTGTTGAAGGACATCTGGGTTGTTTCCAGCTTCTGGCTATTATAAATAAGGCTGCTATGCACGTAGTGGAGCATGTGTCCTTAAAGTTGCCACATATCCTATTAAGCTCTTACCACCTGATAATATATACAGCCCATAATTACAAACTCTTACCCAATCTGCCCTACAACAAAATGTGATGAGATATGTCAGAGCAATAATTTTGTGATCCTAGGACCAATTTCTATCTTAGATTACTTTTCTACTGTTGTGAATAAAAACAAAACAAAAGAAAGACAGAAAACTACGACTGCAACAACAATAACAACAACAAAAAGCAACTTCTGAAAGGAAAGAGCTAACTTGTTTCTACTTTTAATTTGAAGCCAAGGCTCAGAACTCAAGCAGGTCAGAAACTGAGGTAAATGCCATGAAGGAGTCCTTTTATTGGTTTGTGCAGTCTGCTTTTTTACATATACCATGACCAGCTTCCCAAGAGTAGTACTGCCCACAGAGACCTAGGCTGTCCCACATCAGTCATGAATCGAGAAAATGTCGTAACTACCTCATGGGCAATCTGATGAAAGCATTTCTTAGTTGAAGTTCTCTTTTTCCAAATGACTTAAACTTGTGTCTTGTTGACAAAAAACAAAAACAAACAAACAAACAAAAACTACTAAATGGAACAGTTCCTAATTGGTAACTTCAGAGTACATGCATTAGGGTATTTTAGAAAACTAAATAGATGCAAAAGAATTACAAGAGATAAACTAAAGAAATCTGTAATTTTCAGTACATGGACAGCTAGGAGAAGGAATTTTAATTGTGATGTTTTATTTCTAATTTTTCTAGTTTTTTAAAAATTGATATGTATTTGTTACTTTGTTTTAGGACAAAGGAATGCCTTCAGTTACTTTTCTTTTTGTTTACTTTTTCTAAGTTCTTCTGACTGATATTCTTGCTTGAATGGGTAAATCTAATGACAATGGGAAGTCTTCAATTTTTATTTTTGTTTCTGTCAGGTTTGTAGATGTATTCTATTCTTAAATTTAAACCATTGTCATTTTCCTATTTAATGAAGCAGATTATGTTTACTTTTAAAAATTCAAAATGTGTTGAGTGCAGCCAACCGACAACTCTTCATGGGTTTGAGATAATGACTTTTTTTTATTTCTTCATTTTTGTTTAAGGAAAGTCATTTGAAAAAAATTAAATTACCATGTTGTCTAAAGAATACGTTTTCAAGTATAACTTCAAAAATGTATTTAAAGAGCTTCATCTAGGTTTATAACAAAGTTCTATTTCTTTAGCGGTGAAGGAATATTTCTAGCGTTTAGATGCTTTATTTTCTGATTTGCTTCAAAGGACCTTGAATTTACAAGATGTAACTTCTCTTTCAGTTCACAAAGATGTATTTGTTTTCATAGTTGCCTCATAAAGCTTCCCGGTAGCTCACACGGGACAGATTTTTATTCTCCCTTGGCTAATTAGGAAGCTCAGTAGTAAGCTAAAATGATTTGTCTACAATTACATAATAAATTAATAGAGTTTGAACTTAAGTGCAGGTCTGCTGCATCTCAGCTGAGTTGATATCTTTTTCTTGGGAATGGAAATTTCCAAGGTAGTGTCCTTACACTTGGTTTTCTAAAATACTCTGGTCATGAGGACAAGGTAAGCAAAGGGAAAAGCTTGAAATACTAATGTCAGCTTTATAATACCTTTACAAATATTTTGTTCCATTCTAGATGACTCTTTGTGACTAGGCAAAACTGAGGTGTATTCATTTTAATCCTTTGCTAATCCCCATAACTCCTCTGTCTCTTTGGCTTCTTTCCTAGAATCATTCCACATTACTTACCTACATAAGGCCTAACTTACATGAAGATGTGAGAATCAATTCCTCATAGAGAATTTCTGCCTTTATATAACTTCTTTCTTTCTCCATCCTTATAAGGAAAAGTAGTTTCTCTTTTCCTTCAATAAGCTGTCTTCCTATGCAATTCTAGGTGATGGGTAGTACTATTGACTCCGTTCTGATTTTGAGTGGTCTCATTAATAAATGTTTCCTAAGGTTCAGTTCTTTTGTATCCTAAAAATTGTTTTTTTCAAACCAGCTTATTTTTTTAAATTATAGACTTTATAAACGATTGCCAAAATTCCAAGAGCATTCTTTTTATTTCCCTTCTCTAAATTAATTGAAGTTTTAAAAATTGTGGACATTATAATGCTGCTCATCATATTATAATATAGAGTCTAGAAATAATCCACCTTCAAGTTTTATTCTGAAAACACCAATATGATATGTATGACAATGTCTTAATAAAATCCAATATTTTGCACAGTTAATGTTTTCAAAATATTAAACAATAAATTTCTTGTTTCTCTATAATCAACATTAAACATTTAATATGTATTTTTATAATATGTGTTTTATTAATAGGTTTTTTTGCCATCTTAATTATTTCAATAAATAACTCAAGAAACCATTATATTTCCTTTGTGATATTTAAAAATACTATTAAGATGAAAACCTATAACATCTGACATGAAATTTATAATCCAAAATTCAGTCAAAATGGATTTTTACCTAGCTACAAATTTCAAATTAGTTTTTTATTATATAGACTACTTAGATAGCAGCTTTTAAATAGTGTCACATAGCCGGGCGGTGGTGGCTCACGCCTTTAATCCCAGCACTTGGGAGGCAGAGGCAGGTGGATTTCTGAGTTCGAGGCCAGCCTGGTCTACAGAGTGAGTTCCAGGACAGCCAGGACTACACAGAGAAACCCTGCCTCGAAAAATACCAAAATAAATAAATAAATAAATAAATAAATAAATAAATAAATAAATAGTGTCACATATTTTTCTTTGTTTTGTTATGTTTTGCTACTTCATTGCAGCAAATTAGTAATAAAGCATCCTTCCTTTGAGTCTGTTACTTTTAACAAGAAATGTATATATGTTAAATATTAGATCTTTCTTATGTATGAAATAATGAGCAATTGTTGATGGTTTTTCCTCTGTAGCAGTTTCAGTCCATTGTTCTGATGGTACAATTTCTAAGGTTTTGTTGTTGTTGTTATTGTTTTGTGTGTATATGCATGTGTGTGTGTCTGTGTGTGCAATTCACTTATAGCCTGCTTCAGAATTCTAAACCTGAGTACTTCTTAGGTGTTTCATATCTTATATAAAGTATAAGCAGTTTATACCATACCTTTAGATATATTTTAGGCAGTTTAATCTGCCTTCTATTTTTTTTTTTGGGGGGGGGGTTTGCAATTTTTATTCTCAATTAGTTTTAGCAATCTATGTGTTTAAGTGAGAATATATTTTACATATGTAAGGAATTTGGGAAACTTATAGTTGTATATAGTTATATTATAGGAATAAATTGGTGCACATACTTGTAGAGATTAAGTTTGTAAGAATGGAGAAAATCAAAATAGCTATTCAAATTTGTAGAATTTATCTTTGATTTTGGGGGTTTGGTATTAATATCGTAATGTATAAAACTGCTGAAATAGAAGCAGATATATCATGTAAGTGGATACATTTACAATTTTAATATACATATGTAAATATCTGGAAGGGATATATATATATATATATACATATATTATTGTTTAGAATAATAATCTTTAAATATAGAAATGAAAGATAATCACTATTTTATTGTCCCCATAGAGTAGCTAGGATGTGACAAAATGCCAAAGTGATGCAGCAAACTTTAACTTTGTGGAAAAAGCATGTGCAAAACCTTTCTGTGCAAAAGTAGAATTCACTGTAAACTTCACAAATAGTAAAAAACAACAACAACAAAAAAACCTGATTTGTTCTGTGGAGGCAATAAAGCCATTTGATGCTTTGTTCCTTTGTTGGATTGGCCTGAGTAAACCGGTCATTTGGCAAACTGCATCTATTTCTGCCAGAAAATTGTCCTTTAGTAAAATGACTGTGAGAGAATTAGTCTGTTCTCCTAATTGTCCATCTAGTGTTTAATCTCCTGCACATCCAATTTATTCTACTTTGAATCACCATGCTTCATTCGGAGCCGCCTAATACGCTTATCACCGTCAATAGCAAATCTCTTAAGTGATATTTCAAACCCTATAGAATATAGACTATACCCTATTATACATTCACATCCTCTATAAGACTTTGCTTTGCCATATTGGCTCTGAACAATTTGTATGCTGCTTTCTACCCTAGAAATAATGTTTGTAATATATCCCACTGTTGTTTGCCACATTTAACCTCTGATATTCTTCCACTACTTCAATTTGTTAACGAAGTTAATTCAATTTTCAGTTTAGCTCTATTCCTCAATTAGAGTGAGCCTGACAGTGACTGGAAGGGAACTCTCTTCCTCCAATTTTGCATATTAGGTTGCTAATGAAACAAGCTTCTGAAGTTCAGTGTTAGCTCTGCCTTCCAGATGTTTAAAATCTGCCTGTGTCATTGTTTATGCCTTTTCTTGAACCATTACTACCAATGAGTCTTTTGAATTTTCGAGTAGTCCTGCTTTTAATAGCAAGTCAGTCTGCAAATGTTGCTAGCATTTAAACTTAAGTGTCTTCTCGTGTCATAAAACTACAGTATGATTTTACTTTCCTTTTCAGTTTTCTAATCGAGTTTCCTCTATTTCTGTTTATTTTTTCTTTTACTACTATTTTTTCAGCCCTTCTCCTCCACTACTATGTATTGAACATGAACTCAACAAACACTGTTATTTTTTAAATTGTATTTTATGTGCATGGTTGTTTTTCTTTCGTCTACATTTGTGCCCCAATGTCAATGGGATGAGAAGAGAGCATTAAGCCCTCTGGGACTGGAGTTACAGAACATGGTACGCAACCCTGTGGGTGCTGATAATCAAACCCTTTCCCTCTGGAAGAGCAGTCAGCGCTCTAAACCACTGAGCCATCACATTAGGCTCCACAAACAATTATCTTAATTACAAAAAGTGGTTTTTTTTTTGGGGGGTGGGATGGGGTGGGGAGTCAGGAAATTAGTGTCAGGTTCTGTATTTTAGTATTCAGAAATTTGAATCATTTATGAAGAAAAAGTACCTCAAGAAAAAGTTTCAAAGTAACTTTTGTTACTTTGAAATAATAGATAACTTTAAAATCTTTTTTGGAAATAAGCACTTTAAACGTGTGCAATTATGTTTGGAATAGCATCCTTCAACCAGAGTCTCAAATTTAAAAGTATAGGTTGCTATTGAATGCTGGGTTTTAATTTTCATAATGTCTGTAAGTCTATTTTCTAGTGAATCTATTTGATTGTACATACACATGTCACCTACCTCATTGTCATCATCAGGAGTTTTTGGCAGATAGTTTGAAAAGTTTGACTAGTTTTTATCTTTCACTCATAGCAAGACTCACATAGACTTTTCCTCCTCCAAATAATTTACTTAATTCTTATTTACACAAAGGAAGTGATGACAACGTGATAACAAGTGGGCTAGTTGCACAAACACACCTTCCTGGATCTGTTTAAGATTGTGCTGGTTCTCCATCTTGGCATGCCTTAGCTCATGTTATATTTAGCTCTGGTGCTTGCAGTTCCTGTTAGAACTACCATAAATCAAAATTTTACATATGCTTTAAGACTCAGCTTGCATTTTCTTTCCTTAATAAAGATTTCCATAAACTGCTTTTTCTATACTAATTATTAAGAAAGGAGGGTGTTTGACAATGTTTAAAACATTTACCATAAATACTAAATCAGTATTATTTCTGCTTACATGCAAACTAGATAATGAATAACCAATCTGAGAGATTGCAATCCATCATCACATGGATAAAACTAATTTAATTCATGTAACACTATGATGTTTTAGCAGTTTAAAGTATCATAAATCATATAACGGATTTCAGACTAATAGATGAAAAATATCCTAGATGATTGGTTTCCTATGAGACTCATGGCTTCAAATATACACATCACAAATTTAGGTAAATGTTTTAGAAATATAATAGATGATATACTTTTAATAAAAATTTTGCTTTAATAGTCTTCTTTTCCTTTGTTCCTGATATTAAGAAAAGAACTGGAATCTATTTCAAGCTAAAATGTAAATGTGACCTAGGCTATCTTTCTCTCTCAAGAAAATTAGCAGTACTACTGGAGCTTTTATCTACTGAGTACAGACTTCATTAATTAATCCTTTTTATCTGTGACAGAGGTAAATCTAGAATATTCTGCTTCCTTGAAATGATTTCAAGTCTTACTCTTATTTGCTAAAATACATGCTTTCAACCACAGGTTATATTTTGTTAACCATATATAAATTAAATCAAATTGTATTGGGCTATTTCTTGACTACATTGACTTTTCAATAGATATCCATTTAGATAAATGCTTTTTCATATATTATCTGAGACTGACAGAAAGAAAGTGGAGTATCTTTGTGCTCTAATTTTCCTAGCAGTAGAAGGTGGAATTTATATAGCATTAGGAGCAGAAAGGTTCTGCTTCACTAAGAGCATGGCTCAGAGTATAACACCTCTTAGAAAAATCAGAAAGCATTCTGATAATAAAAGATGTGGTTATATTTCATACACCAGCTACACCATTTTGCTCCCTTTTCACTGCACACATGTTTCACATAAAAGGAATATGAGAAACTAGTTCATCTGTTCCTGCCATCTCTTCTTCGTCTCAAAGCACTTATGAATTCTGATTTGCTTTAGACATAATTATTATGCTGCACTTTAAACAGAAATCACAGGGATGCAGAGACACTCCTTAGGATGCAGGGTATTCCTTTACTTTAAATTTTATATTCTAGCTGTTTTCACTGAGGCATCACATGCTTTTTGATGCTGATGCTTTCTGTTTCCATGTAGTGTTATGTTGTTGACTAATGCCTGTCAGGAACCAGTAATGGGAAAACATTCTAGTTACATGGATATTTGCTCACTGATGCTCACCTTTAACAAAAAGTGACAAGCATGCCACATTTCATCAGGTCGCATCAGCTTGTGTTTCAAGAAAACACAGAGCATAAGATAACCTACACGAAACAGCATGCTACTCCCAGAATCAAAGGAACATGATTGCTTAGGATTTTAGAAAGAAAATTAGACCTCTATCTTTGGGTTAACAGCTACCTGGATTTTCAGTACACATTTGCTAACAGCAATTATAATTGTGTATAATTGTTTTATATATGTTAAAATAGTGCTATGTTTGTTTATTATATTTAATAGTTTTTCTTAACAAGACTATATTTAACAGCTCAATTTAACATACCAAATTAATTATGAGGGCTAGTCCATGCTTAGGGGAATATTTCTCAAACTTAAAAAATGTTTCTGTCTGACTATTAATTGAAAATTATACCGAATTCAAGGCTTATTATTTATTTTCATTGATATAGCTTTTCTGCTTCAGGATGTGACTTAGCATATCCTGGCTTTTTGGCCTCCTGTGGTCTGTGACTAGTTTTTGAGTTTTCTCTTGTGTATTAGTTACCTTTTTTGTTGCTGAGAATAAAATATCTTAACAAAATCATCTCATGGGAGAACTTTTATTTTGGCTCTCATTTCATGACTGGTGTTGAGACATATAGTCACATAGTATCTGTAGTCAAGAAAGAGAGGACAGTGGATATTGCTGCTTAGCTGGCTTTCTGTTTTTCATTCACTCTAGGACTAAAGACTAGGAAGTGGTATTGTTACTTTTAGGGTGGTCTTTCTACATCAATAAACTAATAAGATAAACATTCACAGAATGCCCAGAAGCATATCTTCTAGGTGATTCCAGCTCCTGTCAAGTTGACAATGAACACAGATCACCATATTGCCTTTCATGAGTTCCAGAGATTCTGGAGAGCTGGTAAGACTGTTCCTCATGTCATGTTCACCCAACACTCTCACCTTTGGAAGAGGATTATAGATTTTTGTAAAGATTACCACCTAGGAGAAGTGACTTTCAAACATGGTCACATCAGGGTTTCTAATAGATACATGCAGTGATGGTTTAGTCTTAATCTCACAGCTACCAAACAGCTGCCAGGTGTCTCCAGTAGTACAAAGTGCTACATTTCCCTCTTTGTACATTTTCCTGTAGTTATCTTGGAAGCAATTCTCTAGGTTCATTCCAAATCCAAGCTGGAGCAGAATTTGACTCCAGTTCTTGGTGAGGGAAAAATATTTTCAGGCATATTTACAAAGTGTTTCTTTTCCCTTTCCTGTTGTTTATTCACATTTGCCCTCATTTAGTTTATATTATCAGGAACTAATTCACACTTAATTGATGTTGGTAATTTTAATACACTACCATTATTCTTTTGTTCTTACTCGGTCAATTCTAATTTTGTGGTTGGAATTTTCACTTGACTCCTGTGTCCTTTTTGGCATGCCTCATTTTTTTTTTTTTGTTTTTGTTTTTGTTTTTTTTTTTGTTAGAACACATGGATTTCTGGTACTACAGAATGCATTAGTTTGGTTTTATATTTTAATTATGTCTTTCCTAGAATAAAGAAAATGTCAAAATCACTTTGATTTCTTTTTACTGAAGAATGGTACAAAGAAAATAAGACATGTACATTGGTAGCATTTATTGTTATTGAATGGCATTTTCTTGGCTATCTCAGAAGAAAGATGCATATACTATATGCATATGTAACAAGTATATTCAAATATAACTATGGCTGTTTCTTTACTTGTCTATCTGAAAGTTGTTAAGATTAATATGGATTCATATTAATGTCTCCTAATAAAGCCACTTATAAAAGAGCTTATTCTCACTTCTGTTTAGTGCTTTTTTGTCACTTTCTCCTTTGATAGTGATACATCTGGCTTATGCTATGTAGATTATGTTTATTTATTCAATTATTCAGTGCCTGTATAATAAAAAATTATTTCCAAATTTTTAATCCATACCCTGGACATGTAGTATTTCTACTAATTTCTTGATTTAGAATTCCCTTCTTATGTAAAACAAATCAATTATCACAACTTAATTGATTTTTGATTTATTTTACTTTATGTATAACTTTTGAAATTAACTAGATGCATAAATTGGAGGTGTGCATGTGTATATTTATCTCAAATATGTATGTTTAATGAATTGATCTAGAAAAATTAGAAGTGTGATGGGAGAAAATAACATCAATCAAGTGTGGAGACACAGAGATTTACAGAACTATATGTGAAATATTAGTTTAACTGAAGTTCAAAGAAAAAGCACATCCGTTGTAATCCTTAGGTACAACTCATGAAATAGAAAAAAAATCCTAAACATTGAGCAAGGAACTTGGGAATGAAAGATGCTGAAAATAGTATGTGTTCTGTCAAGGAGAATAAGAAATAACAAAACAAGGTGAAATAGAGTAGCAGTTTGAATATATGAGGTCATGCTGTATTCTTAGCAAGCTCAAGCCTCAGATGTAGTAGTTCTTCTAATATCATCAATGGAGTGTTGTTGATAATAATATAGGTTTTGAAAAGTATCATGTATGCCAAAGATGAGAGTGACAGGCTCATAAAAGATTCAAAACTCTTGGAAGAGTCAAACACGGCTGTATGTGAAGATTTAGAGGATAATCCCTATTCTGGTGTAATATAAGACCATTGTACATGTGATTTCATCAAAAAATAGAAAAACTTAAACAAACATAGCTTTCTCATTTAATTTATCCAGGCTTGTGGTGGCCTTGTAAAGCTGAAGTCCTGTTGCTTCCTCGTCCCTCTCTTTGTTCCTCTTCAAAGTTCTAAAATGAAATGTCAGCAGAAGACAGGAATGTGGTACTGGTAATTTTTGGTCATTTTCCAATTGGGCATTCTGTATATTAGAGACTTTAAAATGAATAATGCTAAGTTTCAAGAAATAATATTGGAGGTATAAATAGTTCAGAAAGTAAAACAATAGTTCAAATATGTCATTAGGAATACAAATGGAATAAAGGGAAAACTCCTCTTATGTTAGTGGGACTGTAAACTTGTAGAGCCACTATGGAAATCAGTATTGCAATTCTTCAGGAAGATATGAATCAAACTACCTTATGATCCAGCTATATTATTCTTGAGCATATACACACAAAGGTCACTTCATCCTACCACAAAGACATTTGCTCAATCATGGTAATTGTCATTCTACTCATAATAGCCAGGAACTGGAGACAACCTCTTTCTTTTCTTTTTTTTTTTTTTTTAAAGATTTATTTATTTATTTATTTATTTATTTATTTATTTATTTCATGTATATGAGTACACTGTGGCTGTCTTCAGACATACCAGAAGAGTGTATTAGATCCCATTACAGACGGTTGTGAGTCACTATGTGGTTGCTGGGAATTGAACTCAGGATCTCTGGAAGAGCAGTCAGTGCTCTTACCTGATGAGCCATCTCTCCAACCCAGAAAACAACCTCTTTCAACAGAAGAATGGAGAGACAAAATTTGGTACATTTACACAAAGAAATGTTACTCAGCTATTAAAAAAAAAAAACAAAGTTGTAAAATCTGCATATAAGTGGATAGAACAAGAAAAACATCATTCTGAGTGAGATAACCCAGACTCAAAAGTAAAAACTGATTTGTATTCACTTATATGTAGATAATAGCTGTTCAGTAAATGATAACCAAGCTATAATCTGTAGAACCACAGAGGTTAGGTATAGCTAAGGGACTAGGGAGATGTAGATAGATCTCCATAGGAAAGGGGAAGAGAATAGAATACATAGGTATGGATCAATGGATGTGTGTGTGTGTGTGTGTATGATTGTCAGGGAACAGGCTAGGAAGGGAGAGAAAGGGAGTCAAGGGTGGGCTAATGGGAGAGACAGTGAAAATTAAGGGCCATTTGAAGGGTAATATGGAAACCTAATATAAATGAAGCTTCCTTACACAAATGAAGATGATCTAAATGAAAGTAACAAAGAATAGCCAAGAGAGAGAGAGCTCCAATTACCCATCCATTTCACCAGTGAAACTTTCAGTACTGGGATTGGTGTACATCTGGTTGAGTTGTTTGCCAAAGAGATCTCATCGAACCCCTAAACAACTCAGGCTGTTGCAGAGGATATAGGTTGTTCTTCAGAAATCGATAATACTGGTTGGTTTGCACAACTGACAATGAGGCCACATTGCTGAAGGCAATGTCTACACAATTCATAGGATAAGAAAAAGTCAAACTGCTGCCTATATAGACTAGCTTTCACTCTTACAGGCTAGTGTCTATTGTAAAGAAGGGGAAAATGGACATTACCAAAGTAGAAATGTAAACACCAACCAAGCCACAAACCCTCCTATGCAAAATGGTATCCTATCTAAAATGTATGCAATGGTATTACAATGCTTAGGGGAATAACCAATAATATTTTAACTGACTTAGCGTTCACTCCAGAAAGTGGAATTCATACCCTATGCTGCTTGTGCAGACAAAAACCTGAGACTAGATAACCCAGGAATCTAGGGAAAAGCCAAATATTATTATTCTAAAAGAAAGAAAGTAGCAATAAGATGACTCCTGATGGCATTCTGCTATACTCATCAATCAGTGCCTTTCTCAGGCATCATATCCAATGGGAACAAACATCCAGAGACAGACATTATGTAGAGTGAGAGGCATTGGAACATTCTACCCTAAAGAGATGTTTCCATCAAATCCCTCCCCTTAAAGACCATGGAACCTCAATGGAGAGGAGGTAAAAGAGTTTAAGAGCTGGGTTGATGGAGGACAGAGAAAAATGAGACCCTCTACATTAACGCAAGCAATGCATATATAAACTCACCGAGACTTAAGCTACATGCACAGGGCCTGCATGGATCCGTGCCAAATGTAGCCCTAGAGTTGAAAGAAGTGGATACATATCTCATCCCTAACTGAGAAGCTATTTCCAATTGATAACTGCTTGCAGACAAAAGTTTAGTTTTCTCCAAGGGAGTCTCACTGGAAAGATAATTTATTTTTAAGTGTAGGCCCCATACTCAGCAGTAGATGGCCAATAGAATTCTAACTCAGTGTCATGTTTGTAGGATCCTTGTCTCATAGTATTATGTCAGAGCTTTTCCTTTCTTTCTTTTCTTTCTTTCTTTCTTTCTTTCTTTCTTTCTTTCTTTCTTTCTTTCTTTCTTTCAAATTTTATCTTAATATTTTAAATTCTAATTTAATTTTATTTATACATTTTTCTTCCCTCATTTCACTCTAAAGGTCCTTTGATTATATATTATGGTTTCCAGTTTAGTGATTTATGGGATTCTTGAGTGTATTACCAAGTGGTTTTCTCTTTCTTTTGCCATGTTTAACAAGTCGGTTCTTAAGTGCCAGGAACTGAAACCATAGTAAGAGTGGGCAATGTTCATTTGACTTAAATTTCAGGATATCACACTATGTTCAGAAGGACATAGGTATGCTGGAAGTAAGTCTGGGGATCTCTATCTGGGTCAGAGCCTCAGGAAATCATGATGATGCTGAGTGTTCCAATGTTTCTTACTCTCTTCAAAAGATTGGATTGTGTGGGTCTCTATCTCTCTTCTCATCTGGTGATGATACCCAAGGATAGGCTAGTGGATGTATGTGTGGCCAGAGTGGCTCTTGGTAGCCCTACCTGGAGTCTTGATTGTAGGCTGATCCTTGGGTAACAGTTTTGGTAGGATGGCTAGATGATAGGCAGGTAAAGAGATAGTAGTCTCTGTGGGTCTCTACCTGAGGTCAGGAATGTAGAATGACATGTGGCCCTGAGGAGCAATACAAGGTGTTCCTGGATGGTAGGTGGGAGGACTGACTATGAAGATCAGATGGCTTGATTTTATATATAGAAAATTAATAATCTATATGAACAAAATAAATATGGCAACTAATATTAATTAAACTAATTGTAAGACCTAACAACAATATTTAAAACTCGATATTTTTTATAAATGTCTGTGGTGATATATATCAAAAAGAATTAAAGAAAGT